>JAUPFT010000005.1:18917054-20117054 GCA_036936625.1 Parnassius smintheus behrii | reverse complement strand
GCACAAGGCTCGTGTCATCTGAAAACAATGTAAATATTAACATTCCTACGCCTAGTTTAGATTTCAATATAATCAATGACTCTTGTTGTAAACTTAATGTATCTTATACTCGTAGTATTAAGGAATATACATCCCCTATTTTACTCCAGAATTTAGACATAGACTATTTTACCAGTGACAAGCAAAATTTAGAAACATTTTCCAAACTTAATAACATAATCAATAAACCTCTGGCAGTAAAATACGGGACCCATCATATAACCATTACCTCTGTTATATTAATAATTATAATTATATTTTTAACTTTTAAACTTTACCAATTTGTAATGACTAAATTTAAGAATAGATTTAATATTAACGTAACAACTCCGGCTCGTAACGATGAGGAAAATCTTTCAACTTCCCAACACGAAAATTCACAAATCCCAGCACCTCGATTGCGGGAAATTGCATAAATTATATTTCTGAAGTTCGGTTATTTTCCCGATCTTCAGTTTTCCGCGGGGGGCTGTTATACCCCATCAATGTTAGGAGATCGGTTAACACATCTCTTTCACGCTGCTGCGTCAGCGACATAAAGTCTATATAACCGATTTCCCGACGAACGCCAGTCAGTCTACAGCGAGTCTTCAGAGAGCCTTCAGTCGGTCTACGAGAAATCTATATCCGTCTCAATCAATCTCCAAGTCTCAGTCATCGTTACTAAGTCGTTACTATACCCTTACAAAATCTTTCTAAGTCCTAGTTATTATAAATGTATTAATTCTTATTGTGAATTTAATTGAATTATATTGTGTCGTGTATTAAATAGTTTTTTTTAAAAAGCTCTATCCGCGGTCCCGTATAATAGTACGCAATGTCTATAAATACTGTTACGAGCTTGAGGTTCGTGACAATAAAAATTGCCGATAGAATTACCTAAATTAACACTTTAATTTTCTTTACTTAAAACTTAAAACGCCAATAATTAATCACACTGATTCACTTTATTTCAACAATACACACTATAACACTACACTATAACACTTTATTAAAACAATAACAATACGTATTTGAGCAGGAAACTGGTTCGGTATTACCTACTGAGGTACGGGAAAAAAAATGTGTTTCTAAGACAGCTGAAATTTTGACAATCGGTGTGTGGTCATACCGATTCCCAAAATTTTGTGTTCAGTCTATTAAAAGAATACAATTAAAACGAGCATTAAGTCTCCTGAAAAACTTGGACCGTAACTTAATTTCAAGAATAAATTAGACGACTTCACCTTAGCGGCTATAAGGCGAAAAGTACACCAATTTTTTTTGCAAATGAGGCACCTACCATTGAAAAGGTAGCTTCAGCGTTATTTTTTTACATCTTTGCGCGTGGCGCTATTTGTGCGTAAAGCTTATTTAAGATACAGTGTGCGTGACGAGGACTGTCGCGTCATTATCACACAAATCAAAGATGCATATTTACACGCTCACGCACACATAGCGTTTTTTGAGGTTCTAGTTGACTTTTTTTCTATTGTGTAGACTTTCTTACCCATAATCTGTGTATATCACAGATTCTTAAGATTGTTAATGATGACCCAGATTTACCGAATTTCTCTTGGGGTACCTTGTGGGAAATTTTAATACACTTAAATTTCAAATACGCCACAAAATCAAGAAAAAGCGTGCTAATAGATATACGCGATATTGTTTTGTGACGCCAGCGATATCTTCAAAAAATTGAAGGTTATCGCAGGGAAGGAAGGTATATTAATTACCAAAATGAAACCTGGATCAACGAAAGTAATTAAAATTTTCTCTGTTTTATTTATCTATTACAGTGTAGGTATTGCATGAGTAATTGGTATTTTTCATTTTCTCGAAGCTCATACACCGAAGAAGCTATGGGTTCTTAGATGGGTTGACCACCAGCTTGAATGGGCCTTCAGGAAAAGGCAAACGGCTAATTATTAGCCATATAGGCGGGTTTGTAGAAGATAGCTTAATTGTGTTTTAGGCCAAAAAAAGAAAAGAAGATTACCATCAAGAGATGAATGCTGAGTGTTTTGAGGAGTGGCTTAGTGAGGTTTTGCCCAAATTAAAACCTAATTCCGTAGTGGTGATGGATAATGCATGCAAATGCAAATTCTCAATCTAATGTTTACTTTATTATAGCCGGTGATTTTAACCTATCCTGTATCGATTGGAATATTGAATATCAATCTGTATTAAAAAGGGATGTGTGCAAAATCAAAATGCAGCAACTGAATTATTAAATTTAATATCTTTTATGATTTATCTCAATATAATTACTTTCAGAATGCATACGGTAATGTACTAGATTTAGTACTTTCCAATGTGCCTATAATAATTGTCAAAAGTCTGTTGTCCACTAGTCAAGGAGGATGTGTTACAGATATATCGATACCTGCAATAAAACCATGTAATAACAAGAAAAAATTATTTAGTAAAGCAGATTACCACAAGTTATTTTTGTGATTGTGATTGGTTATTTTTACATTCTCAGAACTTACACAATGTCATTGACAATTTTTATTCAATATACCGCTATTATTAAACATGTATCCCAAAAAGTTAACCCTGTATGTTATAGTATACCCTTATAAAATGAATAAAAGAAAAAGCTAAGTATCACCATCTCTGGAAACAATACAATAATCCAGAAGATTATGCCTCTTTTTCCACAATACGATCTAGGGTAAAGAAACTCGAAAAAGAATGCTATTTATCTCATATTAAATTATATCGAGATAAAATCAAATCATCGCCTAAATTATTTTGGAGTTACATAAAATCAAAAAGAAAGAACCAATCTAATTATCCTCATGTAATGCAATTAAATGGATGTAATGTCGTTAATGAGTTTGAGATCTATAATGCTTTAACGACTTTTTTAGCAGACATTTTTGCCAATCAGCTCAACAATATAGTGGTATATCTAAAGAGAGTGTGACGGGCTGTAATATAATAAGTGGTATACACATCTCAATTACCGACACAACGAAATTCCTGAAAACTCTTAACTATTCCGAAAGCGCAAGTTGTGATGAAATTCCTCCCCTTTTCTTTAGTCGAATGTGCGAAGTCGTTGTAATAAACAGTAATATTTAATAGATGTTTACAAGAAAGATGTTCCAAAAATTTGGAAAACTGCCAATATTGTACCAATCCATAAAAGGGGATCAAAAACAGTCATTGGTAATTATAGGTCAATATCAATACTCAACATTAAGTAAAGTAATGGAAAAAATAGTCCACAGGCAAATATACCCGTTAGTTATTCAAAATATTCCTTCCCAACTACATGGCTTTGTACGTGGTCGCTCAATTTGCACTAATCGTTCCATCTTCAGCAGCGATGTTCTTAGAGGGATGGATAATGGCCTCCAAATAGATGCTATATATACGGACTTTGAAAAGGCTTTTGACCGCGTTGATCATATCATCTTTCTTAAAAAGATCCGGGATCTAGGAATACAAGGACACCTTTTCAGAAGGATGGAATCGTATCTGCGTAATCGCTCGCAGGCAGTCGTAGTGGCTGGATATCGCTCAAATGCTGTGGATGTTCCATCTGGAGTCCCATAAGGCTCAATATTGGGGCCCTTGCTGTATGCGGTGTATTTATATGATGTGGGCATCTGTTTTCATTCTGCTAAGTTCCTGATGTATGCTGATGACATGAAAATTTACGCTTATATAAAATCTGAATCGGATAAGCATCTGACGACGAAGCTACAGAACGACTTATATCGGTTCTGAATCTACTGCCGTGATAATGGTATTAGCGTGAATGTATCGAAATGTTTCCAAATTAACTTTACTCGCCAAAGGAGAAAATTTATATCTCAATACTATTTGAATAACGTTCCTTTAGAAAAAACTGACAAAACCAACGATGATTACTGATCATATCTCGGCAATGGTTGCAAAGGCTTATGAAAATCTAGGCTTTGTATTAAGAGTTTGTCAACCTTTGTCAGACATAGAATTTATAAAGATTTTATACTATTCTTATTTCTGTAGCATCCTGGAATGTTGTAGTGTTTTGTGGAACCCAAATTATACAACGTACAAGAAATAGAACGAATACAGAGAAAATTTACTAACGTCTTGAATTTTCGATGTCAAAATAAAACAAAAAATTATATACAATCATGTATTTTGCATAAATTAATGCTGTTGAAAGATAGCCGCACTCTACTCCAGATGCTATTTCTACATGATATCTGCAGTAACAAAATTGATAGCCCCAAATTAATTTCCTGTAGTTTACAACTACGACGCACATACTAAGTGCACTAGACATACTCCGTTATTTAATGTTCCTTTAAGTAACTCAAATAACGCACAAAATCCAGCGCTCTCACACACACATACAGTCACATACGCACGCAAATGTGTACGTTGTATGCGTAGACAGAGAAACCTATAGACAAATTGACGCCTTCTTTCGCATTCGCACACGAAAAAGATAGATTTATGCAAACGTCTTGCATAGTGTTGCGCGGCTAAGTTGACATCTGGCACTAGCGCCATCTAGTGTCGGGTAACAGAGCGAAGAGAGAGCTTTCCAGAAAATGACATCACTAATCTTTCAATCGACAGCGCCATCTAATATCGAATTGAAGAACTAAGCTTTCTGGAAGCCCCAAACTCGAACTTTCTGCGCTTGGTCGGTTGGCGCGCGTATTTACTCGAATATTCTGGAATATTCTGGATGTTTTCGTGGAAGAGCCCTATATAAAGGCGCTGCATTACGCGATCGGTGAAGTATTGAATTCGGCGAGACAAGCGAAGCTTCGGAGCGGAATAAAGTAAATTAGTGTGCTTAATTATTGGTGTTTTAAACTTTAATTTGTGTAAAGAAAATTAAAGTGTTAATTTAGGTAATTCTATCGGCAATTTTTATTGTCACGAACCTCAAGCTCGTAACAATTGGTGTCAAAAGTGGGATAAAATTATGCCGATTTTACCTAAGGAGAAAACGGAGGGTGTCCGTACCCGAAGTCAACGCCACCAGGAGACGGACCAAAGAAGATTTGGTGGTGCCACGCCGCAGACTTCGGAGGGCCAGCCGCCGGCTGCAGGCCCGTCAGTAGCTCCTACATCTGCAGCACCTGACTTAGGTGCTCTGATGGTGAATCTGCAGGAGCAGGCTCGCCGACAGGAGGAACAGGCTCGCCGACAGGAGGAACAAGCTCGCCGACAGGAGTAACAGGTCCGTCGGTTGGAAGAGCAGCTGCGGGGCGGATAGGATGAACAGACCCGCCGACAAGAGGAACAGGCCCGTCGGTCAGAAGAGCAGATGCTCCTCATTAAGAACCTTCATGCTACCTTTGGGAAAGAGATAAAGGAGGTGAAGGATAGGGTTGCTCAACATGACAACCGCCTGTCGGAAGCTGAAACCCAAATCAAGGAAGCTAAAACCCAAATCGACCAAGTGAACAATCGGGTTGATTACGTGGTGGCTGACGTGAAGAAAACGCTGGACGACCTCAAACTGGGTGATGGAACTACAGCTCCTGTAGTAGCTACTACACCTTCGCTACGTGGGTTCCAAGTGCCACCGTTCGACGGGACTTCTTCCTGGTCAGCCTACGAAATCCAGTTCGAGGCTGTTATGAAGGCGAACGGCTGTAATAAAGGTCAGGCCATGACTGCTCTCACACTAGGCCTGCGTGACCAGGCCTTAACAGTTCTGGAAGCTCTCGGTGAGGAAGTGACTTATGAGCAACTCCTTGAGGCATTGGAGGCGAGATATGGCGACGCTCACCTGAAACACGTCTTTCGTGCGCAGCTTAAAGATCGTGTGCAGCGCATCAACGAAAACCTGCAGCAGTGGGCTCTAGAAGTGGAGAAGCTGGTGCGAAAAGCATACCGGTCTGTACCTGCGCTCATTGAAGGGAACCTGGTGCAGGCATTCATCGACGGCATCCGCGACCTGGAAGTCAGAGCTGCTCTGAGGCTCGGGCACCACGAGACGCTTAAGGACGCCTTGGCCCATGCACTGGAAGTGGAAGCCGTGCGGCAGGATCATCGTTCCCATCGCGTCAGGGAGGTTGCAGCAGCTACAGTTCGCGACCGCAACAAAGGATACAGCCCAAGGTGCTATGGCTGTGGGGAAAAGGGCCATCTTCGATCCAGCTGCCCTAAGCGAACCCTAGAAAGGGAAGGTGAACGATCTCAGGAGGGTAGTGCGGCCAACAGCACCGCCCAGCAGCAGCAGGGAAACGAGTAAAAGCCAGAACTGCGGGGCGGGTGCTGGCTGATGTTAAAAGAGCCCCAAGGATCTCGATCTCACAAACCCATGATGGGAACAGTCTAATCATCAAGGGCGAGGTCAACGGAATGCCGTGTAAACTGACCATAGACACTGGAGCCTCTCGTATGGTTGTTAGTTCCCAACTTATAAGTCGGTTCCTTGGGGACTCCGCATACAACCGAGAACGCATTAATTTGGTAACAGTCACCGGTCAACGTATACCCGTCCGTGGAGAGAAGGAGATGGAGTTGAAGCTAGGCAACGTGATCTACCTGCATAATGTCATCGTGGCTGATATAATGGACGACTGCATCCTGGGCCTAGACTTTATGAGGAATAATTGTTGTGAGATCGACGTTAAGCAAGGTGTTTTGAAATGTGGACAGGAGGAACTTTTTATGGAAGGTGCGTTACTCGGTGGAAGAACAATCTTCTTAATGCTGTACACGTTGTACAGCATTAAGAAGATTGTTCTTCCGCCGAGATCGGAAACGATTGTTCCGGTTAGTCTTCCTCGAAACGCTGGGCAAGCTAACCGTTGTGTACTTGTGGAAAGGGTAAACAATGACCTTCCATGGAAAGTGACTCGAACCTTGGTCAGAACCACTGACACCTCGGGAGTACGTGTGCTGAACTTTTGTGACCGGGAACAGATTATAGAAAAAGTCACGCTGGTTGGTACTTCTGAGGAAGTGGATTGGTTACGTCGGTGCGGATTGATCTATCGAGTGAGACCCCCAGCAAGGATGCACAAACGAAAGTGACCACACTTTTGGAAGACTGTCGCAGCGTTCTCTCCCTGACCGAAATTGTCAAGGCGAAGAAGTTCTTACTCAAATATGCCGATGTATTTTCATCAAACGATGCTGACATAGGAAAGACTGGCTTAGTTCAACACAAAATAAACACAGGAGAAGAATTGACTATCCGTCAGCAACCAAGAAGATTGCCGGTAGCACGTGAAAAGGAAGTGGAAACCATGATTGAAGGAATGGTGAAGGATGGTGTTATTGAACCTTCCTCTAGTCCATGGTGTTCACCAGTGGTGCTTGTAAAGAAGAAGGACGGCAGCATGCGGTTTTGTGTTGACTACCGCCGTCTGGACGACGTTATGAAGAAGGACAGCTATCCCTTGCCAAGAATTGATGACACGCTGGACATGCTTACAGGAGTAAAATGGTTTAACACGCTGGATCTAAAAAGTGGCTACTGGCAAGTTGAAATTAACCCTACGGACCAGGAGAAAACTGCGTTCTCGACGGGAAAGGGTCTGTGGCAATTTAAAGTAATGCCGTTTGGGTTGTGCTATACTCCAGCAACGTTTGAAAGGCTGATGGAACTTGCACTTACCGGGCTAATTGGCGATGCCTGTCTGGTCTACTTGGATGACATCATCATCGTAGGTCGTACGTTTGAGGAACACCTTCAAAACCTGGAACGCGTGCTCATGAAGATTCAGAGTGCCAACCTCAAGTTGAGTCCGAAGAAATGTTCACTATTCAAACGGCAGGTCAACTTTTTTGCGGTATGTAGTGTCGGAAGAAGGTTTCCCCACGATATCCGGAGAAAATCGCCGCTCTCAAGGATTGGCCGGTTCCAAAAGACAAGACGCAGGTTAGAGCATTTTTGAGTTTGTGCTCCTATTATCGGCGATTTGTGAAGAACTTTGCAGATATAGCCAAACCTCTGCATAAGCTAACCGAGGAGAAGCGACAATTCTGCTGGGATGAAAGTTGCAATATATCATTCCAGGAGCTCAAGGACCGTCTGTGCAAAACACCTATTTTGGGACACCCTGATGCAAGCAAAGAATTTATAGTTGACACAGACGCAAGTGATATAGGACTTGGCGGTGTGTTGTCTCAACGAAATGGTGACCAAGAGGTCGTGATAGCGTACTTCAGCAAGTCGTTGTCAAAACCGGAAAGGAACTACTGTGTCACAAGACGCGAATTGCTAGCTGTGGTAAAGTCATTGCAGCATTTTAGCAAATATCTTCTGGGGCGAAAAGTTCACTTAAGAACTGACCATGCTGCACTAAAATGGCTATTGCAGTTTAAAAACCCAGAAGGACAAGTTGCGAGGTGGATTGAACTACTGCAGGAATACGACTTTGAGATCGAACATCGCAACGGGAAATCACATGGCAACGCAGATGCATTGTCAAGAAGACCGTGTCCTGAAGATTGCAAACATTGTACTAGGCAAGAGAGTAAGGAAGTGGTATCCGTGAGGATGCTCAGGGCAGACCACCTCAGCAACGAGTGGAAGGACAGCTTACTACATGCACAGCAGGAAGATCCGGACATCAAGCCGATTCTGGAATTGATAAAGGCCAGTGCTCCCAAGCCGAAGTGGAGTGACGTCTCAGCGATGAGTTCGACCACCAAAAGCTATTGGGCCCAGTGGGACAGCTTGCTGCTTCAGGATGGAGTTCTGTGTCGTAAATGGGAAAATGTTCGGGAAGACAGCTGTCATTTGCAAATGGTTGTCCCTAAAGCTAAAGTACCGGATGTTCTACAGTTGTACCATAATGATTGTTCAGGAGGCCATCTGGGAGTTAAACGAACTCTACTGAAGATCCGAGAACGGTTTTACTGGGTCCACTGTCGAAACGATGTCGAGGATTGGTGTCGCAAATGTACAAGTTGTGCGGCTGTAAAGGGACGTCAGACTCGTAGTAGAGGTGCATTGAAGTTGTAAAATGTTGGTGCACCATGGGAGAGAATAGCCATTGACGTGGCGGGACCGTTTCCGGAGAGTGAAAGCGGTAACAAGTATTTTATGGTTGTGATGGATTACTTCACTAAGTGGCCAGAAGTCTTCGCCATTCCAAATCAAGAAGCTTCAACAGTTGCTGATGAGCTAGTTCATGAAGTCTTCTGTCGTTTTGAAGTACCTTTAGAGATTCACAGCGATCAAGGAAGGAATTTTGAGTCTCAAATATTCCAGGAAACTTGCCGAGTTATGGGTACTCATAAAACAAGAATGACTTCTTATCACCCGCAATCTGATGGAATGGTAGAACGATTTAATCAGACATTGGAGAGGTACCTAGCAAAAGTTGTAGACAATCGGCAACGAGATTGGGACAAGCACATACAACCGTTTTTGTTGTCATATCGGAGCGCTGTTCGCGAAAGTACAGCAGTGACACCAGCTTTCGCAAACTTTGGAAGAGAATTACGGCTGCCTGCAGACCTGATCACCGGGATAACACGCAGTATAACCGATTATGCAAATGACTTGCGGAACAAAATGAATGACATTTATGAGCACGTCAGACAATCGGGCCAGCAAATGTTTGAGAAGATGAAAACCCGGTACGACCGCAAAATGAACAATAAAGGCTTCGACGAAGGTTCACTAGTGTGGTTGCACAATCCAGTCCGCAGCAAAGGGAGATCTCCTAATCTTCAAGCTAAATGGGACGGCCCGTACCGGATTGTAACCAGGATTAACGATGTAACCTACCGGATACAGAAAGGCGCAAGAGGGACTCCTAAGATCGTCCATGTGGATCGCCTGGCGCGTTACTATGGGGCCGATAATGCTCGGGACGAGCATGTCTTAGGAGGGGGCAGTGTTGCGCGGCTAAGTTGACATCTGGAGCTAGCGCCATCTAGTGTCGCGTAACGGAGCGAAGAGAGAGCTTTCCAGAAAATGACATCACTAATCTTTCAACCGACAGCGCCATCTAGTATCGAATTGAAGAACTAAGCTTTCTGGAAGCCCCAAACTCGTGCTTTCTGCGCTTGGTCGGTTGGCGCGCGTATTTACTCGAATATTCTGGAATATTCTGGATGTTTTCGTGGAAGAGCCCTATATAAAGGCGCTGCAATACGCGATCGGGAAAGTATTGAATTCGGCGACACAAGCGAAGCTTCGTAACGGAATAAAGTGAATTAGTGTGCTTAATTATTGGTGTTTTAAACTTTAATTTGTGTAAAGAAAATTAAAGTTTCAATTTAGATAATTCTATCGGCAATTTTTATTGTCACGAACCTCAAGCTCGTAACAATTGAAATGAGACAGAGCGGTGTGATTGTTTGTCCCTTTCTCCGTGCCGGTTTTTTTTGTTTAGCAAACTACACTTTGCTAAACGACTTTGACATTTCGTAGCGATCTAAGGAGTTTACAAGTTGGTTTAAGTAAGAAAAAAGTGTTTTGTGAGCTTAAGGTTGGTGAATCTTGTTCGGTTCAGTTCTTAGAACAATTAAAAGTTTTATATAAATACGTTTAAAAGTCGTAAAGATTATTGTATAACTTAAAACTACGTTATCGTCCTTTCTCACTCTAGGCCACGCTAATCATTAGTCTATAGGTTTCGCTGTCTACGATTTTATGTGATGTAAACTTCATTTATGTTATTTATTATAGTATAGTCAGAGAGTTGTTTAATATTCTTTTTTTTTGTTTGTCTCTGCTTATTGTCTCTTTCTTTTTTCTTAAACTTATTTTTAAATAACTTTAATATAGTCAAGTACTTTATAATTAATATTATTAATTTGTAATATTGTTAATTGTAATATTATTAATTGTAAACTATAACAAGCGATAGTATGTACATTTATATAAATTAAGAACCTGTTATTGGTATAATGGATATATCTGAGACTTTCTGTTAATATTTATAACGTTCTGTTGGTTCTGTGATCAATAAACAAAAAAAATATAAAATTAGTCGTTTTGTATATTAAATCTGCCACACTTTAGGCACACTCCTTGATCGAACGGCTTGTTAATGAATTAATGTACCAAGATTATAACAAATATAATTTATTTTAATACTGTAGAAACATTGTAAAATACTCTTTTGTGTCGAGGGTAAATAATATCATTTTTCTTAATTAAGTTGTTGGTATTTTAAACTCTGAACGAGATTCAAGTTTTAGTTTTGATTATTAAAAATTGAATCGCGTTCTGAGTCTCAAAAAAAAGCCTGTCTCAGTCATTTATTGCTAATAAAATGCACAAAATAATGTTTGCAACTAACACGGTAATTGTGCTAAACGTTTTTTTTTTTTACAGAAGAAGGGGCAAACGAGCATGCGGCTCACCTGATGTTAAGCGACTGCCGCCGCCCATGATCAACCGCAACACCAGGAGAATTGCGGGTGCGTTGCCGGCCCTTTAGAAAGGAGTAAGCTCTTTTCTTGAAGGTCCCCAGGTCGTATCGGTCCGGAAAAATCGCCGGTGGTAAACTATTCCACAGAGAGGTTGTACGTGGAAGAAAACTCCTTGTGAAACGTACAGTGGTGGACCGCCAAGCATCCAGATGGTGTGGATGGTATCGGGACGTTTGCCGTGTAGTGCGTTCACGAAATTTGGCGGCTGGGATTAATCCAAACAATTCCTCAGAGCACTCCCCGTGAGAGATGCGATAAAATACGCAAAGAGATGCAACATCTCTTCGCAGCGCCAGTGAATCGAGCCGATCGGAAAGCACTCGGTCGTCGACGATTCGAGCCGCTTTGCGCTGGATGCGGTCAAGTGGAAGGAGCTGGTACTGGGGAGCCCCAGCCCAGAGATGGGAACAGTATTCCATGTGCGGCCGAACTTGCGCCTTGTAAAGTTGCAGGCGGTGTGCCGGCATGAAATACTGTCCCGCTCTGCTGAGCACGCCAAGTTTTTTAGAGGACAATTTGGCCTTCCCTTCCAAGTGACCACGAAACTGCACGTCACTCGATATGTCGACGCCGAGGATTCCGATACAGGCTGAGGCAACAAGGGGAGTGCCTTGAAACTGAGGGGTTACGACAAACTGGACTAGATTTAGTCGTCCCCAATCCGAGACTCTGTTGAGCAAAGACTCGACTTCAGACACAAGTTTGTCCCGGCACTCGGAGACGTTTTCCCGAGAAATATTGGCTCGGCCGGTGTAAAGAGCATCAGCAGTGCTGTCATCTGCATAGTAATGTATGTTACGGGTATGCAACATATCATTGATATGCAGAAGAAACAGCGTTGGCGATAGCACGCAGCCCTGGGGAACACCAGCATTAATAGGCTTGCAATCGGAGCTTGCACCGTCTACAACGACCTTGATGCTCCGATCTGCAAGAAAGCTGGTGATCCAATCGCACAATTTCTCGGGAAGCCCATAGGAAGGGAGCTTCGAAAGAAGCGCTTTGTGCCAAACCCGATCGAAGGCCTTCGCAATGTCCAAACTAAAGGCCAATGCCTCCCCCTTGAACTCTACTGCCTCCGCCCATCTGTGAGTTAGGTAGACCAGAAGATCACCAGCTGACCGACCACGGCGAAAACCGTATTGGCGGTCACTAATCAGCTGGTGATCTTCAAGGTACCTCATGAGCTGGCAGTTTACAATGGACTCCATTGTTTTGGAGAACAAGGAGGTGATGGCGATTGGCCAGTAGTTGGCGGGGTCCGAGCGGTCGCCTTTTTTAGGGATCGGGTGGACGAAAGCCGTCTTTCATGATTTTGGGACTACGCCTAGGGAGTAGGAGTACCGGAAAAGACGCGTTAAAACCGGTGCCAACTCTGGAGCACACGTCCTTAGCACAATTGGGGGGATTCCGTCAGGCCCACTCGACTTGACTGGATGTCCAGGGAGAGGAGTGCTTTGCGAACCGAGCGCTGTGTGAAGTGCACTTCCGGCATGGAGCACTCACACCGCGGGATGGTCGGCGGCATACTCCCCCCGTCATCGAGAGTCGAGTTAGACGCAAAGAATGAGCTTAGAAGATCGGTTTTCTCCTTTGCAGTATAGGCCAGTGAGTCGTCCTCCCTGTGCAGAGATGGAAGAGATGGCTGACAGAAATTCCCCTGGACAGCCTTGGCGAGAGACCAGAACGCACGGGTTCCGGAAGGAAGGCGAACTAGTTTCTCGCCAATTCTGCCTATGTGCTCTGACTTTGCCTTGGCAATGACTCTTTTGAAGGAGCTAGAGGCGGAATTATACTTCTTTTTTAGAGCTGGTGTTTACATCCCGGGACGCTGATGCATCAACCCAGGCTTGGTAGCACTCCTGCTTATAGCATGATGCTATTTTACAGGAGCGACCAAACCATGGCTGAGATTTGCCTCCAATGGGCACCACAGAGGAAGGAATAAAAAGTTCCATACCCAGAAGTACCACATCACTAACAGAATCCGCAACAACGTTGGGATCATCCGGCGAGAAGCAAACCCGCCCCCAAGGGTAGGATGCAAAGAAAGACCGCATCCCATCCCAATCGGCTGACCTATAGTGCCAAACACAGCGGCAGCCTGCAGAATGCAACCGCGATTTCAGCGTGAGTGGCACAACACTCCGGACCAGACAATGGTCCGAGGAGCCTAAAGGGGCGTCGACGGAAATCTGATATCCGTCCGGGTGAGAGGTCAGCAGAAGGTCCAACAGGGAAGGTGCATGATCCTCCACATCTGGAATCCGCGTAGGCGAAGTAACCAGTTGTGTCAAACCATATGCCAAGGCAAAATCATGAACAGATCTCCCCGCATGATCGGTTAAACGTGAACCAAGCCATTCGGCGTGATGGGCGTTAAAGTCGCCGAGGATCACGATCTCTGCGGAGGGGATCTGCTGTAGCAACGAATCTGCAGCCATTTGGACGTGGTCGAAGAGTCGGTCTGTTTCGGCATTACCGCTATGGGACCTATAGAGGCACCCGTAGTAGACGCGCGGATGGTCGTCGCTGTCTACGCGTAGCCAAAGGATGGACAGGTCCGAACCTTCAAGTCTGCCGAGGCGTCGAGAACAGATGTCTTCTCTGACGTAAACGCAAACTCCAGCCCGAGGCACAAAGGAGTGTTCCAGTTTGTACCCCGGCTAGGAGAGATACGAGACATCAGCCGGAGAGGACACCTGCGTCTCGGTCAGAAGGAGCAGAGCCGGCCTCGCCGTCTCGAGATGGTAGTGGACGGCGTTTAGGTTAGAGTGAAGTCCCCGATATTGCAGAAATTCACGGACAGCGTGGCAGGGGTCGCCTTGGTCTTGTTGCTCCGTTTACCCCGAGCAGTTGTAGTCTTGAGCGGAATTTCCCCCCCCCCCCCCAGAATACGCGGGGCAGCCTGAGCACCCACGCTCAGAAGTGGAGAAACATGGACGTGGATGCTCAGCGAGGGATTCTCCAGGGGTGCTGGTACCCTCTTGGGGTAGTCTATCATTATTTAAGTCCGCTACCATGTTTGTCCAATATTTACCAGAATAGTTACATCATTAGGTTATAGCAGAGTAAGTTTCTTCTTTTTTATTAACATTTTATCCTTAAAATGTCTGCTGCAAATTTTGATGACGGTTTTGGTGTCCAATCTGTTTGTTCTGTACCTAGGTACAATCCAATTAAAACTTTAATTATCATGTGCAGGAAAACTGGAACAAGCCATTAAATCTTTCAGATAATTAAATAATAGACACTGCAGAATACATATTATTATTTCCTGCAATAGTAGGTAATAATTTATAGAAATGTTGGCAACTCCAAAGATTTTAGGATTTTTGTGCTTTTTTTAACGATAAATTTGCGTCTAATAAATAAATTTTATAAGATGTTACAAAATGCCTAGTAACCGATAAAGCGTGTTATACTTACGAATGAAAAGATAACCCTGGCATTTTCGTTACACTATTACGTTTACACACTATAACATTACACCGCATCGTGTTTTTTAAATGGTTGGAATACTAAGTCTAAATGGTTCATAACAAAATGTAATTCATGTTGCTATTGTATATGTATATATAAAACATAAATTACTTAACATAAAGCTCGTAAAACTGTATTTTATATAAAGACAATATCTTGCTACACGTTAGCTGTCAAACTTTGCTTAGCAAAGTAGTGTGCTAACCTTGAAAAATGTAGCACGCTCAGCGAAATAAAAATCACATCGTTCTATTTCATTTCTTTACACGACATCGGCGTAAATTGCTCTTTCTCTTGTTATTAATTTCTAAAGATATCAATTTGTCTACAGTTATACGTCTACGTTATAGGTTCCCAAATGGTCCAGGTGGACCCCAAGGAGTTCATAGGAGACCACACGAGGTCCAGGAAAAATTTCCTGCTTTTCATAGCAAAAAACAAAAATTTTGGCTTGGATTTACCTATCAACGTAGGCAGGTAGCATCATTCACTAGGTAGGTACTCAAAAATATTCGAGACTCAGTTCAAACACAGAATTGAATAGAACAATAGATAATAGTAAAAGTGTACACCACATGTCGTGACTTGCAAAGTGTCACCCGTGCGCCCACTCGTCCGGGATGCTTGCAATTTACATTAGTATAAATACGAATGCCAAGCACAAAACACTACCCCCCCCCCCCCCCAACGAGCTTACGGCTGACCAGAACTGCCTCCTGGCGGCTCAGACCAAGCCTACTTAACACATCCCTTAATCTGCCTTAGTTAGGCACACTTCTAAGCGGCTTTTCGCCGCTTGCGCCCTCCCTTCTGCCAAGGAGGGTCGCGTTCGTATACGGCTTATGGATCTCTCGTCAGATCAGTAAGCCAATCCATAAAGGTGGGGTTTAGTGGGTAAAAGTCTCCACATAACCACGCAGCCGGCTGCGTGGTATTCTATGAGCATTCCTCACCTCCCTCCCCCGCTTTCCGAAGGGGTTGCCCATATTTGCTTCGGGCGCAAAGAAAACTAAAACAAAACACTAGTCATTTGTTTCCGGGATTTTGAACATAAAAGTGTGACTGTGAGCGAATCGATGTCAGTGTTTGCAGTGCCAGACAAAGTAAGTATCTGCCTATTTGTTATGTATATTTTTATTGCATTTTGTAATTTATCAATCATATTATATTTGTTTTACTATTTGAGTGTGTTAAATACTAGAGATTATTCAAAACTTCTATAAAAGAACAAAAATATAGGGAAGATTAAATAAAAGACCGGTGTTTCCACGGGCATTTTGTTTTTTTTTTTTATTGCAATAATTCTATTATGTTGTGATGTGAATAATAGCCATATTCTGGTAAAATCGCCTCACAAACAAACATTATTTACACTGTCACTGATGCCGAAAATGGCTGAATCTAAGAATAAATGTCGACGGTACAGTATTGATTGCGTGAAATTTGGTTTTCTTCCATCAAAGGCAGACAAACGGTTGCCGATGTGTCTTGAAACAAAGTTTTGAGCAATGACTCTATAAACCTTCGAAACTCGAAGACCATCTAAGAAAGTGTCATCCTGGAAAAATAGGTAAAGATCTGAAATACTTTCAAACATTGAAAGAAAAATATGAAAAGAGACCTATCGTAAGCAGTATGTTTGCTTCAACGTCTCAAAGTAACAATGATGGCTTGCGGGTATCTTACAATATTTCGTAGCTTATAGCGAAGTCTGGAAAACCGCATATCACCAGAGAAGAGTTATTTTACCCTTTGAAGTCGGACACTAAAGGCGAATCGATATTTAATGTCCTGAGTGATTTTTTTACGGAAAAATCTATTCCATTTACAAACATTATTTCGGTGGCAGCAGATGGAGCTCCTGCCACGTTCACAGTTACAGCCAGTTACAAGCCATCTTAAAAGAATAATACCAGGACTAATTACAATTCACTATATCATCCACCGACAAAACCTTGTAGCGAAAAATTTGGGTGATCGATTGCACCAATCGCTTCAATTTGTGATTAACGCAGTTAACCTACCGAGTGCCCAAACGTCAAACGTCATAAAATCGATAAGCGCTAAGGCGAAATTTAGCGTAAGAATGTGAGTTAGCGGTCAGCGTTTAAACGTTTCGGTTTCTGCGTGGTAGAGCCACGCTGCAGTTATATTAGTAGTATAGTCGTAGTGCGAATGGGTCGGCTCGACCGGGGAAGGACCACGTTCTCACAGAATACCAGTATAAAATAGTAGCTTAATGCTGCTGTGTTTCGTATGGTGTGTGTAGAGAACCGGAGACCCTGTTTGCTGAAAACGAGGCATTCCATCTTAGTCCTCACGGGTGACAACGCATCTACATTTTGAATCGCATACGAGGATACATGTAGATGTCTATGGGTCACAGCAACTACTAACCATCAGGTGGACTGTGCTCGTTTGTCACCCTATTCTATATAAAAAATTCTGGTTTCGACGTAAATTCATTTATAAACACTAATTAATATTTATATAATTAGAATCTACATGAAATTTGTATTATTATTGTTGCGCTCTATTAGCGCCTGGTAATTAGAGCCTGGTAGTGGCGCCATCTGGTATCAAGCAGCAGAAATAGGAACGTCAAGATCTTCAAGATCAAGAAGAAAGCTCTCCCACTAGCGCCATCTTGTATCGAATGGAAGAACGTAGCTTTCTATAAAGCTCCATACTCGAACTTTCTGCACCTGGTTGGTCGGGGCCGGTATTTGCTGGAATATTCTGGATGTTTCGGTGGAAAAGGCGTATATAAAATCGTTATGGGGCTGCGACCGGGCTTGTATTGAATTGGCGATACGAGCGAAGCTTTCGGAGCTAAATAAAGTGAACTAAAGTGTTTAGTGTGAATTAAACTTTAATTGGTGTTCAGTAGTTAAAGTGTCAATTTTGGTAATTCAATCGGCAGTTTTTGTTGTCACGAACCCTAAGCTTGCAACAATCGGTGTCAGAAGCGAGATAAAAACATGCCGATTTTACCTAAGGACGAAATGGAGGGTGTCCGTACCTGAAGTCAACGCTAGCAGGAGACGGATCAGAGACGGTGCAATGCTGCAGACGTCGGAGTGCCAGCCGCTGCCACGGAGGCCAGCCCGTCAGCAGCTCCTGCATCTGCAGCACCTAACTTAGGTGCTCTGATGGTGATGCTGCAGTATCAGGCTCGCCGACGGGAGGAACAGGCCCGTTGGTTGGAAGAGCAGCTGCAGCGCGGCAGGAGGAACAGGCCCGTCACTTAGAGGAGAAGCTCAAACGCATTAAGGAAGAGCAGATGCTTCTCATGAAGGACCTTCACGCTACCTTCGGGAAAGAGATAAGGGAGGTGAAGGATAAAGTTGCTCAACATGATAACCGCCTGTCGGAAGCTGAGAACCAAATCAACCAAGTTAAGAAAACGCTGGATGAACTCAAATTTGGAGATGGAATCACAGCTCCCTTAGTAGCTACAACACCTTCGCTACGTGGATTCAAAGTGCCGCTGATCGACGGTACTTCTTCCTGGTTATGAAGGTTATGAAGGCGAACGGCTGGAATAAAAGTCAGGCCATGACCGCTTTCAAACTAGGCCTGCGCGACCAGGCCTTAACTGTTCTGGAAGCTCTCAGTGAGGAAGAGACTTATGAGCAGCTCCTTGAGGCATTGGAGGCGAGATAGACGCTCACCTGGAACACGTCTTTTATGCGCAGCTTAAAGATCGCGTGCAACGCATCGACGAAAACCTGCAGCAGTGGGCTCTTGAGGTGGAGAAGCTGGTTTGAAAAGCATACCGGCCTGTACCTGCGCTCATTGAAAGGAACCTGGTGTAGAAAATAGTGTCCTAGAAATATGGATACCATTATAGTGAGGCGCTGCGATCGCTAAGTTCGCTCAATAAAAGTAATTTTCAGTCTATTTTTCTAATCAGATGCTAAACCACTTGCACATCCACGCACAATAAAATATTTCTCCATTTTTAATGTTTCTTTTTGTCAAAAATTACAAAATTACGGAGCATGAAAATTTTCTCATCAATGCCGCTGAGAAAATTTGTACATTATTCAATTAACTTCATCTTCTTGACACCAAAACAAAACAGCTAACTTCGCGGTTACTACTCACTAAAGTTGTTCAAAACGACTATAAATCAATAGCACGCTACAAACTATAAACTAGAAATTTCTAGCGCGCTATTAAATACGCTATGTTATAGCGCGCTATTTATAAAAATGTGTAGGAGGCCGGCAAGCGCGTTAAGTTTAGCAGCACACTATATCTTGGAGAACGCTACATTACATGTCGTTCATTGAATAGACCGCGTGCTATATAAGAACATTGTTTCGTAATAAGTCAATAAAATAAAGTGTCAAAGGAAAATCAATGAACGCTCTTTCATACTTTTCAGGCTTACGACTTTCTATAATCCTAAAAATATTTTTAAGGCATGTTCTTTTTAAAACAAAATAAAATTGAACATTCTTTATTATAATTGATGTAAACGTTATTTTAACCCTTATATAAATTGTAAATCAATTAAAGGTATTTTTAAAAGTTTATTGATTGTATATACAAAAATCAACTATTTACATTCAATTACAATCAACTATTAACACAATTATTTTATACACTTTTGTATCTATATTTTATTTACATTTAGAAAAATTAGTTAGGCTTCTTTTGTAGCAGACAACTGTATCCTTCTATCACTTATAAATATACAGTATACACTGACTAAACAACGTCTAACACTTAATTAGTTCGCGCACGATGAATAGCGTGCTGCTAGATTAAATTTGCGTCACACGTTTTCTCCCAACAGCGCTGCTGCTAGAATTAATTGCAGCTTGATATGAATAGCGCCAAAGCGTCATAACGCAATAGCGCCATGGCGACTACTTACACAGCACGCGCTAAGCGCTATGAAGAGATAGCGCGCTATAATATGGCGCTATGCGCTATATTAACCACCATTACTACTCAACGACGTCAGCGCCGCTATAAATTTTACAATTTTCAAGGACAGCCGGCCTATGCTTTAGTACGAAGTGATCGTTCTCCTGTTCTCTAACCTTCATGAACTCTTCGGTGTCCGCTAGGTTGAGCTGCCATCAAAATCTCCCAAGGGCTTCGCAATGTGACGTATCAGCATATTGTGAAGAATATAAAATGAAGATTCCGAAACAAATGATGAGCTCAGAAGAGCTAGAACCCAGAGCCGTAAAGCCGGTTAATAAAAAAACATAAAATAATCATAATATTTTTTTTTACATAGGTACTACGTTAATATTAAAGTTTTTTATTTAAGTTAATAACAATAAAATGGAGACTTATATTTGGAATAGTTTTGTCGTTTATATGATTTTAATTTCTATAAAATTATCTGAGTCAAATGAAATAAAGATAAGTGGACCTGGTTTACAACCTCAAAATATTGTGATGCCGGCTAGATACTTTCTGGTAAATTTTACGTATTTAAACGAAGACTCGTAAGTAATGAGTATTTTATTTTTTCTGTTTAGAGTTATACATAGATCAATTGTTGAGATTTACGAAATGAATATTAAACGTCGACCCCCTTTTTAATATCCTTGGATTGGCTGTAGACGTCCGGTACTTGAATTTTAATGTTTTTAATTTAGGAGGCTTGTTAGGGTTAAGCTTCAACCTATTATAATGTTTTTTAAATGTCGGAAATACGTTTTGAATTACTTACGATAAAAATAAATTTCACTAAAAATGAAATGCAAATATGTCTGTTTTTTTTAACACGGTTACACCCATAAAATGTTAATCACTCGGACCTAGACAATCCATTTGTGGCTGAAGATGGGACTCATATATAACAAATTGAGTCGCGTTTAAGAGTCAAGAGGTTTTTTAGAAAAAATGATAACAATTCACATTACATTATTTCATTTACCACTGTGTAGATAAAATTGGTCGAATCAGTTCTAAACCCGAAACAGCATGCCCAACTCCACATAGTCTTGTCTGCCCAACCCTAATGTTTTCCCTGTCCTGAATTGAAAAACATGGGTCACATTTTGCTTTTTTAATGCTTCATGCAAGCGCGTATTCAGCATGATGGAACGAGCATGGAAAGCAAGGAAAGAAACCAAATTAGTGTTTCTTTATTAAAAGCAGAGCTACAAGTACTATGGTATGTGCCAAATCGATTGAGAAAAATGGGCAATGACCTTTCGGTCGTTTAACCAGGGGTTACAAACCTTCAATATATAAGCACATTTTATATGTAGTACTTTATTTATAATGACTTTTTATATTTTTTTTTATAATGATTGATATGATATATATTTATTAACTATTATTAAAAAGTTATGTAAAAGATTGCTGTAGAAGAAAAATCATCTATTGTTATAAAGTACTTTATTAATTTAACAACAAAACGCATTAATTTATAACACAAAGATTCGAGTGATAATGACACCGAATAAGTACTTTCTTATTCAAAAGATAAAACTTTATTTTCAATATTATATAAGAACTTTATTTTTATTTGTTGCAATCATCGGACCAAAAAAGGTGACACGTCCCTGGCTGCCATTGTCACGTTTATTTTAGAAGGAACTGACGTAACGCGCATTTTGTTTATTTTAAAGGCATGAATTTGCAAAAGCTCAATATGGTGATTATATTGATTCAAATATTTTTTTAAATATGAAACTGTTACTAAATGAATTGCTGCGTTACTTACCATAAATTGAAATATAAAATATAACACATTTAATTCGCGATGTATCGTAAGATTTTACGATGTTTATAGGAACCATAGACAATATTATTTAAGAAACAAAAAAAACATATGTTCTGACCTAGAATTGTGAATAATATCAATATTTAAATACTGTTATCGCATCTAAATTGAGGTTTTGTAAGTTACGCCTTTTGACACTCGGCTCATATCTGAGATCATTGTCCGTTTTTCTTAATTGATTTGGTGTATGTGCCAAACAAACTTTGATTTTTGATGTAAAAACTTTTATGATTTTGTGGAGAAAAATTGGCAAAAATATTAGATATTACGCGAAAGTAAATATAAATTTAAAAATTAATAAATGATTGTAATTTTCTTTCATGCTTTTTGATGGATTGGTAGCTGTTTCATTCTGATTTTTATGTTCTAATTTTAAAATAGTTTCAATTTTTGCAAATTAATTTCTTTCTTTTTTCTAATCTAACTGTAATTTTTGTTTTTCAGCTCAACTTTTATATATTCTAGCAGACATATTGTAAAATAATATGTTGATATTGTTCAGAAAATAAACAAAGAACTTGATAGTTCTCTGAAAATAAACAGAGCAAGCGAGATAATCAATGTAATATTGTCCCTTAAGTCACATTTTAATGCTTTGTAATGAGTGTATCAATATGCATTAAAATTGATTGTTCATTTAGTATTGAAAAAAAAATCATGATTTATAATAATACCTATTAATAGTAATAATTTATTTATTGCATGTCACAAAACAAAGTTGTTACAATAATATATTTTCAGAGCATGTGACATCCTGTATGAGCGTAGCAATTTAACAGTTTAAATGTTAATTAATGCAGAATAAAATTAAATTACAATATTTATACACAATCTATAGATTATTATTAATTAATTTATAAAATGTCACATTTATTTTAAAATTTAATTTCAATAAATATTATATTTCAACAATTGATAATTCGTCATTTGTGTAAATAAGTACATGTGAATAATAAAACTGGTTCAGAATACTTAAAATTGATCTATAGTTTATCATTAAAATAAACTTTCACAATAAATATTTTCTTATTTAAAATTTACATACACCATTTTTTTTATTTTCTTTTTACTTATCTATTAAAAAACAAATTCTTTTTACTTACTTCTACGTCACTCTGTCAATGAGAACGGAAGTGCGGAATAAAAACAAAATTGCGTCAGGAGCGAAAAGCGGCAGGAAGTCCCCCGTAATAGACATACACGCGAGAAACACTGCTACATTATTATTATTACTTGAAAACCTCCTTAAAAACAATTACTTTTTGTAATTCTTTATTTATAAATTATTTGAGTACTTTTTACCTTATACATATTATACACACATTCACAGAGCATTTTCGTTTTAGTGAATTAGAATATACAAAGACACACACCTACGCACATCAACAATCAGCAGGTGGCACTTTTTCCAAGGAGGACAGGTTTTACTCACAAGTAGGCTCCCTTTTCCCTTATATATTTATTATACTACATATACATATATGTCAACTAATACATTGTTGGCTAGATTGGATTACCCAGAGCCTACAATTATAAAATGGGCTCTTAAAAGTATCCATAAAAATTTAAAGCCCCTAAAAATATTTCATCCCACTTATTAACCTCCTAAATTTGGGGGGAAATCAAATCTTAATACTTAAATTAAAACTCAGCGCAAAAATTGTAAAACCCATGAAATTGTGAACAAAATCCGTTTCAAATGGGAGGCTATAATAATAAATTACTAAAAATATTCTATACGAACGAAGTCGCGGGCAGAGCTAGTTACTAATTTAAACATTATTTACAAATTTTTTTACTATCTACTAGATAATTTGTATGTTTGCTTGTTTCTAAAAAATTAATGATGATTCTTAATTGAGGCTTTTAAGTGGTAAAGCCATGCTGCAACTATATTGTGGTTGTAATACGAACGGGTCGGCTCGACCGGGGTAGTAAGACCATGCTTTCACGGAATACCAGCATGAAATAGCAGTTCAACGCTGCTGTGTTTTGTATGGTGGGTGTAGAGAACCGAAGACCCATTTTACTGGAAACGAGGCATTCCATCCGAGTCCCCAGGGGTGACAACGCATCTGGATTTTGATTCTTAATTGAGGATAAATGTAGATGTCTATGGGCAACAACATCCACTTAGCATCAAGTGGACTGTCCGCTTGCTTATCGCGCTTATTCCATATAAAAGAGACACCATACTGTTCTTGGCTTGGGCTGACGAAATTCAATTTTTGTTAATAAAATCAACATATTATTGAAATCAATCCATATGATGTTGATTTACATGAAGTCAAATTTATTGCCTTCATGCTAGTAATATTTTTGATTTAAATCATTCCTTTATTTACTTCAGATACACACCCTACTTAGGTAAGAATTTAGCAGTTGAAATAAATGGAAGATCTACTAAAAGTAACTATTGCCGTGTTTGGGTCAACACACTTGATCGTAAAGATGGTACATTTATTGTACGTTATAAAGTTTATGAAACATGTATTAACCTGTCTATCAGCGTATATTATAAAAACAAACACATTGAAAATTCCCCTTTCATGTTTGACGGTATGTCCTTTTTATTAAATCAACATAATAATTTAAAAAATCTGTATTTAATGAATGTATCTTTTCAGGACCTATTCAACCTGATCAATGCGACTGTCCTGATGAGGACTTTAATTTATGGTTAAAAAAATATGGCTGTTCCTCTTCTTATGAAAATATTATAAATGACTTAAAACCATTCAATAAATTAGACATGACCATTCAAATCCAGAAAATTGTCCAAAAATATCATAAGCCAGAGAGTACTAGTTTTTGCCACTATGTGATTAAAAAAAATAAAATATATCGCGATTGTTATGGAAAACACATTGGTTTTAACATGTTTGCAGATAATATTCTGTTGTCATTAGTAAGAAAAGTATTTTTACCAGATATGGAACTGGTTATTAATTTAGGTGATTGGCCTTTAGTACATAAAGACAGTGAGCCAGTTCCTGTGTTTTCTTGGTGTGGTAGCAATGACACAGTTGATATTGTAATGCCTACATATGACCTAACAGAATCAGCCTTAGAAAATATGGGAAGGTACCTGAATATTTTTGAATATTGGTTTATACAACTACTTATAAAGTTCAGTAGCATTACATCATAATAATTAAATAAGGACATTTTTTATTTGTTTTTCAGAATTACTCTTGATACATTATCAGTGCAGGGTAATGTAGAACGAAAATGGAACAATCGCAAACCGATGGCATTCTGGCGTGGGCGGGACTCACGTGCCGAAAGACTTAAACTTATAGATATTGCACGAGCTTATCCAGAACTTTTTAATGTTTCACTTACAAATTTCTTTTTTTATCGCGACAAAGAAGCTCAGTATGGTCCAAAGCAACCGCATATATCCTTCTTCAAGTTTTTTGATGTTAGTTACAATTTTTTTTCATAATTATTTAAATGTATTTTAATGTATGAAGCTATCTATAGAGCAATACATTCCTTTAGCAAAGCTCCATCAAAACCCACTATACGGTGTTAATACGGGAGAACGTTGAGCTGAAGGTAGGGAAATACGGGATAGGGCATTGGAAACTAAGGGGCAGCGCCGAATGGTGATAGGCAAACTGAACCTTAACGTTTAGTTGGAGATGTCACGTCTAAAGACGGCAACGCTCCGTCTACCTGGTGCTCTTATCTAAAGCCGCGAAAACTTTCTGCTCGATTTACAAAATAGTTTTGCCTAGAAGACTGCAATGCTGTGGACGATATTAATGACAAGCTCGTGGAACCTGTCCATGCGATCGGAGCTAAGTTCTGCAAGACCCATCGCAGAAGAACACAAAAACTCTCCGATGACGAGAAATGAAGCTGCAGTCTTCAGCAGATATGACAGCATATAGGCAAATGAACAAACAGATGTTCAAATGCAATGGGATTTACGCAACTTCAATACAGCTCGTATTGAAGAAACAATGGAGCGGAACCACGGCTTCATGCTTTGCCAAATCTGTCTGACAGAAAGTGTCAACTGACAAAAGACCGAATGTAGCAGCGTCGTTTTCGGGACACCTGATATTTTGATAGAGAATGTGAGGTTCTACGGGCAGCTGTACACGTCATTGTTGGAACCACACGCAAGTGTGGTTAACGACCCAAGAGCAAGTCTTATCCGACACTATTCCGATGATATCCCGGATTTCAACCTGAGCAAGATTATAATAGCTTACCAGCACCTTAAAAATGGCAAGGCCCCGGACGAATCTCTTTAATTCTTTCCTCCATGATGGTATTACTCCGGAGGCGTGGAGCAGAAGTGCGGTGGTCTAGTTCTTCAAGAAAGGCTACAACGCTCTGTTAAAGAACTACCAACCTATATCCCTTCTTACAGTGGCGAAGCTAAGGCTCCAAACTAGGGCAAGCCCAAGATATGGTTTCAAATTATTTATATTCTAAATTGAATGGTGACTCTTTCTTAAGGAAAGATTTGATTACGTCCGCGTAAAATGTTGAACGTTTTAATTGTACCGATAACT
Source organism: Parnassius smintheus behrii (assembly GCA_036936625.1). Classification (NCBI taxonomy): domain Eukaryota; kingdom Metazoa; phylum Arthropoda; class Insecta; order Lepidoptera; family Papilionidae; genus Parnassius; species Parnassius smintheus. Next base: position 20,090,885 of record JAUPFT010000005.1, on the reverse strand, counting down.
GTTTTTCAATTACGATAATTGATAAGTCCGAAAGACGCTCTTGATCTTGTGTATTTTCTCAACAAAGTTAAAAAAAATTACCTTTTCCTCGCCGATTAGCAGTTTAACACACTTTAATTCACACAAGGAACGCTATTATCCTCCATTTTCTCTAAAAATCTTTGAAAAAGCATAAATTTTCAACATAAACATTGAAATGTGAAAAGAACTTGCAAACGTATCGTCCGTGCGCCCGCGCACTGCGAAACAACTTCAGAGCAAAGCTTAGCTTTTGGTTCCATAGTAATTGCTATTAAAACATTTCGTAGTGATATTTCGTTATATAACATTTTGCCACAGGTTAGAAAGGGAGCGTCTCGAAAGCCCGGTAAAAAGCCAACGCGTGCGAGAGAGACGACTAATCGTTCAAATCATCTCCTTGCGTTCATTAATTTTGACAGGCCATTGCGTGTTCGCTTTGAGACAGAGAGAACACGAATCGGTGTATTTCGAATTGAAAGCAAACTGCCAAGTGTTGACATTACATATATGCTACGAGGTCATGACCTGTGTAGAACAGAGGAGTGCGCGGGAAATTTGAAATAGTTTACGAGTTATTTTATTAGTTAATATATTGATTGAGTAGATTAAAGGGCAAGCCTGGCTTTTCGGCTTATATGGAGGCTTCGCCACTGCCTTCTTACTCACGTCTACGTGCTGTTTCTGAAAGTCATTACTAATCGTCTCACACGCAGAATCGACGACTTACAGTCTCCTGAACAAGCCAGTTTCCGAAAATGCTTTAGAATCATAGACCCCATACATAATCTTCTGCAAATCGTAAATAAGACCGATAGAGTACAAACTGCCACTTTGTATTGCGAAAGTCTTTGATTGCGTATAAATTTGGAAGGTGCTACAGTCTCTTTAGAGATGCCAAGTTTACTGTCAGTATATCGAAGTGCTAAGGTGTTTGTACACTAGGGCTACATTACAAAGTACAGAACCTATCCAACTGCAGAGAGGTATTAGACATGGTGACGTTACATCCCCGAAACTCTTTAGCGCTGCATTGGAAGACAATTTTAAGCTACTGAACTGAAAAGGCACACATAAACATTATTAACATCAATTCGCCATTGATGTTAATCGCACACATCACTCACCTTCGATTTGCCGATGATATAGTCCTTATGGCAGAGCCGCTGGAGGACCTAAGCACTATGCTCAATGAAGTCAATAGTGTTTCCCAAGAGAGAGCTCGAAGTTGTTGACGACTATGTTTACTTGGGACAAATAGTCCGACTAGGTAAGTCCAACTTGGACCGAGAGGTCAATTGACGGATTCAACTCGGCTGGGCAGCGTTCAGGATATACCACAAGTACAAGTATACCTCAAATACAACCAGTGCATGTTGCCAGTGATTACTTATAGATTTGAGACGTGGTCCTTCATTGTTGGCCGTCTGAGCAAAGTCAAAGTCGCTCAGCGAACTATGGAGAGGGCTATGCTCAGGGTTTTTCTTCGTGATAAACTTAGAAATGAGGATATCCGAACCAGAAACCAGTAGAAACAGAGCAAAAGACCCAGCCCCACGGATTAGTAAGCTAAAGTGAGCTCGAAGAACCGACAACCGATGAGGAAGAAAGGTTCTCGAGTGGCAGCCTCGTACCGGTGAAGAGTAGCGTGGCCCCCACTAGATGGAGTGACGACCTGGTAAGACATGCAGGAAGTCGATGGATACAGGTGTCTCAAGACCGTGATTTGTGACATTTCTTGTGGGAGACCTATGTTCAGCAGCTGACTTTTAAGAGTCTGTAACTATGGTAATAATGATGATGATTATTAATTTATAAATTGCTTGCTTCAAGTTATATTGTTCATTTGCAGTACAAATATCAAATAAATCTTGATGGAACAGTAGCAGCATATCGGTTTCCTTATCTTCTGGCAGGCGGTGGAATGGTTTTAAAACAAGACTCACCCTATTATGAACATTTTTACCGAGATCTTCGTAAATGGGAACATTATGTGCCAGTTGCTCGTGATTTGTCTGACTTAGTAAAAAGAATAAAATGGGCACGAGAACACGACTATGAAGCACATGTTATAGCTGAAAATGGTCGGAAATTTGCATTAGAAAACTTGCTGCCGCAACATATAATATGCTACCATGCAAAATTATTCAGTGTAAGTCATCCAATGTTTGTTAGTATAGAATAGTCTAGTCGCGAGAAAAGCTAAAATATAAAATTTGTACGAAGGAGCTAAAATTGGTATTGACCTAGTTTATGTGGCACTATTAAATTTCATTATATACATTGTTACCAATTACGATACACAATTTATTAGCCGTGTAGTGGCGGTTGAGAATATCCACTACCCCATATCTTCCCGTGGGTGTCGTAAGAGGCGACAGAGGGACACAGAAAGAAGAAGGGCAGCAGCATCTTCCTAATAACAACAATAACATAATAAAAAAACTGCGGTTGCCAACCAAGCAACGACGCAAATAAACGGCCCCCAGTCCCCGGCGGCCCCGCTATTCCTGGCTACGGCGGCGACCATGGTAACGGCGGGGCAGGGGGTGCTAAGAATTTCCGGTGGAGGTTCGGTTGCCACCTACGACGACTCGACCTGGCAACGTATAACGCACGCACCCTGAGGACTGACGAGAAGATACTGGAGCTGAAAGAAGAGGTAGACAAGTTGCGCTGGCATATTATTGGATTATCTGAGGTCCGAAGAGAGGGGGGGACACGGTAACCCTCGAGTCCGGCAACTTGTTCTATCACCGGGAGGGCGACCATCTGTCCTAAAGAGGTGTCGGATTTTTCGTCCACAAGTCTCTCGTCAACAACGTTGTAGAGATTGGGAGTGTGTCGACGAGGGTCGCGTACCTGATACTCAGAATCACCAAACGGTATTCGCTGAAGGTCATACAGGTCTACGCACCAACCTCGGCACATCCCGATGAGGAGGTGGAGGAAATGTATGAGGATATTTCTAGAGCCATGCATACCTCCAAAACCCACTACACGGTGTTGATGGGAGACTTCAACGCAAAACTAGGCACAAGAGAAGGCGGTGAGCTGAAGTTAGGGTAATTTGGAGTAGGGCAACGGAACCGTAGGGGCCAGCAGCTGGCTGACTTTATGGAGAAAGAGGGACTCTTTATGATGAACTCTTTCTTCCAGAAGCGGCCCCACAGGAAGACGACCTGGTCGAGCCCCGACGGTTCGACAAAAAATGAGATTGACTTCATTATGACGACCAGACGCCAACTGTTCAGTGATGTCTCAGTGATCGCAAGAGTGAAAACCGGCTGCGATCACCGAATGGTTAGATGTACACTGAACCTAAACATTAAGTTGGAGAGGTCTCGTCTAATGAAGTCAACGCTCCGTCCCCCTCGTGCTCTAATCCAGAATCCCGAGACTTTTCGGCTCGAGTTACGTAACCGCTTTCAGTGCCTAGAAGATTGCAATGCAGTGGACGATATGAATGACAAGCTCGTGGAAACTGTCCATGCGGTCGGAGCTAAGTTCTGCAAGACTCGCCGCAGAAGAACACAAAAACTCTCCGATCACACTCTTAATCTCATGGCTGTTAGACGGGAGATGAGGCTGCAATCGTCAACAGATTTGACAACATACGGGCAACTGAACAGACAGATCTCCAAATGCATGCGGCGAGACTTACGCAACTTTAATACTGCTCGTATTAAAGAAGTGATCGAGTGGAACCAGGGCTCCAAAGTCTTTGCCAGAAATCTGTCTGCCAGAAAGAGCCAACTGTCAAAGTTGAAGACTGAGTGTGGCAGAATCGTTTCTGGGACACCTGAGATTTTGAGTGAGATTAAGAGGTTCTATGGGCAGCTGTACACATCATCGTTGGAGCCACACGCAAGTGTGAGTAACGATCCAAGAGCAAGTCTTACCCGACACTATTCCGATGATATCCCGGACGTCAGTCTGAGCGAGATTAGAATGGCTCTCCAGCACCTTAAAAACGGCAGGGCCCCAGGCGAGGATGGAATTACAGCGGAGCTTCTGAAAGCGGGTGGAACACCGGTACTTAAAGTCCTTCAGAAGCTCTTCAATTCCGTCCTCCATGGTGGCACTACACCGGAGGCGTGGAGCAGAAGTGCGGTGGTCTTGTTCTTTAAGAAAGGCGACAACGCTCTCTTGAAGAACTACAGACCGATTTCCCTTCTGAGCCGCGTCTACGTGCTGTTTTCGAGAGTCATTACGAATCGTCTCGCACGCAGACTCGACGAATTCCAGCCTCCCGAACAAGCCGGTTTCCGAAAAGGCTTCAGTACCATAGGCCACATACATACCCTGCGGCAGATTGTACAGAAGACCGAAGAGTACAATCTGCCACTTTGCCTGGCGTATGTGGACTATGAGAAAGCCTTTGATTCCGTCGAATTTTGGGCGGTGCTACAGTCCCTTCAGCGGTGCCAAGTTGACTGTCGGTATATCGAAGTGCTGAAGTGTTTGTACAGTAGGGCTACGATGGCTATCCGAGTACAGAACCAGAGTTCGAAACCTATCCAACTGCAGAGAGGTGTAAGACAGGGTGACGTTATATCCCCGAAACTCTTCACCGCTGCGTTGGAAGACGTTTTCAAGCTACTGGACTGGAAAGGATACGGTATTAACATCAATGGCGAGTACATCAGTCACCTTCGATTTGCCGACGATATAGTCCTTATGGCAGAATCATAGCAGTATATTAGAGTTCTCCTTTTAAGTATTTTTAAATACTTGTGACAGGAAAAAAAATCGCTGGAGGACCTTAGCACTATGCTCAATGACCTCAATTGTGTCTCCCAACGGATAGGTCTTAAGATGAACATGGACAAAACAAAGATCATGTTCAATGTCCATGTCACACCTATGCCGGTAGTTGTTGGGAGCACTATGCTCGAAGTTGTTGACGAGTACGTTTACCTGGGACAAATAGTCCGACTAGGTAAGTCCAACTTCGACCGAGAAGTCAATCGACGGATTCAACTCGGCTAGGCAGTGTTCGGGAAATTACGACACATCTTCTCGTCAGGTATACCTCAATCTCTGAAAACTAAAGTGTACAACCAGTGCCTGTTGCCAGTGATGACTTACGGATCAGAGACGTGGTCCTTCACTGCTGGCCGTATGAGGACGCTCAAGGTCGCTCAGCGAGCTATGGAGAGGGCTATGCTCGGAGTTTCTCTGCGTGATAGACTCAGAAATGAGGATATCCGCAGTAAAACCAGAGTGACCAACATAGCCCAACGGATTAGTAAGCTGAAGTGGCAATGTGCCGGCCATATTATTTTATTTTATTTATTTTTATTTATAGGATAGGGTGACAAACGAGCACACAGTGCACCTGATGGTAAGTGGTTGCTGTGGCCCATAGACATCTACATCTATCCTCGATTACGAATCAAAATGCAGATGCGTTGTCACCCGTGAGGACTAAGATGGAATGCCTCGTTTCCAGCAAAAAAGGTCTCCGGTTCTCTACACTCACCATACGAAATACAGCAGCTTTAAGCTACTATTTCACGCTGGTATTCTGTGAGAGCGTGGTCCTTCCCCGGTCGGGCCGACCCATTCGTGCTACAACTATACTGTTAATATAACTGCAGCATGGCTCTACCACGTAGAATAATATAAATATTGTCAAACTTCTCTGTTATAGCTCTTGGAGGATTCCTGGTCTACTAGTTACTGAAATGTCATCATTCATCATCATTACAGCCCTTCACAAGTCCACTGCTGAACATAGGCCTCCCCCAAGTAATAGATATGACAATAGATATAGCTCGAAGAACCGATAACCGATGGGGAAGAAAGTTTCTCGAGTGGCAGCCTCTTACCGGTAGGCGTAGTGTAGGGCGACACCCCACTAGATGGAGTGACGACCTGGTAAGACATGCAGGAAGTCGATGGATGCAGGTGGCTCAGGACCGTGCTTTGTGGCATTACTTGGGGGAGGCCTATGTTCAGCAGTGGACTTGTGAAGGGCTGTAATGATGATGAATGATGACGATACACAAGAGGCTAAGCTATTACTAGAAGACCAGGAATCCTCCAAGAGCTATAACAGAGAAGTTTGACAAATTTTGTAGTTGTTTTGTTGTTTTTCATATTATTTTAATTTCTGATTCTCTTAATTTTCATGAATCAAGTTGCAAGAAATAAGTGTGGCGGACAATACCCTAAGAGCATATTCCAAACAAGCATTAGCATAATAAGGACTTTGGAATAGAAACATTCTTTTCTTACCTGTGAAATTGCCATTTTATAATACGGGCCTATTTGAAGTTAAATTAAATTCAATTTAGAATTTCTGATATTAAATGTCATGAAATATTAAAACCAGACGGTGTTTTTAAAAAATGTAATTCATATTGTTTTGAATTGTCCGAACGTTCACCTGACACGTTTTCAAGGAAAATTAGCGCCATCAATTGAAACTACTTTGATCACTATGTAATCGGTTAAGACAGTTCCAAAAAACGTAATCTTGTAGCACAGTCATTGTATTGTAAGTGTAATCGAGGTTTTTTTAACAAGATTGAGAAAAAAGAAAACAAATCTTTTATTTCCCAGAATTAACATATATTGCAGTATCGTAGAGATTTAACGTAACAAAATTTTTAAAAGCTAACCAAATTTGTTAGGGATTACTAAGGCTTCGTCGTATCGTCGTCGTCGTCTTGTACTTATACGATTTCTATAGCTACCGTCTAGGTCCAGCCTTTATCTTCAATGAAAATTTCTTGGCCCTGAGCTATGCTGAAGCAAGATCCGAAAAATAGGGTAGTTGGTTGTACGATCAATTAAAACTCGATATTCGAATGGCAGCCAATTCAACTTTGGATTGTTGCGTCGTAATTAAACAGCATTCTGGCTGGTAGATATTGTTATACGTCATATTTCTATTTATTTGTCAGTGATTTTCGATTTTAAAACAATATCATAGATATAGCTGTTTGTTTTTTTTCATACAGGAATGGAGTAAAAGATTAGAAAACAAAGTAACAATACGTGACAGCATGACCCATGTACCACAACCAAAATTCGAATGTAATTGTCCATTGAAAAATAAAAACATTCATGAGGAGTTGTGAGAAATATTCCAAAATTATATAAAAGGTATTTGTACTATTAGCATTACATCTAGTTACTAAGAATTAGCAGCCAAGATGACAGCTAGTCAGTAGCTCGTCTTATTTCCTCGCATAATGATAGTAGCTGATACTATGGTAAAACTCAGGAAGATGAACAACTAGTGAAAACTTACCTCAAGCACCAGGAGCTAGTGGCAGCACCCGCACTGAATAATCCGAAAAATTATAAATAGATCGATAACATTTGTAAAATGCAGTTTGTGTCTAAAACAAATGAAACTAAAGGAAATAATTTGCATGCGCCTTTAAATGATTATTTTCTCAATAGTATTAGAGCTTTACAGTCATCGATATTTGTTACGTTCCGAAAGCAGTTCGTTAAATATTAATTTAGTACGAGTTATTGCTATTATACATTATCAGTGGTGACTTAATAGTATGGCATCAGAGGCAGAAACCACATTATGTGGACCAAAGCAGGCAATAAGCAGTTAAGTTATGCGATCCTTTATTTTCCTTTCACCTTCTTGTCATACAATGATGTGATCATCATCATTATGACTCCTCAAAGTCTGCTGCTAAACATAGGTCTCCATCAAGGCACGCCGCAAAACTTGGTCCTGAGTAGAGATTGCAAAATCCGGATATTTTTGAAATCCGGATTTTTGAATTTTGCTATGATTAAAATCCGGATAATCCGGATTTTTCGAAGTTTTAAGGTGATTTGATAAAACTAAAATAAAACGGTATAAATCATTTAAAATCTGTATTTATTCAGACACGACGGAATAAAATCAACCAAAATAAACAAAAACCGTGAAGTGATGGTACACCGTGTAGTGGCGGTTGAGAATATCCACTACCCCATATTTTCCCGTGGGTGTCGTAAAAGGCGACAGAAGGAGGACAGGCAGGAGATGGGCAGCAGCATCTTCCTGATAACAGCAACTGTACAACAAAAACTGCGGTTGCCAACCCGCTCGCCAAGCGTGGCAACTATGGCAATAAACCTCCCATGAAAAACGACGCAAATAGATGGCCCCCAGTCCCCACCGGCCCGCTATTCCAGGCTACGGCGGCGACCATGGTAACGGCGGGGCATGTGCTAGGGTGTTAAGAATCTCCGGTGGAGGTTCAGTTGCCACCTAAAACGACTCGACCTGGCAAATTACAACGCACGCACCCTGAGGACTGACGAGAAGATCCTGGAGTTGGAAGAAGAGATAGACAAGTTGCGTTGGAATACTATAGGATTATCCGAGGTCCGAAGAGAGGAGGAGGACACGGTGATTTTCGAATCCGGCAACTCGTTCTGTCACCAGGAGGATAACCATCTGTCCCAAGGAGGTGTTGGATTTATCATCCACAAGTCTCTGGTTAGCAACTTTATAAAGATTGAGAGCGTGTCGACGAGGGTTGCGTAACTTATACTCAGAATCACCAAACGGTATTCGCTGAAGGTCATACGGGTTTACGCACCAACGTCGGCATATCCTGATGAGGAGATGGAGGAAATCTATGAGGATATTTCTAGAGCCAAGCATTTCTCCAAAACTCACTATACGGTGTTAATGGTAGACTTCAACGCAAAGCTAGGCACAAGAAAAATCGGTGAGCTGAGGGTAGGGAAATTTGGGATAAGGCAACGGAACCCAAGGGGCCAGCAGCAGGCCGACGGAGAAAGAAGGACGCTTTATGGTGAACTCTTCATTTCAGAAGTGGCCCCACAGAAAGTGGAACTGGTCGAGCCCCGACGGTTCGACAAAAAATAAGATTGAATTCATTATGACGACTACACGGCAACTGTTCAGTGATGTCTCTGTGATCGCAAGGGTGAAAACTGGCAGCGATCAGCGAATGGTTAGAGGCACACTGAACCTAAACGTTAAGTTGGAGAGGTCTCGTCTAATGAAGTCAACGCTCTGTCGCCTCGTGCTCTAATCCAAAAATCCCGAAATCTTTCAGCTGGAGTTACAAAACCGTTGTCAGTGCCTGGTAGATTGCAATGCAGTGGACAATATGAATGACAAGCTCGTCCATGCTCGAAACTGTCCATGCGGTCGGAGCTAAGTTCTGCAAGACCCGCCGCAGAAGAACACAAAAACTCTCCGATCACACTCTTAATCTCATGGCTGTTAGACGATAGATGAGGCTGAAATCATCAGCAGAATTGACAGCATACAGGCAACTGAACAGACAGATCTCCAATTACATACGGCAGTACTTACGCAACTTCAATACAGCTCGTATTGAAGAAGCGATTAAGCGGAACCAGGGCTCGCAAAGTCTTTGCCAGAGATCTGTCTGTCAGAAAGAGACAACTTTCAATGCTGAAGACGGAGTGTGGTGGCATCGTTTCTGGGATACCTGAGATTTTGAGTAAGATTGAGAGGTTATATGGGACTCATCATCGTTGGAGCCACATGGAAGTGTGAGTAACGATCCAAGAGCAAGTCTTATCCGACATTATTCCGTTGATATACCGGACGTCAGTCTGAGCGAGTTTAGAATGGCTCTCCAGCACCTTAAAAACGGCAAGGTCCCAGGCGAGATTGCAATCACAGCGGAGCATCTGAAAGCGGGTGGAAAACCGGTACTTGAAGTCTTTGAGAAGTTCTTTAATTCCGTCCTCCATGGTGGCACTACGGAGGTGTGGAGCAGAAAAGCGGTGGTCTTGTTCTTTAAGAAAGGCGACAACGCTCTCTTGAAGAACTACAAGACCGATTTCCCTTCTGAGCCGCGTCTACGTGCCATTTTCAAAAGTCAAAAGACTCGACGACTTCCAGCCTCCCGAGAAAGCCGGTTTCCGAAAAGGCTTCAGTACCATAGACCACATACATATTCCACCGAAGATTGTACAGAAGACCAAAGTGTACAATCTGCCATTTTGCCTGGCGTATGTGGACTAGTCCGACTAGGTAAGTCCAACTTGGACCGAGAGGTCAATCGACGGATTCGACTCGAATGATGGGCAGCGTTCGGGAAATTACGACACATCTTCTCTTCAAGTATACCTCAAAACCTAAAAACGGGACTGTACAACCAGTGCGTGTTGCCAGTGGTGACTTATGGATCTGAAACGTGGTCCTTTACTGCTGGCCGTATGAAGACGCTCAAGGTCGCTCAGCAAGCTATAGAAGGGCTATGGGTTACATATATATAATTTAGTGCACATATATTAGTCACCCTTTTTTTAGAAAAGGAGATCTTACATCTTAGAAGTTCCCCACAACCTCCACCGTTTTCAAATGAAGCCATTTCAACGTGAATCAGTTGCACTGATTACACTCGTTGACTAGTGTTGATGATCACTACCCACACTTGCAAGAGAAAGTTGACGATTGAGCTTTTCTTTAAAACTGAGCGGCGATGGATCAGAGTTTCTGAAATAGAGTTCGTATTAGTCGACGTGGTCGTGCAATCGTCAACTTTTCTGTTAAAAACCGGATTTATAAAACTCTGGAAAATCCGGATTTTTCAGTTATTTTCGAATTTCGAAGAATCCGGATTGCATTCACTAGTCCTGAGGCATCTGAATCCATCGACTTCCTGCATGGGGAGGGGGACACACTACATATCGCTTAGCGTAACGAGGCCGCCTACATACTGTTCTTATTCATCAATTATCAGTTCTTGGAGCTATATGGCCTGCGCATTGCCATTTTAGCTTACTGATCCGTTGAGCTATGTCGGTAGTTACTATTGCGCGCTTACTGCGCATATCTTCATTACAAATTCTATTTCGCAAAGAAACTCCGCGCACATCTCTTTCCATAGCTAGTTGACAGATCTTTAGTTTCTCTATATGGCCAGCAGTGAATTTCTATTATTTCACCACTGAAAATGAATGCCATACTATTATGTGGCAACATACTACATATTTGGTGCTGTTTACTCCATTTTCAGTTCTAGATATTTTACATCAATTTACTATCTAGATGGTATAACCTCTTTTCTGCCTAAGAGACTCAGGGTAGGTACCAACTTCTTATAAGAAATCTAGTATAATTACAGGTTGTGAGGTAATCCATCACAATTCTCAGACGTAACAACACAATTGTACCCCTTTGTTTTAAGTGGCTGCAGGTGTCCGTGGACTGTAGTATTACAAAAACATCAGTTGTTCTGATAGTTCGTTCTCCACTTCAGATTTATAAAAAGGAAATGGCTTATCCGAAATTTTACACTGCAATCTATCGACGAACATGTATATTTTCTGGTCTTTCCTAAAAGCTCTTATGGACTTCAAAATTTGCACCGCTACAAAAAACAGGAATCCGACAAGAAATTCTGGAGTTTTTTTTTAAATGATCGTCTTTATTACAGACTATCAAGAGTTTCACTGTTGAACATAAGCCTCCACATAAATTGCCTTATAGGGGTAATTATTTGTATAGTTGTCATTCTTGACTGTTTTTTAATATTTTGCATATGAATACAAGAAAATGCTGCGGCCTATGTCATAGGCGTGTAGTAGCGGCGTAAAGCCCTACTTCATCCCGTAGGTATCGTACGAGGCGACAGAGCGAAATGAAACTGAAATGAAAAAAGAAAAATGTCTTAAAAAAAGAGAATTGGTATTTTTTTATAATAAAGATCTTTTTAACAGAGTTTCTGAGAGAGAATATTTAGAGTTTCAAAGAGCACGTGGGATCTGTGACAGTAAACACCTGGCCGCTGACCAACATGTCAAGCAAGTGTCACAGTGAATGAGTGAAGCTGGCCACAGTCGAGCGTGTGCCTGCTGTACCTCCATATGTGAGAGGTGTCACTGACAAAACTGGCAACATCTTGAATTAAAATCATCCATTTAAACATACTTCAAGCCGTCAAAGAAGTTTAGTCAGTTTTTAGCACCAGTCAAGTGTAATGTCCCTTTGCAAGATGCAGGAGTAACAGCTTGCCATGTCATGTGGTCTCTTACACAGGACAAAATAAAAGATCAATAAAAACCCGCGTTCTTCAATACATAGCTGGTGTGTCCGTGAAAACTAGTTTTGCTTTTACGCGCACACTAGACATTTTAATAATTAAAAATAATAATTTAATTAATAATTCACCTAAAAATAAGAAGTCTTTCACGATACAACCATAAAAGTCCATTATCAGAGAAAGAAAAACCTATAGTAGAAAAAAAAAACATGATAAGTTATGTATTGGAATATGTTAGCTCTACTATTTAAAATTATTTAGTATTTGTCATTGTCTAGTATTTAACATATTATGGGTTCTATTTAAGTGTTGAAACTTTCCATTAAATAAAATTGATTAAATCATAATAAAAAATACATAAATCCATCATTCACTCGAATTGAGAATGAAACTACTTTTTAAATTTGTTTTATTTGCTAATAATCATTACATGATAAATACCGATATTGAGGGAATATGTTAGTGTTGTTTTACATTTGTTTCAGAACATGAAATGGGCATGACGCTTGGTGAAACAGAAGCTCAGTATGTATTCTTTACTTGAACTGTCTCAAGTTGTTAGAATTAAGCACATAATATTTAAAAAAAAAAAACAGAAGTTTGTTACGAGGCCATATTACTATATTTCCACTTTTCTTTGATATGTTGAAAATTTTCTCCAGGAATGTTTGCCCATTGTACCGTAAAACTATTTCAACAAAAAAACTATATAGCTGAAAAAGATTTTTAATATAAGTATTATTGTTACACGGTGTCCTGTATTTGTTCATCATAATGCCTTAAATTTCAATTGTTTTTGAACATGTTCCTATTATAAATTTAAAAATTCTCAACCAAATATCTATTAAGGAAGAATACAGTGTAACTATGGCGGTTTACACTTTGCACTCATTATTGTCACTTGACATTCCACAGTTATGTTAAAGTTTTTGTTTTTACTAATTATGAGTTTACCGTTATTCATTATTATCATCACATTGTAAAACGTAAACAGAATATACGCTTTGTATGGTATGGACTGATCCTTAGTCATAATACATTAGCTTTAAAATCCATTCCAATTGCAGATAAAGATGTTTAGTATCATTTGTCTGTCCGTTTGGTAACCTAAGATTATATTTAGTTCCAGCAGCATCAGGTAACAAAATCATAATCGCTCTTAAAGTAGATTAACTTTGATTTAATGTATATAGATGTAATATATAGGTAATGTTGTAGATAAATAAGTTATAAAAAATCTCATTAGATTGGAAAATAAAATTAGACTACATTTTTAATACTGTTTAATCAATCATTATTAAATATTTTTGTTTATAACGTCATTTTTATTTGCTATAACTATAATTTGCGACGACATATAAAGGAGAGGATTTTTGATGTTAAAAGGCTTTTAGCACTTCATTCTCCACTGCATGCATATTTACACAGCAATGAAGTAGTGGTAGTAGTTGTGCCTGCGATATTTGGTGGACCGAAAGTTACTTTATTTCAAACGTTTTTGCTTATTATTATAAAACCTCAACAAAATGTAGCAGATTAAGAATTTAATTCATTAACATGGCTTTCGTACTATCAAATAATTTTATATGGTTATTGATGAACAAAAAAACGAACCTGGTATGTTAAAGCAATTTTCTGGCGATAAAATAATACTTTTTTTATCTCTATTAATATAATGTATTTTAAAAATACATTCCATTAATAATTTATTTTCAAGAAGTGTCAATTCTCGAGCATCAAAATGTTGTCTAAAATACAATATTTAGTCCAAGCTGGCCTTAAGTAGGAATCGGCTCACAGTGGTATGAAGTCGGTGAGTAGTTTGTGTTCGTGCGAAGTCTAGCGGTACATGGCGACGTCGGGGCTGCGGTAGAAGCACATGTAGGCGTCGGCGAGCAGGCGGCGGGCGTGCGCGGGCGGCGCGCGCTCGCGGCCCGCCTCCTCGCACAGCCACGCGCCCAGCTCCGGCAGGCACACGATCTCCGGGATGTTGTACCCGTTGCGCTCGCCTGCGTGCCAACTCATATCATTCTATGTTACATACATCTAGTAACACCAAGTGCTCGAAATTACACCGTAATTCATTACATTTTTAAGTTTGTATATTAAGTAAGCTGCATTCTCTTAAAGTTATTATCTTTCAACTGAACAATACACAGGTATCTAATATACAAAATATTAAAAACTTTTTTTTGCCTTGAAATACAGTTAGCAAAAAATTGAAAAATTCACAGATTTATTATTTTAAACTTTTCAAATTTTTTGGCTATAATCTCTACTATGTGTAAATGTTTAACCACAGAATAATGTGTTGTAACATCGGCAGTATGAACGTAATTAATTAAATTTTTTTATATATAACTAGCTTGCCAGGCAGACGTTGTTCTGCCCTTTTCGAGGACCCTTTTTCATGTCCTATTAAAATCCTTAAATTCGCAAAAAAAAAAATTGTGGGTCACTCATAGGAAAAAACTATCCTATCTCTCAAGTTGGACTAAAGTGCACACATTGTAAGAATAATGTATATTTACCTAATAATCTTTAAATTTTATTATTTCTAGTAGATTGTTCTAAAACAATTATTATTATTGTAATAAGCGCCCTCTGTTGGCCCGTAACGTCACTATTTATTTATCAATGTGTTAAGGATTGATGACATGCCTAAAACGGATTTTTACCTTATATTTAGAGCGTCACCTAATGGAGAATAGCTAAAATGTTTCATTATAAATATTCAGCGTAGTATTGCTATGTTTCGCTAAAAGGCGTAACACGTGCGAGCTCAGTTTTTTGTATGCAAATGTTCCCAATATCGCCTTTATAGTATATATATTTAAATCTCATTGCTTTCAAATTAAAACAATGTGCATGTACACCTTGACTATAAGTAAGACCAAAAAACTGCATTGTAATATATAAATACTATATTTTTACCTCTAGAGGTAAAAACCAACGAACATAATACAGAAAAGCAGTACAAAAATCTATCTATAAAAAAGTAATTAAGAAAAAGCATCATAAAAAATATTCTATTCAAAATGTCCACCTAGAACAAACAAGAGTGAATAAGCTTTCGTAAAGTTAAGTCAGTACGCTTTACCATCTTCAGTTACATCACCAATTACCATCAGATGGGACAGTAGTCCAGCACTGGCATAGAATAGTATAAAAACCTTACCCATAAACAGTGCACCCTGCTGACTAGTGAAAGAAGCTCTCGGAAACGATTGATGACGGAAAATCTATTCTAAAATGCAAAACTTAATTCAAATTAAATAGATTGGTGAGGTAGCAGAGTTATCAAAATTCGGGTTATCGGCTCTATATCCATGCCGAGATTTATTGTACCTTCATGATAGCTTTTAAAACTAGGCATAAATCTATCATCAATATACACCATTGGGGTACAAATAGTAGTGTATCATCATCATTTGCATGTAGATCGGAAGGGGAATATATAACTCGAAAGATATAATAACAGAAGCAAAGGGATAGCGGTAGATTAAGAGAGGTTACGAATGATCGACATGATGCTCTAAAATATTGATTTCCCTAAATATTGTGACTGATGATATATTTCTATATAACTTTCTCAACAAAGTGTCCATTATATGTAAGGGACACAAGTGAGTTGATATTAAAGAGTGAAACTTAACATGTCAAAAAGCCTAATTAATAACAACTGAGAAAAAAATTGGTTGACCCTGAAGGCCTTCCCTGGAACTTCCCGCTAATTTCAAATGCAAAGCGCTCTAATTTTCACCAAATTAAGACGTTGAATATTCATATTTAACGTCATAATTTATATGACGGATATATAATGTCGGAGTAATTAAAAAAAAATCAATTTTTTTCAAAATTTTTCGTTAACAATAACTCACGAACGAATCAGCCGATTTTGACCGGCGGCGATCGAGGTGGTTTTTCAAGGTTAAAAGCTGATAAGTTTTTGGAATCGATCGGTAAAGCTGTTTAAAAATTATTTCTAAAAACAGTTTTCAAATTTTTATATTTGAGATTACGCATAATCCAATTTCAAAACTAATTGAAATTGGATTATGCGTAAACCTGGTGGTCCGAATTAGTTAAAATTCATAGGAATTCTAATTTTGATAAAACACTGGAAATTCGCTTAGTTCATTTCAATCGGTCAAGCAGTTTATAAGTTATAAGAGGTTTACATAAATCCACATACACATACATACAGACACCATCGAAAAATTGTCAGGGTGGCTTCCTGTGACCTCGAAACGTCAAGATTTGATGAAACTCAATTTCGAAAAACGGGATAAAAACAATAACTTTCCGATTTTTGAAATTTTTCAATTTTCTTAGCGGGAAGTTAAAAACAGTCAAATGTGTCAATTATCTTTTTTAAAAACGAAAAAGTAATAATAATCAAACTAACCTTTTCTATCAGCCATTGAATCGAAGAAACACCACGGAGCATCATGAGCTACTCCCGTTTTAACAAAAGCTACATAGTGACTAGTCTCTATGCAAAGAACCGCAAATAGTTCCATGTATACTCTAGGCACAGGACATGTTTCCAGCACGTTGGCAAATTCTTCGCAAATGGTTAATGGGGTTGCCTGTAAGTCAAACAGTAAAAAATATAATAATAAAAGTAAAATAAAAGCGGTCCAGGTGCGACTCGAAAGGTCCACACGACTAACTTCCCAGTGGTAAGAAGTTTTAATATTTTATACAATTTTCCATTTGGCACAAAAAACGACTTGACCGATTTTGCTCAAAATTTAATGAGGTCTAAGTTACATAATTATGCGTCAAATGAAACTGATCCCATGTCAATATCACGCTTTGTTCTCAAAATACACGAGGCGAAAATTGAATCCGAACATACGTACATGTGCACACACGGACGTCCTCTTAAAAACCATACTATTCGACTCTTAAAGACATTGAAACATGGAGATATGTAAAATTTTCCAATTTGCAAAATCGGACCCATTACAATAACTTCCCACTGGTAAGTCAATTACACAAGTGAATGACATACTGGTTAAATGTTGTGTTTATAGCCTTCTCAATTGATATGGAAAGAATTAATGAGATGTTTTACGTCTTATCCTTGGTAGCTTAGAGGCTAAGCGCTCGCTATAAATTTTACAGTACGTGAGAAACATGGGTACGATCCCTACTATCACAAATGAAATGGTTAATTGCAATTTTAAGTGCTGATTTGCCACGTGCTCGGCAGTGAAGGAAAACATCGTGACAAACCTCTATGTATGGAAGATAAAAAAAAATATTTCCGGCTGTGTGAAGTCTGCCAACACAAATTGGGGCAACGAGGTAGTCAGTTTATTGCGCTAAAACCCTCTCAAAAATGAGAGGATTAATATTATGCATATCAGTGTAACGTATACAAGCAGTATTTTAACTTTTTACGGCTCATTACAAAACGCGATGTATTGATTGAACGTGGTATCTGCTTTTAACTATGGTTTAAGAAGAGTCCTTCTATCAAAAGAAGAGCCTTAGGAGCGGCGCCAGTCTTTAAAATGTTATATTATGCTGTCACATCTTATATTAACGTTTTAGTTCGCTCATTGCATAACGCGAAACGTTAAAAATTATATAAGTATCGGAATCCTTTTGTTTGCTCATTATGCATCCATCCACGCAACAATTATAATAGGTTCGAAGTTTTGTTATTATAATTTATCAAATAGATTATATATACATATATATTATTTTTAAATCACATTAAAAAAATTTACTATTTTATCCTACAGTTAAATAGTAACAATAAAATTACAAGTGTTTACAAAAAACTATTTACGTAAACAGCGTTAAAAATACATCAATCGCCTAGAACGCGCTAGCCCCGACTGCGTACACCCTGGGTGAATCGCGATTTTAGATAACTATTTCACGAAGGTAGCAAGATATGCAGAGGCCTGGTAAGGTACGGCACTAACGTCGCAATTGAATGGTACAGCGTAACTAAATGCAGTGTCGCCTCTAGTACGTAGTACATTATAGCTCAATGGCCGTATATCAACTCAATATATAATCCATCTTATATTTTCTAAAAAATCATTTTATATTGCTACTTTAAAAAAAACCGTTCTAAATTTTTTTGCGTGGACGTCCGGATGTAGATTTTGTATGTGGTCATGATAACTCCCATAAAAATAGACGTATCGAAACCGGATTTTTATTAGTTTCAAAATTACATCAGCAACAACTTACAACTGGTTCCCTTAATCAATAGACTAGTACCCGTAGTTTGTTAATAAAATGATTTTCAACTTCTAAAATCAAAAATTTAAAGGGCTCTCATATATTTTTAGATCTTTATAGACAAAGGACAAATCTAGCATACAGCCTATACCAATCTTATATTTTGTGTAATCTATTTATTTTGGTAAACATTATTTTTTTCCTGTAGGTAACACTACCTGTTAAAATAATAGAGCCCTAAATTTAAAACACGTAAATAATATATTTTAAAAGTCAGGAATACAATCCATTTTTTTCATCAAAATTAAATGAAACCATCATGAGGCGTGCACTTTTGGATTTTCCAAATATTATTAATTTAGTTATAAGCTGATTGTATCAAGCCAAATGGTTAAAACAGTAATTTAAAAGAGAAACAACTGCGTAAAAAAGTTTACTGAAAAAAGAACAATTTCATACCCTATGTCACTTTCACAATCAAGACATCTTGACTAATTTGATTGTGAATCTTACGACATCTCTATAATATGTTAAAATAAAACAAGCAGTATAACTACAAGACATGCTAAAAATAGGCATTTTACATGGTAGAGCCATGCTGCAGTTATATTATGGTTGTAGCACTAGCACGAATAGGTCTGCTCGACTGGTGGAGGACCACGCTCTCACATAATAACAGCGTAAAATGGCAGCTCCATTCTGCTGTTTTTCGTATTGTGAGTTTAGAGAACTGGAAACCCTATTTACTGGAAACAAGGCATTTCATCTTAGTCCACAGAGGTGACAACGCATCTGCATTTTGATTCTTAATCGAGGATAGGTGTAGATGTCTATGGGGTACAGCATCCACTTATCATCAGGTGGACTGTGTGCTAGTTTGTCACCCAAGTAGTGTGTTGCTTTTTATTGGATTGGGTGACAAACGAGCACACAGTCCACCTAATGGTAAGTGGATGCTGTACCCTGTTGCTGCGGTCCGTAGATATCTATATTATTCATCCTCGATTACAAATTAAAATGCGGATGTGTTATCAGCCGTGAGGACTCAGATGGAATGCCTCGTTTCGTTAAAAAGGGTCTCCGGTTCTCTACACTCATCATACGAAACACACCAGCATTAAGCTACTATTTTACGCTGGTATTCTGTGAGATTGTGGTCCTCCCCCGGTCGAGCCGACCCATTCGTGCTACAACTATACTACTAATATAATTGCAGCATGGCTCTACCACGTATGAAAGTTGCAAAAATTTGTTGATTGACGGGAGTGCGATCGCTAGAGCGCTTGCAAACCGTAGCGGTTTACGACAATTTCTACTAAGTGCTCATGTACTGAAAATCCGGATGCTACTCGTTGTGATTACGGCAAATCCTTCGGAGTCGGTTGCGGGGCGTAAGTATTAAGTAACAGTATTTGCGCGTGTATATTTTCAAGCAGACGAATGTAACGTGAATATCCAATGACGAAGATTGCTTAACGGACCAATCACGTGAAAGAGTGTGCTTTGTGCCAGGGTTACTGGGGTTAGGAATTGAAGATCCGGTTTCAGGTATTTAAAAATCCTGAATTATGAAAAAAGTCTGGTTTTCAGCTGTGATAGCATTCAGACACAATATATAATTGAATTACGCTTGTTTTCCTAAGCATTTATTTCAACTTACATTTTTTGGCAATAGCAACTCTCTCTTCCTTTCAAAAACTTGGTTTCCCCTAAAACTTTAATCTAAAATTATTCACAGGTTTGTTAAAGCCGTATTTACTCTCCCAGTATAGCTGGCGTGGAGAAAACCGGGTCTGTAATTTAATTCATGCGATGGCCAGACTTGGCTCTTAGAATCTGTTTATGATCGGATTTATCTGAAGGGTGCGCGGCTACGTATATGGACTCACCTTGTGGTGCGGGCGCGTAGCGTGCGCGAGGCGCAGGCAGGCGGTGCAGAGCGCGCCGGCCTCCAGCGCGCCACCCGCGCCCGCGGCCCCTCCCGCCCCAGCACACGCGCCGCACTCCCAGCGCGCCAGCGCGCCGCAAACCGTGCATTGCCGCGGCACTGTGCAAAACAATTAAACTTGTTCAAAACGGCCTTCACTGCTGGCCGTTGAGGACGCTCAAGGTCGCTCAGCGAGCTATGGAGAGGGCTATGCTCTGAGTTTCTCTGCGTGATAGACTCAGAAATGAGGATATCCGCAGTAAAACCAGAATGACCGACATAGCTCAATGGATTAGTATGAAGTGGCAATGGGCCGGCCATATAGCTCGAAAAACTGATAACCGATGGGGAAAGGTAAGCGTGGTGTGGGGCGACCCCCCACTAGATGGAGTGACGACCTGGTAAGATACGCAGGAAGTCGATGGATGCATGTGACTCAGGGCCGTGCTTTGTGGCATTACTTGGGGGAGGCCTATGTTCAGCAGTGGACTTGTGAAGGGCTGTAATGATGACGATGATGATGAGGCTTTAAATCAATGGCACGCTACAGACTATAAAATATAAATTTCTAGCGCGCTATTAAAGTACCCTATATTATAAAAAAGCATGTGAGATGGAAGCCGGACACCGCGTAAAGTTTTACAGCACGCTACATTTCATAGCACGTTACATTACATGTTCTTCGTTGGATAGACCGCGTGCTATATATAAGAATATTATTTCGTAATAAGTCGCATTTTACACTTAAATAAAATGTAAGCATAAAGAAAAACCAATGAACAATTCTACATAAATACGACGCTTACGACTGTCTATAATCGATGTACGTCTCGTAAACGTTATTTTAACCTTCATGTAAATTAAAAATCAATTAAGGGCGCATTTAAAAGTTTATTGACTGTATATAACAAATCAACTATTTACATACAATATAATATACATTTTTGTATCTATATTTTATTTACATTTATAAATATTAGGCTATTTTTGTAGAAGACAACCGTGTCCATCGATCTTTTATACAGTATACACGAACCAACGTCTAACAACGGCTACAAACTTTTGCCAACCCGCTTACGAAGCGTTGCAATTATGGCAAATATCCCCTCTAAGCGGCGATATTCTGCAATGGACTATATAAATATAATAGGTTACTAGGTAACTGTAACTTTATGTTACTTTTAGGTAACTGTAACTTTTTGTTACGTTAGGTATATAATAGGTTGCTAGGTAACTGTAACTTTATGTTACTTGCCATCAGCTTGAGTACGAACCATACAGTAAGTGTTAAAAAGAGAGATCATATTTCTTTTACCCTAGAAAATTTCCAAGAATGACTGGCAAATTAGGCTACTTAATGTAAGATGTCGCAGTTATACTGTGATCAGTTTGAAAACGCACTATATGATTTGATTCACAATCATCGTGAGTTCAAAACATTAAATTCTATAGAAAAATATGGCGTTTCGGGCCTAGAAACAATACACAAAGTTTTGATCAGTTTTTTGCTATATTTAATGAAATATTTGCAGCATTGTGCTTCGCAAGGAGAAAAACAGTTATATGTGGAGATTTCAATATAAACATTTTAAAAAAGAGCAAAGAGGCTAACATTCTAAATCAAACAATTATTGGCTATAATCTTAAATTAACCATTAATAAGCCAACGCGTAATGTAAGTGGATCTTGTTTAGATAACTTTATACACAATATTAGAAGAAGTAAATATAATATTTTTGAATTCGCTCTGTCTGATCACTCAAGCCAAATGTTAACTTGTAAAGTCAAAGAAACTTGTTCTCTCCCACATTGGTTAATAAAATGTAGAGATTACAGTAATGAAAACATGAAAAAATTCAATGAATGTTTAAAATCACTTACTTACTTTTAACGAAATTTACAATACAACTGATCCAAATTATGCATTCGATTATTTTCATGAATTATTCATATTATTTTATAATTTATGTTTTCCATTTATTAATAAAAAGAACACTTCGGAAAAAACCTTCCTGGATATCGAAAGGTATAAAAATATGTGCAAAACGAAAAAGAAAATTACTTTGGCAATATAGAAAACATACGACTAATCACAATAGAAATTTGTTCAAATGTTACACAAAACGTTTAAACAAAATAATAAAGTTAACACAAAGGGCACAGAATGACTATAAAATCAAAACAGCTTCAAACAAATCTAAAGCTACTTGGTCAATCATCAATTATAGTAACAATAATGTGATTAAAGAGGAAATCAGGCATATTAATAATACTGGGATTATCATTGATGACCCCAAAGATATCGCAGAGTTATTTAACAATTATTTCATAAGTGGAAATTACAGTAATCTAAGAACAATTAATGTTAACTGCAAATTACCGAATACTTATAACTAATTTTTTATGAACCCAACGACTCCTTTCGAAATTAATAATATAATTAATTCATTAAAGAATACAAATAGCACAGGTTATGATGACGTTAGCACAAAGGTATTAAAAACCATCATCTCACCAGTTTTATCCTACATCGTAAATTTAAGTATAGCCTCTGGAATATTCCCAAATAAATAAAAAAATGGTAGTTCAACCCGTATTTAAGAAAAATGATAAGAGTGATGTTGCAAATTATAGACCCATAGCACTCATACCGATATTCTCTAAAATTTTTGAAAAGGTAATAAGTCAAAACCTTAATGATTTTTCCGAAAAATATAAAATCTTCACAGAGAAACAGCTCAGATTTCGAAAAAATAAAAGCATAAATTTAGCTGTCTTTCAATTTCTACATACTGTAATGTTAAGCCTTAATAATAATCACTTAGTATCCGCTCTATACATGGATTTAACTAAAGCTTTTGACTATGTTAATCACAGTATCCTCTTAAGTAAATTAGAAGCGTACGGGATCCGAGGAAATATCCTTAATCTACTAAAAACTTACCTAATAAATCGGAAACAATGTACACAAATTACTCAAATACGTATAAACAAATAGTACATTCATCGTCATATCGTGAAGTTACTCAAGGAGTACCCCAGGGAAGTATTCTTGGTCCATTATTATTCCTTGTTTATATAAACGATTTACCAAATTATATAAATCAAGATATGGTATTATATGCAGACGATAGTACAGTGATGTTTACAAGCACAAGCAAAAATAAAATGATATCTGACATAAATCAAACACTAGACATTATAATTCAATGGTTGTCAAATAATAATTTATTAATTAATCTAAATGAAACAAATTTAATGACATTCAGAAATATAAAAAATAATTTAATTAATCTTAATATATGCTACAACGGACAAAAAATTAATGTAGTCGAAAATGCAAAATTTTTAGGCCTCAATCTCGATTCAAACTTAAAATGGAAATCTCAAGCAGAAGATATTTGTACTAAACTAAACCGGTTCTCTTATGCACTGCATAGACTTGGAACAATTGTGAATCAATCTGCGGTCATCACTGCGTACCACGGTTATGTAGAATCAGTGTTAAGGTATGGTGTCATTTTTTGGGGTAACTCTGTAGACAATGATATGATATTTAGAGCCCAAAAGAGATGTATAAGGGCTATTGTGAAGTTAAAACAGACGGATAGTTGTAAAACATTTTTTATTATTCTAAAACTGTTAACACTTTCATGTCTTTATATATATGAGGTAGCCGTCTTTGTTATTACGCATATTTCCTTATTTGAGTGCCTACACAGTAAACGTAATAATCACAAAATATGTTTTCCATCATTACATGATGTTTAAACGTTATGTATTAATGTATGGAGATTAAATTAGTGTTACGCGCTCCAATCGACGATATACTAGCGCCATCTAGTGTCAGGAACGAGAGCGAGTAGAGCGTGTAAACAATGACATCACAGATCTTTCGACCGACAGCGCCACCCGAAGAACTAAGTTTCTAGAAAATCTATACTCGAGCTCTCGGTACCTTGCGCGTGTTTACTTGAACATTCCGGATATTTTGCTAATTTAAATAAATAGGTGGCGCAAGATGCGATCGAGACAGAGTTTAACTCGGCGACACAAGCGAAGCTTCGGAGCGGAATTAAGTGAATTAGTGTGTTTAATTATTAGTGTTTTTAACTTTAATTTGTGTAAAGTAAATTAAAGTGTTAATTTAGGTAATTCTATCGGCAATTTTTATTGTCACGAACCCCAAGCTCGTAACAATTGGTGTCAGAAGTGGGATAAAATAATGCCGATTTTACCTAAGGAGGAAACGGAGGGTGTCCGTACCCGAAGTCAACGCCAGCAGGAGACGGACCAGAGGAGATTTGGTGGTGCAACGCCGCAGATGTCTGAGGGCCAGCCGCCGGCCACGGAAGCCGGTCCGTCAGCAGCTTCTACGTCTGTAGCACCTGACTTAGGTGCCCTGATGGTGATGCTGCAGGAACAGGCTCGCCGACAGGAGGAACAGGCCCGTTGGTTGAAAGAGCAGCAGGAGGAACAGGCTCGCCGACAGGAGGAACAGGCCCGTTGGTTGAAAGAGCAGCAGGAGGAACAGGCTCGCCGACAGGAGGAACAGGCTCGCCAGCAGACGGAACAGGCACGCCGATTGGAAGAGCAGCTGCGGGGCGGACAGGAGGAACAAGCCCGCCGACAGGAAGACCAGGCCCGTCGGTTGGAGGAGCAGATGCTCCTCATGAAGGACCTTCACGCTACCTTCGGGAAGGACATAAAGGAGGTGAAGGATAGGGTTGCTCTGCATGACAACCGCCTGTCGGAAGCTGAAACCCAAATCGCGAAAGATGAAACCCGAATCGACCAAGTAAACCATCGGGTTGACAACGTAATGGCTGACATGAAGAAATCACTCGACGAACTCAAACTTGGAGATGGAGCTACAGCTCCCGTAGTAGCTACAACACCTTCGCTACGTGGGTTCAAGGTGCCGCCGTTCGACGGTACCTCTTCCTGGTCAGCCTACAAAATCCAGTTCGAGGCCGTCATGGAGGCAAACGGCTGGAATAAAAGCCAGGCCATGACTGCACTCACCTTAGGCCTGCGCGACCAAGCCTTAACCGTGTTGGAAGCTCTCGGTAAGAAAGTGACCTACGAGCAGCTCCTTGAGGCATTGGAGGCGAGATATGGTGACGCTCACTTGGAACACGTCTTTCGCGCGCAGCTTAAAGATCGCGTGCAACGCAGCAACGAAAACCTGCAGCAGTGGGCCCTTGAGGTGGAGAAGATGGTTCGAAAAGCATACCAGTCTGTACCTGCGCTCATTGAAGGGAACCTGGTGCAGACATTCATCGACGGCATCCGCGACCTGGAAGTCAGAGCTGCTGTGAGGCTCGGGCACCACGAGACGCTTAAGGACGCCTTGGCCCATGCACTGGAGGTAGAAGCCGTGCGGCAGGATCATCGTTCCCATCGCGTCAGGGAGGTTGCAGCAGCTACAGTTCGTGACCGCAACAGAGGATACAGCCCTAGGTGCTATGGCTGTGGGGAAAAGGGCCATCTTCGATCCAGCTGCCCTAAGCGAACCGTGGAAAGGAGAGTTGATCGACCTCGAGAGGGTAGTGCAGCTAACGGCACTGCCTGGCGGCGACAGGATCATCGTTCACCTCACGCTAGGGAGGTTACAGCAGTTACGGTTCGCGACCACAATAAAAAATACAGCCCGAGGTGCTATGGCTGTGGGGAAAGGGGCCATCTTCGGTCCAGCTGCCCTAAGCACACCCTAGGAAGGGAAGGCGAACGGTCTCAGGAAGGAAGTGCGGCTAACAGCACCGCCCAGCAGCAGCAGGAATACGACTTTACTATCAGACACTGCAGCGGGAAATCTCACGGCAACGCAGATACATTGTCAAGAAGACCTTGTCCGGAAGATTGCAACCATTATAGTAGGCAAGAGAGTAAGGAAGTGGTATCCGTGCGGATGCTCAGGACAGACCACCTCAGCAACGGGTGGAAGGACAGCCTACGACGTGCACAGCAGGAAGATCCAGACATCAAGCCGATTCTGGGATGGATGAAGGCCCGTGCTACCAAGCCTAAGTGGAGGGACGTCTCAGCGATGAGTTCAACCACGACAAGCTATTGGGCCCAATGGGACAGCTTGCTGCTTCAGGATGGAGTCCTGTGCCGTAAATGGGACAATGGTCGAAGAGACAGCTGCCGTTTGCAATTGGTTTTCCCTAAAGCTAAAGTGCCGAATGTTCTACAGCTGTGCCATAATGGTCGTTCAAGAGTCCATCTGGGAGTTAAACGAACTCTGCTGAAGGTCCGAGAACAGTTTTACTGGGTCCATTATCGTGACGATGTCGAGGATTGGTGTCGTACATGTACAAGTTGTGCGGCTGTGCGGGGACCTCAGACACGTAGTAGAGGAGCACCGAAATTGTACAATATTGGTGCACCACGGAATAGGACAGCCCTTGACATTGCGGAGCCGTTACAGAAAGGCGTAAGAGGGACTCCTAAGATCGTCCATGTGGATCGCTTGGCGCGTTATCAGCATGTCTTAGGAGGGGACAGTGTTACGCGCTCCAATCGACGATATACTAGCGCCATCTAGTGTCAGGAACGAGAGCGAGTAGAGCGTGTAAACAATGACATCACAGATCTTTCGACCGACAGCGCCACCCGAAGAACTAAGTTTCTAGAAAATCTATACTCGAGCTCTCGGTACCTTGCGCGTGTTTACTTGAACATTCCGGATATTTTGCTAATTTAAATAAATAGGTGGCGCAAGATGCGATCGAGACAGAGTTTAACTCGGCGACACAAGCGAAGCTTCGGAGCGGAATTAAGTGAATTAGTGTGTTTAATTATTAGTGTTTTTAACTTTAATTTGTGTAAAGTAAATTAAAGTGTTAATTTAGGTAATTCTATCGGCAATTTTTATTGTCACGAACCCCAAGCTCGTAACATTAGTAACTTGACAAAATTTATTAGTGATTGCATTAGTGTACAACGAATACCCCTGAAATTCTCATTATATACTCACTCATCTTTGCATTACATTGCATAATATGGCGTATTTGCGCGTATATCTATTAAGTATCAACACATCACATCGTGACAATGTAAGCCTGCAACTGACACAGTACAGAGTCTATTTGTGGTATGCTATGCGGGCCTCGCTCACTTTTCTCTTGTTTTTAATGTTCCGCGGTTACTCCTACTGTAGTGAACCACTCCTAAAATGCGCAAGCATTTTGGACTTATTAAACTCTTAAAACTTATTTGATTAAACTTTCCCTAAATACTCTCGGTCGGTCTAATTAATGTTAATAGCACTGTTAGTATTTCTTTAAAAATGATATTTACATTTGTCATATTTACGACACATTTTTATATGCAACACGTTACATCATTTTTTATCACGGAAACGCAAACCTTACCTAATAGATTGCGACTAAAATGAATATGCTAATTACTATGAAGCACAAATACGCCTCTACATTTTGGAACCACAAAATGTATTTATCTGTATCTTTAGACATCGCATGTATACAACATTGAAATAAATACGAGGCCATGTGGTCAGAATACCTATACACAATACCAATACATTTGCACAAAAACGAATACTTAGAAATACTAGTAACGAGTATCATTACCTCATTTTGTGGATGTCGTAAGAGGTGACTTTAAAGTTCCGATATATGTTGGTATAACCATCTCGTTTACGCCAGTATGAAATATCTAGACTGGCGAAAACCATCAGCATCCAAGGTGCGAAATATTTGGTATCGCGATCGTCAATCTGCCTGCCCATCGTGACGATCAAGATTAACTTTCCCTAAAATGAGAGAGGTCTATGTTTAGTAGTGGAATTTGACGTGCTCT
The DNA here is from genome assembly GCA_036936625.1 of Parnassius smintheus behrii. Classification (NCBI taxonomy): domain Eukaryota; kingdom Metazoa; phylum Arthropoda; class Insecta; order Lepidoptera; family Papilionidae; genus Parnassius; species Parnassius smintheus. Next base: position 20,062,880 of record JAUPFT010000005.1, on the reverse strand, counting down.
TGATAAAAAAAAATATGTGTGACAGTCGTGTCTCTGACTCTGATCGGCATTAACCAGCCTCCGATCTTTTTACATAACCATTATATCAGGATCAGGTTAGTACAAGGGTCTCTGTGTTAATGCTAAAACATGTTTAGCTTTTTTAATTCAATTATATTATTCTTAAAAACTTTTGTTTACGCTCTAATGGCGTATTGACTATCGAAGTATCGATATAATTCACCACAATCCGAATTCCTATTGCAAAGTAGTAAGAATTAAAAACATCTTAATATATAAACGCGCTCCATGACCAATGTTTTACGAGTACAAATGTTAGTACCCGGTTGACCGAGCTTTGCTCGGTATTTTTCGCTCGGTTTTTTTAATTCGTGTGTTTTGAAAATTATATTTAGATACAAATTACATACTGATGAAATACAAATAATATTTTTTGACCTTAGCGACATAATAGAAAAAACTGAACTGGTTATTTGAATAAAAAATCATGAGTGCAATTAGTTTAATTTCAATTTTCGTGTTTTTAAAAATACTAAAAAAAAGGGCTAGAAGAAACAGATTTTCTCAAAAAAGAAAGGAACTTGAAAAAAAAAATTTAAAATAAGTCGGTCGGTCGGTCTGGGCTCGAACCATGGTATTACGATTTTGTGACCGCCCAATATACCAATTAAGCTAATTGTAATCTTGAACAAACTGTCAAAATTTACCTTCTTATTCTAACGATATTGTAGCAGTTTTTCATTGCCTTTGTTTTTACACTGACAAAAAGACATTTTCTAAAAATAAATCCTAGCTAGGTCGATTTATTGCCCCCGAAACTCCCCGGACACACAATTTTATGAAAATTGTTGGAGCCGTTTCCGAGATCCCGATATATATATATATATATATATATATATATATATATATATATATATATATATATATATATATATATATATATATATATACAAGAATTGCTCGTTTAAAGGTATAGGATACTTACATCCTTCTATTAGATCCGTTACATCCAGTAGAGGTGAAGGTTGTACGCGTTCGTATAATTTATACTGTTTCCCGAATCGGGGCATTTGTATTATTAGTGTAGAAGGCACCTGCAACAAGAATATTTTAATTGTGCTCATTAGTTATGGGGTTGCCACGTAGGGCTTAAATAATTCGGCTCTCTTGTTCGTCCAGTTGTGTCGCAAGAGGCGTCTTTGAAAAAGAAGATCTCTTATGGATGTAATATACCATCTAATGATTTGCAAGGTGTAAAATACTGGGAACAGTGATGCTCTCGGCGGCAGAGTGATAGACAAGATCCGCCAAGTGGTCGGGAAGGCTAGTACTTCCGGGTGCACGTTTTTTATGGCCTCAGAGGGTCCGTTGCGCAGGTGGAGACCGAGACCTACTAGAAAGTGTTCCAGCACGTCTTGGCTGAGGAGATGAGTCCTCCTCCTCCGAGGTATCGCCGGCTGCCGTTGGTGAGGCTGCAGCTTCGTGCGAAAGTCTTCCCTGCATATATACGGTGCAGGGTGGAACAGCATGAAGTTGAAGTTGGTATGAGTCCGACATAACCTTGCGCCTGCGATTCGGGTATGCGAGGCGAGCATTTCCCAATGAAAAAAATTGTGCGGTCCGAAGACCCCCGTCGGGAACAAATTTCCTTACGTTATTTCAACTCTAAATGTGATTTAATAACTAAACTTTTTTATTTTTTTATTTAATTTAAATAAAATAAAATAATTATTATTAATCTCGATACTCGCACGAACACATAAATATACGTTTTATGCACATTTAGGATTTACCTGATGTTATACTGAATTATAAATAACTTAAATAAATTTATTACCTCACTTAGCTTAACCCCAGATGTAGCAAATGACTGTTCCAAAAGTTGTTGCACACTGGGCAGTGTAACCTGTTCATCTTTTTCTACAAACAGTTGATAACAGTAAGCTTCTTGCCCCGACGACAATTTGAGGAATGGTTCTGCTCGTAGCAACTGCGCTACAAGACCGTTTAAAAATTCTTCTGGATCCTGGAACATTGTACGTGTACGTGTACTATTTATTATACTTATAATTTGTCGCATTCAAAAGATTTTTTCATGTAAGTTATTTATAAAACATAGTTTTTCTTATGCTTTGCTATTGTCGGTTTAATTTGGTAACATAAACCTGGGATTCAGCTTAAACAAAAGTTTGATTAGAATTAATATCTAAGAAAAAATAAATTTCATACCGTGTTCTGAACGCAATTGCATCGGTTAATTTTGCATATGATGCCCGATAATACCACTGATTGAGTTACTATTAGTTAATAAAAATAAAGTATAAATATAAAAAAGGTATGTAGTTAATTTCATAAGAATAACATTAAAGTAGGTATAAAAAAAGTAAAAATTACAAATGGAGTTAATTCCATAAGAATAACATTATGAAGATATAATATTTTAACAGACCTAATTGTGGATCACTGTGGCCAGTCGTATCGGAGACTAACCCATTTGCGCACGACAGGATTACAGTGCATGAATGGTTTGCAAACAGGAACACTTTTTATTTCTTTACTAACTACCGAGTGTGCGTCGTGCGGTGCACTTTACCTTCTCCTAGCAGGTGAGGCCGGGCACGTCGGAGAGCCGCTCGAGCAGCGTGCGTAGACGCATGAGGTGGTCGGCGCGCACGTAGCCGTGTGCGGTGTGTAGTGTGCTTCTTCTCGCAGGTGAGGCCGAGAACGTCGGAGAGCTGCTCGAGTTGCGTGCGCAAGCGCATGAGGTGGTCGGCGCGCACGTAGCCGTGTGCGGTGTGTAGTGTGCGGTGCGCGTTACCTTCTCCTCGCAGGTGAGGCCGGGCACGTCGGAGAGCCGCTCGAGCAGCGTGCGCAGGCGCATGAGGTGGTCAGCGCGCACGTAGCCGTGTGCGGTGGGCGGTGCGCGTTACCTTTTCCTCGCAGGTGAGGCCGGGCACGTCGGAGAGCCGCTCGAGCAGCGTGCGCAGGCGCATGAGGTGGTCAGTGCATACGTAGGCGTGCGCGGTGGGCGGTGCGCGTTACCTTCTCCTCGCAGGTGAGGCCGGGCACGTCGGAGAGCCGCTCGAGCAGCGTGCGCAGGCGCATGAGGTGGTCAGCGCGCACGTAGCCGTGTGCGGTGGGCGGTGCGCGTTACCTTTTCCTCGCAGGTGAGGCCGGGCACGTCGGAGAGCCGCTCGAGCAGCGTGCACAGGCGCATGAGGTGGTCAGCGCATACGTAGGCGTGCGCGGTGGGCGATGCGCGTTACCTTCTCCTCGCAGGTGAGGCCGGGCACGTCGGAGAGCCGCTCTAGTAGCGTGCGCAGGCGCATGAGGCGGTCAGCGCGCACATAGCCGTGCCGTCGCAACGGGTTCACCACCTCCTCTCGCAGCACGCGCTGCACCTCCGCGTAGTGCACCGAGTCCTGCGCACCGGACATTACTTTTACTCCCAGCTATGTGGAAACGCGACTAAATTGAACCTATACAGGGTTATTTTTCAAAGAGTAGCCAACTTTTAAACTAAAGTTGAAATATAAAAATAATGATATAGGGTAGTTGGACCAATACATGAACGGTTAAGCGGAATTTAATTTGTTTTATTTTTATAAAATCTCCTATACAATGAGTAATCAATGTTTTTGGTTGTATAATTAGATAGACATGTGATACATTAAGTAGTTAGACTGTTTTTGCTCTAAATTACTAATGTTAAAATTGCGAAAATATCAAAAAAAAAGTATCTTTGGCCCCAATTGTGAACGTTTTGGAACCAATTCTGAACAAAATCAGCCTTATTTACGAACTAAGAAAATGAAAGGCTTACGCTTACTTACCTATGTAAATAAGTATCCTGAGGTATATCACCTCAGACATTATTATCACAGTTATGAATTTTCTTGTGCAGTTACTAAAATAATTAAAAGAAAACAAGTGAAAATACATCTAAGGGTTATTGTGATACAGGAGTTTGAGACTATAAATTAAACTTTTGACTGACAGTAATACTTAATAATCTAAAACATTTAGTCAGCACATAATACTTATTTATCTTAATTTTAACGGTTTAACAGTAACATATACATTTATATAGTTCACGAAATAATTCAAACCTAATGAAATGAAATGAAGATTTATTTGCTTTGAAAAAGGTTACATTGGGGTGGTTATTACAAAGTATAGTTCAGCTTTTTCAGCCATCTATGGATAGCATGTAAATACATTTTTTATAATTAAGAATATTTAGTTTTTTATTAAAATAGCGAATTTAATTAAAATATATCATAAAATAGTCATCGTTTAGAATTTATCAATACATAATACCAATTCATACAAGTTTAAAAATAATTAAAATTGAAAATGCAATTAAAAATATATAACTACTGTTGTGTCACATCATGTCAAATTTAGGTAGTCATTCACATTATAAAAACAATGATCATTTAGCCACCTGTAAAGGGCGCCTTTAAATCTATTAAGGAACAAGTCTTTGATATTTCGGGGTATTTTATTAAATATGAGCATACACATCCAGTAGCAATTTTTTTTTAAACCGAGCACTCTTGAGTATAATTTCAGCAGCAAGTCTATTGCCATTTCTGGTATTTTGCGTATAAACCTCTTTTGCTTGTCTGAAATAATACATGTTTTGTTTTACAAACTTTGCAATTTCAAAAATGTACAGGCATGGGAGTGGTAGTATTTTTAGAGATACAAATAGCGGCCTGCAAGGCTCATCAGGTGCAGTGCCACATATTGCTCTAATACATTTTTTTTGGGCAATGAATGCCTTTTTTGCATCTGTGCTATTGCCCCATATAATAAGCCCGTATCGCAGTACGGATTCCACATATGCAAAGTACGCAGTAAGTGCTGTATTTTTTGTGGCTACTTTGCTTAGTTTATAAAGTGCGTACGAAAATCTATTTACTTTTTTACATACATGTTCAACTTCACATTTCCAATTTAGTTTTTGATCAATCCATATACCTAGGAATTTTGTCATATTTGTACTTTTTAGTGTTTGTCCTTCAAAATTAATGTTCATTGTCTGGTATAATATGTCATTGAAATTTATTAAATAAGTTTTGTCAAGATTTACAAGTAGGTTGTTATTTTTAAGCCATTCTATTATTGTTTTTACAGTACTGTTAATATCATTAATGTGATCTTTAAGTGATTGTTTACCATCTGTTTTTACTATTACAGATATGTCGTCAGCAAATAAAATGCATTTGTGTTTAGTTAGATCCGGAAGATTATTTATATATACTAAGAACAACAGTGGTCCCAAAACGCTACTCTGTGGAACTCCATATTTGTTTTCTTTAAAATCTGATTTGTGATTTAGGACCACAGGATTACTGTCTGGTTTGCTTATTTCAACAGATTGACGTCTATTTTGCAAGTAACTTTTAATCCAACTTAAAGCAGTGCCTCTAATGCCACATTTTTCCAATTTTACCAGTAATGAATTATGTGAGACAAAATCGAAACCCTTCGACATGTCAAAAAAGAGTGCAGTTGTATAATTATTAGCATTAAGGCATGTTAGTGTCTCATTTACCATATCGAAAACAGCATGTGTAGTAGATTTTCCCCTCTGGAACCCATACTGAGTGGGATTCAGGACATGATACTTGTCAAAGAACGATGTGAGTTTAGTATGCATAAGTTTTTCATATACTTTTGACAAAATTGGCACGAGCGCAATAGGGCGGTAATTGTTCAAAATTGATTTTTTGTCTTTTTTGAATAAAGGCTTAATCAAGGAAAATTTAAGTTTATCAGCAAAGATACCAGAGTTTATTGATAAGTTTATTAAAAATGCCAAAACCCTACCTATTTCTTTGTTGCATGCCTTAATTACTTTAGTACAAATGCCGTCATACCCTTCTGAGTCACTATTATTCAAGGTCATTATTACTTTATTTTTATCATATTCGTCAACAGGGTGTAGGTAAATATGGTACTTTAAAAAAACATAAAATATTATCTAAGAAACCTAAGTTTTAACCTATAATATATCATAACCATTAGTTACGTCATATCTCATATATTTTATCTGTGTTACAGTAAATTTTGTATCTAGTCTATATAAATGCACAAAAGTGGGTAGGTCAGGTACATATATTTTGGACCTTTGGCGATTCATTTATAAACGACACCACAGGTAGGTAAACGTATGAGTATATGTACCTAATTGAGTACTTTCATTTAATTCAGGTTTTGCCTAACTAATCAAATTTTGAAATGATGTCTACTAATTTATTCTTGATTCCTATTCTACTAATAGCAAATCTAATGCAATTTTTTCATTGTCCTGGCAATCAAAGTTCAACATTCCTCGTCTGGCAACTTGTGGTGTCGGTAATATGTATTTAATGTCTTTTATACCAATCTCACTGACATATTTTACATCTGGTTCCACAAAATACAATTTATTGTCCAATTTGCTAGACTTTTTGCGCAGAGAATCAACTTTTATTTTGTTGTCTTTATTGATGATCTTTGAAACCATACCCACATAATGCCTTGGTCGTTTATTGGTTTCAAATGTGACATATACAAAATCACCAAACGTAACTTCACCAGAATCAAAATTATTTCAATTTATTTCACCTGCAATTTGCTCTGTTTTAGTCTTTTTTTTTTGTTTAAATATCATTTATATTTCAGATTTGTTTGCAGTTTATTCCTATTTTGTTCTAACTTGATATTTTTCTTCGTTTATATTTCTATTTTTCGTTTTTGTTTAGCTTCTTCTTGTCCCTTCTTTTCACGCTCTTTTTCATCCATGTATTCTGTAAAAAGTTTCGATGTTATTGCTAATGACATTGGCGACTGCCGCTTGTTTGTTTTTATTTGCTGAAGTTTTACTGCCAAACTTTGGAACGGTAAAAAATCAATCATCAAATAAGACCAAATCAATATTGGTCTTACTCTTCTTTGGTGATAAACGATATGTGGCTGTATTTATTGATTTAGGCTGACTAAATGTTTCTGATGATGAAGTACTTGGCATAGAATTCAAACTTAAGGTGTTGTACACACGCAGGAGCAATCGGTATGTCTTCATTAACACTAACAGATCGTGTGTACCAAGCGCTTGTAAGCAAAATGGCGATCGTAAGCGGTAAACGCTGTCAAATCGCAAGTATAGCTACTTTCCTCTAGGACACGAAGTTAGTTTTAACCTAACCTAATTTAAATATATGTTTGTAAATTATTCATATTAAAAACTTACCAATCATGAATTTTTAATAACATGTATATGTCTATTCATGTCATTATATTACTTAAAACTAATATTCCACAAAACAACTTATAAACTTTACTTCCAAACAAACAAATTAAATAAGGAAAATGGCGGATTGTGTCACCGATACTGAAGTTAGCAAACGTGTCCCGGCCGAAAACTGTTTAGTTTCGTATCTATGATATCAATATTTAGATCCTCGATTAAAGCTTCTTCTGTAACATTTTGTGCAGGGTGTGTATTGTTGATGCTTCTCTCAACTGCATCGCCATCGACCGCGACTTCCAATCTAGAGACTAGTTCGCTCGAAAGTGAAGGAGAATTTTGATTACTAAGGTAATCAACTTCTTCCTTGCACTTATTCCAGAGCTTAAACAAACTATAGTTCTGTTTTTTTCTAGCTTCAACAAAATTTTCTTTCAACTCTGGTCCAATTTCGTTTTCCCGTACTTTTATAGTGGAAAAATAGACATCAATATTGACAGCATGGGTTATCTTCTTGTTCCGGATTTCTTTCAACCTATTCGCCATGCATTTTGTGCAATCCACTGCGTTTTTGTCAAACGAAAAGAGTCCCCATCTGCGAAAACAATTCATGATGATAGTCGGATAAAACGATTTCTCAAACCATTTTGCATAAAGCGCCCGGAACGCGACTTTTGTAATATCTTCTCGTTATTGCACTTTCACTGCTTTGAAGATCGATACATCGCATGACTGTATCAAGTGTGTAGCATTTGGATGTAGACAAAACAGAATAATTTTATTTTCTGCGCAAAACTCGTGGAGTGACAAGCCAACGTGAGATATATGACCATCCATAAAAACGATCACCTGATTTAAATTTGTTTTTGACTAGCCACGGTTGGAATACATTTTTCATATATTCTTCGAAAGTAGCTGCCACCATCCAGCCTGAATCAGTTCGCCCAATAGCCCAGTGTTCCGGAAATTGGTTTGTAAGGTCCGTTGAAAGTCTTTTTCCCGGAAAAACTATGAAAGGTTGTTGTTTCATCTGCTGAGAAGGTGTACAGTACGCGTAGACGCAACATCACATGTGTTTCGATAATTTTTCAGAGCTAGAATTTATCCAGCTTTTGGGCAAAATTACACAGCTGTTTCATCAAGATTGAACACTTTTGTAGGGGTCATTTAAGATTTCTAGTTAATTTTCGGACTCAAGATGCTCATGAACTTCATCAAACCAATTTTTCAGAGACTCTTCGGTCACTATAGCTCGTGGTCTTGAAACTATTTCTGCGGTCCATTTATTAATTTGCGGATGTCTTTCAAGGAACCATTTCATCCATTTTTCTCCAGAAAAACCACTTGGAACTGTTTTTCATGTGCAGTAGTGGCCAAAAATTACTGTGCCATACATTTTACATCATTTGGGTGCAATGGATACCCTAAACTAGATTTATTTAATATCCATTGTTCTAGTTTTAGCTCCTCGTCATCGGTTAAAAACGTTTTTGGTCCTTTTTTGCAACTACTGGTACTTTGCCATTTATTGTGTAATGTCCCTTTGGGTATCCGGTATATTTTACTAGCCTTGCTTAAGGATATTTGATTTTGCTTTATAAGTTTTAGCACGCGCTCTAACAGTGCTTGAGTATAATTTTTCTTATAAATATTCTCTCGTTAGCCATCATCTGAAACATTTAAAATAGGTACTTACTACCTACATAATCGATCTCAATTAAGTCTACTTAGATGAGGAGACTAGCATTTTGGGAGCACATTTATCAAATATTGATTTGAATCCGTTGAACTATTTAATGTCGTTATCATTTTAATAATTTATTAATTTAGAACCAAAACCATTTAAAATGCAGGTTATTATTTCACTACTGAACCCTATTTGAACTATTTATATCAAAACAACTGTTTGTTAGACCGTTGGCCTGTTTTGATAGTAAATTGGTTTACTTTTAATCACGAAGGACCCTAATAAAATTGCACAACAATTTTAATGAAACATTGTTAAAACCATTATTAGTTCATAATTAGGTTTTAAGGTCCTAAGTATGAACCAATGTTATACTTATCTCACAAATGCAACGTTTGGAATAATCATTTTTTATAGAAGAGGGGGCAAACGAGCATGCGGCTCACCTGATGTTAAGTGACTACCGCCGCCCATGATCAACCGCAACACCAGGGGAATTGCAGGTGCGTTGCCAGTACCTTTAGAAAGGAGTAAGCTCTTTTCTTGAAGGTCCCCAGGTCGTATCGCTCCGGAAAAATCGCCGGTGGTAAACTATTCCACAGAGAGGTCGTACGCGGAAGAAAACTCCTTTTGAAACGTACAGTGGTGGACCGCCAAGCATCCAGATGGTGTGGATGGTATCGGGACGTTTACCGCGTTGTGCGTTAACGAAATTTGGCGGCTGGGATTAATCCGAACAATTCCTCAGAGCACTCCCCATGGTATATGCGAAAGAAAATGCAAAGAGATGCAACATCTCTCAGTGAATCGAGCCGATCGGAAAGCACTCGGTCGTCGACGATTCGGGCCGCTATGCGCTGGATGCGGTCAAGTGGAAGGAGCCGGTACTGGGGAGCACCAGCCCAGAGATGGGAGCAGCATTCTATGTGCGGCCGAACTTGCGACTAAAACTCATGAACAGCTGAAGTAATAACATGTCAAAGGAACAATTTTTCTGTAATTAACCTCCGTTCATGTTTTGGTTTATAGCATTAAGTATTCAAAGCAATTAACGTAAAACAGCAATAAAACGTAAAACAACAATTAAAAATCAAAGATACAATCTACAATATCAAAACAAAATTTACAGGGCAGAGTTAATTCTGTACACTGGTTCACAAACAAGATTTATGTCTCTTTTGTAGACCAGTAATTGAACACTAAATTTCTCTAAAACCTTATTAAAAATAATTTATTTTCTTTGAAAATGCTCTTAATTGCACAAGAAACAAATAATTAGGGCCTAATAATATCATCATCATCATCATTACAGCCCTTCACAAGTCCACTGCTGAACATAGGCCTCCCCCAAGTAATGCCACAAAGCACGGTCCTGAGCCACCTGCATCCATCGACTTCCTGCATATCTTACCAGGTCGTCACTCCATCTAGTGGGGGGTCGCCCTACACTACGCCTACCGGTACGAGGCTGCCACTCGAGAACCTTTCTTCCCCATCAGTTATCGGTTCTTCGAGCTATATGGCCGGCCCATTGCCACTTCAGCTTACTAATCCGTTGGGCTATGTCGGTCACTCTGGTTTTACTGCGGATATCCTCATTTCTGAGTCTATCCACGCAGAGAAACTCCGAGCATAGCCCTCTCCATAGCTCGCTGAGCGACCTTAAGCGTCCTCATACGGCCAGCAGTGAAGGACCACGTCTCAGATCCGTAAGTCATCACTGGCAACACGCACTGGTTGTACAATCTAGTTTTTAGAGATTGAGGTATACCTGACGAAAAGATATGTCGTAATTTCCCGAACGCTGCCCAGCCGAGTTGAATCCGTCGATTGACCTCTCGGTCGAAGTTGGACTTACCTAGTCGGACTATTTGTCCCAGGTAAACGTACTCGTCAACAACTTCGAGCATAGTGCTCCCAACAACTACCGGCACAGGTGTGACATGGACATTAAACATGATCTTTGTTTTGTCCATGTTCATCTTAAGACCTATCCGTTGGGAGGCACTATTGAGGTCATTGAGCATAATGCTTAAGTCCTCCAGCGATTCTGCCATAAGGACTATATCGTCGGCAAATCGAAGGTGAGTGATGTACTCGCCATTGATGTTAATACCGTATCCTTTCCAGTCCAGTGGCTTGAAAACATCTTCCAACGCAGCGGTGAAGAGTTTCGGGGATATAACATCACCCTGTCTTACACCTCTCTGCAGTTGGATAGGTTTCGAACTCTGGTTCTGTACACGGATAGCCATCGTAGCCCTACTGTACAAACACTTCAGCACTTCGATGTACCGACAGTCAACTTGGCACCGCTGAAGGGACTGTAGCACCGCCCAAATTTCGACGGAATCAAAGGCTTTCTCATAGTCCACATATGCCAGGCAAAGTGGCAGATTGTACTATTCGGTCTTCTGTACAATCTGCCGCAGGGTATGTATGTGGTCTATGGTACTGAAGCCTTTTCGGAAACCGGCTTGTTCGGGAGGCTGGAAGTCGTCGAGTCTGCGTGCGAGACGATTCGTAATGACTCTCGAAAATAGCATGTAGACGCGGCTCAGAAGAGAAATCGGTCTGTAGTTCTTCAAGAGAGCGTTGTCGCCTTTCTTAAAGAACAAGTCCAGCGTACTTCTGCTCCGCGCCTCCGGAGTAGTGCCTCCATGGAGGACGGAATTGAAGAGCTTCTGAAGGACTTCAAGTACCGGTTTTCCACCCGCTTTCAGAAGCTCCGCTGTAATTCCATCCTCGCCCGGGGCCCTGCCGTTTTTAAGGCGGTGGAGAGCCATTCTAATCTCGCTCAGACTGACGTCCGGGATATCATCGGAATAGTGTCGGATAAGACTTGCTCTTGGATCGTTACTCACACTTGCGTGTGGCTCCAACGATGATGTGTACAGCTGCCCATAGAACCTCTCAATCTCACTCAGAATCTCAGGTGTCCCGGAAACGATGTTGCCACACTCAGTCTTCAGCTTTGACAGTTGGCTCTTTCTGGCAGACAGATCTCTGGCAAAGACTTTGGAGCCCTGGTTCCGCTCGATCGCTTCTTTAATACGAGCAGTATTAAAGTTGCGTAAGTCTCGCCGCATGCATTTGGAGATCTGTCTGTTCAGTTGCCTGTATGCTGTCAAATCTGTTGACGATTGCAGCCTCATCTCCCGTCTAACAGCCATGAGATTAAGAGTGTGATCGGAGAGTTTTTGTGTTCTTCTGCGGCGGGTCTTGCAGAACTTAGCTCCGACCGCATGAACAGTTTCCACGAGCTTGTCGTTCATATCGTCCACTGCATTGTAATCTTCTAGGCACTGGAAGCGGTTACGTAACTCGAGCTGAAAGGTTTCGGGATTCTGGATTAGAGCACGAGGGGGACGGAGCGTTGACTTCATTAGACGAGACCTCTCCAACTTAACGTTTAGGTTCAGTGTGCCTCTAACCATTCGGTGATCGCTGCCAGTTTTCACCCTTGCGATCACTGAGACATCACTGAACAGTTGGCGTTTGGTCGTCATAATGAAGTCAATCTCATTTTTTGCGAACCGTCGGGGCTCGACCAGGTCCACTTCCTGTGGGGCCGCTTCTGGAAGAAAGAGTTCATCATAAAGAGTCCCTCTTTCTCCATAAAGTCGGCCAGCTGCTGGCCCCTTCGGTTCCGTTGCCCTACTCCAAATTTCCCTACCTTCAGCTCACCGCTTTCTCTTGTGCCTAGTTTTGCGTTGAAGTCTCCCATCAACACCGTGTAGTGGGTTTTGTAGGAATGTATGGCTCTGGAAATATCCTCATACATTTCCTCCACCTCCTCATCGGGATGTGCCGAGGTTGGTGCGTAAACCTGAATGACCTTCAGTGAATACCGTTTGGTGATTCTGAGTATCAGGTACGCGACCCTCATCGACACACTCCCAATCTTTACAACGTTGTTGACGAGAGACTTGTGGACGATAAATCCGACACCTCCTTGGGACAGATGGTCGCCCTCCCGGTGATAGAACAAGTTGCCGGACTCGAGGATCACCGTGTCCTCCCCCTCTCTTCGGACCTCGGATAATCCAATAATATGCTAGCGCAACTTGTCTACCTCTTCTTCCAGCTCCAGTATCTTCTCGTCAGTCCTCAGGGTGCGTGCGTTATATGTTGCCAGGTCGAGTCGTCGTAGGTGGCAACTGAACCTCCACCGGAGATTCTTAGCACCCCCTGCCCCGCCGTTACCATGGTCGCCACCGTAGCCAGGAATAGCGGGGCCGCCGGGGACTGGGGGCCGTCTGTTTGTGTATTTATTCATTGGGGGGTATTTGCCATAGTTGCCACGCTTGGCGAGCGGGTTGGCAACCGCAGTTTTTTATTACGTCACAGTTGTTATCAGGAAGATGCTGCTGCCCATCTCCTGCCTGTCTCCCTCTGTCGCCTCTTACGACACCCACGGGAAGATATGGGGTAGTGGATATTCTCAACCGCCACTACACGGCCTAATAATAGCAACAAATCGGCAATCCACTCATAAGCTTAAAAAACCGATAAACTCACCTTAGCCATACAAAATGCGAATTTCCGAAACACGTGTGCACTGCATGAACTTCTAGAGCGCGATTAACTGTTGCGTAACGGTTTATTGGTTATTAATGAGAGGTTTAATGTTGTCGCTTCAAAAAAAAATGCCACTATAGGTAAGTCATCACTCAATTCTTAAAAACAAACAAATTGATCGTTTCGTTCATATACTAGGGGCGTATATCTATTGGTCCAACTATCCTACCGTTATTACAGTTTTTGAAAATACGAGTAAATAAGGCTTCTACTTTTATTTGAAAATATCCCAAACTAAATGTGATTTATGGGCAACAACGTTTTTGCTTACCGATCGACACTTACGAATGTTAAAGTAATGCATCACCACGCATTTCGAATTTAAAAGATAAAAAGGACAGAATGTTCGAGATTTTTTTTAATTAATTTTTCTTTACCATATTTGCCTATATTACTTATTCTGAACCTGCTCCGGCCGGTTATTGTAAAATAAACCTGTATAGTTTTTGCAAAAACTGGCAGTAAGACCAATTCATATCTTAGATTGTGATGTGTCTTAAAAAAGTTTAAAGAAATAAATATAACAACTTTAATAGATTATTTAAAAAAAATGTGCACATTCACTATTTTGTCACACATTACCTCAGGTTCTGGTGGCCTATACAGCAATGCGTCGAAAACACTTGTAAATGTGAACATAGCAAACAATGTAGCGTCCAAGTAGCAGGAGTTGTGGTGGCCCTGAATGCCGCGGTTCTTGCCCGCCAGATCGCCAAGCGAAGTCAAGGGTGGCACTACTCCGGGAACCACCGGACAATCTGGCTATAAAAAAATAAGTTAACAATTTTAATTAGCTTACATTTACTGAGTTTATGTTAATACTACTGTAAAGCGGTCAGTGCTGTGTGAGCGATCACCGAGAACTCCAGTTATAACTATTAGCAAATATACAATTACTTGACACATCAAATTAGTGTATTGCCTTTACGTATTTATTACCACAGAAGAGGAAAAAGTTACACAATTGAAAATTTTGTAACTCTACATATATAAAAACCATAACATTTAATACATTTTACATCATCATTATTCTAATCATTAGAGACTTGCAACGAATATTCGGGTATTATTTGGTGTTTGGCTTATTCGGCTACTTTTATCGTATTCGATCGAATCATGGTCTGGCTATCAATATCAAAGTACTTTTCGGCCGAATACCGAATACTTAGTCAGGTAATTGTTAAAATGAAAATATATTTATTTTCTTGTATTCATTAAAGTAGTTAATCACCTTCCATTTTATAAAAAATAAAAAACTATTATATTCTTTCTCGGTCGAATACTTTAGCTTAATATTCGGCTATTCGGCCAGGAAGTCCGCAGACTACTCGGTATTCGGCGTGTGGCCGAATATACTATTCGTAAGTCTAATAATCATCATTAGCCCGTTAAAGTCCGCTGCGACAGATGGGCCTCTAGCGTGATAAGAAGGATTTGCCTTAATCAAGGCGTTTTAAGCCATAGTCGCTACGCTTGGTAGGTGCGTTGGCAACTGCAGATTTCTAATATTAGGAGTTGTAATAGAGAGCTAACAGCATCGCTTTTATTTTCTGTTTCAATTTTCTTCTGTCGCCTCTTACGTCACCCACGACAGGGGTAGTGAACATTTTTACACCGCCACTCATCATCATCATCATCATTACAGCCCTTCACAAGTCCACTGCTGAACGCAGGCCTCCCCCAAGTAATGCCACAAAGCACGGTCCTGAGCCACCTGCATCCATCGACTTCCCGCATATCTTACCAGGTCGTCACTCCATCTAGTGGGGGGTCGCCCTACACTACGCCTACCGGTACGAAGCTGCCACTCGAGAACCTTTTTTCCCCATCGGTTATCGGTTATCTTCGAACTATATGGCCGTCCCATTGCCACTTCAGCTTACTAATCCGTTGGGCTATGTCGGTCACTCTGGTTTTACTGCGGATATCCTCATTTCTGAGTCTATCACGCAGAGAAACTCCGAGCATAGCCCTCTCCATAGCTCGCTGAGCGACCTTGAGCGTCCTCATACGGCCAGCAGTGAAGGACCACGTCTCAGATCCGTAAGTCATCACTTGCAACACGCACTGGTTGTACAATCTAGTTTTCAGAGATTGAGGTATACCTTACGAGAAGATGTGTCGTAATTTCCCGAACGCTGCCCAGCCGAGTTGAATTCGTTATTGGCCTCTCGGTCGAAGTTGGACTCGTCAACAACTTCGAGCATAGTGCTCCCAACAACTACCGGCATAGGTGTGACATGGACATTAAACATGATCTTTGTTTTGTCCATGTCTCCCAACGGATAGGTCTTAAGACCTATCCGTTGGGAGACACCACTGAGGTCATTGAGCATAGTGCTTAGGTCCTCCAGCGATTCTGCCATAAGGACTATATCGTCGGCAAATCGAAGGTGAGTGATGTACTCGCCATTGATGTTAATACCGTATCCTTTCCAGTCCAGTAGCTTGAAAACGCCTTCCAATGCAGCGGTGAAGAGTTTCGGGGAAATAACGTCACCCTGTCTTACACCTCTCTGCAGTTGGATAGGTTTCGAGCTCTGGTTCTGTACTCAGATAGCCATCGTAGCCCTACTGTACAAACACTTCAGCACTTCGATATACCGACAATCAACTAGGCACCGCTGAAGGGACTGTAGCACCGCCCAAATTTCGACGGAATCAAAGGCTTTCTCATAGTCCTATATAACAGTGGTAGAGCCACGCAGCAGCTTTGCTGTTGCACGTATGGGCCGGCTCAAACCGGGGTGGTACCACGACCTCACAGAATACCGGCGTGAAGTGGAAGCTCTGCTTCCGCGTTTCGTCTGGTGAGTGCAGGTGGCCGGAGGCCTAAATCCCCCCCCCCCCCCCCATCAACATGGTAGCGGAATTAAATAATGATAGACTACCCCAGGAGGGTACCAGCACCCCTGGAGAATCCCTCGCTGAGCATCCACGACCATGTTTCTCCACTTCTGAGCGTGGGTGCTCAGGCTGCCCCGCGTATTCTAGGGGGGGGGGGGGCAAAATTCCGCTCAAGACTACAACTGCTCGGGGCAAACGGAGCAACAAGACCAAGGCGACCCCTGCCACGCTGTCCGTGAATTTCTGCAATATCAGAGGACTTCACTCTAACCTAAACGCCGTCCACTACCATCTCGAGACGGCGAGGCCGGCTCTGCTCTTTCTGACCGAGACGCAGGTGTCCTCTCCGGCTGATGTCTCGTATCTCTCCTACCCGGGGTACAAACTGGAACACTCCTTTGTGCCTCGGGCTGGAGTTTGCGTTTACGTCAGAGAGGACATCTGTTCTCGACGCCTCGGCAGACTTGAAGGTTCGGACCTGTCCATCCTTTGGCTACGCGTAGACAGCGACGACCATCCGCGCGTCTACGGGTGCCTCTATAGGTCCCATAGCGGTAATGCCGAAACAGACCGACTCTTCGACCATGTCCAAATGGCTGCAGATTCGTTGCTACAGCAGATCCCCTCCGCAGAGATCGTGATCCTCGGCGACTTTAACGCCCATCACGCCGAATGGCTTGGTTCACGTTTAACCGATCATGCGGGGAGATCTGTTCATGATTTTGCCTTGGCATATGGTCTGACACAACTGGTTACTTCGCCTACGCGGATTCCAGATGTGGAGGATCATGCACCTTCCCTGTTGGACCTTCTGCTGACCTCTCACCCGGACGGATATCAGATTTCCGTCGACGCCCCTTTAGGCTCCTCGGACCATTGTCTGGTCCGGAGTGTTGTGCCACTCACGCTGAAATTGCGGTTGCATTCTGCAGGCAACCGCCGTGTTTGGCACTATAGGTCAGCCGATTGAGATGGGATGCGGTCTTTCTTTGCATCCTACCCTTGGAGGCGGATTTGCTTCTCGCCGGATGATCCCAACGTTGTTGCGGATTCTGTTACTGATGTGGTACTTCTGGGTATGGAACTTTTTATTCCTTCCTCTGTGGTGCCCACTGGAGGCAAATCTCAGCCATGGTTTGGTCGCTCCTGTAAAATAGCATCATGCTATAAGCAGGAGTGCTACCAAGCCTGGGTTGATGCATCAGCTTCCCCGGATGTAAACACCAGCGCTCTAAAAAAGAAGTATAATTCCGCCTCTAGGTCCTTCAAAAGAGTCATTGCCAAGGCAAAGTCAGAGCACATAGGCAGAACTGGCGAGAAACTAGTTCGCCTTCCTTCTGGAACCCGTGCATTCTGGTCTCTCGCCAAGGCTGTCCAGGGGAATTTCTGTCAGCCATCTCTTCCATCTCTGCACAGGGAGGACGTCTCACTGGCCCATACTGCAAACTCGACTCTCGATGAGGGGGGAGTACGCCGCCGACCATCCCGCGGTGTGAGTGCTCCATGCCGGAAGTGCCGTTCACACAGCGCTCGGTTCGCAAAGCACTCCTCTCCCTGGACATCCACAAGTCGAGTGGGCCTGACGGAATCCCCCCAATTGTGCTGAGGACGTGTGCTCCAGAGTTGGCACCGGTTTTAACGTGTCCTTTCCGGTACTCCTACTCCCTAGGCGTAGTCCCAAAATCATGGAAGACGGCTTTCGTCCACCCGATCCCTAAAAAAGGCGACCGCTCAGACCCGTCCAACTACCGGCCAATCGCCATCACCTCCTTGTTCTCCAAAACAATGGAGTCCATTGTAAACTGCCAGCTCATGAGGTACCTTGAGGATCACCAGCTGATTAGTGACCGCCAATACGGTTTTCGCCGTAGTCGGTCAGCTGGTGATCTTCTGGTCTACCTCACTCACAGATGGGCGGAGGCAGTAGAGTTCAGGGGGGAGGCATTGGCCGTTAGTTTGGACATTGCGAAGGCCTTCGATCGGGTTTGGCACAAAGCGCTTCTTTCGAAGCTCCCTTCCTATGGGCTTCCCGAGAAATTGTGCGATTGGATCACCAGCTTTCTTGCAGATCGGAGCATCAAGGTCGTAGACGGTGCAAGCTCCGATTGCAAACCTATTAATGCTGGTGTTCCACAGGGCTGCGTGCTATCGCCAACGCTGTTTCTTCTGCATATCAATGATATGTTGCAAACCCGTAACATTCATTGCTATGCAGATGACAGCACTGGTGATGCTCTTTACACCGGCCGAGCCAATATTTCTCGGGAAAACGTCTCCGAGTGCCGGGACAAACTTGTGTCTGAAGTCGAGTCTTTTCTGAACAGAGTCTCGGATTGGGGACGACTAAATCTAGTCCAGTTTAACCCCCAGAAGACACAAGTTTGCGCGTTAACCGCTAAAAAGAACCCCTTTGTCGTATCCCCTCAGTTTCAAGGCACTCCCCTTGTTGCCTCAGCCAGTATCGGAATCCTCGGCGTCGACATATCGAGTGACGTGCAGTTTCGTGGTCACTTGGAAGGGAAGGCCAAATTGGCCTCTAAAAAGCTTGGCGTGCTCAGCAGAGCGGGACAGTATTTCATGCCGGCACACCGCCTGCAACTTTAAAAGGCGCAAGTTTGGCCGCACATGGAATACTGTTCCCATCTCTGGGCTGGGGCTCCCCAGTACCAACTCCTTCCACTTGACCGCATACAGCGCAGAGCGGCTCGAATCCTCGACGACCGAGTGCTTTCCGATCGGCTCGATTCACTGGCACTGCGAAGAGATGTTGCATCTCTTTGCGTATTTTATCGCATCTATCACGGGGAGTGCTCTGAGGAATTGTTCGGATTAATCCCAGCGGCCAAATTTCGTGAACGCACTACACGGCAAACGTCCCGATACCATCCACACCATCTGGATGCTTGGCGGTCCACCACTGTACGTTTCACAAGGAGTTTTCTTCCACGTACAACCTCTCTGTGGAATAGTTTACCACCGGCGATTTTTCCGGACCGATACGACCTGGGGACCTTCAAGAAAAGAGCTTACTCCTTTCTAAAGGGCCGGCAACGCACCCGCAATTCTCCTGGTGTTGCGGTTGATCATGGGCGGCGGTAGTCACTTAACATCAGGTGAGCCGCATGCTCGTTTGCCCCCTCTTCCATAAAAAAAAAGTCCACATACGCCAGGCAAAGTGGCAGATTGTACTCTTGGGTCTTCTGTACAATCTGTCACAGGGTATGTATGTGGTCTATGGTACTGAAGCCTTTTCGGAAACCTGCTTGTTCGGGAGGCTGGAAGTCGTCGAGTCTGCGTGCGAGACGATTCGTAATGACTCTCGAAAACAGCACGTAGACGCGGCTCAGAAGGGAAATCAGTCTGTAGTTCTTCAAGAGAGCGTTGTCGCCTTTCTTAAAGAACAAGACCACCGTACTTCTGCTCCACGCCTCCGGAGTAGTGCCACCATGGAGGACGTAATTGAAGAGCTTCTGAAGGACTTCAAGTACCGGTGTTCCACCCGCTTTCAGAAGCTCCGCTGTAATTCCATCCTCGCCTAGGGCCCTGCCAATTTTAAGTTGCTGGAGAGCCATTCTAATCTCGCTCAGACTGACGTCCGGGATGTCATCGGAATAGTGTCGGTTAAGACTTGCTCTTGGATCGTTACTCACACTTGCGTGTGGCTCCAACGATGATGTGTACAGCTGCCCATAGAACCTCTCAATCTCACTCAAAATCTCAGGTGTCCCGGAAACGATGCTGCCATACTCAGTCTTCAGCTTTGACAGTTGGCTCTTTCTGGCAGACAGATCTCTGGCAAAGACTTTGGAGCCCTGGTTCCGCTCGATCGCTTCTTTAATACGAGCAGTATTAAAAAGTTGCGTAAGTCACCACCACTACATGGTAAAATTAAATTATTATAAAAACATATATTTTGTAAATTGATTTACCTTCTATGACATGATTCAATTGCTTTTAATGTTATAATCAGATTTTACCCAATAAAAAAACTACGATATGTTATAATTAATATAATGTCGTTATTTGTACTATAACTTATAAGCGTCATTTTCGCTTTGTGTTATGCTGACAGTACAGGCTCGAAGAGCCGCCATTTCTAATTACCAGGTTTTTATTAATTCACTTTCTTGTCTGCTCTGTACAAACATTGCAACTGATATTAAACTAACTTCCAGATGAGTTAGATACTTGCATAGCATTAAGTCACCAGTTCTGTCTGTCTGTTTGTTTGTCTGTTTAGTCTTGCCGATGAGGTAGCGATTTGAAACTTTGAATATAGCTCAGGACTAGAAAGTACGGGTAATAATAGTAAATACACTAAAGGGTTTCATTCCTCCTGTTGTAATACGCGTAACTGTATCTATAACTGGCCACAAACATTAGTAAAAAACTTATCAAAAGTTTTGGGAGGTTTTTTTTTCATATAATTATTGCGTAATGTAGCGTTCTTTCAACTGCGAAAAAATTTGCCAATTTTTGAATTTGAGTTTAAATCCTGGAATGCCTTATTTATCGTGTTAAGTGTGAATTTTAACTAAAATTAAACTAAGAATGCCAGATCTAAACGCCACCCAGGTTGTTAGAGCTGTAACTTTAATAGAAACTGGACACACCAACAATAAAGAGGTCCAAGCATTACGACTACCTATCAAAATCTAATACACCAAGTTGTCCAGAGGTATCGGCAGACAGAACAATATGCGAGACTTGCAGAACAGGGACGTAAACGGAAAACTGGCCAGAGATGATCGGTTCATTGTTACCAGCATGCTTAGAGACTGGACCTTAACTTCTTCTCAAGTAAAGGTAAAGCTCCAAGAAGTTTGAAGGGTTATAGTAAGCAAAAAAACTGTGAGTAAAAGACTGAAACCAGCCGGAATAAATTCACAGTTGCTTGTCAAAGACGAACGACGACGTTCTTGCCACATGTCATCGAGTAACTCGAGTTAATATTGAATGACGATGCTTGGAGTCAAGTTCTAATGAGTCCAGGTTATGTCTAAAGCTAGATGATGGAAGTATTAAATTGTGGAGACGACCGCCGGAGGTACGTACAGTGCAACGTTTCTTTCCTATAAAATTTTTCTTTTTTTTTTAAACTTCGTAAAATTTTTCCATTTAATCGTTTGTTTTTTCGACGTTGAATGAATTAACTTAACTGTCACAAATATTCATGATGTTTTGTTTTACCTATGCACATTTTTTATTTCGTTCTTCTAAATGTGTCCATGGGTGTATAATAGTCGATTCTGTTCTGTCATATGAAAGTACCTGATCATCGAAGTGTTGTGCGCGGTGCAGGTGGGCGCGGTCGGGGGGCGGGGTGTCGCGGAAGCGTGAGTCGCGACGGCACAGCGCCAGCGGTACGAACAGCGCGCGCCCCGCCGCGCACGTGAACAGCTGCGCGCCCCCGCGGCTGCCGTCGCCCAGCCCGCACACGCTCTGCTCCAACTCCACGCCCGCCGTCGCCGTGTCTGAGAGTGAAACAATGTCCCGTGTTCTCTTTAATTCATAAATTCATGTCGAGTTACATTAAATAATTTCATAGAGCAACATGGGCCACCGGCGCCTCGGAGTGGAGTAGCCATACGTAGGCTTTACCCTATGTCAAAGTGAAGTCCTCGCGGTGCTATGCGTACAAAAAAACTAGACCGCCGCATTGCTCACTAGACTAAATCTAGTCACGCGGCTGGATCAATGTCAAACAAAAATTTTGTTCAGAATTTTGCTACAAAAAGAGATCTGCCACGGCAAATTTACAAAAATTAAAAAAAAAAACCTTACATATACGACATATACTCGTATAAGTAATTTTTGATCACATTATTGCTATTTACTTCTTTTTAAAATTAAAAATTACAGTAATAACGGTCGCGTTGTTTCTGATTTGTGTACAAGCACAAGCCGCTCGCTCTGATACAATATGCAGATCGGTCGAGCGACTAATCCCAGTCTGTACATGAGATGTCATTTTCGCCGAGTAATACTGTTAATATATTATATGTAACGTATCTATGTGTACGTGTGAAATTGTTAGTTTATTATTTAAATTGTTATGTGTGAGTTTTGTAGTGACAGACGATTGTTTTTGAATGCGCAAATTCCCCCCGCAAAATATGACAGACGGTTTTGTATCGGGAAAAACGCTATGGCTACTCCCCTCCAGTCCGCCGGTGGCCCTTGTTGCTCTATAGAATAGTTTTAATGTAGTTTTGAACACATTTGATTGTCTCATAGAGAGGATATTTGCCATAGTTGCCAAGCTTGGCAACCCGCATTTTTTTATTTTTAGTCGTTATTAGGAAGATTTGTTTTCCTCCGTCGCCTCTTACGACACCCACAGGGTAATATGGGACAGTGGATATACTTACACCGACACTACACGAGATAAAGGTAAATATAATGTATAGAATAGACTTGCAACGAATGGTGTAATCTATTCGGCCATACACCAAATACCAAATATTCTGCAGACTTCCTGGCCGAATAGCCGAATGTTAGGCAAAAGTATTCGGCCAGGAAGGGGCTAGTGTTTATTGTTCAGAGCGTCTATTATCTGGACCTGGGATTGTCTACTCGAAGAAAAAGAGTAAAGTAAGACTAATTTTTATTCATTTTCAGGCAGTAGTTTACCGCCTGAAAATGAATAAAAACGAGTCTTTCTGTTTCATCATCTTCCACTTTAATTAAGATAATTCGAGTGCATAGACATTTATCCGAATTTTTTAAAATTTTTTTTTAATTTTTATAAGTTGATTTTGTACCTATGATTACAAGAAAAATACTACTTAAATTATTACTAGAAGAAAAAAATAAAATAAAATAAATGAATATTTTCAATTTACCAATTATCTGACTACAATAAATCCTCTTACCTAAGTATTCGGTACTCGGCCGAGTAGTACCTAGATATTAGGCATTCGATCAAATTGGATAAAAGTAGCCGAATAGGGCAAATACCGAAAAATAGCCGAATATTGGTTGCAAGTCTGGTATAGTAGAATAAAAGCCGCGATTACAAAATGTAAAATCATTTAATGCTTTTCAGTTTTTTTTAAAAAAGCTATAAATTTAAAAATATTAAAAGCGAGGCTGAACACCTGACACAACCTTAGGAAGTTTTTTGGGTAGAACTGTCCAGCAAATGTGTATGAAAATGTCTAGCATTGAACTGTATGTGGGAAGATGAAATACAACATGGTTTTCTTCACTTAATCCGCATTTATAATAAACTATACTGGATACAGGCCGTTACAACACACAAAATGAAATGAATTTATTGAACTCATCACACTCATCAGGCGGATTGTTGAGTGGAGTGTAGACCCTCGTACCGATTATGATCACGACACAAGCAACGATTTGTGCGGAAATTAATTTCGGAAAATTTGATGGCTATTATGAGTCTCATTCGTTGTTGCAATTTGCAATTTGTTGTAGTTTGCAATTTTTTAGAATAATGAAGATTGTGCAAGTGATCATCCCTATAAACTGGGCTTATTATTGATAAAAATATCGTCATTTTCTGTACAAAAGGTATAAGATTTTTTCAGTTTCTTTGAGTTACTGTTTTTACACCCTTTAGATAGAACTGGAGGGGTTCACTTATTATAGAAGCTAAAGAGTGACTATTAGGCTAAATCATAGAATACTAAAATACACAATAGAATGGCTGTCAACCTTGTTTTGTACCGAGGTTCGGCGTCGCCGGGAGCACACATACAAGCAATTACGTCGTATTATCAGTTAATCACTACTACAAACCCGATTCGCTGTGTTGACAGACGGATTTTAATACATATTTATTTGTAAATAGCGTGCAATTTGGCATTTTCTAAATAATTTGGATGCGAAATTTGGAAACGATTGTAACGTCAAAACACATCTCGTGTTGACATTTATACGTGTGAATTGAGGTCTTGTGAAATTTTAGTGGCTACACGGGTTCCGCCCACACACCCGTTTTATTATGTATGTATTATAGTATTCTATGGGCTAAATGGATGTTAGCGTCATTTTTAATTAGCATTATATTAATCCACTATAATAGTCCACTAAGCAGACATGGACAAGGTCACGTAAATCTAAAAATTGCAACTGAAACATTTTATTTGTTTATCAAACATACCATCAATGATTCCGATCCATCTGACGACGCCATAATAATGTTGATCAACATCTGTGGCGACCTCCACTAGCGAGCCAACACCGATATCTTCCTGTGCATGTAAGGATGAAGATATTGACTCCGGCTGAGCTACTCGTGGTGTCCCAAGTGCCGGAGAATCGTATAATTCCCCAGAGGCGTCGCCACTGCATACATCTAAATTAATTTTTTTTTAAATATATCTTACTTTGATAATTATTTCTAACTTATTAACATAAACCATAACACATACTGTCTTCATATTCAAGCACACAAAGTGGTATATCATTGATATCTATGCCTTGGTAATAATATGCATGGGACATACTTCACGCTGAAGCTAGAGAACTAGTGCCAAACAACTACTCGTCTACTGCGCCGGTATAACTAAAATTAGAAATTGGGGAAACTATAATTAGACAACATACAACCGTATGCAATTAGTGTTATTCTAAACAGTAATGTCCTATGACATGAATCAAAATATTAAATAAAATGTACCTAACTAATAAAGTCGTGTTAAACTTTTTTTTGTTTTAACACTAAGTGCAGTAATAATAAAACCCTTCGACAAAATGGTAAGTTGTTTTTAATATTATTTCGTTATCGTTACACAAATAATTTCAATATCAGTTGAGCAATTGTCCGAATAAAATTTAATCAAAGGCATAATCGGTCTTTTACAGCTGTTATAAGTTCTGTTCTAAGTTATAAGTTCATAATCCTACTTATATTAAAGATGTGAAAATTTGTTCGGGTGTTTGATATGTTTATGTCTAAATCACGCAAAAACTTCTGAACGGATTTTGGTGAAATATATATATAGGCTATATTTATTGTAAAAAAAAATTTGTTTCTTGCTTGACGGATTTTTGTCCAAAGCACAGTATTAAAAGATCACCAATATGATAATACCATTTTTATGCATGCGCTGCGTAAACTATAATAGATAGAACTCAAAAATTTACTAACTTAAGAAGTATATTTGACAAAATATATAAAAAAATTATAAGTACCTATGTACTCTACTTATATTTTTATACATCTTTTCCAAGAAACGTATCAGAAAAAAATATAATGGTAGATTGGCCGAGTACATTATAATGATAATTCACGGTTCAACTGAAATAGGTACTCGGCCCGAGTAACAAACCCACCCGACCAAAGCGTTAACGTGTTCGTACACGTGGTTATTCATCTGTGCCCGGCGAGTACCTGATGGCATACCGCATTTACACATGCAAGCTCGTGATTCGCCTCGCCATTCGACGAATTGTTTGGCGAGATATGTTTTTTTTTTTTATAGGACAGGGTGACAAACGAGCACACAGTCCACCTGAGGGTAAGTGGTTGCTGCGGCCCATAGACATCTACATTTATCTTCGAATACGAATCAAAATGCAGATGCGTTGTCACCCGTGAGGACTAAGGTGGAATGCCTCATTTTCAGTAAAATGGGTGTCCGGTTCTATACACTCACCATACGAAACAGCAGCATCAAGCTACCATTTCACGCTGGTATTCTGTGAGAACGTGGTCCTTCCCCGGTCGAGCCGACCCATTCCTGCTACAACTATACTACTAATATAACTGCAACATGGCTCTACCACGTATAAGAATTAAAATATTCGTGTAGTTTTATGCTACACGAGTGACCGTTTACACATTCAGGTCTATTCATTTTTACTTTAGCTTGACGAAGTGGACGACGTAAGGCGAAAAGTAGATATCAAAGAATTTTTCTTCTATTTTAAATTGTTTTCTGATACTCCCATTAGTTCTGATATAACTAGTCATAACTATAACCAGCATTGTGTACTTTCTGCTGCATTATTATGAGGAGCATGTTTTGGATTCCAAATGACTGCCTGACTTTGGTGAAGCTCCAAAAACATCATAACTTTATTGTTGGTCCAGTCCATTTCGTTTATGTTGCTTGATAAGCCGTTTGCTATGAAATGTACTAGAAAGCGAATTTATTAATACCAGTTCGTCTCGTCGCTCTTTTCTCTTTGACTCGTGTTCAAAAAACGGCATCCGACGCGAGCATCAGGAGCGGCGACGCGAAATATGAGGCGAATGACGAACCACTGTTTACATATTCGTGCTCGTGTCTTAACTGGCCGCTCGCCTTATCACTCGCACGGATGTGTAAATGCGGCTGCACGTTTATATTATCGGAACGAGTAACTCGCCGAGTTATTCGTGGACGAGTACGACGCGTTTATGTTTACATATTCGTGCTCGTATCTTGACTGGCCGCTCGCCTTATCACTCGCACGAATGTGTAAATGCGGCTGCACGTTTATATTATCGGAACGAGTAACTCGCCGAGTTATTCGTGGACGAGTACGACGCGTTTACATATTCGTCTGTATTCAATGGACGTAGATCTCCTAAAGAAACGTAGACCTTCTAAAGATAGATGACGTGCGTCTCGTTGCCAAGAATTTGTCTACTTGATATTTAAAGACTCACAAAAATTTATTTGGGTTGTGTGGAGCTCCTGGCCCACCTCCATTCTTCGGCTTCCTGTATCTCCTACCGAGTCGCCACTTCCGAACGCCTCGGAAAAAGAGACTCGGAAGTGGTCTCGAGACATCGTGAGAGCACAGCGAGGGTGCTGGGGGTAATAGGAGCTACCCCTTTTTTTTTGCGGATGGAAAATCATCTAATGACGCCTTTCGCTCTGGGTGGAGCGTAAGGGAGAGTCAGACTTTTACTGACTAAAAACCATCCGTGTTCCTTCAGTGCCCTTACGTTCCGGAGCCGCGGTATCTCTTTCGAACAGCCCGCAGCCCCGGCAGGCGTCGGCCCTTGCGGGCCCCTTCACGCTGCTGACAGCTCTTTGAGGCGCGCGTGGAACAAAACGCGCCGTCGACACGGCTTGTCGTCGTTAGACGGACGGACGGCGAGCTACCCATTGCTCGCCGTCCACAGGCCCGCGCCTACGGTGGCCGGGGGCCACGACGTAGCCCCCGACGCTCGGGGCGCCTCCGGCGGCGGCCGGGGAGGAAAGCTGCTGCTCTCTCCTTCTCCCGCTCCGCCACCTCCTTCGCTAGCATCACTGCTTCGCAGAAGGTGGTGACGGCATCCCATTCCGTCTCGCTCCGGACCATGGCTTCGACCAGGGCCGGACGCGAGAGGTCGCCGCCGCCTATCGCCGCTACGAGGACACGGCGGTGCTCCGCCCAAGCAGAGCACACCTCCACGGTGTGTTCCACCGTGTCCTCTGATCCATTCTCGCAGTGGGAGCACCCGGGCATTTTCTCCCGCCCGATTCGGTGCAGGAACCTCCCGAACACACCGTGTCCGGTGAGGACCTGCGTCAGGCGGACGGTGAGGATGCCGTGGCGTCTCTCAAGCCACTCCTCAAAGAGGGGTCTTATCGCCGCTATAGTGGCGTGCCCAGCACGGGGTTGCGACAGTCGCTGTCTCCATGTCGCCATGAGATCGTGCCGGAAGTCTGTCCGCTGCGCGACAACTTGCCGCGGCAGCGGGGTTTCCCCACGACATAGTGCCTCCGCGAGCCATTTGTGCAGGCGCGCGAGGACTATCGCCTCCAGATCTTATGGCGGCAATCCGGCAAGGAGGCTCGCCGCCTCGCGGGAGATCGTGCGGTAGCCGCGAACCATTTTCACGGCAACCACCCTTTGGGGCGCGTTCAGGTGGTGGACGGCAAGCCGCGCCAAACCACGCGCCCACACCGGGGCCCCGTAAAGGGCCATGAATCGCACGATCCCCGCGTAGAGCCTCCGGCAGGAGGTGTTTGGCCCCACCAGGTTCGGCAGGAGCCGCCTGAAGGTAGCCCCGGTCCGTTCCAGTTTGGGAGCCAAACGTCGAAAGTGCTCAACGAAGTTCCATCGGCCGTCGAGGACGAGTCCTAGGTACTTCAGCGTCGACTCGACGCCGATGGATACCCCTCCTACCATCACTGAGGATCCCGGTGGTGGCCTGTTCCTAGGACCATGGAAGTGCATGGCCTCGGACTTGTGCAGAGGCACCTCGAGACCCAGTTGCCGAATCCTCTCAACGACTATCGCAACCCCGCGTGTCATAGTTTCCGCCGCCGCCTCGTACGACCCCCCCTTGTGCCAGTACCAGCGTGTCGTCAGCGTAGCAAACTACGCTGACGCCGGTAGGGAGGTCGGCGCGCAGCACCCAGTTGTAACCGATGTTCCACAGAGGTGGCCCCAGAACCGAACCCTGTGGGACACCGCACGACATCTCTCGCCGGTTCCACTCACCGTTGCGACCGGGGTAGATGACGGCCTTGTCCGTCAGATAGTCCCCGACTATACGACGGAGATAGGTCGGCACCCGGTGATACCGGAGTGCCTCCCTAATGCAGCTCCAGGGCATGGAGTTGAAGGCGTTGGCGATGTCGAGAGACACCGCCAAGACAACCCCCCCGATGGCCACTGCATCCCCCGTCGTGAGGGCTCTCACGCGCATGATGGCGTCCACCGTAGAGCGCCTCTTGCGGAAACCAAACTGGTGTTCCGCAAGATCCGGCCCCGTCCTCGCAAGGTGCTCGGCGAGGCGGTTTGCAATGACTCTTTCAAAGAGCTTGCCCACCTCGTCGAGCAGCACCACGGGCCGGTATGCGGACGGAGAGTCCGCAGGGCGCCCCGGCTTCCGAATGAGGACCAGCTTCCCCGTCTTTCAACGAAGCGGAATTGGCCTCTCTCCAAGCATGCGCTTAGGAGCCTCTCCAGTCGGGGCCCGAGAGCCTCCGAGGCCAGGACCCAGGCTTTGCCAGGCAAGCCATTGGATCCTGGGGCGGTATTCCTGGCCTTGAGACTACGTACCGCCACTCTCAGGTCTACCCCGGTCCCTTCCGGGATGTCGTCGTCGTCGTCCTGGTGGTCCGCTTCCGGCACCGCAGGTGACGGAGCCATAGGCGGGGGCGGATGTTCCCCTCACGCAGGGAACAGAGCGCTCACCACGTCCTCCACGAGCTGGGGCCGGAGACTTTGCGTCAGCGGGGGGGCCCAGGTGCGGAGTTTATCCCGCACCATCTTGTAAGGGCGCCCCCACGGATCTCTGTCGAGAGTCTCCAGCATCTCCTCACGGGCCCGATCCCGGACCCACAGGACAGCCTCCCGAAGGGCGGTCTTCGCCGCTCTGTATCCCTCGTACAGCTCCGCCTCAATGGGTGCCGTATTCGGTGGACGAATGCGGAGCCTGCGATGCCTGGCGTACAGGTGCCGCGCGGCGACACACGCCTCGCGCAGAGACGTCAGCTCACGCGACCACCAATACACCTGACGCCGGGCGCTTCCTGGCCGGACGCGGGGCATTGCCACGTCACATATCTCGGACATGGCCTCCTGGAACCATCCTGCCTCATCATTGACGTCGGCAGGCCTGTCCGGGGATGACACCCAGGCCTGCACGATCGAGGCTTCCAGGAGGAGCTCCCGGTCCAGCTGCTTCAGCGCCCAACGCGGACCACTCGGGGCCTGTTGGACTGGCGCGCTCGAGGGCTGGGTGGAGACGTCAAACCGGATGTACCGGTGGTCGGAGTAGGTCTCCACCCCCTCCATGACATGCCAGTCAATGGCACGCGGCGACAGAGCGGGGCTAGCGAACGAGATGTCCACCACCGACTCGCCCCGCATCCGCACACACGTGGGGACAGAACCCCGATTTAGGACGACCAGGCCTGTCTCCAGAGCCCAATCTTCCACCATCCTACCCCGCACATCTGTACGACGAGAACCCCAAGCCAAGTTCTTGGCATTGAAGTCCCCGAGGACAAGTACGGGGAGGGGATGACTTCCGACGACGACTGCTCTTAGCTCTGCAAGAGAGTTGTGGAGCTCGGCGAGAGATCGATTCGGGGAGAAGTACACCCCCACAACGACGAACTCCCCGAACCGCGCTGCTACGCACCCTGACCCCTCCTGACACCTTCAAGGGTCGGGGTACCGGCGGCGGCCGAAGAGATGATGGCCACTGAGCCGTTAAGGTCCGCCACCCAGTCCTCCCTAGGCCAAACAAAATACGGCTCAGCGACCACAGCGATGTTAATCGACCACTGCGCCATGCTCTGGAGCAACAGATCCTGAGCGCAGGCGCAGTGGTTGATATTCGCCTGGAGGAAGCTTAATGGGGCCGTTATAGGCATTCCATTTCAGCTTCCTCCACGGGGGGCCCCTCTGCGGCTGTCGATGTCGGAGCTACCCCTGGGACATGCTTCTAGTCGAACAAAGCGATGATGGAGGTAGCTCTGGTTACATTCCAAACAGAGATTCCGGGATCCCTCATATAGGTAGATGGTAATCACCGTGGTGTTGTGGACGGCAGGATTCCAGCTTAACCTTTCCGTTGTACACGTAGCGGAAGATATCCACATGATTTTAACCGACTTCAAAAAAGGAGGAGGTTCTCAATTTGGATGTTTATAGGTATATTTAGTGTATGTTCAGGCATAACTCCATCATATATTGATGGATTTGCAAAATTCTTTTAATGTTTTTAGGTTTATTCCGAAATTGCCCAATTTAAATGTTGTAAAGATCTGATGACGAGTTCAGAAACTCTTCAATAAATGTCCGCAAATCAACCACAATTGCTGCTATAGCATATCTATGCATTGTTTACTCAATTACACAATATAACATCATGCCTGTACCCTCTGAAGGAGTACGCAAATGTGTTCAGTACACCACGGTATACTGAAGAACCTCATTTCCGTCAAAGTTTTTATATTTATAAAAAATTCACTTCAATCAGTAAGGCAAGACTATTCCTTATCATTTTTTAGACTTTTGTAATTAGCGATAGAAGGAAAATACAACAGGAGATAGACATCAGCATTTTCCTGACGAGAAATAAATAAAAAACTGTGGTTTCTAAACTGACTACCAAATGTGGTAACTATGGCAAATAACCTTTCATGGAGTCATCTATGGGGGAGGCCTGTGCTCGGCAGTAGACCTTTATAGGTGTCAATAATGATTATGATGATGTTTTAAACAGTAATATTTGCTAAGTAGATAGATAATCTTAAAAATCGAGAATTAAATTTATTGACAAATATTTAAGTACTATTTACTTGTTTCTCATTATAATGGATTTTTTATATATAACACAAGCTATTAAAAATTACTAGAAGTATACAGAGATGATGGAATTTAATGAAATTTAAAGTACCACAAGATATTTTAAGAAAATTTTGATTTTTAATCATCATGATCATCATTACAGCCCTTCACAAGACCACTGCCGAAAATAGACCCCTCCCAAGGTATGCCACAAAGCACGGTCCTGAGCCACCTGCATCCATCGATTTCCTGCATGTCTTAGCAGGTCGTCACTCCATCTAGTGAGAGGTCACCCTACACTTTGCCTACCGGTATTAGGCTACCACTCGAGAACCTTTTTTCCCCAAATGATTGTCAGTTCTTCAAGCTAATTTTTAATGATAATTAGTGTTAAATATCTTACCTACTAATATACCTGTCTCAATTTTCTTTGGTTCATGAACCATTTTGGCTTGGGAACAAATCTCTTCAGGTTTTATAGATTTTGCTGTTGTTGATAATAAAGGTTTATTACGTCTTGATTTGTCAGGTGCTAAGTGATCAATAAGGTTTATAGATTTGATTCTTTCATTTTGTGATGAATTCTGCATAGCGTGTCGAAAATTTCTTGGCACAGTCCCATACTGGGCGCATTCAGGCTCACGGGGAGCTGGAGGCCAGCTTCCTCCAATGAGAGAAAAGAGATCCAACTAAAAATAAAAAAGTTTTATTG
Organism: Parnassius smintheus behrii; assembly: GCA_036936625.1. Lineage (NCBI taxonomy): Eukaryota > Metazoa > Arthropoda > Insecta > Lepidoptera > Papilionidae > Parnassius > Parnassius smintheus. Next base: position 20,030,615 of record JAUPFT010000005.1, on the reverse strand, counting down.
CCATTCAAATTAAGTGAATACTTTCAAACTTCAAGGACATTATTCCTTATTATTTGTTATTTGGCAAACATGTGTTTTAGTCATCGAAACTAATTTTGATGACAAACATGCACACAATCCACCTGATGGTAACTGGGTGTTGTTGCCAATAGAAATCTATCGTCGTCCATGACAGACCACAAACAGATCTTCCTGCAATTGAATAAATATGAACCACACAAGAATTTAAGAACGACTTATGAGGCAATAGATTACAAAAGAATGTATACTGAAATGGAATCATATGAAACGGAAGCCACCGCAGACACTTACGAATATCTTGAAAATAAAATAAAGCAAAGCGTAGCACGTAATCGAGTAGTGAAAACGAAAATACTGAACCCGCCTAAAAACGACTGGATCAACAGTGATATAATCACTGGGATTGCCCAAAGGAACTACCTATGGTTGCAACACAAAAAAAATCAGGATGACAAGAGACTAGAACAAGAATACAAGCAAAAAAGAGACACAATAGCTAAACTGATACAAAATACAAAAAATTCCTACTACTATAAACTATTTACAAAATATACTAATAATCCTAAAAAGATGTGGGCTCTTATAAATAACCTAGCAAATAACAAAACAAAACAAAGTAGTGCTCCTCCAAAGCTCTTAATAGACTCTGAACTAATTAGCGACCCAGATGAAGTTTGTGATATTTTTAACAAATATTTTTCTACTATAGGTTCTCTATTAGCAAACAAAATACCTAACAAATATCACAATAGTACTTTGAATCCTGATTTCATACAACAAAAAATAAACGATCATAAACTGTCTGCCTTTACCCCATGTAATGCAAATGAAATAAATAAAATTATTCACAACCTAAATCCCAATACTAGTAGCGGAATAGACAAAATCAGCACAAAAGTCCTAAAATGTTTACAAGATCTAATCTCTGAAGGACTGGCACACTCAATAAACAAACTTATGACTGACGGCGAATTTCCCGATACTTTGAAGGTTGCAAAAGTAACACCAATTTACAAATCCGGGCCCACAACTGACCCAGGAAACTATCGTCCTATTTCTGTACTACCAATATTGTCGAAAATCCTAGAAAAAGTAATACATAACCGATTATCAAGTTACCTGGATTCATTTAACTTTATATCTCCACGTCAGTACGGTTTTCGGTCAAAAAGCAATACAACTGCGGCAATAGTAGATTTAACAACAAAAATTAAAGAAAACCTGGATAAGAAAAGGATTGCTCTAGGCATTTACATCGACCTGAAAAAAGCCTTTGATACCGTAAGTCACCAGTTACTTTTAAAAAAGTTAGAGCACATTGGTATCAAAGGTAGTGCCCTTAAAATGTTTGAGTCGTACCTAACAAATAGAGTACAGATAGTCAAAATAGATAATAACCAAAGTAATACCCAACCCATTACATATGGTGTCCCACAAGGGTCCATATTGGGACCGCTTCTTTTCCTTATCTATGTTAACAATATAACGGATTTAAGACTACACGGCCATTTAACTTTGTACGCGGACGATACATGCCTATTCTATTTCGGTACTAATATGGACGAAATCATCTCAAAAGCTCAAGAAGACCTTAACATGTTGTTTGAATGGTTTCAGTCCAACCTGTTAACAATCAACATCTCAAAAACATGCTATATTATCTACAAGTCGAAAAATAAAATAATTCCCCCGCATGCTCCTTTAACAATTGACAACATTCCACTCGAACAAAAAACTTGTGAAAAATATCTTGGTCTGAGAATGGATAGTAATTTAACATGGAACAAACAGATAGAATATATAAAAAGCAAATTATCGTCGCTAACGGGTTCACTCTGTAACATAAATCAATGTATACCTAGGAAACTACGTTTCAATATTTACAATTCACTTATCAAATCTCATATATTATATTTAATAGAAATATGGGGCAGTGCCGCCAAAACGAAATTGCAGGAACTACAAAGAGCTCAAAATAAAGCAATAAAAATACTTTTCTCCTACCCATACTTAACATCGACTCGTAAAATTTTTGATGACACAAAAATAATGAACATCCGACAACTTTATATATATAGCACTTGCATTCTAATTAGGAAGATCATGAGTAAAAACATCCAAACTAGTTTGTCCTTTACCAAAAAGTCACAAATATCCAAACGCAGTCTTCGTCGACCTAGCTTGCTCGTATTGCCAAAGACACGTACCAAATTAGGAAAAAAAAATATTACCTTTGAGGGAGCACACTTTTATAACAGCCTACCTTCTCATATTAAAAATATAGATTCCTTTAACAAGTTCAAGACTCAATTGCACAACTACATTCTTGAAAGCTACTGACTTGTAATTTCGGAGAGTGTTACGATGGAACTGTGAATACGGTGACCGTTACCTAGATTCAGTTTATATTATTGTTCTCATGTAAGTGGATTATGTAATCTTTTTGTGAGAATAAATTCTTTAAACCTAATCTACAGATATCTTTGACTAATAATCAAAGAAGTAAGATGTTATACTTTTTCACCAGTAGAAATGGTCCCTTGTTCTAATTACTTGCCCCATAAAACATTGCAACATTATGCTGTGTGGTCATTCCACAGTCTAGCTCGCCCATACATTCTGCAGCCGCAATACAAGCTATACCAAGGACAATAACAGTTTTATTTTAAGCAAAGCATAAGCAAGTTGTTTTATTTTATATTATGTTTATAGATATTATAAATAACTAAGCACAAAATGTTTAGGCAATTAATAATACCATTCCAGTTAATATAGTTTTGATACATCTCCAATTATAAGTTTACACACTATATAAGCAAACATTAAAAAAATTAAAAATCTTACATTTATTAAATTAGTTATGACTATAGTTATTTATTATTTATTATATATTATATAGTTATTACATTATTTATTCACTTCATTTGCAAATAAATGTAAGTTTAAATTCTATTTGTTATATTATGTATATAAGATTTTTAATTTTTCTAATTATTTTCATACAAATATTATAGTATAAATAGATAGCACATCAATTTCATATGTACAGGAATAATCATATCAAAAATAGTATAAATAAAGTATAAGTTATAAAAAAAGTTGTGCTCTGAAAATTCAATATGAAGTACAATAAGAACTCAATATAGAATTCAATATTTTAAAAAACTATTATGACATTAGTGCACTACATGGTAATAATACCATCAACTATTACGTATGTAACATCATGTGTGCTTGTTATTGTCATAACTTTACTGTCACAAGAACCTAGTACCACAAAGATAAAACTATTCTATCATCATCATCATCATTACAGCCCTTCACAAGTCCACTGCTGAACATAGGCCTCCCCCAAGTAACGCCACAAAGCACGGTCCTGAGCCACCTGCATCCATTGACTTCCTGCATGTAAACTATTCTATGTTTTGCTATTTTGACAAAGCTCTATCAATGTCTAAAAATAAAATTATTTTAAATTCTAACTCTACTGTAAGTGCTTTTTTGTATGTAATGATACTGAATGTCTTTACCAATTTTACGATTTCAGTCTTCTCTATAGTCCACTCAAATTGTTAAAAACTAAACCTTCGAAAACCTAAAAAAAATTAAATCATTTTCTCATAATGTTTTAATATCACAAAATATGTGGAAATTATATAATTATATACCTATGATACTTTTTAGATTTTGTAACGGGTTTTTACTTTTTCTAAGTTTAATTATTTATATTCAATTTAGCCCGATAAAAACCTGACACTTAGTTGACACCACTGGTACTCTGACATGGCACACATCCACATTTTTACTGTCAATGGGAAGCACCACTGAAATGACATTGTGGACAGTGGACACCAAAATTATCATATTGTGCAAAAGTGACCATACTATACCTTATATGTTACCAGTATTACTATAAAAATACAAATATGTTTGTATCCATTATTATTAATAATACACACATATTACATGTATATAAGTTAATTAATAACTTAAAACTAGTACATTGGTAATGTCACTTTAAAATAAATATATATATAAAAATTCATTTACCAATCCGCAAAGACATTTAAATAGTAGTAATAGACCGGACATCAGCAACAAAATTGTCATCTGTAACTTTGTCCTATAGGGTAATATCTCCGATTTTTGTCACTTAGACTTATTGACATCATCAGAAGGTCAAGACGCATTTGTTTCATAAAATTAAAAAATATGTTTAAAGAAAATATGCCCGATTGTGCATTACGGTATTTTAAGTCACAATATGGAGTAAATAAAGAATATAATTTTGGTTTATTACTGTAAGAATAATGTATATATACCAAATCATCTTTAAATTTTATTATTTAAAATAGATTATTCTAATAGAAAGAAAAAAATATTGTAATAACACCTTCTGTTATCCAGTAATCTCACTATTTATTTACAAATAGGTTAGTGATTGACGACATGCCAAAAATGGATTTTTACCTTATATTTAGTAGTGTCACCTAATGGGGAATAGCTAAAATGTTTTTCTGATAAATATTCTGCGTAGTATTGCTATGTTTCACTAGAGAACGTAAAACACGCGCGAGCTCACGGTTTTTGTATGCAAATGTTCCCAATGTCCGCTCTATAGTATATATTTAAATCTCTTTGCCAATCCCTTTTAGATATAACATTTAGAAACATGGTGCATAAATATATCCGTGTGATTAGTTAAAATGACCATTATGTAAGGACAACCTGTGTATGTGGATTGAGGCTTGTAGATTCGGGGTCTTCATGAGTTTCATTACTCATTCTGCTTGCTATGTGCTAGAGGCGAGTACATTTGAACAGCTACGTAGCGTGCTAATAATGAAGGACTTTATTTATTACGATTACTGTATATAATATAAAATAAATTTATATAATATACATATATTTATAAACTTTAAAAACTGACCTCTTTAATTTACTTATTCTTTTTTCTTTTGCTTATTCCTTCTTACGCAATTGTAGTATCGCTAAATTTAGTAGCGATCAAACACATATAATTAAATGCCTTTTTTACACAAAATTATTATTATTTATTACAAATCAAATAGCAAAAACTTGGCAAAAACATAACAATATTGTTTATCAATCAATTATCAAATTGTCAACTCAATTGTCAGTCATGTTGTTATTGGGTGCGTTTGGCAGAAAAAGCGCTAGCAAGCGCTTGTAAGCAAAATGGCGATCGTAAGCGGTAAAGCGCTGTCAAATCGTAAGTAGCTATTATCGTACCTAATTTAAATATATGTTTGTGAAGTATTCATGTTAAAAACTTACCAATCATGAATTTTAATAACATGTCATATGTCTATTCATGTCATTACATTACTTTAAACTAATATTGCAAAAAAACAACTTATAAACTCTACTTCAAAACAAACAAATTAAATAAGCAAAATGTCAGCGCTACTGAAGTAGCAATCGTGTCCTGGTCGAAAACTATTTTAGCGCTAGTAAGCGCTTGCTAGCGCTTTTTTCTGCCAAACGCACCCATTGTTGTCACGATTCGCGATTTAAGTCAAGCAAAGGTCCTAGGCTATACAACCTAGTCTGGTTTGTACGTCATTTGCTTTTTGTTCAAAAAACAACTCACAAAATGCTGATGGGTCACATATATAGCTTTAGTAGATTAATTTGTAATTTCTTATTAGAGTTATGGGACGTTTACATTATCGGCACAAGCAACTCACCGAGTTATTTGTGGACAAGTACGATGCGTTTACATATTCGTGTGTATTTATTCAACGTAGATCTTTTGAACACGAATGACGTGCGTCTCATTGTGATGACTTTGTCTACTTGATATTTATAGACTAACAAATATTTATTTGGGGGGTGTGGAGCATCACCCCACTAGATGAAATGACGCGATGACCTGGTAAGACATGCAGGAAGTCGACGGATGCAGATGGCTCAGGACTGTGCTTTGTGGCATTTTTTTATAGAATAGGGTGACAAACGAGCACACAGTCCACCTGATGGTAAGTGGTTGCTGCGGCCCATAAACATCTACATCTATCTTCCATTACAAATCAAAATGCAGATGCGTTGTCACCCGTGAGAACTGAGATGGAATGCCTCATTTCCAGTAAAAAGGATCTCCGGTTCTCTACACTCACCATACGAAATACAGCAGCATTAAGCTACTACTTCACGCTGGTATTCTGTGAGAGCGTGGTCCATCCCCGGTCGAGCCGACCTATTCGTGCTACAACTATACTACTAATATAACTGCAGCATGGCTCTACCACGTAAAAAAATCGATGAAGGCATTCTTTGGGGGAGGCATATTTTCAACAGTGGACTTGTGAAGGGCTATAATGATATACGTTTTTGAAAGACTATAATGAATGTGAAAAAATATGAGGCTATGAGGTTATAAAGATGAAATATGTTTTTCATTAATATCTATTTAAAACTGCTTTCAAGGACCCCATAACACGGGTTCTTCTTGATAAAGATCTATAAAATAGCAGAGTCGTCACTACAACCCATCACAGTAGGTAGGTATTTTTATTTATTTTTTAATTACATGTTTCATAAGGAAAATAATGTTTAAAAGTTTACGGGTCAAGATTAGAGAGATTTTATCAATAAAATTAACTCCAAATGCCAGGCGAAACTACATGGTAGATGAAGTCGAATACTGCCAAAGTGCTAGCCAAAACCACCCGGCGCCCGGCTGGTTGGCACTGTAGTGGTGAACCAACCAACAAGCGACAGCGCGTACTCATTTATTAAATCAAACAAAACAATCACTGCTGAAGAGAGGTCTAAGGAATGCCACAAAGAATCACAGTCCCAAGCTGCCTGCATCCATCAACTTCCTGCAAGTCTTACCAGGTCGTCACTCCAACTAGTGCGGGGATGCCATACGCTTCGCCTGCCGGTCCAGGTCTGCCACTCGAGAAGCTTTCTTCCCCATCGGTTGTCGGTTCTATAAGCTATATAGCTAGCCCTTTAGCTTACTAATACACTGAACTATGTCGGTTGTTCTAGTACTTCTGCGGTTATTCTCGTTTTTAAGGCCATCATGCAAAGAAACTTCGAACATAACCCTCTCTATAGCTCACTGAGCGACCTTAAGCTTCATATGACAAGCAGTGAAGGACTCTACTCTCTCTCTCTCTCTCTCTCTCTCTCTCTCTCTCTCTCTACTCTCAGGTCCATAGGCACTAGCAACACACACTGATTGTACAATCTCGTTTTGAGTTTTTGATCTATGCCTGACCTGCTTGCCTGTAATCTCCCGAATGCTGCCCAGCTGAGTTGAATCCGTCGATTGACCTCTTGGTTAAATTCGGACTTACCTAGTGGGACTATTTGTACCAGGTAAACATACTTGTCAACAACTTCGAGCTTAGTGCTACCAACAACAATTGGCATAGGTGTGCCGTGAATGTTACACATAACCTTTGTTTTGTCCATGTTCATCTTAAAACCGATCCGTTGAGAGACACTATTAAGATCATTGAGCATAGTGCTTAGGTCCTCCAACAACTCTGCCATAAGAACTATATCGTCCGCAAATCGAAGATGCTCGCCATTGACGTAAATTCCGTATCCTTTTCAGTCCAGTTCCTTGAAAACGTCTTTCAATCCAGCAGTGAAGAGTTTTGGGGATATTATATCTTACACCTAAAATCTGCAGTTGGGTAGGTTTCGTACTCTGGTTCTGTCACGGATAGCCATCGTTGTCCTACTGTACAAACACTACATAACTTATACCGACAGTCAAATTGGCACCGCTGAAGGAATTGCAGCACTGTCCAAATTTCAACGCAATCAAAGGCTTTCTCACAGTCCACATAAGACAAAGTGGCAAATTCTACTCTTCGGTCTTCTGTACAATTTGGCGAAAGGTGTGTATGTGGTCTATGGTGCTAAAGACTTTTCGGAAACCGGCTTGTTCGGGAGGCCGAAAGTTATTGAGTCTGCATGCGAGACGATTCGTAATGACTGTCGAAAACAGCTCGTAGACGCGGCTCTGCAGGAAAATCGGTCTGCAGTTTTTCAAGAGAGTATTTTCGTCTTTCTTGAAGAACAAGACCAACACACTTTTGCTCTACGCCTCCGGAGAGGTGCCACCATGGAAAACGGAATTTGAGAGCTTCTGAAAGACTTCATTTACCAGTTTTTCATCCGATTTTAGAAGCTCCGCTGTGATTCCATTTTCTTATAATGGTATTAGGAGAAAAAAGAGAGGAATTTCTGAACGAACTTTGTCTCCACAATATGCTGAAAATTTATATGAAGAGCTTGGAACTCCTCTTGAACCCCAAAGACGAATCTAAAGGAGGCATATTTTTGGCGACGAAAATGTAGATGTTGAGTTATCGTACGAAAATGACTTGCGGCCAACAATGTTTACTTCAGTAGACAGAGCAACTGCTAAAATTCATAATCGATTCCAATAGCTGCAAAATTTTGCGCAAAAATATGCCTTTTTAATGCCTGCAGTATATTATAGTATTTAGGGCCGGAAGAATTTAACTTAGATCAAGCTCGTTGAGACATATACAGAAGAGTTCCAACAAGAGCGCGCACGTCTACGTGCGTTGCAGCTGCAACAGACCCAAACTGTAAAAAGAGCTTACTAAGTCGACCTATCTGGGTTTATTAAAATACGTAACTATGTCCAAACTTAAAGATTGCTTACCAAACATAGCCATAATAAAAATAATGAAAATAAAAAATTTAAGTCTCATCTGCCGTTAGTAATGCAAGTTACGAGAGAAACTTTTTAAACTAAATCCTATACCTTTAACCGAGCAATTCTTGTATATATATATATAATCGGGATCTCGGAAACGGCTCCAACGATTTTCACAAAATTTAGTGTCCAGGGAGTTTCGGGGGCAATAAATCGATCTAGCTAGGATTTATTTTTAGAAAATGTCTTATTATCCATGTTTTTAGGCAATGATAAACTGCTACAATATTGTTAGAATAAGAAGGTAAATTTTGACAATTCGTTAATGATTATAAATAGCTTAATTGGTATGTAGGGCGGTCACGGATTCGTAATACCCTGGTTCGAGCCCAGACCAACAGAACGACGTTTTGAACAAAATGGAAATGGAACACGACACACATTTTGAAAAAAACATTTTCAAACTAATTTTAAAACTGATTGATTGATGAACAAAAATAATTAATATTAATCGGTACCAATATTTTATTCCACCCAAGTTAATATTAATTGCTGTTGGTTAAGAGAACGTTGATAATAATAATAATAATAATGTCCTCCAGACCGAATTTCGGCCACGGCGGCCTGCCTCAACGGAGGCTAGCCATCGGCGCAGGACAGGATTAAAAAGCCCAAGTGTATGCGCAAGCACAGGTGCACTCTCTATTACCTCACTCTCATAATCCAATGGGACGGTAAACCGACATGACCGGAGAGAGATCAGGCGCAGGATCAACGGCTTTACGTGCTTTCCAGGGCACGGGGGTGAGACACCGCCAACTTCCCCACTCCGGGCAGCTACCGAGAATTTCTTGACAGAAAAACTCAATAATTGATTTTTCGGCCCGACCCGGGTTTTGAACCCAGGACCTCATGATCAGCAGTCGCACTACTACAATCACTATACCAATGAGGCAGTTGATAACCGCTATAAGTAGCAACTGTTGGCGGTATTAACGACTCTCTTAATTATGATTTCTTAAATTTACGCGAACACTACACATTGAATAAAACTATTATTTACGGATTTTATCGCGTTTAATTATAAAAATAAATTAAAGTAATTAAACGCGATAAAATCCGTAAATAATAGTTTTGACTCTCTTAATTTATCAAATGCAACGTAACGAAAAGTGATTCCAATACTAACCTATACCAACAACAGGGAATTTACTAATCTTCTTCTTCTTCTTTTAAATTATGGCTTCTCTTGATAGAATTCTGCCAGTGTCAAGTCAGTTATGGAAGTGACAAGTTAATAATGGTTAAAATAAGAGTTCTCAATTTAATGAGTGGGTTCACAATCTACAACAAAAGATGTCACATATTTAAAATACCATCACCAAAGTTGTTAAGTAATTTTACAGTTAAATATTATTAGTACGAATAAAAGCACATAAAATATTTACGAAGGGAGTATACACTAGGGTCAGCAAAAATAGGAAATTTACTTGACGAGGGATGTAATTGGGCAGGATATCGTAAAGAGAGAAAGAAAGTTTAGGACACTCAAAGAACAGATGATTGACAGATCCTTCATCTAGGCCACATTCACAGATTGAGCTATCCCTAATCCTGAGTTTGGCCAAGTGTACAGGAGTACAAGCATGACCAAAGCGTAGGCGGCAAACAGTAGAGGTGGTAGTTTTACTAAAGTGGCGATATTGAAAAAAACCAGGGTTTTGATGGGATATTCATTTGGACTTTGGAATAGTGATTACATTATAAACATTTAGACTGATGCCAATTACTTTTGCCAAGAAGACAGAAGGCCGGAGTTTGCCTTTGGCAGAAGGTCATGTGCATAGAGGCATTGTCTAGGGATGAGCCGGACTTTGTGGCATCTTTAGCTAAATTATCAGCAATTTCATTGCCCTGAATCCCGCAGTGGCTAGGGATCCAAGCCAATAGAACGTTCAGCCTTTTTTATGACAATAGTACAGAGACTTTCTAATATTTAAAATTAGGGGGTATCTAATCTTAGAATGAAAAGGACTGGAAACAATACATTGAAGACAACTAAGGGAGTCCGAGAAAATGAGGGTCCTTTTCAAACCATGTGATTCTGCATATGAAACTGCCTCTAAAATAGCCAAAGCCTCACCTGCGAATACAGATGAGTCAAGGAGAGAGATAAAATTTAAAATAATCCTGTATTTAGGGATCCACACTGCAGACCCTACTAATCCATCGTTACTTAACTTTGAAGCATCAGTGGTTGCGCGGAAAACCATTCGTATTTATTTTTGACGGTAGGGCTTGCCAAATCGTTTATCCCTTTCCAAACGATATCATTCATACCCTCCTATATACACATCGGGGTGGTGGGGTGGGAGGGGAAAGAAGATGATTCTAGAATATCACGTAATCATCGCAACCGAAGGAATAAAAGGCACGCGCGACCGACGCGCGCTCTCTTCCCGCCGCGCTCGTCGTTGGAACCACATTGCTTAAGACAATAGTGTCATAGAAGTATATCCGCTTTAGCATGGAAGTAGTCGAGCTCCAGGAAACCCGCCTCACCTCGTGTGAGAAATAGTTCCAGAAGAAGTTCCAGAAGTCGCAGCAATATAGTGCCTAAGCAGCATAGAAGAAACACCCCGGTGAGTGAACATTCCTAATAATAGTTCCTGCTTGATATAATTGTGTTTAATAGTTAATCCACTCCAATTTTATTTTCTCCTAATCAAGCAGGATTCCTTTCATAGATTTGGCAAATAATAGTTCGTTTTAGGGAAGAGCGAGTGCATTTTACCGCGTGCTATAGTCGCCATTTTACATAAACGTAGAAGCATTCGCATATACAGTCCACTTTGGTTAATATCTCGCGTAATAGGTTTAAGGTTCGACCGGGGAATTAGACTTCGGTAACCTTAGTCTCGTCGCTCCACCATTTTATGGTCACATCGGCCGGATTTGGACTGGTGTTTTAGTAGTCGTTCAACCATTTTCTGGTCGAATTATTAGATTAATTATTTAGATAATGCACTCTAATTTATGGAATAGACTTAAATAGTATTCGTTTAAAAATAGACTTATTCATTTAAATAGTGTTTGTATTTGGTTTAAATTTAAAGCTTATCAGTCCTTAAATAATTAAAACAGTGTAATCGCAACCGTTTAGTACGCTTACCCAACAATTTTGATAAAAATATATTGAGTTTAGCGAGCGAAACGCGTCACCTCGACTCGCTGTAACAGGTGTTCGATTTAATTACGTAATACGGCGTACGAGTGTCCATCCTCTATTATTTGTACGTTGTGAGATTAATTGTGATTAATATAACTTTATTATAATAATTTAAAATGGCAGTTAGTGGAAATGAAATTAAAATTAAAACGCTTTATGCCAAGAGGGACATACTTTTTTCAGGTATACAAAGTATTAGTGATCACATAAAGAACATTAATCTAGAAGCAGTGCGGGAAACTTTTTTGAATGAAATTGAAACGGTGGATTCTTTGCGGACGGATTACGAAAGAATATTAGACCAAATTAATCATTTGGAATTACAAATCGACCCGAAATATATAGTGAACTACCAACCGCTTCTGGCATTTGAAGATATGTTGTGTCGCGTGAAAAGAACGGCGAAACTCTTACAATCTCCATCTCAAAACGATGCAAAGCCGAAAATACAGGTACGTCCACGTGACTCAATTAGGTTGCCGCCAATAGATATTCCGGTATTCAATGGTGATATTAAGACATGGCCCTTCTTCTTCAGTAGTTTTCGAAACAATATACACAACAACCCATAGTTATCGGACGCTGAAAAATTATATTATTTAATTAGTAAACTTAGTGGCAAGGCACAGTCAATTTGCTCGGGTTTTACACCTACAGCAAACAATTACTTGTTAATATTCGAAACGCTTAATACTAAATATGAAGATAGGAGAATGTTAGCTTCCGAATATTTGAACCAGACATTCGATCTTAAACCTATATCATCCGCGAGCATCAACGGCTTAGAGCAGTCTTTAGATAAATTTGTGGCATCGGTGGCTGCACTTAAGAATTTGAAATTTAATGACCTCATGGACGTGGTGTTTCTCGATATTGCACTAAAGAAATTAGAACCCGACACCGTGCGTGCGTTTGAAATGGTGCATCGCTCGGAGAAGCCTTCCTTTCATTCATTAGCATCGTTTGTGCGAGATCAAATAAAGGTGATGCAGCGCTCCCCAACGTTAAACATGAGATTAAAAAGTGCGTCGACCGTAGACAAACTCAACCATCTAAAATAGCAGGGTCGTTAACGTACGTAACCGCTACGTCGGCACCACTTCAGCATGCCTGTATCATATGTAAAGATAATAATTAATGCACTAGTAGTAGATAGGGTCACTGAACGGTTGCCAACCGTTTCGGTTGACACCTCGGCAATGATTGAATTTAAAAATTTGACTCTAGCGGACGACACTTACGCCGTTCCTGGAAACATAGACATGCTCATTGGAGCATCGCTTTTCCCTCATCTTTTGTTAAACAATAAGGTCAGGGGCAACTCCTCGCATACCGCGCCTTACGCACTGGAAACCGTATTGGGCTATGTCATCGTTGGCTCCGCCCCCATCATAGATAGTATTTCGGCAACCTCTTATTGTGGTATGGCTGTCGAACCGCTCGAGTCGTTAGTCCGCAAATTTTGGGAGATGGAGGAGGTGAACGTCCCACCCATAGCTAGCTCAGATGACAGATTATGCGAGGAAATTTACGTCCGCACGACCGTTCGTGATCGCAACGGTAGATATAGTGTAGCGCTACCCTTTAAAGGAGATGTTTTATCTCTCGGCGATTCGCGTCAAATGGCGGAAAACGTTTCTACAGCTTGGAGCGTAGGATGCTCGCTTCACCCCAGTTAAAGGAAGCTTACGACGGCGTCATTAACGAATATATAAGGGAAGGTTACATATCACTTGTGGCTTCGAAATTAGATAATTACGAAGACACACCGTGGTATTTCATACCACACCACGGGGTCATTAGGGAGGACAAACTTAGATCTAAGTTACGTGTAGTGCTCGACGCTAGTGTCACCTGTCGCTTAACGATATCCTCTATAGTGGGCAAAATTTACAGGGCAGTTTATTTAATATAATAGCCAATTTTCGTTTGTTTAGTATAGCACTATCCGCCCATATTCGCCAAAATGTTTCTTTGCATAGGGGTCCGTGAATGCGACCGTAGATTCCAACGCATTTTATATCGTTTCAACCCAAAGGAACCTCTAATGATGTTTGAATTTAACCGCGTTTGTTTTGGTTTAAAGTCGAGCCCATTTCATGCGTTACGAACGGTGAGACAGCTCGCTCACGATGAAGGTCCCTCTTACCCTAAAGCTAAGAGGGCAATTGAGAGCGGATTATATATGGATGATTTTGTGTACTCGGTCGATAGCGTGGAGGAGGCCACCTTAACCACCGCCGAGGTTATAAAGCTCATGAAATCGGATCAATTTGATCTTGTGAAGTGGACTAGTAATTCGCGTCCGGTTTTAGATACAATCCCACTATCACACCGTCTTTCGGCGATAAAATTCGACGATTCTGATACACACAAGGTGCTCGGTCTGTGTTGGTCACCAGAGTCCGACGTGTTTAGGCTTAAGGTAAATCTGCCCGTAGAGAAATGCACAAAGCGCACAATACTGTCATGCGTTGCTAGATTATGGGATGTCATGGGTTTCGTAGCTCCGGTGATATTATACGCTAAGCTTTTGATTAAAAAACTTTGGTTATTTGAATGCGATTGGGATGACTCGCCGCCTGACAGCATTGTTCGGTTGTGGCAGCGTTTTAGAGAGTAACTTCCTTTACTAAGAGAAAATAAAATACCACGTCATATAAACGTCGATAGAAATAGCGTCATAACGGTCGTTGGGTTTGCAGACGCCAGCGAGAAGGCTTACGGGGGCGTTGTATATTTCCACGTCCAGAATAATGGTAGAAATTCGATTAGCCTCATTAGCTCTAAGTCGAGGGTCTCCCCCCGTAAGGTTGTCTCTCTGGCGCGCTTAGAGCTTTGCGCAATATTAGTACTCACCAAGCTTATTACCGCAGTTATCAGCGCATGTAGGGATAGAGTTCACATAGAAAGGATATTTGCCTTTTCCGACTCCACCGTCGCCTTATGCTGGGTTCATTCTTCACCCCACCGTTGGGATACGTTTGTCGCGAACCGAGTGGCCAAGATCCAAGACGAGTTAAAAATGCGGAACTTTTATCACGTGTCCGGTACGGAAAACCCTGCCGATTGTCTATCCCGTGGACTCACCCCAATGCAAATAATGGACCACCCGCTTTGGTTCCACGGACCTTCTTGGGTTCACTTGGATCCCTCGCAATGGCCAATAACCGATTTCGAACCTTCGTCAGTGTCACAACCGCCGGAAGAAAAGAGACACGCTCTAGTGGCGAACGTTTCGAGCGAGGTTTCTCCAATCATCGCTTTGGCGAACCGCTTGTCCTCTTCGTCGAAATTATTGCGTAGCGTAATTTACGTTTGTCGATTCGCGAAGCTTTTACCGCGACGTTCGTATGTCTTAGCGTCCGATTACACCTATGCCTAGTCGCTAGTATTGCGTGAACTTCAACGTGCGCATTTCTCTGAATAAATTACAAGATTACAATCGAATAGAGCTTGTAGTCGCGCCTTTCAACGCCTTAAGCCATTTTTACAGGATGGGATCGTAAGGGTAGGTGGATGCTTGTCCAACTCGCAGTTGAGTTTCGACCAACGGCACCCTGTAGTTTTACCGCGTAAAGACCATATCATGAATTTATTAGTCGATTACCATCATAAATTGAACTCGCACGCTGGCCCCGACTTGCTGATGTCGATCTTGCGTCAGAATTATTGGATTCTTTCTGCACGTAGTTTAACGGGTGCACAGATGTATAGCTTGCTTCCGGGCACGCCCCAAGCCGTCATTTCCGGAAATGGCGGAACTTAGATCTTGTAGAGTAATACAATCAGTAAAGCCCTTTACGCACACCGGGTCTGATGTCGCTGGTCCGTTTAAGGTCACGCTCACTCGCGGGCGTGGTATAAGATCCACAAAGGCTTACGTCTGCATTTTCGTATGTCTAACTTCTCGAGCGGTGCATATAGAACTCGTTGGTGATCTAAGCACAGCAGGCTTTATGGGTGCATTTAAAAGATTTCTTTCCCGCCGTGGCCCTGTGAGTAGATTGTATTCGGATAACGGTACGAACTACGTCGGTGCAAAACGTATTTTATCAAAACTACATGAGCTCTTAGCTAGCAAGTATTATAATTCGGAGTTCGCTCACATTCTAGCCGAGAACCGCATTGAGTGGTCTCTGAACGTCCCAGCCGCGAGTCATTTTGGGGGCAATTGGGAGACTAATATTAAGAGTCTGAAGAGTCACTTATACCGAGTAATAGGAGATCAAATTTTGTCCTTCGAAGAGCTAAGTACGGTGCTCGCTCAAATTGAATGCGTAATGAATAGCCGCCCACTTTGTCGTACGTTGTCTAGTGACCCCTCGGAACCGCTGGCTCTAACTCCAGCACATTTTTTGAATTTAACGCCTTTAAAGTATTTGCCCGCCGCAGATATGGATGAGAACAGACTTAGCATTTCCGCATGCCACAAATTATTAGACCGGTTAGTGCAATCGTTTTGGAAACGATGGAGGATGGAATACTTGCATACTTTGCAGTCTCGGCAAAAATGGAACACAGCATCTGAGCCTTTAGCTGTAGGAACTGTAGTTGTGCTCACCAAAGAGAATACGCCGCGTCTCCATTGGCCGTTAAGAATTGTCGAAGAGGTCTTTCTCGGTTCGGACGGAGTAATTAGGGTAGCTCGCGTTAAGTCCACAGTTGGGTCTTACCTGCGTCCTGTTGTCCGTTTGTGCCCCTTGCCTCTTCCATAATTTAAATTAGCTTTCTAGATTAGAAATTGTAGTTGAATTTAGGTAATCTTAGCGTTAGTTAGTTATTTTGTTAGTTTAATCTTAGCTCTAGTTGTTTTAGTTAATTTTGAAGAAAATGCTTCAAGGGAGGGGGAGATGGTTGCGCGGAAAACCATTCGTATTTATTTTTGACGGTAGGGCTTGCCAAATCGTTTATCCCTTTCCAAACGATATCATTCATACCCTCCTATCGACACATCGGGGTGGTGGGGTGGGAGGGGAAAGAACATGATTCTAGAATATCACATAATCATCGCAACCGAAGGAATAAAAGGCACGCGCGACCGACGCGCGCTCTCTTCCCGCCGCGCTCGTCGTTGAAACCACACCGCTTAAGACAATAGTGTCATAGAAGTATATCCGCTTTAGCCTGGAAGCAGTCGTGCTCCAGGAAACCCGCCTCACCTCGTGTGAGAAATAGTTCCAGAAGTCGCAGCAATATAGTGCCTAAGCAGCATAGAAGAAACACCCCGGTGAGTGAACATTCCTAATAAAAGTTCCTGCTTGATATAATTGTGTTTAATAGTTAATCCCCTCCAATTTTATTTTCTCCTAATCAAGCAGGATTCCTTTCATAGATTTGGTAAATAATAGTTCGTTTTAGGGAAGAGCGAGTGCACTGTACCGCGTGCTATAGTCGCCATTTCACATAAACGTAGAAGCATTCGCATATACAGTCCACTTTGGTTAATATCTCGCGTAATAGGTTTAAGGTTCGACCGGGGAATTAGACTTCGGTAACCTTAGGCTCGTCGCTCCACCAATCAGTGTAACCAATCATGCCAATTTTGGAGGAGGAGCATATTTAATTTGTTATTTGCTTCAATAGTATTTTTATCTATTCCGATATCCAGAATAATGTCTGGATTGAAAATTAGAGCCTCGTATGGAATATTGTAAAGTGGGTTACTAAGGGATTGAAAAATTGGAGAGGGAATGTTGAGCAACTTAATATAGCTTTTTATAATGCATGGCAAATCTTTGTGGGACCAATATGGGGAGTCCCTGACCAACCGATACAAGAAATGAAGTTTGGAAAGGAGCGGATGGAGTGAATAACATTCTACTTTAAGCAAGAACCTATCTGAGAGATATTTTCTGCGTAGTGATAGGGGGGGGGGGGACTCAACACATTCAACTTGAAGAGGGAGAATGGGAGTGGACTTCATGCTACCAGTTATTATACGTAGACATTTTGACTGGATTTTGTCCAAGGTATTAAGAGCCATTTTGCTACTTGGCTCTAGTAAAAAGCACCCATAATCGAAGTGACTTCTAATTAGAGCATTGTATAAAAGCTTTTTTGAGTAGGGGTGAGAACTCCACCAGGCACCTGATAGAGATCGAATTACATTGAGATTTTTTTCACATTTGGAGGCAATATATGATAAGTGAGGAATTCCTGTCATTTTGTTATCCAGGATAACTCCTTAAAATTGCACTTGATTTTCAGTGGGGATTAGAGTATTATCAATGTAGATGGACAATTCTGGTATATACCTTCGCCAAGAGAAAACCACAGTACTGCATTTTAAAGAAGACATTGATGAACCATGCTCCAATAGCTAATTATTAAGAAAGTTGACAGCTTGGGATTAACGAGAGGTAGCCTCAGCAATAGAGACATCAGTTACGTGTAAGGCCAGATCATCTGCATATTGCAGAATATTACCTAATTAATTTACAGATCTATCTAGATCATGGGTGTAGAGGCTGTACAACAAGGGGCTCAAGACTGAACCTTGTGGTAGTCCCTTCCAGGTAAATCTAGCTGGTATAAATCTTCCTTCTGAGCGAACTAATATGCGTCTATGTGAAAGTAGGTTTGTTATGAAATTTGTTATTCTCTCGGCAATGTTCAGCTGATGCATTTTTTGCCTTAGCAGAGGGAGAACAACATTATCATATGCTGCACAAACATCAATGAAAATGCCTACGAGAAAGTTGTTATTGGCGAATGCTAGTCTTATATCAGATACTAAAATGCTAAAGCTATCCATTGTGCTAAAACCTTTTCTAAAACCAAATTGGATCTTTGATATAATGCCTCTATTTTCGAGAATCCGCTCAAGGCGATTTTTTACAAGATGTTCCATGATTTTAGACAGGGTTGATGAAATAGCAAAAGGGCGATAGCTTAATGCTGAAGAGGTGTCTTTACCATGTTTTAGAATAGGTAAAATAATATGTGTTTTCCAGTCATCTGGAATACAACCGGTTGTAAAAGACATGCTAATTATGCTTAAAAAGAACTGCTTACTCATAGTACCCATATTTACAAGGAATGAGTAGGGGATACCATCAATGCCAGGGTGTGAACCCTGGTGTCAACCCTTAAGGTGCCTAAAAACCAACTGCAATTCAGTTAAATGAGTGAGGAGGGAATGGTTTTGAGGAAGAAGTTATCTCTTCCTCCAATGGAACCCAGGGGGGAGCCAGGCGGTTACTGAAATCCTCCAAGCCAATGGGAGGGGTCTGCACAAGGAGAATTGCTATCATCTAAAGCGCAACGGAAGTGCCTAAAACGTTTCCAAACCAGAGAAGAAGTAGATCGAGGGGCTAAGCTCTCACAAAACGAAAGCCATCCTTTTTCTTTTCAGAAAGAAGTGTTTTGGATTGAGCCGTTATTTTCTGATAATTAAGAAAATTTTCCATTGACATATTAGAGGAATATAGCCGTTCTGCTGCCTTTCGTTTTTTAATAATTGAGGAGCAGTCTGCGTCCCACCATGGAGTTGAAGAAATTTTACTTGTGGAGCAAAGGGAAAATTTTGTATGCTATATTATTCAGAAGGGTTATAAATTGGGAATATGCACTCTGGAGCTTATATAGAGATACTGAAGTAAGACTATTGATATTAATTTCTGTTTCTGAGGAGAATAGATCCCAATCAGCTTCAGACAGATTTAATTTAAGAAGGGGTTATAAATTTCGAGTAGGAGCGCATCTATTACTTAGGTTTAAAAGGATGGGAAAGTCATCACTTCCAAAAGAAGAAGGGAGAGTTTTTCCATGATATGCTAGCAGCCAGGATTGGAGAGCACAATGACAAGTCTACTGCAGATCTAGAATTCTGCGAAGGGTAGGCCATTCTGGTGGGAGAACCATCGTTTAAGAGACAAAGATTAAATTCATTAAAAACATCAAGTAGCAGATATAAAAAAGAGTCAGATTTATGGGAACCCCGCATAACATGATGACTATTAAAGTCTCCGAGAATAATGTAAAGTGGAGAGATGCTTGATAGAATTAAATTGAGTTCTGATATACAAGATGGTGTGGGAGCCGGAATGTAAATGGATAGGATTGTGATGTCCATAGCCTTAACAGCTACAGCATTTATATTGCCTTGTACACGAGGAAGAGGAATGGGTAATAAGGGAATGGTCCTGTTTGGTAAAATCAGAGCGCCACTATAGCCATCGCTTCTATCAATACGATAACAGGAGAAGCCTGGGATTCTAAATGTGGACCCTGGCTTAAGCCAGGTTTCCGATATTGCAACTATTGAAGGGTTATGAGTGTAAATTAAGTGAATTATATCAGGTTTCTTATTCCTGATGCTCCGATAATTCCACTGGAGGAGTGTTAGAGATTCAAACTTTATAGACTCCAGAATATATAAAGTTTGAATCTCTATCGAATCGACATCTAGTTTGCTTTTCACGTTGAACGGTAAATGGGAATCATCGAATTTGCCAACAATATCTATAAGAGAGGCCACAAGATTTTCTAGAAGATTATCATTACGAGATATTATATTGCTTTGTGAAGCATGTCCATTAGGAAGAAAGGGCGAAGGAGTACTTGTAATGTTATAGTGTGAAACTTTATCATATCCTAGTGAAGATTGCACTGGCATAGATTTCGCTTTATATATAGTTTTCCTATAGGACTGAGAAGGGGACTGAGTAGGAGGGTTTATAGATGCCTGAGGAGATGGAAGATGGCTTACAGAAATTTGTGAAGATGCAACATCAGACTTTGACATGTCCAAAACGGCAACATTTTAGACATTGGATAGTAGGAAGAAGGTAAGTTTCAACTGGTATAGAAGCATAAAAGCAATATACATGGGAGGGAAGCACTTATCCTGAGAAGGCGAGGACAACACTTTGAGTTGGAAGCCACTCCACTTCATCACCCTTTTTGACCTTTCTGTTAATTCTTCTAGCTTTAACGATTTCTCCTCTGCCATGAGCGAGTTCAGACTCGCTTACTAATTCCTCCATAGAGATGTCAGTCGGAATACCCCTGATCACAACCATACGGGTAACATCAAAAGTTGGAATGACAGCAGAAAGTTTATAATGCGAGAGAAACTCTGAGTCAATGAAATTATTGGCATTAGAAGCAGTTTTAAAAGCAATTGAAACTCTATTGCGCCCTAAAATTTTGATACCCTGTTTTTCAATATTGGCCACTTTATTTTGAGTAAAGATATGACCAATTTTCACAGGTCTAATTGTATAACCTGCTGATGGATCATGTTCTGAGCGGCTTAAATGTATAACAAATGGGCCTTTATCGCTGTCTACACACTTTTCTATCTTGGAAATCAAGGTGGACGTATGTATTTTGGTAAGAGGCAGAAGGGTGATCTTCGTGCCCTATTTTTTCTTTGGGAAGTTGGATAATGGTAAGGAATCCGTGAGTTAACGTTTAGCAGGGCCAGAATCACCGGATAAATCCGGTTGTTCCGCAGCTCCTCCGTCAACCTCCATCGTCGTCACCCAGATCTACATTAATTAAACAAAAAATACTACTCACCTACTAACAAACAGAACACACAGAGACAACACACAGAAAATTGAGAGGTTTTACACAACTTCGAATCGAAAAAAAGGTTAAAAACTTATTTCAATACAAAAACACGTGTAACCACCAATCACTCCGACAGCAGAACAATTTACTAATCAAGTTACTTTTAATTTTTTTTGAATTTGATCTGATTTAGAAGTAAAGAAATAAAATGATGGGTGGCGCTCTTAAGTATAACTATAACTAAGTATGATTTATTGCAATACCTGTAAAGGTTGCTAAGTGTTGAACACTATGTATAATTTAAAATCCAATTGTACATTCGTTATTATTATTATTGGGGGGTATAAAATATAGTTTTCTCATCTGGTTGGGTTCTATAAATATATAATTATAAATGAAAATGAAAAGATAAATATACATAAATATCAATAACATAAAATAAATATAAAAATACATATATAAATAAAAGCCCAACCAGATGGAGGCCCTCGGCAGGGGAGACCGAACGGCCGAGGGTTAGGGGGAAAGGGAAAGAAACCGGCGGACGATGCGGGCGGTATCGAGGAGCACCGCCTTCTGCATTTGAGCCAGGAGCGGTCCGCCACGTAGTCCCAGCCGCCTCAGATGACCCGAGAGGCTGACTTTGATTAGCCCGTTTGCAGAGACGACTACAGGAATAATTTCGGTTGGCAGACCACCCCACATGTCAGTCACCTCGTGAGCCAGGTACAGATATTTTGTTCCCTTATCTGTTTCGGCTTTCACGAGGTTCTCGTCATATGGAATGGAAATGTCGACCAAAAATATCCTTGACTGTGCCCGGTCCATCAGCACAATATCAGGCTTATTCGCAAGAATAGTCCTGTCTGTGATGATGGCCCGGTCCCAATGGAGCCTGGCGCGATCATTTTCGAGCACGGCTTCCGGCAAGTACTTGTAATACGGCAATTTCCGATCCACGAGACCGTATTTCAGAGCGAGCTCCTGGTGAAGAATTCTGGCTACTAGGTTATGCCTGTGCAAGTACTCAGAGTTAGAAAGCGCCGAACAACCGGAGATGACATGCCTAAGTGACTCACCGGGATGGCGACAAGCTCGACAGATGTCGACGGTGCCATCCTTTAGGATGTATCTCCGATAGTTGTTGGTCTTAATAACCTGATCCTGTATTGCACAGACAAAACCCTCGGTTTCCCCGAAGATATCACCAAAGCGTAGCCAGTGGAGGGAGGCTACTGTGTCTACGAAAGGCTCATGTAGAGCCTTGTAGAACCTCCCATGGAGCTCCTAGCTTGCTCCTATCCTCCTAGCTTGCCATTGCTAGTTGTCTAAGGATAGAGGGGTAAGTCCTTTATCACAAGAAATGACGTCCTTATAGAATGGATCATCCGATCTCGTCAGGAAGTAATCACGGAGGCTGCACACTTCGCGATTATGCATGGTGAACGCGCTCAAGAAGCCACGCCCACCATGCTTTCGCGGTAAGTACAGCCTCATTACCGACGATCTCGGATGATGCATCCTGTGGGACGTCATGGTAGTGCGGACTTTTCTATCCAGGGCGTTAAGTTCAGTCTGAGTCCACCTGAGTATGCCAAAGGTATACATGAGGACAGGCATGACCCAGCCGTTATATGCGTGTGCCTTATTCACACCGGACAAAATGCTGTTAAACACTTTGGTCAAGCGTGCATAAAATACGTCACAAACTGACTGTTTCATACCAGCCTCATCGATACCGATATTCTGTGACATACCCAGGTATCGGTATGTTTCAGCCACGGAAAGGGTTCTTAAGTCGACGGGCATAGATAAGTCTATGCCCTCAGAGTTAGCAACCCTTCCCCTTTCAACATGGAGGACCGCACACTTATCTATATATATAGGAATTGCTAAATTCACAAGTGATGTTTAGCAATTCCATAAGATGGGAGCGACTGGAGGTGAATAACTTGAGGTCATCCATATAGAAAAGGTGCATCACTTTTGTCCCTCCTTTCCGTAGTTGAAATCCCCTCCCGGAGCCCTCCAGTAAGGTATTGAGAGGGTTCAGAGAGAGGCAGAACCAGATTGGACTCAGACAATCGCCCTGGAAGATATTATTTATTGTTGTATGTATGTTAAGTTAGTAAAGTTATGTTTTGTGAACAATCTGACATTTTTAAAGATAAACTTCCTGTGGGTTTCTTGCGCTATTTGTTCCCATAGATGTATGTCCTCTCCGAATCAGTAGTAGTTTATATTGACTCTCAATAAGTTGTACGATGTATATTAATTCCGTTGAATAAAATATTTAAATTTTAAATTAAAATAATAAAATGGGGGGGGGGGTGAATTTCCGGGCGGCTCCGGATGCAAAAACCCACGCTACGCCACTGGTCAAGCGAATAGGTTGTTACTTTCTTTGAATATGTAAATAAGGTATCATAATATACTTTTCTCTTTGAGTATGAAACCAAAGGAGACGTCATCGCAAGGTATCGCAAGGACGAACAGAAATCCCAAGAGTCATCAGTAAATACTTATTACTGCAGTATACTCAATAGTAACCACAGAAAATCTGACGTGACGGAGGAAAGGGAAAAGATGCAAAGTAATACGGACACTCGGGCGCAGCGATAAAGTTTTATTTAGCTTGCCTGCGCAATTTATTTTATTAATAATAAATATATAAGCAATCAAACGTCGGCAAGTAGTCAACATCAAATGAGAGCAACTTCGGTACATAATACTATTATTTATTCTGCGCCATAGTGAAAAACCCTTTATCCAATATTTATTTGCGTAGTAGTCTGTGAGTGCTGAGTGTGACTGTGATATTTATTTATCTATGGGTTGTCCTTGATTGACATATGTAGCGGTCATTCTCAATAAAAAATAAAAACATTGTTTACATTTTAAATTATTAATTTAAATAAAGTTAAAATTCACATCCTATATCACAGAGTACTTTATAGAAACCGGAATCTATGGGGTGCGTATGTTGTTTTGTTTAAGCAGTATTTTAAAGTTGTAGTAAATTTTATAATTCTAGTTTTACTCGCTATTTCCCTTGTATGGGATTTTTTAAAGTTTTAGAAGATGCAGTTAACCGTAGGATCAAAGATTCTAAAGGGATGCCAAAAAATACGGTCTCAAGCCACCTGCATCCGTCGATTTCCTGAACATCTTACCAGGTCGTCACTCCATTTAGTATGCGACTACCCTACACTTGGAGGCTGCCAGTTGAAAACCTTTCGTTCCCATCGATAATCAATTATCGAGCTATATAGGCGACCTATTGCCACTTCAGCTTACACACTTACCACACAGCTGGATATGTCAATTACTCTGGTTCTACCGCGGTTATCCTTAGTCTATTATGCAGAGAAACCCGCAGCATAATCCTCTCTATAGTTAACCGAATTACCTTGAACTTCCACATATTGTATTTGGACTAAAAAATGTATTTTACAACCATAATCTACCTCTGAAAAAAAAAATCCTTCAAATCATGTCTAATTTTTAGCATGATTTAGCAATAAATATATATAAACACTACATTCTATAAGTGAAACCAAACCACTGGTTTCAAGGATAACGGTGTTTACACTTACACCCTATATATATATATATATATATATATATATATATATATATATATAGAGATCTCTTTACGGTAAATGTTGATCAGACGCGACTTCATGCGAGCACTTTGTTGATCCGAAAATGCATGTTGATCCGGCGCCTTTTGTTGATCCAATATGCATCCCTGGTAACTAATGTGGCTCCGACCAGATCAACATCTGCACTCACAAGACTGTTTGCTAGGGTTGGCCGAAGTTGATCCGATATACAAATCCACCTTGCGATGGTTACGGAAAATGTTGATCCGATTTAAATGTGCCAATCAGAGCACAGCAAACGATAAGATAAACGATCGGATTGGCTGAATGCAGCCGCGACGTTGCCGTTTCGTATCTTTGGCGGTACAAGCTACAGATTAAATGCGTGTTATGTAATGCATTCAGGGTGATGTTTGGTCTACCTCGTTATTGTAATGCGCCGGGTATGTTCGCGGATGCGCGTGTGGATTGTTTCTACTTCTTTCAGTTCCAATGGTATCCTGAGGGCATTTTCTGACAGGTTTGAGGTCAGTACCTGAACCATTGTCATATGGTGCATGCGCTGACTAATCGGGCCTGTCTTATATATAGTTTTAAAATTAGGTAAATAGTTTTAAGTTTTACGAAAATTAGTTTTAAGATTTGTATTATTACTAACATCTATGATCCTTGTGGTCGAAATAAACGACTTTTATAACGAATTACTCGACAACGCCCCTTCTTGTAGCGGAAGTGGTGGCAACGGCGATATAAGGTATTCGTCTGAGTGCATGTGTGTGTGTGTGTGTGTGTGTGTGTGTGTGTGTGTGTGTGTGTGTGTGCGCGCGTGTGTGTGTGTTTGTGTGTGTGTGTATGTGTTTGTGTGCATATGTGCGTGTGTGTATGTGTACGTGTGTGTGTGTGTGTGTGTGTGTGTGTGTGTGTGTGTGTGTGTGTGTGTGTGTGTGTGTTTACCATAAACCAGTTAACATGTTTTCTACATCTTCATAATCAAGATTTTTAAGGACGCGTTTACAAAATTGATAGGTATAGAATCGAACTATTACATGAGATATTATCATGAGACCTAACCTCCGGTCTTGATGGAGTGACCTCAAAATGTAATTCGGGATTACTAGTGGAACTCTTGGACTAGTAGAACTGGGTGTGCTGAGTTTTTTTTTTTAATTTATTGTAACAGAACCAACAGCATTTTGTAACATTATAATTTAGTAAGTATTTACATTTTCTACTGCCAATTACAGGTTCTTACTTTATAAAAAAAACAAATCTTCTAACGTATCGCTACAACTGTTTGGAAATAATATTATAAAGGGTTATTTTTAAAGAGTAGTTATTACGCCATTACGCATTTTACAAAATACAGTGCATATATGTACATCTACTAGTGTTTTGTTTTGTAAATATTTATTTGTGTGTGTGTGTGTGTGTGTGTGTGTGTGTGTGTGTGTGTGTGTGTGTGTGTGTGTGAGTGAGTGTGTGTGTGTGTATGTGTGAGTGTGAGAGTGTGTGTGTGAAAGAGGTGTGGCATGTTTGTAAGTGTTATTTTTTAGATTTATACTACTTGCTATTTCTTAAAATTGAGATTATTTCTTTTTTTATGGAAGCCTTACTGTCGTGGAAAATATCAATAGTTGAAAAGTTTTTGTTGTAGCAGTTAAGTTTACGACTAATGACAGAATTTTGAGCATATTTAGAGCGACTTAAAGGGACATGAAATAGGGATGTATGTCTGGTACGCTTCGAAGGAGCATTGAATTGTAGGAATTGAACTGTCAATTCGGGACTATCAATTTTATTACTACAGATGTCGTGTAGAAACAAAATTTGTAGAAGTGTACGTCGGTCCTTTAACTGCATAAGTTATGGTGATAGCAAGATTCCTTATAACTGCTTTTTTTTAATGTTGAATACGATAATTTAACGCCTTAATAAATTTACATTGTATTTGCTCTATATTCTCTATATAAGACAAATAATGCGGATTCCAGACATTACAACAATACTCCAAAACACTTCTTACATAAGAATAATACAAAATTTTTATGCATTCAGAATCTGAGAAAGGACGGGACACTCTTAGAACAAATCCTAAATTTTTATACGCTTTTGCAACCATTGTCGTGACATGATTAGACATAAGCATCTTGGAATCAAAAATAACACCAAGATCTTTGGTTTGGTAGATGCGTTCCAAAGGTATGTTATCTAATTTATATCGATATTCAATTTGGTGTATTTTACGAGTGAAGCTTATTTGATAACATTTTGTTATATTAACACTAATACGGTTATCATGATAGAAGAAACAAAGCTGGTTCAAGTCTTTCTGAAGTTGGTGTGCATCTTCCTCAGACTTAATATATGCGTAAATTTTAGTGTCGTCCGCATACATGAGAAAACGTTTGGGCTCGTTTTGTTAGTTATGATGAATCCTTACCTCCGGACTTGCTGAAGTGACCTGAAGGTGTACTTCGGTAGCTAACACTGTAACACCTGGACTAGTAGAACTAGGTATGCCGAGTTTGGGTTTGTTTTGTTAGTTATGATGAAACCGTCACAAAACAAAAGTTCTATTCACTTTGTTTCTAGTACCAATAGGTATCCAAGCTGATATTCGGAAAATCCAATAACCTCGTAGTAACATCTTTAGGGGCAGTATCGATATCCACTTACCAGCCACCCTGATTTTCGCTGTAACCAACTGTCCTTTATATGAGCATCACTTGCCCTCACGCGGTACCCACTTTACTGAACTCCGGTGCACCCACCACCACCTCTGCCACCTACGCCTCCACATCTACTACCGCACCCCTCTCTAAGCCTTCGTTCTCCCCCTCCGCTACCTCCGCCTCCACCATAAACTCTGCTCCATCCGCCTAAACAATAAACTCCGCTCCCTCCGCCGCCGCCACCACCACGCGCTGTCACTATTCTTTTCACACAATTCCCCGTTTCCACTATCTCCGACTTTACCACGAATTCCTCTTCTCCGCCTTAACCACATACTACGCTGCATTCACCTTCGCCTCCACGTCTCCATTCTCTGCCTCTGTTTTCTGCTCGCACACACACACACACACACACACACACACACACACACACACACACACACACGCACACACACACACACACACACACACACACACATACACACATATACACACACAAACACTCACTCAGACGTACACACACGCACGCACACACACATACGCACACACACCCGCACGCACGCACTCGCACACGCATACACACACGCGCGCTCTCGCGCTTTCACATAAATACAGACACACACACACACACACACACATACACACACGCACACACACACACACACACGCACACCTACACACACACACACACACATACAAACACACACACACATACAAAAACACGCGTGCGCACACACACACACGCGCGCGCACACACACATACTAACACACACACACACACACGTACTAGAAAAAACACAACAGTGCACACACGCACACATACACTCACACGCACGCGCACGCACTTGCGTTCACACGAACACACATGAACGCACATACACGCACACACACGCACACCTACACACACACACACACACACACACACACACACACACACATACAAACACACACACATACAAAAACACGCGTGCGCACACACACGCGCGCGCGCGCGCACACACACATACTAACACACACACACACACACGTACTAGAAAAAACAAAAACAGTGCACACACGCACACATACACCCATACGCACGCGCACACACAAACTCGCATAACACACACACTTACACACACACACACACACACACACACACACACACACACACACACACACAAACACAAACACACGCAAACACACACACACACACACACACACACACACACACACACTCGAGTGACAAATTAATTTGTAATAAAGTACTATACATCATCTTCTAAGTGATCTATGACAAATGAATAAAATAACACAAATTCACTCACACGATAACAAAAACTCGAACAAACGTCTTTCCACAATAAATCCTCCCAAAATTTGATCCACAAAATCAGCAGATAACGTATTTTCTTACCTTATTACTATAACGAAGTAACCTACTGGGTTCTCTGTCACACACAGAACGTGACGTTGCCGCTTCGTGTTCGAGTACCTATTCGTCAATTATGGCTCCGGATCCACTTAGTCTAAGTAAATGTCGCATATAAATTAAATATACTCTGGATCTAAAAAATCATATTCAGTATGATTTTTTCGACCGTTGATAGATCAACAAATGTTGGTCAAATCGCTGACGAGTATATTGAAATCCTGTTAGTGCAGATCCACCGACGTCACACGCGCATCCAGAATGGATCAAAGTATATCAGTTTGTGCGACGAGGAGCTGAGCAAACACGTCAAATAGGTGGATCAACAATTGTTCTAACTTCTCACTGGATCAACATTTACCGTGAAAGGATGATTATATATATATATATATATATATATATATATATATATATATATATATATATATATATATATATATATATATATATATATGTTACTCCCCTACTGTCCTGTCCTGCCTGTAAATGTCCAACAGCCTGTAAAATTTTACAGCTGAACATGAGCCTCTACCTATATAACATACCTATGCAGCATAATATACTCATGCTCATTTCAAGGCAGTATTACCTCCTTTTGAACACATAAAATGAATTGTGCTCCCTGGTGCTGGTTAGGGTATGTTTTGCAGTGTTTTGGTTTGTTCATACAGCCATCTGTTGGCACCCATGATATGGGGTCTTTTACACTCTTATAACATTACCTATCATTTGTGTCCCTTATAATTTACAATTAGATCTGTCAATAATTTAAGTTATTTTTTAATGATCTAAATATTTTATTTTAGGTGTACCCAGACATAATGATCCGACAAGGGAGCATTGATGATATTAATGCTCAACAGTTCTTGAAGATCTCCAATTATGAAGACACCATTCGGCAGCTTGATATTTACTATGCAATAGGTATTTTATGCATTTTATGCTTACATGTGAATGACAATTAAATTTAATATATGCTTATAAAGTCATATATAAGATAAAAAGTATGTTTATCTGTATATACAGGGTGTTTGGTGGGTGGTCCGACAAACTGAAATGGGAGATAGATGGGTTCGTTAGAAGCATATTTTCTTAGTAAATTTTTTTTCTATCTCTTACCATTTTTTTTTAATTGAATTTTTAAATTTTTTTGTAATTATCCCAATTTTCTAGTATTTTGGTTCAATAACTTCTACTATTTCTAGTTTTCTACCATGTTTTTTTATTTTCCCTAAGAAATATATTTTTTTTTAAATTAAAAGAAAGATTGAAAGCCTAAAAGGCATAAGAAAAAATACTTACGACACATTGAAAGTGAACAAACGAGAAAAAAAATTGTAAGCCCTTAAGTTTCCAGCCCCTTAAAAAAATAAACAAATATGTTGAGTAATTTCAAATGGCCATAAAAAAAATTCTATTTCATCCTCTTTCTATCGGTATATCACATGTTACATAAAACTTTAAATTATCAACAAAATTATTGATAATCAAATGTGAGGACGGGGGAATTAAAATATTACAAGTTCCGTAAAAATTGCCAGGGCACCCTAAACTGGTTTTTACCCGTGTAAATATTTTTATGGTTTCATTTATGCGTGTGCGAGCCAGGTAGATGTTGTCTCTTTCTGGTGGTACAGGCGAAGTTACGACGCGCGGATCAGCTACCTGCTTCTGTTGTTATTTAATTTAGTCGTGATTTGACTGTCTCTGAAGCTACTTGCGAGTTCTTTTTCGACATTCATTGTTGAACAGTTTCGTTGAGTTTAGTTTTTGTTTCGTTGATTGTTAAGTTTTTGTTTGTTATTTGTTTCTGTTTTCGGACGGTAGTGTTCAAACTTAATTCAAAACACTGCAGTGATTATGGCTCAACGCACTTATTTTACTAACCAGGAATACGCTGATATGCTTTTGGTTTATGGCCGGGCCCTAAATAACGGCCACAGAGCACGTAGACTTTATGGAGAGCTGTATCCCACGAGAAGGTTGCCTAGCCATGATACATTTGCAAATACTTATAGAAGGCTACGTGAAACTGGCAAATTGCAACACAGGGAACCAGGAGTACGTGGAAGACCACTTGATGTTGCTGTGGATGAGCGTATCTTGGCGGCTTTTGACGATGATCCCACTATAAGCATTAGAAAAGTAGCGACTGAACTCGGCTTTTCTGTATGGAAAGTGTGGTCGGTTCTCCGCAACCATTGCAAGCACCCATTTCACCTCACCCCAGTGCAAGGTACTTATTATTTCTTCTTTTTATAAAATTACTGTTTATCTTATACATTATTAATTATTTCATACATTTTAAAGTGAGTAAAGTAACTTACACTATTTTTTGTGCTAGGTATCGTGGAAGGAGATTTTGCGCGGCGTACAGAATTTTGCAGCTTTATACTGCACAAAGATGTCGACGATAATCAATTTTTGAAGAGCATTTTATGGACCGACGAGTCGAAGTTTACACGAGAAGGCATTTGGCATTTTCAATCAACATAATTTACATTATTGGTCAGATAAAGATGAAAACCCACGTAAAACGAGACAAATATCGCATCAGACACGGTTTAGTGTTAACGTGTGGGCAGGTGTGATCGGAAGATATTTAATCGGTCCTCATTGTCTACCTGATAATTTAAACGGAGATAATTATTTACATTTTTTACAAAATGATCTCCCGGAACTAATGAGCGAGGTACCAATAATGAATGAGGACACAAGAATAATATTTCAAAACGATGGCTGCCCTGCCCACTATCGCAGAACCGTGAGGGAATATTTAGATGCGGTATTTCCGAACACGTGGATAGGGAGACTCGGACCTATCGAATGGCCTGCGAGATCCCCAGATCTGACTCCACTGGATTTTTATGTCTGGGGCCGAGCAAAGGAAATTGTATACGAAAATGAAATACAAACAAAAGAAGAGTTGATTGGAAAAATAAATGCTGCTTTTCATATTATGAAAGAAGAAATACGATTAAAAACTACCACGACTGAAATACGTCGAAGATATCGAGCGTGTCTGCATAATGTAGGAGGATATTTTGAACAAAATTTGTAAATTTAGTAAAAAATTACTAGTACTTATTTTTTTATTATTATTGAGCAAGACCCTGGTTAGTGTAGTGTAGACACAACCATTAACTTTTTTGTATTAAATACAATAATAGGCGCTCGTATGAGCTGGTAGCTGTAGCTGACCTGCGGGTCCTAAGCGGAAATATTTTAATTCCCCCGCCCTCACATTCAATTATCAATGATTTTGTTAAATAATCTAAAGTTTTATTTGACATATGATATACCGATAGAAAGAGGGTAAATCAGGAAAGTTTTTAAGGCCATTTTAAATTACTCAACAATTTTATTTATTTTTCTGGGGCTGGAGAAAACTTAGAGGTTTACAATTATTTTTCTCGTTTGTTCACTTTCAATGTATCGTAAGTATTTTTTCTTATGCTTTTTGGGCGTTAAATCTTTTTTTTAATTATATACAAATCATTATACTTGGGAAAAATAAAAATAAATGGTAGAAAACTAGAAATAGTAGAAGTTATTGAACCAAAATACTAGAAAATTGGGATAATTACAAAAAATTTTAAAAATTCAATTAAAAAAAAATGGTAAGAGATGGAAAAAAAATTTACTAAGAAAATATGCTTCTAACGAACCCATCTATCTCCCATTTCAGTTTGTCGGACCACCCACCAAACACCCTGTATAATATTATAATTCTTCTGTCCATGTGTATGTGACAACTCCTTCTGCGGCTGGACCGATTTTGATGATATTTTTTGCGTATGTTTAAGTGTCTTCCTGAATAGTTTAAATTCACAATTGAACCCATAGGTGGCGCTGTTGTTGAGATTCAGAAATCACTTATATGAAGCCGGGCATATCGCTAATTAAATTTATATTGGTTCGAAATAATAAGAGTTTGGTATAGATATAGATTCAAGTCATAACATTTGAATATTTTAAGAAGTTAAACATCAAATTATGTTACACAAAAAATTACTAAATATGAGTAGTAATCTGACGACATTGTTTTCTTTTTTATGCACTATGTTATAGGAATAGATGTCTTTATAAATAATAAATAATGTGACCCGAGGTCACTGTAGCTAAGATAAAAAGATTAAAATTTATTTTAGCTTAATATTAGTAATTAATATATTATAATCTCAACTATTTGATAGTTGATACCATATTAAAACAGTTAATTGAAACTTATTTCCAGGTAAATGAATTAGGATAAAGCTTACATTGTCTCTTAAAAATTGTATTTAACTCCAATATACCAAATATTGTATTAAAAGTTACATAAGTCCCATATTGGGGGGTACTGCAAATATTACTCTTAATTCCTTACTAACAAAAATTTATAATCATAATGATTTCTTAAATTTATGCGAACACTACATGTTGAATAAAACTATTATTTATGGATTTTATCATAATGATTTCATATCATGATCAATGATATCATAATGATTTCACCGACGCTCCGGGAAGTCTGCACCATTACATTCGATTTGATAAACCACAAATCCTCGCGAAAGGACACTGGACACTACCAAGGATGATATGCGAGGCTATTGAAATTAAATGACATTCAAATTTCAATAGAGAAGATGGATGGGTGCTGCCATCTGAAGTCTTGCAGTGGTAAGCTTAAGCTCGTTTTGCGTAAATCGAACCAAAACTTAATATTCAAAATCTGAAGGTAGCCGGAATAGCTATGACATTGGAACGTCAAACATCTCAGTCCCCCCCAGTGACCATGGGTGCTGTAAAGCACCCGAAACGTTGGGATAATAAAAATAAATTAAGTAATTAAATACGATAAAATCCGTAAATAAATAGTTTTATTCAAATCATAAATTTTAACTCTTATTATTACTTCATGATATGAACATATCAATCAATCAAAAATAGTAATAAAAATCAACAAACAAAGAAAATCAATATTATGTAGAATGTCAATTAATATTCTATTCTATCTAGCTTATATCAACATAAAACTACAACAACATTGAAATAATTTAATTACAGTTAAAAGGCAACTGTTGCGGTTTCAAAGTTCAATAACCGGGTTGTTCCCAGTTTTATCTTCAGATCTGCATATCGGCAGTGTGCGTGATAGTATATATTGTGCAGCGGCTGTGTGGGGTTTATATCAGGCATACAGGTAAAATAAGAAGTTTTAAATTTACAATTCATCAGTTCAATTCCCTATAATTTTTTAATTCATTAGAGCCTTTTTGTTAAAGCAGCCATGTCCTTTGATATCACTTGTTTCTATCCTGATCTGTGGCTATTTGATCTCATCTGGCCCGAGCATTTGGCTGGTGACCATCCATCCATAGTTCTGTTGTCTGCATACCGATAGTTTTGGGACATAAGCAGATTATTAATATCTAGCTGGAAGAGAGTTGCGGAGATAATGGGCACCAGAAGACTCCTCCCTTCGACGACGACTCGCGGAGACTAATCATTCAAAAAGTCGTGTATCCAGTTGATCAGACTAGCTTTATGCTGAAAGCTTGTCTAAAAAGCTAGCGTGCCAAATTTTGTTAAAAGTCGAGCTATAAATGGAAACAATATGTGTTTGTCTACCCCACTTGAATTCCATATTAATTATTAACATTCAAAAATACTTTGCTTATTATAAGATTTATAATGTCACAAAATTGCCGATATAGGTTATATTAGTAATTTTCTGATATTCTCATGTATTGTTATTTAAATCTAAATTTTCTTTTAACTAAAACAATTAACATCTTAATTTTTGTACCTGTATAACCACTATTTTGGCTTCCTGATTTGGTTTATTCAACTTACTATATTTTAGTCAGACACATTTTTTAAAACATTACTATTAGATATATGTACTTATAAAGTAAAACTATTAAGGCATAAAAATGAGATTGTATTTTTCAGGCGCATTGATGATGATCGAGGAAAGTCACATGAGTTAGGTCAAAGCACAGTCAAGTGCATGCGCGGTATTTTAGAATGCTGGATAAAACAATCTCCTAGAGTTGAAGCATTTAAAACTCGCCAAAGTGCCGCACATGCTCTCCACGTAAAATTCCACCTCATTACTGGAGAGCCAGTTCTTTCTGATGAAGAGTATCATCATTTGCAAATAGATGTTGTCTCACTTTATTTATTGTTTCTTGTGCAGATGATAACAGCTGGATTGCAAATCATATATACACAGGTATACCTTATATATACACTAAACCATTCTAAATTAACATTTGTATTACCAATAAATATATAAAATTTCTTTCTTTTAAAGACCTTAGGAGTAAATTAATCCTAATTAAATGAAGTTGTTCCTAACAAAGTAATTTACAACAACAAAAACAGTGTAAACTTTTTTTAACACTATGAAGGTATCTCGTTGCATCAACAAAATGTTCACAAACTGAAGTATTCGGAGATAGCTAAGAATGAAAGTGCTAGTGTATCTAGAGAACATACTTGGTTAGGATGTTTTTTATATATAGAAGAGGGGGCAAACGAGCATACGGTTCACCTGATGTTAAGTGACTACTGCAGCCCATGACCAACCGCAACACCAGAGAAATTGCAGGTGCGTTGACGGCTCTTTAGAAAGGAGTAAACTCTTTTCTTGAAGGTCCCCTGGTCGTATCGGTCCGGAAAAATCGCCGGTGGTAAATTATTCCACAGAGAGGTTGTACGCAGAAGAAAACACCTAGTGAAACGTATGGTGGTGGACAGAAAGTGTGGATGGTATCAAGAGAAATTTGGTGGCTGGGATTAATCCGAACAATCCCTCTGAGCACTCCCCGTGATAGATGTTATAAAATATGGAAAGCACTCGATCGTCGACGATTCGAGCCGCTTTGCGTTGGATACGGTCAAGTGAAAAGAGCTGGTACCTACTGAGGAGCCCCAGCCCAGAGATGGGAACAGTATTCCATGTGCGGTCGAACCTGCGCCTTGTAAAGTTGCAGGCGGTACGCCGGCATACAGCTTTTTAATAGTCCATTGCTGGAAATAAGCCTTATCGAAATTGCTTCAGCAGACATGAATTTGTGAAAGAATTGCCCACACTCGTGATATTGGGCAGCGGGTTTATAACTCAACCCCATCACCAGTGTGTGGAGTTTGGGCGTTTTTAGATGGACTTTCGCTTTAATTCGGTCCTTAGTGCTACGCTCTTTAGTCAGCAAGATACATCTCAACTAGATTGTTTACTGTGCTATTTACTAGAAGTTTTCTTCCTCACACGACTTATTTGTGTAATCCCGGACCACCTGCGACTTTTTCCAAACCGTTATGTTTGTAAGAGCCCTAGCTCTTAAACAAAAGTGCCTAAATCTTTTTATTTAAGGTCAGCAGCACACCTGCAATTGCCCTGATGTTGCAGTTCATGGATTGTACGTTGGCCCCTCTTCTACGAAAAGATCCTATTACGCCTCTCCTAGAAGTAGGAGTTCTATTTCTCATTAATCTAAGATTGATACACTCACATATACCACTCACGAACTGATACATTTTTAGATGATTGATGAGATTGCATAGACCTTCAAACAAATGAAAAGTTCGAATTGTTTAAAACTATATAGTACTATTATGTTAGTTATCTTCACAGCCTGTAATTTGGATGCTTGGCAGTCCACCACTGTGTGATTTGCTAGAAGTTTTCTTCCTCGCATGACTTCTTTGTGAAATCGTTTCCACAGTTATCCTGTTATTATATTTGTTAATGGGCGGCGATTGACACTTACCATCAGGTCTGTAGCATGCTCGTTTTACCTATCTTTTAAAAAAATTCGTTGGTGCATGAGGGCTTGTCTCATCACTTTGGATTGGTAACTACAGTATCAAATGTCTCATATATTTAACACTACTCCCTGTTCCCGGTTTGCTTCGACTGTATAAACTATCCTTTTGTTAGAGTCAACTGTACTTTTTGGAACTCTCATTAGGTGGAGCGATAAACTCTCCTTCGCCGCATATAGTATGAAATTTATATATGTACTGACTTGGTCGGGTCATAAGTTCTGTCAAAACTTTATTATTTAAAATTTTTGAATACTGGCTAGATGAACTTCACCAATTTTAAAAATATAACGTTTGCGCTTGCCAAATATAAAAAAGACATTATTTTTCATTCATTTTCGAATATGGAGTGGTCGAATAAAGAAGATAGAGTAGCGGTTATCGCGTTGCACCGCTGTGGTTACGCGCCAAAGGAGATTTTCAATATTCTACAAAAATTGAAAATAACCTTACGATTTGTTTATCACACTATGAAATGATTCACTGAAGATTTAAGCTTCGAAGATAGTAAGAGGACCAACTGACCTCGTACAGTAGGACCCGCGATCATCAAAGCAGTAAAGGCGCGAATCCAACGAAATCCTGTTTGTATGCAAAAAATCTTTAGCTCTTCAGATGGGTCTAAGCAGAACCAGGGTCAAAAGAGTGATCAATGAAGACCTAATACTACGAGCTTACCGTAAGAAGACCGGACATTTTCTCAACGAGCGTTTAAAAAACATAAGACTGTATAAATCCCGCGCTTTGTTATGGCAGTACGCGGGAAAAAATACCGCAAAATTTTGTTTTCGGATGAAAAAAAAAATTAACAACGAAGAAGGTTATAATAAACAAAATGATAAGGTGATGCCCACAGCAGTGAAGAAGCCAGCACGCATATTCCGAGGGTTCAACGAGCACATTATCCTTTTTCACTTATGGTTTAGCTTGGAGTCTCGTATTCAGGCTAAACTGAGGTGTTTTTCTGTGAAAAAGGTGTAAAAACCAGTGCCGAGGCATCTGACCGGAAAGCTGAAGGGTAAGTTAAAATATATCATGAGATAGTGTTGCATCTTGCCTCCTTAGACATTAAATTTAATATAAAAAATAAATAACGGATCAACACATGCGAGACGCTCACCGCGGCAGGTGTACCAAAATACCATCCTAACAAACATAGTGGAACCTCTTTCTCCAACAATGTTCAAAAACAGATATTGGATATTCCAACAGGACTGCACCAGCTCATAGGGCATGAAGCACGCAAAACTGGTTGACCGCCCATGGAATTAACTTTAACGCACATGAAGACTGGCCCTCTTCTAGTCCAGATTTAAACCCACTGGATTATTGCCTAAATTCTAGCTTAAGTCTGCGCTAAACCTCATCAGAATTTGGAATCTCTCCGAGCATCTTTGGCTAAAGCAACGGCAGAAATAGGTATGAGTATGGTGCGTGCTGCGATTGATGACTGGCCGCGTCGATTAAGGGCATGTATTCAAAATAGGGGAGGGCATTTTCGGTAATGTAAATAAAATTGTATTCTAAATTAAATTATCTTTATTTTATAAAACGTTTTGACAGCACTTATGACCTGACTAAGTATTATTTACTAAAATGCATTACTTTAAATTGCTACAAATATAAATGTTAATTTCTGTATGTAAGTAACTTTAATATTTATTTTATTTTTATAGGATGAAGTAGCATTTGTTCAGAACTTAGTTTACTATGTTGAAAGAGCTTATAGAACTCCCGATTATGGCATGTGGGAAAGAGGATCTAAATATAATGATGGTAAACCGGAAATTCACGCTTCCTCCATAGGTAACTAATATACTGATAATCTTTATTTTATAAATACCTATTTTTTGTCTATGTGTATGTGATTGAACTATTAAACGGTTGAATCCATTTTCTACAAAAAATCGACCACAATCGAACATATGCCTAGACAACATGGAATAGATTATTGTCACCTTAAAAAGTAAGGCATCTTAACCCGCTGCAAGAGCCCCATATGCTGCGGGCTTTTAATCCCCCATTTATGTCAAATGCCTTGAGATGGCGGCGAAATAGGAAACACCAACTAACGTCATCCCATGGTAGTCAAACAGGTGACTACGGGAAATGCATTAATGACTTCCAGTCGATGGCGGTGTACTTAACCATTGTCCATACTTAACGCCTGCTAAGCGTACTGATTAGAGAACCTAGAGAGATTTATTATATACTAAATGTTACTCCCACACTGTTTTTATTCCGTATAAATAATACAGGCGGTTTATACACATACATTTGATATGGACACACATAAAGACATAGATATCGAGACCCGGAACAATTGTTTGTAGGCAATACAAACATTTATTCCGTGCGTGATTCGAACCCGCGGCCCGCAGCGATGAGAATGAACGGTTAGCCTTTGCGCTAAGGAGATGTGGAATCGTGTGCAAATTCCATGACTAACGCATGCATCAGACATGCAGGTTTCCTCACGATGTTTTCCTTCACCGCCGAGCACGTGGTAAATGAGCACTTAAATTTGCAATTAACAATTTCATTGGTGCCAGCGGGGATCGAACCCGGTTTGCTCGCGTACTGTGAAATTTACAGCGAGCGCTAGCCATCTGAGCTACCACGGCTCTCACCTTAAAAGTGTCGGCACAATTGCTTGCACTGTTGTGTTCCGGTCTGAAGGGTATAGAGAGCCAGTCAGTCTATGCAGCATTCCATCTTAGTCCTCAGAAGCGACAACTCATCTTATTTATTCGAAGTTGATGCTCATGATGATGAGCAGGTGCTTATGAGTTTGTTGGAAATTCAGTTTTATATAAAAAACAGAAACATATAAGGCGCAAAAGATCAGACTATTTTGAACATACTAATTTTGCATTCATTTTTTGTTATTAAAATATCATTTAGGTATGGCAAAAGCTGCCTTAGAAGCTATAAATGGATGCAACTTGTTTGGAGACAAGGGTGCGTCGTGGAGCGTTGTCTATGTGGATATTGATGCTCATAATCGCAATAGAAGCATTTTTGAAACAATGCTACCTCGCGAATCAAGTTCGAAGGTTAGAAATTTGTATAACTGCTTATAACATTACAACTACTATATAATAACTCTAAACAAATAAAAATTAAACTTACAGCATCTGTATGTCTTACGGCTGGACTCAGACCTACTCTCATTCCTGAGCGAGTTAAACGAACAAATTTACTTATAGTTGCCACTGTTTTTTTATTTGAAAGTGATTTAATGTGTATACACACTCATATTTTAAAACTATTCTTGTACATACAGCATGTAGTAAGTCAACGGGAATAAATAACTAATCAATATATTGTAATGTTATGAACATCATAATCCATTAATGCCAAGCAATCATGGTTTACAGGGAGTTAATGCTGCATTACTGTATACGATATCATTTCCTGCGTTTGCTACACACGAAGAAATTTTGGTACAGCTAACAAAAAACAACATTCTCACTCGCCTGCAAGGCAAATACGGCTTCAAAAGATTCAGCCGTGATGGCTACAAATGTGCGCTCGAAGATCCCAACAGAAGGTATTACCATGAAGGAGAGTTGAAAGAATTCGAAGGCATCGAATCGGAGTGGCCGCTGTTTTATGTTATGATGATCATTGACGGTGTATTTCGCACGTTACCCGATCAAGTGGAGGAATATCAGAAACTATTGAAGTCTCGTATATACATGGATGAATATGGAGGTTGTTATAATATGTTATAGTTCATTTGAATAATTGTTTAATTACAAAATTGTGAATTTTGGTATTTTATAGATCCTGTAATACCCTGGTATTATTACGTCCCTCGGGAAGGCGTGGAAAATGAACGCAATGAGCCTTATTCTGTTCGAAGGATACCTGCCAGTAAGTAACAATAAAATTGTTAATTTTATTTTTATTTAAAAAAAAAGAAAAGAATAACCTGCAAGTTTTCGTGTATGACTGTTCGGGTTGAACTAAGTAGTAGATTTTAAACTAACTTCTACCACAGAATAAATAATAGTACTACGTACAGAAGTTACACTTTTTTTAAGTTGACTACTTGCCGACTTTTAATAGCATACATCATTATAATTAATTGGATAAATAGCGCACGCAAGCTAAATAAAACTTTATCGCTGCTTGCGAGTGTCCATATTACTTTGCATCTTATCCCCTTCCTAAGTCACGGCGCACTTTCCGTGGTTACTTAAGGGATGTCAATAAAAAGTAAAAAAATACATACATACATATGATCAACTGACCATATTTTCGTACCTATGTGAGTTCTGCGATGCCTAGCGCATGCAACTTTCAAGGCCATTCGTCGGGAATCGCAATGCTTGGCTCGGAAGAAAAAGGTAGATAGTGTAAACAACAAATAAACTTGAAATACGATTCCTAACAGAAATGTAATCGTATTCTACTTAGTTAAAAATTTTGTTAGTAAACAAAGTTTTAATTTCAGTGTTTTGTGTTATTATAACTTAAAATATTTTAAATACAAAAGACAAGTAGGTATAGGTATGTAAGTAGTTACTTGGATAGTGAAGTAAATTTCAACTAAATTTTGTAATAAAGTTCGTAGGTATTAGATAAATTATTACTTAATTCTTTTTTGCTATAACTACTATATATAACAGTAAAAATTAAATAAATTCACGTTTCATAACTTTCTACTAAAATCCTTCGGTAACTTAAAGAATGATATATCTGAAATATTTTGTTAGTCATTTAGCGTCTATGACGACGTTTTGCCATTAAAAATATCAAATAGTAATATATTTTAAATTACATTAAAACTTTAACTATTTTATCATACAGTTAAATATACGAAACACTAAACAAAAACTATTTCAACAAGTATTTACAAAAAATTATTTTCAAAAACTTAAAAAACTTTAACATCAATCGCCTACAACGCGCTAGCCCCGACTGCGTATTTCACCCTGGGTGACACGCGATTGTAGGTAATTATTTCACGCAGGTAGCAAGAGTGACAGAGGCCTGCTTCTACTAATAACTTCCCAATGACCTAATTACTTGAAGTTTCTCAAGGACAAAATTTCATTTAAATCGTTAGAATCAACTCAAGAGGTTCTGCTAAGTTACCCAGACCTACAAAGATCCTGCGCGATCATCATTTTCTCACCATCGATTGGCGCTAAAAGCGCCACAATTACGCTCAAGGCCTATCTTCATCCTCATTAGCTGTTACTTGCTGTTTGCTAAATTTTGCCAATGATATAATAATAAAAATAAATATATTTCATTTCATTTCATACGACGACTTTCTTACTTCTTTCGACATATATTATATAACTAAATAAATAATTGCTCGTTCAAATTATTAAGATTGAAATATAATTACAGACCAACCTGGCGATAGTGAGAATAAAGGTAAAATATCTTCCCATCAAGAATGAATTTAGCTGTCTTTACTACTTATTTATCTCAGTGTGTTGGCTAATTTTCCAATTTCGCTTTTTTACTAATAAGAATAGTTGCTTCGTGTATAGTTATTACTCGTTATTAGTTCCTTTAATATTAAATCCCTTACCTTGCGCGATATAAAGTTGTAAAAGCGTTACGAATAATTATAATTGTTTCCATATTGTTGTGATTGCAATGTTACTGACAGTATGTTGACAAGTTACCGTTCAGCGATAGTTAGATCATAGGATATAACATGAACTTGTCAACCATTGTTGACGTGTAGGCTATAATATTATATTTCATTGTGTATATACACGACATTTTATTTCTATAAATATGGCAGAAGTGTGAAGAAATACTAATGCAGTTCATTGAGTTATTTCAAACTAAAATTATTTCAGTCGTTATCTTAAATAATCAAGAGTTCCCTCCTACAATATATTTGTTAAAAAACTTTTTTAACAATAATAAAAGAATAAAAAAATGCCATTTAATAATTTCATTATATAATTTATGTATGTATGTATGTAAGAAGCTTACTGGCTAACAAGACAACGTTTGCATGGTTCTTGTGCTAAAAATAACTATAATATTTCCAAAAACGACTGTGCAGTGAGGTTGCGGTTCGCTAACATCCGTCTCTTTAATTTGATCAATGCGCTTCTAGGAGCTTTACTTTGTTATCATTGTCACCTTTTGTTGCATTAAAATATATTAATTCAGACACAGGTGGCTTATTCCTGTGGGCGCAGTCAATGTTTGTCCTGGCGCAGTTGTTAACGGGCGGGTTGCTACATGTAAACGAGTTGGACCCCATTCGGCGA
This sequence comes from Parnassius smintheus behrii, assembly GCA_036936625.1. Classification (NCBI taxonomy): domain Eukaryota; kingdom Metazoa; phylum Arthropoda; class Insecta; order Lepidoptera; family Papilionidae; genus Parnassius; species Parnassius smintheus. Next base: position 19,987,409 of record JAUPFT010000005.1, on the reverse strand, counting down.
TATCTGCCGTCATATAACCGACCTCGACGAGCCGGACGTTACTCCGCTTTTCAGGTGCTGTTTGTCATATTCATATTTTAGTACCATCTGTTGTTTTTGGAAATTTTTCACTAGACCTTATTAATTTACGCATCGCATCACTAATTCTACTTCCCACCACCAGCCATACTATCAATTCTGTTGTAATTAACAGGTTCTGAGTTCTGAGGAAGCAAATTACTAAACATTATACTCAACCTCCTACACACATTACACACATTCACTCTACACACAGGGAGGATTACCTACACACTTATAACTATAAGTTAATGAGTTTTGATTTTTTTATACACAGTAAAATGTAAAATCTTAAAGGGAAGAGCGCTGCTGCGCGAGCGATGTTCACGGAATTGTATTTGGTCTATACAACATGTAACAAAAACCCTGTGGTTCCCGTTAACTGCGTTATCAGGATCAGTATCCAAGCATATATTTTTAGAAATATATTTTTAATATAAATTTTTAGAAATATATATTTAATAGAATTTTTTTTTCAAAAAAACATTAAAAATTAATTTTACTGAAAAAAAAAATTAATTTGCAAATTGTATGTGGTTTTATTATCTCTGCATTGGCCGAGGAGTAAGAGGATTGTCAAAGACCCCGCATTACTGATACTCGTGTGAGTTAGAGGAAATAAAACCACATACAATTTGCAAATTAATTTATTTTCATTAAAATTAATTTTTTTAAATGTGTTTTTTTGAAAAAAATTATTTATATACGCTTGGATACTGATTCTGATAACACACTTAACGGGAACCACAGGGTTTTTGTTACATGCTGTATATAACCGAATTGTGTTTGTATCCTAGAAATTAAGATATTCTTTGTTTGTTTGAAATAATAAATTATTATATTATTATTAAAATTTAGTGATGCTACGCTTCACTATTGATCGCATGGCATTATTTCGTAATATAATTAAAATTAAATCTGGCATTTTGAATGATCATTTTCCTGTTTGACATTAGTTAGAGTGTCTTATAATTTTAGTAACACGATTGATTTTTATGCCACCCACCTATAGATTGAAATGCTCTTACGACGCTGTGACTGTAACTTCTGTCAAACTTCTACTAAACAAAAGCTTTCATTCATAATGATGCCTTTGTCTTTTTTGTTTACTATTTAAATATCAAAATGGAAAAGCGTTCATGACCTTACATGCCAATATTTTATTTCCATGCAATAACTCCAGGCCAAGCCAGCATTTGTAAGTATCAATATAATATCATTCTTATAGTTTTGGTGGCGTGTACTGTAGTTTGATCTAAGCTGCCGAGTTTAATAAAAACAGACTGTAATTTATAAAAATAAATTTTTCGCTGACCTCAAAAGAAGGTTCTCAATTTGACTATATTGAATTTCTTTACATTTATGTAACGCGATATTTTTGACAGTTGTGAACCGAATTAAATGATTATTTTTTCATTAAATAGGTATATAGCCCTTTTCTATGCAATAAAATGCTGGCCTCTTGATAATTCTTAGTTCTCATTTATCTTAGTACGCTATACGTTAGTAAAGCTGATATCCTCCCTGACGGCGACCCAGCCGAATATAATTTTACAATTATTTTATAGTTTACGATTATTTAATATTAAATTAAATACAAAATATACCTATATATATATATATATATATATATATATATATATATATATATATATATATATATATATATAGCCAAAATAACTATCATTATCAGCATTACAGCCCTACGCAAGTCTAATATTCAACATAGGCCTCCCCCAAGGTGTGCCACAAAGCACGGTCCCGAGCCACTTGTATCCATCGACTTCCTGCATGTCTTATCAGGTCGTCACTCCATCTAGTGGGGGGCCGCCATACACTTTTTTATATACAGCTTTACCATAATCTTATGTAATATCTACTTTTACAGGGCACCGCAACAGATCTTGTGGTTCAAGTGGTACTCATAGCCGAATCAATGCGTTTACAAGCGATGTTGGGAACATATGGTATACAAACACAGACGCCGCACGAAGTTGAACCAGTTCAGGTAAAATACTAAGTCAAGTGCTTTGTATCGTCTTTATTGTCAGCCAAGAAGTTGTGCCCTGCTGTGTTCCATTTTGAAGGGTAAGGCTTAGTGATCGACAACTGTAAGGTTCTAAATTTGCAGTTGTATACAGGTGACTTCAGACCCAAATTTTGGTTACTACGGCCAGTGTTAACTGAGATTAGCCATCTCTGCAAGAACAAGACGAAATAACATATTGGGTGCGTTTGGCAGAAAAAAGCGCTAGCAAGCGCTTGTAAGCAAAATGGCGATCGTAAGCGGTAAGCGCTGTCAAATCGTAAGTAGCTATTTTCCTCCGGGACACGATGTTAGTTTCAACCGGAGAACCTAACCTAATTTAAATATATGTTTGTAAAGTATTCATATTAAAAACTTACCAATCATGAATTTTAATAACATGTATATGTTTATTCATGTCAATATATTACTTAAAACTAATATTGCACAAAACAACTTATAAACTCTACTTCAAAACAAACAAATGAAATAAGCAAAATGGCGGATTGCGTCAGCGCTACTAAGTACTGTAAGTAGTAACTGTGTAGTAACTGTAAGTAAGTACTGAAGTAGCAATCGTGTCCTGGTCGAAAACTTTCAGCGCTTGTAAGCGCTTGCTAGCGCTTTTTTCTGCCAAACGCATCCATTTTATTCCATGTCCAATTGTATACTGTAACGGATGAATGATGACGTTAATACAAACATTTTTAATGAAATTCGCCACTACAAGCTAAATCACCGTGGCGCTGATTCCTTGTTTGGGGAATCTTCCCAAATAACATCATCATAATGATCAGGTTCTGCAGGTTATACATTAGGTTGGTGACGTAATTTAGTGTTTGTTTTTAAATATGGCGTATATTAGTATATTTATTATGTATATTAGTATTTTTATTATGGTATATATGTATTATTAGGTAGTATAATAGTCAATAGATTATTTGCTGAATTATTATGACCTACAAAAGGTTTTACTACCTACTCAAAACAAAGAACCTATTACAAGGATGGCGAACCAATGGCACGCGTGCCATCGTTGGCACGCGACACAATATTTTGGTCAGGCCACCAATCACAAAGTTCACTATGAAGTATTATATTACGAACGAACGCGAGTGATCCTAGTTACATCGTGGACTACTATTGCTAATGACGCGTAGTTTGTTTCATCATCATCATCATTACAGACCTACACTATAGTTCGCTTACGCATAGCATAATAGTCAATTTCGTTGACACAATTGCATTTAAAAGTTCATTTGTGTTAAATTTATGATTTTACAACCCCAATACAAGATCTGCAACAACAGAAGTCACACTAATATTGCTTTAATTTGAATTACGCGTATAACTAAAACATAAATAAATGAATAAATGTCTCCAATGTCTCAATTCAAAACTCTTTATTTATTTTTGTAGTAAGTAAGGAGTTTTGGGGTCGATAGTATTTAGTACTATTATTTTCCCAATAATCACGAAATCAAAATTATTTTACGGCACGTCTATTGCCTAATGAAACATTTGTTTAGAAAAACGGCACGTTGATACATAACGGTTCGCCACCCCTGACCTATTAAATGTAAACGCCTCGCGGGGGCAGGCACGGGTTATGTGGGACTCACACCGACTTAAAACCTCAAGAATGTAAAGAGCGCCTTCCTCCGTGGCCTCTAACTCCACTTGCGTAACGGACATCCCCGAGTCTAATACGCGGCGGCTATGTGGTCAGGGAAAAACGAGCACTCGGTAGCACCAGCTTTCCTGATTCCAACGGCAGATTTAATCTATGGCGCCGCCGCTAACCAAGTATCGGCCGCGGAGAGTAGGGAGAGAGATGCCTCGTAATACCGACACTCCTTTCCCCCCGCGGCCCTACCATCATCGCACCAGCGGTGCGACGGGGGAGAGGAGTTAAGATGTTGCAAGAATACCGTCACTCCTCTCCCCCCGCATCAACGGTGCGACCCTGCGCCAGGGTCACGGAGGACCACCCTTCCCGACATAGTCCGCTAACGCACATACGAAGTGGACTTCGCAAGTCCACTCGGAGCGGCCAACTTGGGTCAGTCCCAATTCGAGATCAAATAGGACCCACCAAGTTTATCTTAATTTTGGCTAATAAATAATTTTTACGGTTATCATTAGCTGATGATAAAGCGTTTAAACATAAAGTCAACATATATAATATGAGTCCTTAACAATGTTCTGAACGTTGACCTTGGCCAGAAAAATTGGAGTGAAAAATCATTTAGTACAGAATTCTCAGTTGCTTTTGGTCTCATCCTGATTCGCTGCTGTCGAAAGTCACTTTCTATAGCATTTCATTTTGTCGTATTTATCCTAATCACATTCAAGAACCAGTTGAAATTTCCATATCTATATGATGACGATTGCTATGCTTCTAGAGGAACGGTCTCACAAACCTGTTGTAATATGTACATGGTTATACCATCTTTGATATATTACATAGGGAGGGATAATATTAGAGTATTTTAAAATTTCAGCAACAAAACGTAGCAGGCCCTACTTTACTTTAAGTATTGTATAACATAATATTTAATAACGGTTTTTAGGTGTGCAGTTCTACGCAATTGGTGCATGTATATAGAGAGTTGGGCGTGTGTCCAAAGTTAAAACTAACGGGACGTCCTATCAGACCCGTGGGATCATTGGGAACGAGTAAGGTAAAATTATAAATTGTTATACAACTAAATGTAAATTAATATGAGAAAACAATATTACGTAGATTTTTATAAAAGACTACTCGGGTCGATAGCTACAGTAGGTACAGTAACATTGTTTGAAGAATCAAATATTATTTTTACATAGTTTTGGTAATATAATAGTAACTAAAATAATTATATATGTCATCCCATAAAGTCCAAAAAATTATGCGATATCAACATTTTAGGTGAAATAAAGTTTCATATTTGTATTTCAACAGGAAAATTTTATTGGCATACTACATGTTATATCGAAATTTAAATATGCCATAGAAGTATTAATGCTGAGGCTAAAATTCTAACGCGCATACCTAAGAACTTTTTATCAGTTTTAATTTCACATTTAAATAATACTTTTTTTTCCTTTTCAGATTTACAGAGTTTGTGGAATGACGGTGCTATGCTACCCTCTTATTTTTGAAGTTTCAGAATTTTATCTTTATAGAGACATGGCTTTATTGATTGATGACATAAAGACTGAGCTACAGTTCGTTGGAAAGTAAGTTTGTGTTTTAAAAATTAGTTTAATAGAAACTTGCGCTGTACACAAATACAATTACTGTCTTTTACAATGTTATTCAATAACTACAGAAACGTTATGCGCAACCACATTAGAGGGTGACAAGACGTCTTTAGCCTTCTTTGCTTGAAGGTTACTGCAGGTGTCTATGGAGTGCAGTAGCCACTTACCATACCGTGGACCGTATGTTCGTTTTTAAATTCAATTATATAAAAAATCATCACCCCAGGAAAATTCAGAAAAACATTTGACTGCATCTTGGATTAAATCAATCATTGCGGGGAACTATTTTTCGTATATTGCTGTTATAATTTTTCCAGTCGCTTGGAATGCTAAATCGACGACCGCTTCATCTTGATCAGTTGCTGCCAAATGGAACACCGAGAAAATATTCTTCCAATCAGATTTAATATTTGGAGCCTGAGAGTTCACCATTTGCGCAATGCACCTTACAACCATATCACGTACTGTAAGAGAGCTATTTTTCTTCACTATATTATGTTCAAAAGGTCGCAAAAAGTCTTTTTGGAATTTGAAGTTAGCAAGTTCGCCTTTTTCTACAAACTTTATCGAAATGTATTATAGCCAGTGATTTTAACCTATCCTGTATTGATTGGAATATTGAATATCGAACAGTATTAAAAAAGGGATGTGTGCAAAATCAAAATGCAGCAACTCAATTATTAAACTTTAATATCTTATTATGGTTTATCTCAATATAATTACTTTCAGAATTCCCAGATTTAGCATTTTCCAATATGCCTATAATCATTGACAAAAGTCTATGTTCATTAGTGAAGGACATGGTTATACCATCTTTGATATATTACATAGGGAGGGCCGTGACCATGAGTGCTGTAAAGCGTTCGAAACGTCGGGTATTTAAAAAGTTAAATATACGCGATAAATTCCGTAAAAAGTAGTGTTATTTCAAGGCAATATATTTTTGTCGCGTAGGTATTGTAAGAGGTATATATGGTAAATATCTAGTAATGCCAGAAATATCTCTTAGTACTACAATCGTCAATCTCTTGGCCAAGCGCGGTGATTAAAAGGAATCCCCCTACAACGAGAGGCCCAATGAAATATTATAAAACAATTTTTATACACAGGGAATAGTAAATGGATTAAATTATAAAGTTTGAAGACAATACAATTATTCCAATCAATTTGTCTTCGAGGATTACCTCACCATATCACCGTTACGAAATAGAAAACTGCATGGAGCAAGATAAAATTCAATAGACAGAATTTGTAGCGAATATTTTTTTAAATTATTTTATTCATCATCATCATCATTACAGTGTATCCAGACTCCACTGCTGAACATATGCCTTCCCCCACAGAGCGCCCCATAGTGGAGAGTTTTCCGTAGTTGCCACATTAGGCAGCTGGTTGGCAAATGCAGCTTATATAATTTTCAGTTGTTATCAAGAAGATGCTGCTGCAAATCTCCAGTTTCACTTCCTCTCTGTCGCCTCTTCTGACACCCACGGGTCGATATAGGGTAGTGAATATCCATGTAGTGACGGTGTAGGAATACCTATATTATCGACTACCTATATTGTCCCATGCATGTGTACTTGTGTTATTGGATGATAAAGAGTCATGTCCAATTTTGACCTGAAAATTTTCTGACGCGTTTTATGATGTAAAATATCTTATAAAATTGTCTTTATTTTGCTTATTTCGTATCGCATAATTGAATTTTCCAATAAAGCCAGAAAAGAATGTTTATCATTCTCAATAGACTTTTGGAGATGGAACGCGTTAACAATGACTTAAAAATTCAAAATCCATGACGATATATATTTAAAAAAAAACGTGTTTTACACATTTCGTTTCACAGATTATGAAAATCTTATTAATTTGTCATGTGGTTTATGAATGTCCAAAATAACCTTTTGTTTTTTGTTACTTATCTTATCATTTTATGATTAGATACGATTTTTTGTGGTTTTATACTATGGTGTGGAAGTTATTTTTCTTTCCACAGCATAGTATACCATACTGTACAGTTGATAGGTTATAACCTGAAAAACTTATTTACTTTTCATCATTTTTCCCTGTCCTCTAAATGGAAAGGTGATAAGTTATTATGTTATTATAAACAGTAATTGATTTTATGCAACAGTAGCTGTAGGTAGACGCGACCTGTAAAACGAACCAAATGACAGGTCAATCAATGTATGGAAAATGGGCATACTTCGTTCCTCATAACTTTGATTCTATTACAGATACTGGCGGTTGTCGGGACGACCCACCGTGTGTTTGTTGGTGCGCGAAGAACACATGCGCGATCCTCACTTCAAACAAATGCTTGACTTATTTGCAATGCTTAAGAAAGGACATTGTGACGGAGTCAAAGTAAGACTTGGCCGTTTACAGAATTTAATCTCAAGCTCATGTATAGGTTAGTATCAAAATATTTATTGATTAAAGATACTTTTACGGATTTTATTGCGTTTATTTTATTATTTTTTTGTTTAATTTATTTGAAAAACAACCCAAGCATACCACTGCAAGACCTCAAGACACAATAAGTTCATTCTGCGTAGATCGGTTCATAAATAATTATTAAAAAGCTGAAGGTACTCCAGGTTAACATTGACATTAGGACGTCAGTCACTTCAGTCGCCCATGACCATAGGTGCTGGAAAGCACCCGAAGCATCAGGAATAAAAATCAAATAAACGCGATAAAATCTGTAAAAGTAGTGTTAATCAATGTGTAGTGTTTGCGTAAATATGAGAATATATTATAAAATTATTTATTTAAAATGCATTAAAATAAGAGAAAAACAATCGTGTGGTGTCATCGTGAGAGAATTGAATATCCCATAACATTCTGTGGGTGTCGTAAGAAGGGCTAGTAGTAAATGAAACCATAATATATATGGGGGAATATATCTGGATGAAGAAAAGAATATACAAAGTTTACTCAAATATCAATATCTTACACTATTATACGAGAAATATTTATTTCATTATCATTACTATCGTCGTCATTATCATTATTACGGCCTATCAAAAGTCTGCTGCTGAACTACAACTTTGTGAAAGTATTTATATATATTTTTATAGGAGTTAGGGGGTAAACGAGCATACGGCTCACTTGATGTTAACTACCGCCGCCCATGAACAACTGCAACGCCAGAGGATTTTCAGGTGCGTTGCCGGCATTTTAGAAAGGAGTAAGCTCTTTTCTTGAAGGTCTCCAAGTGGTATCGGTCCGGGTAAATCGCCGGTGGTAAACAATTCCACAGAGAGGTCGTACGCGGAGGAAAACTAGTGAAACGTAAAGTGTTGGATCACCAAGCATCCGGATGGTGTGGATGGTATCGGCAATTTTGCCGCGTAGTGCGTTCATGAAATTTGGCGGCTGGGATTAATTCGAACAATTCCTCAGAGCACTCCCCGTGGTAGATAAAATCAGCCGCTTTTCTACTTTATAGAGCACTTAGACTTCATGAGTCAAGGCGAGTTCCCATCGGAGATGTTCACCCAGTTCAAACAGCTGGAACACGAGTACATCGGTTACCAGTCACTGACGGACGTGCCGCGTACACTCACTTACCGCGAGGATAATCTTAATTACGAGTCGTACAAGGACAAGCCCACGCACGAAGTAGTCTCAGCTTTACGATCCACTGACAATATTTTCGCACAATGCCAACTGTGGGGCATACTGCTTGAGAGGGAAGGACCTATGTATGAGGTAAGTTCAATTTTAATAGTAATAATCTCTTACAAGCCGTATTTAAGTCACGGCGGCCTTGTTAGTATTATAGACTCTGTCACTCTTGCTACCTCTGTGATGTTAATACATACAATCGCGCAGAACCTCAGGTTACATACGCAGTCAGGGCTAGCGCGTTTTTAGCGAGCCACGTACTAGTGAATTGCAAAGTTCAAAGTTGTATATTTAGTTATAGGATAAAATAGTTGTATAAGTTTTAGTGTAAATTATATTTATATATACCGGCTGTCCCGGAACTCAACACCAAGCTGGTACGGTAAAATACAAAAAAGTTGCAATAATATTTTTATGGAAAGATAAGTAGCAGAGATGGGTAGAGATAAAGTAGTTTATGGATTTCACCGAATACAAATATTCGGCCAAAAGTTCGGTAAAACTTTTACTGACCCGAACATTCGGCCGAAAATTATTTGGCAGGGTCATCTCGGTACCATCAATTTATGTCGAAACTTGTTACCGTAAAGCGCACGGGATTAGCGCCGGACCTCCGTTATTTGTAACAGTCTTCAGTGGTCCCTACCCCTCGCTCCCCCGCCACATCCGACATGTTATTGCATCATCTAGTACTAAGCAAATTGCCGAGACGTGCTTCTGTTTTGACTATTTAGGTGAGAAAAAAATATTTCGTTGTGTTATTCTTAGTGAAAAACGATAATTATATGATAAAAATGAGTGGCAGGAGATCTACTATTTGGACTTATTTTAGAGAAACTGACGACCAAAGTAAAGTGAAATGTACTAATGTAATGTAATGTTTCTTTGTTTGATTCCATAAATATTTTATCTATTTGCTATAATTGGAAATACCTCAAAAACAACGCTATACAAGTAGACTTAACCCATAAATAAAATATAATTTCAACAGTAAAATTATGAAAGACATGGTATTACTCAAGATTTTCAAAAGTATACCTATTATCACTTAACCATGTAACATGGATTTTTATTTCTGCTAGAACTGGTACAACCTGGCTTATCGCCTCTCGAAAATATTAACGCATATTAATTTGATCACTCCATCCGTCCATCGTTTCCATCCGACCGTGTTTTCCCTGCCAGTGTTATTATTTAAATTATACGTCAGATTTAGAGATTTTTCATTCTTAAATTAAATAACTAAAGACTTATAATAATATAAGACATTATATTAAAATAAAACAGTTGTAAATTTAATAAATAATTAAAAGGTACATACTGTTTTTTTTTCTCGTTTTTGAAAACTAGGTAACCACGGAAAATCGTCCGTGACGTAGGAAGGGGGAAATATGCAAATCCAAAAGGACACTCGCGCACAGCGATTAAGTTTATTTTAGCTTGCATCGTGATTTGTGTTATTAATGATAATTATGTAGGCTATTAAAACGTTGGCATATATAGTCAACATCAAAAAAGTGCAACTTCGTTTGCGCAAGCACAAATGTACTCCTTATTCCCTCACCCTCATAGTCCGACGGGACGGTGATTCGACACGACCGAAGAGAGATCAGGCGACAGACCAACGGCTTTATGTGGTTTATGAGGCGCATGGGTGAAATACCCGTAATAATAAATTTGTCAACAGAAAAACCCAATAACTGATTTTGGCTCGACCCAGGATTGGACCCAGGCAGGACCCAGGAACCCGGGACCTCATAATCAACAACCGCGTGTACAACACTAGACCAAGGAGGCGGTCAAGTTCAACATTACACAACATGTAACAAAATAAACACAACCACTGTAGCTTGTTCATAATTAACAACCACGTTTACGACACTAGACCAAGTAGGCAGTCAAGTTCAACATTATACAACATGTAACAAAATAAACACAACCACTGTAGCTTGTTCATATCAACAACCGCGTTTACGACACTAGACCAAGTAGGCAGTCAAGTTCAACATTGTATAACATGTAACAAAATAAACACAACCACTGTAGCTTGTTCATATCAACAACCGCGTTTACGACACTAGACCAAGTAGGCAGTCAAGTTCAACATTATACAACATGTAACAAAATAAACACAACCACTGTAGCTTGTTCATAATCAACAACCGCGTTTACGACACTAGACCAAGTAGGCAGTCAAGTTCAACATTGTGTAACATGTAACAAAATAAACACAACCACTGTAGCTTGTTCATATCAACAACCGCGTTTACGACACTAGACCAAGTAGGCAGTCAAGTTCAACATTATACAACATGTAACAAAATAAACACAACCACTGTAGCTTGTTCGTAATCAACAACCGCGTTTACGACACTAGACCAAGTAGGCAGTCAAGTTCAACATTGTATAACATGTAACAAAATAAACACAACCACTGTAGCTTGTTCATATCAACAACCGCGTTTACGACACTAGACCAAGTAGGCAGTCAAGTTCAACATTATACAACATGTAACAAAATAAACACAACCACTGTAGCTTATTCATATCAACAACCGCGTTTACGACACTAGACCAAGTAGGCAGTCAAGTTCAACATTGTATAACATGTAACAAAATAAGCACAACCACTGTAGCTTGTTCATATCAACAACCGCGTTTACGACACTAGACCAAGTAGGCAGTCAAGTTCAACATTATACAACATGTAACAAAATAAACACAACCACTGTAGCTTGTTCATAATCAACAACCGCGTTTACGACACTAGACTAAGGAGGCAGTCAAGTTCAACATGTAACAAAATAAACAACCACTGTAGCTTGTTCATAATCAACAACCGCGTTTACGACACTAGACCAAGGAGGCAGTCAAGTTCAACATTATACAACATGTAACAAAATAAACACAACCACTGTAGCTTGTTCATAATCAACAACCGCGTTTACGACACTAGACCAAGGAGGCAGTCAAGTTCAACATTATACAACATGTAACAAAATAAACACAACCACTGTAGCTTGTTCATAATCAACAACCGCGTTTACGACACTAGACCAAGGAGGCAGTCAAGCTCAATATTATACATGTAACAAAATAAATACAACTACTGTAGCTTGTTCGTAATCGGTTACTAAATTGTTTACTAAGTTTTTATACTTCGGCGAATATGACTCTTCCCTATTTCATCAAAATTATATTTAAGATCATTAGAAAGGCCTGCTATTCTGTATGGCCTTGATGAAATACTTGATGTACCTGATGACCCTGTACTTATGATGTTTCAGTCGGATTTGTAGCCCTCTCGCAACAATTCTAATTTAAATGTTATTTCTAAGAAAAATACTATTAAAATTTATATTATTTTTAGAACTGATCTTCCTATTAAAGTACTTAAGTAATGAATTCTTATGATATATGAAATTATTTTTTTTATTTTATTGCTTAAGAAATTAAAATTTCGTTCCTTGAATGTCAAAATGTTTTTTAATCTACTACCGTTTTAAATGGGGCTCTTCTGTTCGGTGCGGAAAAAGTGAAAGAAACCTACGCAGGTAGTTAATTAGTTAGTGTACCTATAGTTTTTTTTTCGAGCGACTTCATATGTTACGTTAAGGTTACTATTTGAAAATCTCATATTTTTTTAAAGCCAGTGGTATAATATTCTCAAACAAAACTGAAAAGGAATATATCCATAAGTAATCAATTCTATAATAAAACCACAGAACAAAACTTGTAAATCTGAGCAGACCAGTTCCCACAAGCAGCACCTGATCACAAGTGTGTTGCACGTTGTTAAATAGGGTTGGCCAGGATAACTTTCTATGGTTCCTAACGCTGTAGAAAACACTAAAAAATGAACGGCAACGAGATATCTGAACGTTAAGTCACGTGAATTATGGCTTTATTTTAGGCATTTTTATATTGTAGAATATCGTCTTGGCTAGCCCAACTTATCTCAATAGCCGAAATCAGATTGAGAGTGAAACTACGTTAAGTAAGAGTGTCAAGTGTTTATAAGGTTAACATTTACGACACCAATTATTTGTTGTGATGAATATTGTTATCGGCTTTGGGTTCGTGACAATAAAAACTGCCGATTGAACACCAATTAAAATTTAAAAAACACTAATAATTAATCACACTGATCACTTTAGTTCACTTTATTTCGCTCCGAACCTTCGCTTGTGTCGCCAATTCAATACTGCCCCGGTCGCGGCCTTTAACGGCTTTATATAGGCCTTTTCCACCGAAACATCTAGAATGTTCCAGCAAATACCGGTCCCTACCGACTAGATGTAGAAGATTCGAGTGTGGACTTTTCTAAAAAGCTTAATTCTTCTACTTGATACTAGATGGCGATGTTGGTGGAAAGTTCAGGCATGGCATTTTCTAGAAAGCTCTTCCTCGCTCTGCTCCCCGACACTAGATGGCGCTAGGAGCGTTAATTATGGCTTGCAACAATATCCTAATAATATCGCAACAGCTATTTTTAATATTACAAAAAAAAATTACAGGTAAATGGTAAAACGGCTCTAGAGTCCCTAAAGAGCCTGTACCACAGTGCTGGAGTGCTCCGGCATTGGCGCGCAGTGCGGTACTGCTCCTCACTACTGAACCATACAGTTGACTCGATCAGTCCCTTCATCACAACTGTACTCGTGAATGGAAAACAGGTAACCTCTAAACTATTATACTTTCGTTTTTTAATTTATATAGAATAAGCCTTATTAATAGAAATGTTCATGTAGTATAGTGTCACAATAAAGTACCCAATAACTGATCTATACAAATTTGACTTTTACTAATTATAAATACTACTAATTTTTTATGATTGTTTGGTTCTTTTTTTGCGTATCTATTTTACTAGTTCTCAGAAACATTTGAAAAAATTAAAGATGTTGATGCATATAGACGTACATATAGACCGACTTAATGTTAGCAATAAATAAGCTATACATTTATAAGTGAATGTTTCAGCTAACGGTTGGTGTGATCGGTCGAAAAGAGACCGTATTCGACAAGCCCATGACACCTGGCGAAATCCAGTCTGTGATGTATTCCACTATTCAACCCTATGATGTCATTGGAGCTGTGTTGCAACAGGTAATATAATTTCACTCTCTTATTTTCGCAACATTATCTCAAGTATGTGACTCTTAAAATATAGTCCTATAGTGGTAGATACTGGGTGTATTTTTTTTTGATATGAGAATCTTAACAAAATATGAGAGACAATCCGCACAGCGGAATCCGACATTTCGTACCAGATTTCCAACACGCACTTAGTCATTACCGATTCGATTGATTATTTTTATCATCAGGAATCTTACCAAATCAAATTAGTATACAGATATTTGTTACTTTTATAATTACTATTTTTTACAGGAGATAGTTCTTTACTGCGGTAGGCTAATCGGCACAAATCCAGATATGTTTCGTGGTATATTGAAGATACGTGTGGGCTGGGTGCTGGAGGCCATCCGCACGTACTTGGAATTATTCCCGAACGAGAAGCGCGCCGACGCTACGTTGGAGAGCCTCTCGCCGTACCGGCTGCGCATCCTGCTGCAGCAAGTGCTCACCGTGTCCGACTGGGCCGACGAGCGTGGGTCAGTGTCAGCGAGTAATTCAATATAGAGAGCTAGCACTACTGTATTGAGTGTTCATCGTGTCTGGCTGGACCAACTAGCGCGGATCTGTGCCAGAGAGTAATTATATCTAGAGATGGTCACTGTACTCGGCGTATCGCTCACTCGTGTATCCAAACCAGAATTAGCCAAGTTAGGATGAGAAAAACCATTTCCAACCTTTTCGAAAATTTCATAACAGTTCCCAAAATCATAACTATAGGAATGTACAATGTTCTTCAATTGATTTGCAATAAAATTTGCTACGTTTTTTGATAATGAGTTTTTTATCTGGTGCAGGTTTTATATTTAACTTTTTTTATGTGGTAGACATGCTACAGCTATATTATAGTTGTAGCACGAATGGGCCGGCTCGTCCGGGGCAGGACCACACTCTGACAGAATACCAGCGTAAAATAGCAGCGTAATGCTGCTGTGTTTCGTATGGTGAGTGTTGTCTACCGGTGAGCCTTTTTAGTGAAATCGAGGCATTCCATATTAGTACTCAGAGACAATGCATTTGCATTTTGATCCTTAGTTGAAAATAAATGTGGATGTCTATGGGCCACAGCATTCACTAACCATCAGGTGGACTGTGTGCTTATTTGTCACACAATGTTATAAAAAAAAATTAACTATAGTATAAAACAGAATAACATTTATTAACGTAATTTATTTTACTATTAAAACTTGCCAAGTTAAAAAATCATTCGCCGCTGCCCATCTCCAGGCATGTTTTTGTCTGTAGTCTCTTACGACGCCCACAATATATATATATATATATATATATATATATATATATATATATATATATATATATATATATATATATACATGGTCAATACTAAGCTTGAAGTTCAAGAATACACTTTTTATCTTTATATATAAAAATCTATCTGTTACCAATTTTGATGCATTTTTTTGTTTGTGTTTTAAATGGAGCCCTAGGCGATTATAGCCGTGGTAGCTCAGATGGTTAACGCTCGCTGTAAATATAACAGAATGCGAGTAACCCGGGTTCAATCCCCGCCGGCACCAATGAAATTGTTAATTGCAATTTTAAGTGCTGATTTACCACGTGCTCGGCGGTGAAGGAAAACATCGTGGGGAAACCTGCATTTCTGAGGAATAAGAAAAGAAAATTTCGAAGACTTGTGAAGTTCGCCAACACGCATTGGGGCAGCGCGGCGGACACTTCCTTGCCCTAAAACCCTCGCAGTAATGAGGGGAGGCCTGTGCCCAGCAGTGGGACATATATAGACTGCAACTTTACTTTTTACTTTACTAGATGATTTATATTCACATTTGGACTCGGTAGGTGGCGCTGTTGTCGAGATCCAGAAATCACCCGAGTGAAGCCGGGGGTGATCGCTGGTATATGATAAAGTTGAATTCAGTTTTTTAGTGCATAATATTATAATTTTTGGTTTTAGATTAACGCCTTTGCAGCGTCGTCAGTTGGAGGGTTGCCTGTGTCGTGTGCCAAAACTTTTCTACATACAAGTCTGGGATATTCTTCTAAGAACTCCTAAAGGAATTATTGTTCAGGTAGAGCCATTTACAATGCAATCAATTGAATTAATGTAATATTACACTTTTGGGTCAAACAACAACATATTATCAAACGTGTGTATTCATGTTTTGCACATTTAAGGGTTATTATGTTTATCCACCGATAATCGGAATTCGTATATTAATTTCTTCCGATTTTCTCCCTCGCCTGTGTACAGTCGGTTATAGAAACATTATGGCTGTTTGTTAAAACTTTTTTGAATAATGATGATAATATGATGGCGCTTGTGAAATACTATGAAAAGACGTGGCTCATGGACGAAAATTGTGTGGATGTTTGTAATTCATTCGGAGTGCCTCACAGAACTACAAATTCATTTGAATCTTGGCATAAAACTATTTCAAATGATGTTAAAGACAAACATCAAAATTTTGTAAAGTTTTTGGATTGTATGGAAAACAATTTTTTCGCTAACACATCTATTGTAACAAAGAAATTTAGAAAACGATTGCAAATGTACATTAAAAGAGACGTATTTATCAAGGATATACAATTACGTCTACTCAAAAATGAAATTAGTGTTGGTCTTTTCTTGGTCATATTGCAGAATTTATAAATTTATTTAAAAACTTATTGTTATTTAAAACGAGGAAGTTCAATTCGGTTTAAATCCCGTACGTAATATGGTTTTTGTTTAAGTTTGGGGTTATTAAAAATTAATAATATAATATTAAAATATAAATACATTTTCTTGGGGTAAAAAAGCGGAACAAAAAAAATGATTTCCGGGCTAATTTTTTGGGATGGATAAAAGAAATAAACCACATTTAATTGTATTGTATCAGATAAATACAAAAATTTTAATTTTTTCTCAAAAATTATATATTCGTTAATGCACTATTTACACAGGGCCACGCTATTCCCGCACAACCGACACTAGTTATCATGTCGCGGTCGGAACTGTCATTTGCACTCCTTGTGGAAGAAGCATTAGTTCGTATAGAGTCTGCGCCGCGGCGTCAGCTCTGCGTGGAACTACTCTGTGTCCTGGCCACCATACTGCGACGCAATCCCGAGCTCTACTTACAACAGGCTCTAGATCTGGATAAATTGCTGGACGATGCCCAATACACTTATGCAAAGGTATGTTGTGTTAATTAATGAATTCAGCAAACTAAATTCCAATCGAATATATCTCGATAGTTGGCAGTCAAATGGTGGGTGGATGCTAAGACCCTTAGACACCTACATCTGTCCTCGATTATAAAATCAAAATGTACATGTGTTGACACACCTATAGTTCATAAAAGATAGCTTGATCTCTGCGACAGCTGTCAGTAAAATCACGCCTATGAAGTCCTGAATTTCTTAGTAGTACAGACAGACAGTACCTGTCAATGTCATACTGTATGGGCATGCCGACCTAATTAGGTCCTAAAATTAAAATTAATAAAATTAAAATTAATAACATAAAATAAGGACCTAATTAGGTCGGCATGCCCATAAAGTATGACATTGACAGGTACTGTCTGTACTACTAAGAAATTCAGGACTTCATGGGCGTGATTTTACTGACAGCTGTCGCAGAGATCAAGCTATCTTTTATGAACCATAAGTACTAAGATTGAATACCTCGTAGCCAATAAAAGAGGTCTCCGATTCTTTACATTAACCTTATGAAACAGCAGCATTGAGCAGCTATTTTACGCTGGTGTTCTATGGGTGGTTCTCCCTCGGTGATGTAGGTGAAAGCATGACTCTTCATTGTTTAAAAAAAATATTATTTTTGGTTTGAATTTAACAAATTGATGATAAAAATTCATTGATGTTTAACGCTTATAAAAACCTATCTACAAAAAAGGAAAAGGGAGAGAGAGAAAGAGAGAGAGACTCTTTGCCTGATCAGAGCGTATTAAAAGAGAGAGAGAAAGAGAGAGAGACTCTGCCTGATCAGAGCGCATTAAAAGGGAGAGAGAGAAAGAGAGAGAGACTGCCTGATCAGAGCGCATTAAAAGGGAGAGAGAGAGAGAGAGAGAGACTCTTTGCCTGATCAGAGCGCATTAAAAGGGAGAGAGAGAAAGAGAGAGACTCTTTGCCTGATCAGAGCGCATTAAAAGGGAGAGAGAGAAAGAGAGAGAGACTCTTTGCCTGATCAGAGCGCATTAAAAGGGAGAGAGAGAAAGAGAGAGAGAGACTCTGCCTGATCAGAGCGCATTAAAAGGGAGAGAGAGAAAGAGAGAGAGACTCTTTGCCTGATCAGAGCGCATTAAAAGGGATAGAGATAAAGAGAGAGAGAGACTCTTTGCCTGATCAGAGCGCATAAAAGGGAGAGAGAGAAGGAGAGAGAGACTCTTTGTCTGATCAGAGCGCATTAAAAGGGAGAGAGAGAAAGAGAGAGAGACTCTTTGCCTGATCAGAGCGCATTAAAAGTGAGGTGTGTGGTGATTGTCCCCCTTTCGCTTTGCTTGTTTTCTCAGACGGTATTCCTCAATTAATTTTTACTTTTTGTCTTTGTAATTCTCTACTTGACCTCAGACCAACAAAGATGTACGTAAATTTATCAAGTGACGGCGACCGTGTTCATATTGTAAGAATACGTACACACGCACAATTTTTTTTTAAATTTATTTATTCAGCTAAACTTACCACTTACATTACAGGATTAGTGAAAACAGTAAACATTTTAATTATTCTAACATATTATAAATAATGCAGCCCTAGTGAATTCACTCACAGAACATAAGAATATGTCACCTCCTCATGGATAAGGTTAAGTCTGGTAACGCGGAGTGCGCACCGCCAGCAGCCGCGGCCGCCGCCCTCGCCACACGTATTGCTCCGAGGCATTCAAATATATACCCTCCAAGAAATAAGGATTGTCTATCTTTCCTCTTATTACTTGGAGAATATATGATATCAGTGCGAGGTCCCGCCTAACACAGTTCATTATATCCCACCATACTTATAACGAATAAGATTGGATATTTAAGTGGGTAAAAAGGATATACCCCATACTGTTTGTGATATAGAAACCTAACAAATTTGGTGTGTGGAGCCAAGATAACCGCGTTGCACTCAAGCTGGCTCCTAACTAAGGCGTTACACAATGCTATAATGGCTTTAATGTTAGTGAAACGACGAGCCCTTCGCAGTATGAAACCTAAGTCTCGATACGCTTTCTTGGAGATGTCCACTATATGATTTTGAAAATAAGTACATTACATACAAGGATTGAAAGATGACCTTATCACAAAAATTGATAGGGGCATACTCCACTGGTTTGGGCACGTTGAACGAATGAGTGAAGACCGAATGGTGAAAAAAATATATAGAGCGAAAGTAAATATTAAAAGGTGTCGAGGTAGACCGAGACTAACTTTCGAAGACCATGTGAGCAAATTGCTCGAAGAGGGGAGGGTCAAGAGTACTCGGATACCTAGACGTGCATGTATGAAGAAGTTAATGAACCTGAAAGAAGCGAAAGAGGTATGTAAGGATCATGACACTTGGCGATCTGTTCTCTCTGGCTACCCCGTTAGGGATTGTGCGTGAAGATAAGTAAATAAGTAAGTAAAATAAGTACAGAGGTGAAACCAACATCCAAAATCTTAAACTCGTTCACTCGTGCCATAGCTACTCCATCTAGCTCATACGTGAAGAAGAAAGAGAATGGAAATGCTTACGCGAGTAAAAGTTAGCGTTACACACTTAGATGAATTAAACTGCAACTTATGATCCTCACACCATGCTAACACCCTATCAATGTCGCGTTGTAACCTCTTACAGTCCTCCCGTTCCCTGATCGGTGGATATAGCTTGAGGTCGTCAGCAAACACAACACTCGGCAGATCATTTATCATTAATGGCTGCGTTTGGCAGAAAAAACCGCTAGGAAGCGCTTGTAAGCAAAATGGCGAAACTATACAGTTTTCGGCCAGGACACGTTTGCTAACTTCAGTAGCGCTGACATAATCCGCCATTTTGCTTATTTATTTTGTTTGTTTTGAAGTAGAGTTTATAAGTTGTTTTGTGCAATTAGTTTAAAGTAATATAAAATGACATGAATAAAATATTATAGAGGTTATTAAAAATTCATGATTGGTAAGCTTTTAATTTTTTTTAAAAAACAACTTTATAAACATATATTTAGATTAGGTTAGGTTCCCCGGTTAAAACTAACTTAGTGTCCTAGAGGAAAATAGTTATTTACCATTTGACAGCGCTTACCGCTTACGATCGCCATTTTGCTTATAAGCACTTCCTAGCGCTTTTTCTGCCAAGCAGCCAATGTAAACTCGAGAGGACCGAGGTTTCTGCCCTGGTTTTAGGTGCATGTTATTGCGAGCAGCAATGAGCTTTTGTCGTGGCGTGAGTGCGTTTCAATAAGTTGAGCATGATTTTTTCTTTGTTGGCCTTATTACATTGCAATTTAGAGTTACTACTTTAGAAATTTCTTTTGAGTCGTGTGGCGTTTTACATTACCTAAATTACATGTTGATAAAATACACATCCGGAAAAGATATTTGTTCTCGTAACTGTATAGTATAATATCTATTACCCAATATTGTCTCGTGGATATTGACCGAGGAAAATTGAATCAGGAGCTGGGCGGCAGCATCTTCCTGATAATAACTCAGAATAATAAAAATCTGCAGTTGTCAGTTTTATAAACTGTAATGGATGAATGTTCTATAGCAAATATACTCCCCATGAGGTAATCTTTGGGAGAGGTCTAAGTTCAGCAGTAGACTTTAGATGGACTGTAATGGCAAATGATGATTGCAGTTGGAGTTAGACTCTGAGTTCAATGGTAATTTGTGTGGTATAGGATAGCGGCTCTGTGGGTGTGGATGCAGGCGCGGGACTGAGTGCGGGCGCTCCGGCGGTGACGCTGGGCTACCTGGCGCGCGCCGTCGTCAACAGCGTGCTGCAGGCCGCCGCCGCGCCGCACCTGCAGCCTGCCGCGCACGACTCCTGCCTCGTCGCCTGACGCACCGCCGCGTCAGCACCGCATGCATCACGGTGCCACCACAATAATATCTGTGCGACCATAATACGCGACAAGACTGCACGTATTCGCGGACTCACTTAAATTGCAAATGCAAGCGAATCAATTGCAAGTGCGTCTAGTACTATTATTTATTCTGTGGTCATTGTTTAAAAATATGTTACTGAGCCCTGTAGCTGAGATAATAGAAATGTAAGTAAAGTAAATTTATGTATAAAATAGTAATGTATATATAAAATAGGATTTTAATAATTATAATTTTATTTTAGTGTCAAGTTTGTTTATTAAATATCATTTATAATTTTTGTTTCATTTACAAAAAACATACCGTGAAATTATTAAAATATATTGACATTTTTAACATTTTGAGCGCCAACGACATCTATAGTTGACAAAAAACCCGGCCAACAAACATATGAATTATAGATATTAGAAAATTATTACTGTTATTTTAATTCTACATTTCTCAATATAGAATATCCCAGCAATGTTTAAGTTTAAAAAACAAGTCTTTTATAGCCAGCCACAAATACTCAGAAACATTGATCTAAAAAAAATGGATTTCTATCCAAGCAAATACTATGTCCATATTTGTCGTCTATATTTGACCGCTAATGTTGTAATGCATTAGGCGTAGATTTATTGAAAACTATTCAAAATTAAACGCAAACGTTATTTTTTAAATTATTGATATTTGAATAAAACAAAAGGTAAGAAACATAAAAATATCATCAGCTACATAAATAAAAGAAAATTACATCAAAACAACTTCGCGTAATAAATCTAATATCTCAAATCTGGCGCATCCTTAGCGCGTCATCGATTATCAGTTCATTGCGCGCCGTGATCAAGGATAGACGACACCCTGGTGACGTCGTAAACGAATAGCGGGAAAATTAGTGCGGTGCAACATGAACATTCTGTTTTCGTGGTTAAAATGATTCTCTTCATGTTTATATAATTTTATATTGCAAATACGTGGTAGAGCCATGCTGCAGTTATATTAGTAGGTAGTATAGTTGTAGCACGAATGGGTCGGCTCGACCGGGGAAGGACCACGCTCTCACAGAATACCAGCGTTAAAGAGTAGCTTAGTGCTGCTGTGTTTCGTATGGTGAGTGTAGAGAACCGGAGACCATTTTTACTGGAAACGAGGCATTCCATCTTAGTCCTCACGAGTGACAACGCATTTGCATTGTGATTCGTAATCGAGGATATATGTAGATGTCTATGGGCCACAGCAACCACTTACCATCAGGTGGACTGTGTGCTCGTTTGTCACCCTTTCCTATAAAAAAGTTGATTTTTTTCTCTCAAAAAGCTAATTGTAATATTCTCTAGGGAAATAAATGTCTTAAACCATATTTCAGCATAATCCTTCTGAAAAGTATTAGTACAATTTTTTACAAATTATACAAATTTGAAAAAGCATTAAGGCTTAAAATAGTATATCGACTTGCTGACTTTTGGCATTACAATCGTTCCGCATAGTATGGTGAGTAGACTAAAAATCGATCTAACTATAAAGCGTTAAGATACGAAATACGTGTCGACTTAGTACCAAGCGGCTCTCTTGTTCTCGGCGGCGGGCGACGTTCTTTTTTGTAACTAACACTTTCGCGTCTTACAGCATAGCCGTACAAGAGTTACCTACGTAAATAAAAAATAGATTATTTACGAAAAATATCCACGTAGAAATAAAAATATAAACATAATTAAGTACTCATATATTTTTAGTGACAGTTTCAATTAAGTATAAAGGAAAAAAGGCACGACTACGGTTCTTACGATTTGAAGGACGTCTAGATCTACATCATCATCATCATTACAGCCCTTCACAAGTCCACTGCTGAACATAGGCCTCCCCCAAGTAATGCCACAAAGCACGGTCCTGAGCCACCTGCATCCATCGACTTCCTGCATGTCTTACCAGGTCGTCACTCCATCTAGTGGGGAGTTGCCCTACACTACGCCTACCGGTACGAGGCTGCCACTCGAGAACCTTTCTTCCCCATCGGTTATCGGTTCTTCGAGCTATATGGCCGGCCCATTGCCACTTCAGCTTACTAATCCGTTGGGCTATGTCGGTCACTCTGGTTTTACTGCGGATATCCTCATTTCTGAGTCTATCACGCAGTGAAACTCCGAGCATAGCTTTCTCCATAGCTCGCTGAGCGACCTTGAGCGTCCTCATGAGGCCAGCAGTGAAGGACCACGTCTCAGATCCGTAAGTCATCACTGGCAACACGCACTGGTTATACACTTTAGTTTTCAGAGATTGAGGTATACCTGACGAGAAGATGTGTCGTAATTTCCCGAACGCTGCCCAGCCGAGTTGAATCCGTCGATTGACCTCTCGGTCGAAGTCGGACTTACCTAGTCGGACTATTTGTCCCAGGTAAACATTAAACATGATCTTTGTTTTGTCCGTGTTCATCTTAAGACCTATCCGTCGGGAGACACCATTGAGGTCATTGAGCATAGTACTAAGGTCCTCCAGCGATTCTGCCATAAGGACTATATCGCCGGCAAATCGAAGGTGAGTGATGTACTCGTCATTGATGTTAATATCGTATCCTTTCCAGTCCAGTAGCTTGAAAACGTCTTCCAACGCAGCGGTGAAGAGTTTCGGGGATATAACATCACCCTGTCTTACACCTCTCTGCAGTTGGATAGGTTTCGAACTCCGGTTCTGTACTCGGATAGCCATCGTAGCCCTACTGTACAAACACTTCAGCACTTCGATATACCGACAGTCAACTTGGCACCGCTGAAGGGACTGTAGCACCGCCCAAATTTCGACGGAATCAAAGGCTTTCTCATAGCTTTCTCATACCACATATGCCAGGCAAAGTGGCAGATTGTACTCTTCGGTCTTCTGTACAATCTGCCGCAGGGTATGTATGTAGTCTATGGTACTGAAGCCTTTTCGGAAACCGGCTTGTTCGGGAGGCTGGAAGTCGTCGAGTATGCGTGCGAGACGATTCGTAATGACTCTCGAAAACAGCACGTAGACGCGGCTCAGAAGGGAAATCGGTCTGTAGTTCTTCAAGAGAGCGTTGTCGCCTTTCTTAAAGAACAGGACCACCGCGTTTCTGCTCCACGCCTTCTGAGTAGTGCCACCATGGAGGACGGAATTGAAGAGCTTCTAAAGGACTTCAAGTACCGGTATTCCATCCGCTTTCAGAAGCTCTGCTGTAATTCCATCCTCGCCCGGTGCCTTGCCGTTTTTAAGGTGGTGGAGAGCCATTCTAATCTCGCTCAGACTGACGTCCGGGACATCATCGGAATAGTGTCGGATAAGACTTGCTCTTGGATCGTTACTCACACTTGCGTGTGGCTCCAACGATGATGTGTACAGCTGCCCATAGAACCTCTCAATCTCACTCAGAATCTCAGGTGTCCCGGAAACGATGTTGCCACACTCAGTCTTCAGCTTTGACAGTTGGCTGTTTCTGGCAGACAGATCTCTGGCGGGGGCGGAGTGTTGACTTCATTAGACGAGACCTCTCCAACTTAACGTTTAGGTTCAGTGTGCCTCTAACCATTCGGTGATCGCTGCCAGTTTTCACCCTTGTGATCACTGAGACATCACTGAACAGTTGGCGTCTGGTCGTGATAATGAAGTCAATCTCATTTTTTTGTCGAACCGTCGGGGCTCGACCAGGTCCACTTCCTGTGGGGCCGCTTCTGGAAGAAAGAGTTCATCATAAAGAGTCCCTCTTTCTCCATAAAGTCGACCAGCTGCTGGTCCCTTCGGTTCCGTTGCCCTACTCCAAACTTCCCTACCTTCAGCTCACCGCTTTCTCTTATGTGCCTACTTTTGCGTTGAAGTCTCCCATCAACACCGTGTAGTGGGTTTTGGAGGAATGCATGTCTCTGGAAATATCCTCATACATTTCCTCCACCTCCTCATCGGGATGTGCAGAGGTTGGTGCGTAAACCTGTATGACCTTCAGCGAATACCGTTTTGGTGATTCTGAGTATCAGGTACGCGACCCTCGTCGACACACTCCCAATCTTTACAACGTTGTTGACGAGAGATTTGTGGACGATAAATTCGACACCTCCTTGGGACAGATGGTCGCCCTCCCGGTGGTAGAACAAGTTGCCGGACTCGAGGATTGCCGTGTCCTCCCCCTCTCTTCGGACCTCGGATAATCCAATAATATGCAAGCGCAACTTGTCTACCTCTTCTTCCAGCTCCAGTATCTTCTCGTCGGTCCTCAGGGCGCGTGCGTTATATGTTGCCAGGTCGAGTTGTCGTAGGTGGCAACCGAACCTCCACCGGAGATTCTTAGCACCCCCTGCCCCGCCGTTACCATGGTCGCCACCGTAGCCAGGAATAGCGGGGCCGCCGGGGACTGGGGGCCGTTTTTTGCGTCGTTATTTATGGGGGGATATTTGCCATAGTTGCCATGCTTGGCGAGCGGGTTGGCAACCGCAGTTTTTTATTATATCACAGTTGTTATCAGGAAGATGCTGCTGCCCATCTCCTGCCTGTGTCCCTCTGTCGCCTCTTACGGCACCCACGGGAAGATATGGGGTAGTGGATATTCTCAACCGCCACTACACGGCTACATATATATCTATTTTTTTGGAAGGAAAACTATAGACATCCAATACCTGCGTACGGGGGTGGGGGAAAGAGTGAGTTCAAGGGAAGCCCCTACCCTTTCCCCCCTTGCGGAAAAGTATAGTTTATGAGTAATGCTTTTTTCTGTAAAATCATAAGTTCACTTTTTTTACACAGGAATATTGACCCAAAGTTACTTCTGCAACAGCTTCGGCGCTACGGGAAGTGCAGCCCCTTCGCGCTTGCGTAGCAAATCGTGGGCACCCATGCTCACCTCCGCAGCTTTGACTTCTTAGTCGCCTTCGGCGGGCGGGGGCTGCTCTCCCTCCGCGCCTATGGCTTTACAAAAACACTAAATCTACGGCAGACAAGACTACGTGGAGTTGCTGATTTGGTTTAAGTATTCGAATTTTGAGTATCGATATACTACGCAAATCCTGCGAATGCGAAAGCGCCTGCTTATCGTAGCACCGTAGGAATCGTAGAAGCCTCGGAAAAAATATAATCTCAAAATTTCGAAACTGATACCTTGCGACACGGCTACATCTCTAAGAAAGTTTTAAAAAGGAAGGTCAGCTACGCCGTTGTCGTCTAGTAGTGATAGTGACGTCATTCGCGATGGAGAATAGTGCTGTGGCTTACTACTATTTTATTAGTAATGTTTGTTTTTTATTTATGTGCTAAGTACATATGAACAAGGAATGGCAGATAGCGCAAGACTGAAAAAACATCCCAGATTATAAGTAGTCATTTATTGCATAAAAAACCAACAAAAACAAGTCATTGTATGTTACCGATATATCAATTCTTGGCGACGCTATTTTTTGTGCTTTGACTACACTTAGGGTACTTAGGGCACCTTTTATGCGTACACAGCATAAAAGGTGCCCTAAGTAGACATCATAATGTTGACTAGATAGTAAACGTGCTCAGAATATATATATATATATATATATATATATATATATATATATATATATATATATATATATAATACACAAACAATAAAGATTGCTGGTGAATCTCAGACAATTCAGATCATGAAAGGATGCCCGCAGGGTGGGGTTCTTTCACCTCTGCTGTGGAACATGGTGATTAATGAACTCATCAGTATCAGCAAACGCTAACCATTTCTACACAATCGGTTATGCAGATGATCTGACAATACTGGTCTCTGGAAAGACAGCAAGTATTGTGTGCGACCTGAGCCAAGCGGTTTTCCGTATTGTAGAGAGATGGTACAGGGAATATGACCTAACCGTTAATCCAAACAAAACGGTTTTAGTAATGTCCACACAAAAACGAATGCTGAATAACTATCAGCTTCCAAGTCTTTTCAGCACAAAACTCCAGCATTCCTCCGAGGTAAAATACTTAGGTCTTACCTTGGACAGTAAACTTAACTAGAATAAATAAACACATAGAAAACAAAATCAGCAAAGCTAGTTTAACTTTCTGGCAATGCAGAAACATGTTTGGCAAAAGATGGGGTTTGACGCCAAAAATTATACTGTGGCTGTACAAAACTGTAATTCGGCCCATGATCACATATTATGGCTATCTAGTATGGTGGACCAAAACCAATGAAGCCACCACTATACGAAAGCTTCAGCGTTACCAGAGATTGGCTTGTATGGCTGCCACGGGCTGCATAAAGATTACACCAACAGCAGCTTTGGAGGCTGTGCTGGAGCTAACACCGCTTCATCTACATATACAACAAGAAGCAACATTAGCTGCCATTAGACTCAAGACCCTAAATCTTTTAAGTAAGAGTAGAGTCCCCCATATAGATATAATTGATGGCATTTATTCAAAAATTCCTATCTTACAAGCCAAGTATGATAGGATCCCAAAACAATTTGTATTCGATAAGAAGTACGGGATACAATTCAAAGAAACTGACCATCTGGAAGGATTGGGTCCAAGAGAGCTCAAAGTTTTCACGGACGGCTCTAAGACAAATGAAGGTGTGGGGTCTGGGGCTTTCTCTGAAGACATGAATATCCACATATGCACACCGCTGGGTGATAGGATCCCAAAACAATTTGTATTCGATAAGAAGTACGGGATACAATTCAAAGAAACTGACCATCTGGAAGGATTGGGTCCAAGAGAGCTCAAAGTTTTCACGGACGGCTCTAAGACAAATGAAGGTGTGGGGTCTGGGGCTTTCTCTGAAGACATGAATATCCACATATGCACACCGCTGGGTACCCACAACACAGTCTTACAGGCTGAATGCATGGGTATCACCCAAGCGGCCATAGCAATAGATGCTAGGAAGGTGAAAGACTTCTCCATCAGAATACTGACCGACAGTATGGCGGTACTACAAGCTCTGAGTTGCAATGTGACGAACTCGGGACTGATATACGAGTGCCATCAACAATTAAATGAGGTATGTAAGGACAACAATGTGACTGCAATGGATCAAGGGACACAGTGGTTCTAGAGGCAACGATGCAGCAGATGAACTGGCCAGAAGGGGGTCGGCTCTCTACATGTATAGGACCGGAACCTATAATACCAATCCCCTTTGGCTATGTTCGTTCACTGGTACGTAGATACTTCAATAATTTACACGCTCTACTTTTAAAAAATTTGGTAGACTGTAGACAAGCTAAGGGGGCCCTGCCTGAAATAAAAAGTCGTCTAACCAAGGTTCTAATGAGACTGAACAAGCCACGGATCAGGATAGTAACAAGTACTATCACAGGACATGGCTCTTTTAACAAACATTTGTTCACCATAGGTGTTACCAATAGCCTCCTGTGCAGGGCATGCATGGGAGAGAAAGAAACGGCGGCTCACGTGTTGCTGACATGTCCAGAAGTCGCTTCATACAGGGCTAAACATCTCGGCACATCGGGATCGCTCCCAGAAGTTGCTTGCAACATCAAAGGACTGTTGAACTTCTTCGGGGAAATATCATGGCTCGAATAACTACATTATTACTGCTCACACGCAAAATACGCGCTTAGACGTGGAGTTGCGGAAAACAGCCCGTCGTAAACTAAACTAACTACATGTAATCTATATTGAATAAAATATAATTCTATTTTACTCTCATAGGCTGTAACGGTAATGGCAATAAGCAATATGTTTTTGATTAAGTTTGTGGTTATTAAAAAATAATTAATAATTAAAGTGTATGTCTTGAATTTTACTTGGGGTAAAATGTAGGAAGAACAAATAAAAGTGAATTCCGATTATCCACCTCGTCTGGAGTGGATAGATGAATACGGGTTTTCGAGTGCCCACCCTAGGGTGGATAAACGGTATAACCCCCATTTGCGTCAAATTGGCAAGGTAAAAAAGCATGATAAATGGGTGCCCTACGAACTCAAAGATCGCCAACATTTGTTACTTCCCGGCCAGCTGAATTCTTCAAGGCCGTCAATAAACTGCCACTACGATGGCAAAGATGTGTATAGATTACCTGGGTGATTACTTTGATTAATAGAAATAAAAATATAGAAAAAAATCGCGTTAAATTATTTCATAATTAACGGCAATTTCATAGGTAAAAGACTTAATATTTCTTTTGACCTTAGTTGAGAAGTTGACTATTCATGTAGGCAAATTGTTATAGATATACCTTCACATGGTATATATTAAGATAAAAGCATAGTACACAAATTATACTTTGTTTTATAAACAGTAAAAATATTATTATCAAGAAATATTCTACAAATAAAAACAAACCTAATTGCACGTTCTCAATTCTTCTCTGCACGTAATCATATGTACGTAGGTACCTACGTACGTAAGGCCATATCTTTCTTCGTGCCGGCCTTTTTTTATAGAAGAGGGGGCAAACGAGCATACGGTTCACCTAAGTGTGGACCGACGCCCATGAACAATTACAACCAGGGGATTTACAGGTGCGTTGCCGATTTAAAAAAAGGAGTAAGCTCGTTTTTTGAAGGTCCCTAAGTAGTATCGCCTACAAGCCATTTTTCGATTTTTCAAAACATTTATAAAATTCAATACTGTTGAAAATATAACAACATATTATTTCGCAAAGAGGTTTGCGTTGCGCTAGACTAAACGTGAGCGTCGGCGACGTCAGCTTGCGAGCCTCTTTCATTTCCGAGTCGGAAAGAAAATGTTATTTTTAAAATTAACTAAATTATACTATACTAATGTATTTGTATACGCTAAATAAAATTATTTAGAATTAAAATAGACGGAACTTTTCGGCTTTTAGCCTCACTTAATTTTTTCAAGATTATGTCATAGCAAACGATAGCCGCTATTTCAGCTTCAATCTTTAGTTTATCTTGCTTCACAAGCATGTCTTAATCAATTTTAACCATGAAAAGCTTCTTAGCAGACGGTATACTTTTGTGATTTTCAAGTTCACTTGAACCGATTGCCATAGTTTACTTATATTGTTTACATGCAGAAAAAGCATGTACCACGCGTATTGTAACAATAAACTCAAATAACTTTTTTTGTGCAACTAAATCTTGTTTGGTCTCGAGTGGAAACTGCTGAAAATCAACATATTTTGTTACCAGATACCAACACCACTGCAAAGTACATGAAGAAGCTTTAAGATTTTTATTAGTTTTGATTTTAAATCCGTAATGATTTCTTATATTTACACGAACACTATACATTGATTAAAACTACTTTTACGGATTTTATCGCGTTTTATTTATATTAATTTTAATACCCGACGTTTCGGGTGCTTTCCGGGACGTCAGTCACCTCAGTCCCCCGTGACCATGGGTGCTGGAAAGCACCCGAAACGTCGGGTATTAAAATTAATATAAATAAAACGCGATAAAATCCGTAAAAGTAGTTTTAATCAATTTTAAATCCATACTAAATATGAATCATAATACTTTTTTATTATTATAGATAGGCCACTATCTCACGTAATGGTAAGCGATGGTAAAGTTGACGATGGAGCACGTTCGCCTGGAAGTAACCTATTCAATCTTGATTTAAAGAATTCCACTCCTTAGCTGTACGTAAAATGAAAGTGTTCCTAAATCGTTTGAACAAAACTTACTGCTCTTAACTAGTCTCGCTCAGGGATAGTGGCTTTTGGTAAAAAAAAATTAGAATCGGCATTTGTCCACGCGAACAAATGTCACGGGCGAGTCAGCTAGTAATAAATAAAACTATAATTATGGTCTTAAATACGTTAAAGTTTTTTTTTAATTTATTTTCGGCGCAAATTATATCTATAATTTGTTCTATGACCCCATATTTCACATTCATTATTCTTTAGTCATTACAGCTTATCAAATGTCCGCAGCTGAAGATAGGCCTCCCCACAGATAATTTTAAAGAGGGGATTTATGCCATAGTAGTTCATCTCGACACGCCGGGATCGCTCCCCGAAGTTGTTTTCAACATTAAAGAACTGTTTAACTTCTTCAGGGAGATTTCATGGCTCGAATAATCACATTATTCCTGCTCACACGCAAAATACGCGCTTAGACGTGGAGTTGCGGGAAACAGACCGTCGTAAACTAAACTAAACTATGCCATAGTTGCCACACTTGGCAGGCAATTGGCAACTGTAGTTTTTATTATTTTGAATTATCAGGAAGATGCTGCTGCCGACCGCCTATTCCATTTCTATCTGTCGTCTCTTCCGACACCCACGGGACGATGAGGGATATCGGATTCTCTTACGCCACCACTACTATTGCACCTGCTTCTTAACGAAGCAATACAATTTCACACATTTGAAACAAATTAGTAAAAATTAAACAAGTCACATTATAACAATTTATTTTGCAAAACTGACAAATCTCACGAGCAGCACACACTACACTCTGCACAATGAATCTTTGTTCATACCATCACATGCAATTTCACTACTTAAATAAATTATAATATCACTTAAAGTCCATTGTAAAGTTTGTTATTTGGTGACTGTTTAAGTATTTTTCTTAATGCTGGAACAAAAGAAAAACAACATCAGACCTAGGTTTTTTAAGTAAAGCCATTGCTGCAGCTATATTATGGTTGCAGCACATGGTTAACTCGATTAGGGAGGAACCAAGCTATCATAAAATATCAGCTAGAAATAGCAGCTTAATGCTGCCGTGTTTTAGTGCCGTGAGTGTAGAGTACCAGAGATCTTTTTTAATGGTAATGAGGCATTCTACCTTAGACTCCAGGGGTGACATATTGCATCTACATTTTGATTCTTAATGGAGGTTAGACGAAGATATCTATGGCTTACAATCAGGTAAACTGTGTGAACTGTTGTTTGTCACTCTTATTTTAAAAAATGTGAAACTTTAGTTACCAACAAAACAAGGCATAACATTTGTTGTATTATAGATAGTAGTGAATTTCTTAGTGTAGTGGGTTTGGGTTTAGTAGCAGATAAAATACACGCATTATGGGAGGGCGGAAGGTGCTCTTTGAACTGGGTATCACAAAATTTTATTTTTCATAATAATGTTAACTAGTTATATTTCACATACACTATATACCAGAAAAACTTTTTTATATAAGTTGTTCAACATTTCACTTACCTTCTTTATCTTCATCTGAGAAGTCTTGCTTGGGGAATTCAATATCAAATGTGACATACAAATTTCCATGAAGGTTGTTATTTTCAAAGTTGGGCATCCCTTCACCCTTCTTACGCACGCGCGCTCCCGCCCACGTAACTTTATCTCGGGAAACAGTAACTTTATGGCCATCTAGGTGTATAAGTTCTAATGTGAAACCAGTTAAAGCATCCTGAAAATTAAATACACTTTAATGGAACTGTAGAATAAAGTTACTTACATAAGTAGCCAGTTCTGAATTTTTTAGAAATATTCAAATGTTCAAAATTTATGATAATTATTTAATAATTATTAAAGTATTTGTATGTGTTATTTGTATAAAGGAATTATTTTAAATTAATATATATATAAATTTTTAGTGAAAAATCACTATGAATATAAATATATATATATATATATATATATATATATATATATATATATATATATATATATATATATATATATATATATATATATATATATATATATATATATATATATATATTCAGAGTTATTTTTCAAAGAGTAGCCAAATGTCACTAACACGTCAATTCACATGTATAAATGTCAACACGAGATGTGTTTTGACGTTAAGATGTGTCCAAACACGACGCGCAAGGTGCGCGGCAGCTACGCGCGGCATTCGCGGGACATAAATTGCCGCACGGCTAGTTTTGACCTACTGCGCGGCATTGCTGCGCACGAAAATCGCGCTAGTAAAAACTGCCTTCACTATGATTTTTATTAGAGAAAAGGTAAGGGTAAGGAAGCCAAACATAAAAACATATTTTAATGCCAAGGAACGGTTCTATATTACATATTTTTCCAAATTTTTTCTGTACGAATTTTTTTCTATTTCATCCCATAGATCTTCTACTACGTTATTATTGTGATATAGCTTTTTACCCGCGGCTTCACTCGCGTGGGCTTGAATTTAAAAACATCGATCTTACTTTTTCGTACTAAAATAAGCAAAACTGGATCACTTGTAGAGACACGTCGGTATCTGTGTCTATATTGGCAATATTATAGCCTACAGAAACACATAAGTTAGTTTATCAGAATCACATTAATATCATACGTCAAGCAACACTTTTTTAAATCGAGCACGTCTTTTGATATGTTTTTAGGAAATACGTTATTTATATAATATGCATAATTAAAGTTGATGTGACTATATCAACTTTAATTATGCATTGCAAATTAAATCTTATTTTATCAAAACTTGATAAAATAAGATTTAATTTCATGGTCTTTATTAATATTGGTACCATTGAATATTGTTTAGCACCACATGCCAGCACAACGTCAAAACGTTCGAGTAGTCTTCGAAATTTCATAAATGTAGTTCTATTTACGAAGAAATGTAAGAAGAATTAAATTCGTGAACAGGAGTAGAAATCTACACAAGACGGGCAGCAGCGTCTCTCTGATTATAGCTCAAAATAATAAAAATATGCAGTAAAAATGATTTCCGAAACATTTTTGTACTTTTCAGATATGCACGGTTCCTTGCGATGTTTTTATTTACAAATATCTTTTTATTTTTCTTGAATAGACAGACAGACAACCATTCTAAAAACCACTAATTTGATTTCAGTGGCCTTATTCAGTGGCTTTATTTAGCCCCCTGGACTTGGTTTTTCCAGAAATTTTTAGAATTACAGACTCGACTTTTCTACAGATTTATCAAATGTATAGATTTGTTACGTCTAGCATCCCATAATGGTCTACAGGAGCCATATATTTCCATAAGACGAATTGCTGTTTCCCTATCCAGTTTACTTTATAAATCACGTCCGTCTACACACAACCACCGGTGAACCAACAGCCAACACTATAACCGTTCGGCGTTCGCCGCGCTAGGCCGTCGTCAAATTATAGCGCGGCAGCCGCGCTCGAATGCCGCGCTTTATTTGGACACACCCCAAACGATTGTCGCTTCCAAATTTCGCATGCAAATTATTTAGAAAATGCCAAATTGCACCCTATTTACAAATAAATATATATTAAAATTTAAACGATTTTTTTAAATGATGATCTTGAACTTTAATCAAAAGTCTAAAATGTGTAAATTTACTCAGTCTGTCAACACAGTGAATCGGGTTTGGCGACGCCAATCCTCTTATAAATTAAAGTTGACAGCCATTCTATTGTGTATTATAGTATTCTGTGACATGCTCAGTAAAATCAGTTAAAATAATACAAAGGATAAAAAGGACAAAATGTTTAAGATTTTTCTTAGTAAAATTTTCTTCAACATTTGCTTATGTTACTTATTCTGAACCTTCCATTTGCCTATGTTATAATTCTACTTCAAAAGTTTATTTGGAAAGGTTTTGGTAGGTAGAAGTCCCAGTGCAAAAAATTATTACAAACCTGCAAGGAAATAGTGACATTGGTATAAAGATCATCTCCTCTTCTACTAAACTGATGATGTCTTTCTGTTTTAAAAACAATAACCAAGTCCCCTGGCTCTCCATCCATGTGAGGCTCACCTTCTCCTCTTAATCTTGTTTTATGTTTATCAGGTGCACCAACTTCAACCTACAAATAAAAGTTGAGTAATGCTTTAAAATCAAAATTATTTTTCTTTAATATAAGTAAGTTACAATCCATTGTTATCTATGCTGTACATTTATTATAATTAACATGGTGTAAAATTATATCAACAATCCTTATCTCTTATAATTAACATGGTGTAAAATTACACCAACAATTCTTATCTCCTCAAATGTTATCAATTTAATTACATTAATAGTAAAATACCTCAATTTCCAAAAGTCTCTCCTCATTGACTAGTTTCACATTTGGGCATTCATCACACACCGTTTGCTGCATCATTTGAAATCTTCCGGGACCCAAATTTCTGGTCACCATTTCTTGTCGACAGTTACATTTACGAGTTCCTGATGCTGGTTTGATAACTGGCTTATTACGAGTAATCTAAAATGATAACAATTATTTTTAATAATTAACAGAAAATATTAGGTACTAAAATATTTTTACAAGTAATATAGACATGTGTCCATTGTGAACAATTTGATTGTTTGAACTGGGTCACATAAAACTATTGATGATTGCAAAAATTTTTTGAACAATATAGAACAACAAATAAATGGAACTTTTTAACCTGGGACCTGTAATTGATATTATTTTGCACAAATGGTGGGTGTAGCAGATCAAGATCAAAAACCAAATCTCATGAGGTACAACAAGAGTATTACGTAAACGGGCCTTTTTATTATTTAAAAAATGTCATTACACAGATACATTTGTGAGTTTAAGATAATGATGAAACTACTTGCAACTATACAAAACTATTTTATCTCTTGTTACACCTGTATATTAGATATAAAAGCTTTACATTTGTTAAGTACTTATTAGATATTATTCAAAATATTAATCCTAACACATTTACAATAAACATATAAAAGGTAAAATGAAGTATTTGTTGGTGTTTGATCAAAACCATTTTCTCCACACTTACTACCAATATCCAACAAAACCTAGCAGATATCACAGCTCTCAGGTCGCAGAGTACTGAATAAAAAAAAACAGCTCTGTGATGCAAAACCTGATATGACTCATTTGAATAACCGGATAATATTTCAGTCATTTATCAAACGTCTAAAATAATATTCAGTATAAAGTTCTTTTTAAATAAGAGCTTATACCAGGCTTTTTAATAACAGAAAATAATATTATATTTCAAGTGTTTTTTGAATACTTTAAACATTCACTATATGAAACTAGGCAGAAAACAATACTAGATATTAATGAAAAAAGACTTTCAAATAATTAATGAAAGTGTGGTGGCACTGTCGTTGCGCCACCTGCGAAACACACCGAAGCCTAAATCACGCTATCAAAATTCCGAATCATAAACAGTATATATAGAACATCTCTGAACTATCACACGGAGTGTTGGCCGCTGCCCAGGCAGAACAACTTGCCCAGCGGGAGATCTCTACTTTTCCTTCCCAGCCACAAAAGGAAAAGCCACCAGCAGCAATGTATGTGGTAAATAAAATGGAGATTGTCATAGGGCAAGTAAACAAAACCTATTATTAATACAGTTGATCCACTGTAAACCGACAAAGTTTTTGCAAGACAGTGTCGGATTATTTGTCGGACTATAGATTACTGTCAGAGCCCCTGGTAGTCCAGAACTTTTTGAAAAAGAGTATCTTGTAATCTGAGAGATTACATATCAAATATCAAATAATAAAAAATACATGATGAACAATGAATAAAGCCGCTACCATAGTCACATTTGAACTGAGATATGTTTGTCCACATATTCACAAAGGACACCTGCCCTCGTGGCAGATTTATAGCACAATACGAATCTACCTACAAGTTAAAGACATGTCAGATTGCAAGGGGGGACTGATAAGCCAGTAGCCAGATTACTGGGGTTCCATTGTAATTAAAAGTAGGTGGATATTACTAACATGGTAAAAAACACAAAAATGGATGCATTGTTACTTTAGCAGCAGAAATAGTTATCCGCCCCACCAACTTCTACGTAAAAATGAATGACTTACTTCAATAAAGTTTCCATTGTAAAGTTCTTCAAGAGACACCATTAGCTCCATAACAATATCAGCTCCGCGAGGTGTTTCATGATGCTGGGGTTCTCCTCCAAAATGAAATCCAAAATCTCCAAAAAAACTTGCGAATGGGTCATTATTGTTCATCATGCCGTCTTTCTTTAAACATTCTTCCCCACACCTATCGTATAATTCCCGCTTTTCGGGGTCAGAAAGGGCCTCATATGCTGCGCCAAGGTCTTGAAACTTTTGCGAAGCGTCCGGATCATCCTGATTTTTGTCTGGATGTAAAGCTTTTGCTAGTTTTCTGTAAGCTTTCTTTATTTCATTGGTGCTAGCAGAACGCGACACACCAAGTATTTGATAAAAATCACGGCCGGCTAAAGTTAATAAGAGTGATGATATAAAATAAATTAAACACACGTAAGCGTTATCAACTAACATGTTGAAACGTTTTTACATAGGATAAAGAAAAACTTTACTTTTTACCTAGACGAATGATTATCAATACCTTTACACATTTTCGTTTTTGACGTTTACATATTTGATTTGACAAACGTGCGAAGAATATTCGTCTTGCTATGATTGGCTATTTTCAGGCATGTTTAAAAGAACAACGTATTAACTCAAAAAGAACTACTGTTTTGAAACATCCTACCCACGTAATAAGTGCTGAATCTAACTTTGGTTTCATTGTCCAATCATATATAGCCTCGTACTTAAATAATGCTGCCAGATAACAGAAGCCAAATTCATTCGTAAGAACTCTCGGTAGAGATTAAAAGCCGTTAGTACTCCTATTAGTTTGTGGTAATAGGTGTTCTGTGCCTTAGAAGTATAATAATAAAAGCATAAATACGTGGAATTTTCTACATGAGTCAAATTATATGATATATGTAGTTGGATTGTATACTATACTATTTTTATTAAATTTTGTTAAAAAAATATAGTTTTATTAAAGTAAAGTAATCTCCTTTTAAATACACAAGCTTCCTCTAACGATAAGGAAGAACATAAATGCCGTGATGTTATACTGGCTATTCGATCTGCAGAATATTTCTTATTCTGTAAATAACTATTTAAACCATATAACTATGGAGTGTAGAAGTAAGGAGAACAATCCCTCACAGGAGAATAGTTGAAAAAGTGTCCATCTGTAAGCAATAAATAACAGTTCAAAAACTCTCCACAACAGCGCTAGTGTAGCTACAGGAAACAGCTATATGAAATGAACTTAGCAGTTGTCGACGGTGTATAGATTGCTGCTAAACTCCTCAGTAGCTCTAAAATCTAAAATAATTTTGTTTAGTAAATATAACCTCGAAAAAGTCGTCCATGCCACTAATATTTTTCAGGGTGTTCTTTAAAATTTACCCCGTAGCTATAGTTGCGCAACCCTTATTTAACGATTTTCTACGGAAACTTTAAATTAACAGTCTGTAATCCTTACCTCTACACTCCATTAACAGACCACTATAATTCTCTACAATTTTCAGGGATCAATAAAAGTAATTTTCAGTCTATTTTTCCGATCAGATACTAAATAACTTGCACATCCTCGCACAGTAAAATATTTCTCCACTTTTTTATGTTTCTTTTTGTCAAAAATACAAAACTACGGACTATGAAAATTTTCTTATTAAAAATGAAAATTGCGGTCACATTAACTTGACGCATCGCTGGAATGCGAGGGGCCGCCCGCTAGCCGCCGCACTCCCTTAGCTCGCCCGGCAATCGTCAGTATGGTTAGCATCTCTGTTCATTCATTCCAATTAATATCTAATACATAAATAAACAAATACGTAGCAAGCTTATCTATTAAGTCCAAACTAAAACCTTTTAGCAATATTACTGCCGGAGGTGAGCCGCATGCTCGTTTGCCCCCTCTTCTATAAAAAAAAGTTATACAAGTAAAGTTTCAGTATCGCATTTCCAGTGGGGACTTACGAATAATTGATGTTTCATTTGAAGAATCCTTCAGTGTTCACCTTAATAGTTTCTTTTGAGAGAGGTAAGGGATGAAATGAACTTAGCAGTTGTCAACGGTTTAAGTGTGCTGCTAATCTGCTCAGTAGCTCCAAAATCTAAAATAATTTTATTTAGTAAATATAACCTCGAAAAAGTCGTCTATCCCGCTAATATTTTCCGGTGCGTTTTTTAAAATTTATCCCGTAGCTATAGTGGTGCCACCCATATTTAAAGGTTTTTATAGACACTTTTTAATACACAGTCTGTACTCCTTACTTCTACACTCCATACGTAGACCGTAGACAGGAGGATGCTCACTAAAGTTAGCCCCCCGAAATTTTATTTATTTTTCAAATTTCGTTATCACATATTGTTAGTTCGTGGATTGTTCTTGATCGTACTCTACCAATAATTATTTTTTCGCAAATAATTCATTTATAAAAAAATTATGAAAAATCTGCGTTATAGTTAGCTCCCCACACC
Organism: Parnassius smintheus behrii; assembly: GCA_036936625.1. Lineage (NCBI taxonomy): Eukaryota > Metazoa > Arthropoda > Insecta > Lepidoptera > Papilionidae > Parnassius > Parnassius smintheus. The sequence continues at coordinate 19,948,183 of JAUPFT010000005.1, read as the reverse complement.
CCACGCCAATTTATAATTTCTTTCGTTATTATTGGTCTTTTTATATTCATTAATGTTTGTTCTTTGATAAAATACGTTTGTTCTATAAAAATTATATCTATTTTTGGCTTAACTAATAATTTTTATGTAGCTACATAATTATACAGACGTAGCTGTAATGCGCGTGCGTCAATGCTGAGTTTTTTTTATTTTTTTTATTAAGTGCGAGCAGCTTTGCAGGTCTAGGGAAAGAGACGAGTATCACTGCGACCTAGAAGATCTATTGTGATCGCTGCTATTGCTATAGTTCACGGCTAATCCCTATGTCTTAAATGAATAGGAGTTGCTTAGCCGTGAGCAATTTCACTTCTTCTGGGCGGAGTACATAGTTTCCCAGATTAGTGTTACGTTTACGCATTAAGGGTCCGCAATCAGTTAGGATGTATAGAGGCGTTTCTTCAGTTATGGAACAGAACCGATACATCCTTGAGTTGCTTAGTCCCAGGATCGACATGTGCTTTTAAAGGCAACAGTGTTCAGTTAGGGCTCTTGCCAGAATGCGCAATTTATTTTTACTTAATCCCGGGGTTTCTGAAGCGAATTTACGATCAAAAGCCCGGATTAAGGTTTTAGAATATTTTAAGCCTGGTACGTCAGACCAGATCTTAAGCGATTTATTGTGATAAAGGGTTTCAAGGGTCAATCGGGCTAGGCTTCTTGAGATTCCACAAATGTCTCAGGTCAAAATTGTGTTTACTTTGTGCCCTCCCGTGCGAGTTTGTCGGCAAATTCATTGCCTACAATTTCCTCGTGACCCGGAACCCATCTTAAAACGACCCTGTTGTTACATCCCAGGGCGTTTAAACGGTTCACGCAGCCTCTAACTAGCTTCGAGTTCACTAAGTTTGACCTCAGCATATCAGAGTTAGCAGCACGTAGTGTTTTTGCAGATTGATTTCCGCACACCGAAGTATGGCAAAAATTTCTGCCTGGAAGATAGGCATGAATTTGAGTGTATCTACTCAAATTCATGCTAAGTTTGAATTTGGGGCGTTCCCCGTAAATTCCAAAGCCTGCGTCAAGGCCCATTTTAGACCCATCGGTATACCATATGAGGCTACCGACCTCACAGATAACTTGGCCATTCAGCGAGTCTTCTCTGGAGGGTAATTCCACTATATACTTTTTATCAAAAGTGTGTAGTGGACGCATGATATCTGAGATCATGCATAAGACCGGTGATTCCTTAATTGAGTCGAGCATGGATTTCAATCTGTAGGAGAGCAAGCTCAGACCGCCCTGGGCGTTAATCCTATACAAACTAGCCCTCGCCTCCTTGTCTAAATAAAGATCAAGAGGCGTTAGGCATAGAAATGCATTAAGAGCCACTCCAGGCGATGATTGCATAGCTTCAGTTGCCATTAAGCAGGCAGTCCTTTGTAGACTATTTAGTCTGTCCGCAGTCGTCTTTTGGTTGGGGCAGTCCTTTGTAGACTATTTAGTCTGTCCGCAGTCGTCTTTTGGTTGGCCTTGTTACACCAGACAATAGAAGCGTAGGTGAGAATCGGCCTCACTATGCTGCTGTACAGCCATAGGACCATACTAGGACGCAAGGCCCAGTTGTTCCCGACCAAACGACTGCACGTACCTAAAGCAATTTTTGCCTTATGGCATACGTTGCTAAGGTGAGAGTTCTACGTTGGTTTTTGGTCGATTGTTACGCCCAAGTACTTAAGTACTTAACTTCGGTGGAAAATGGTACTTCTTTACCATTAAGTTTTGGTTGGACTAATTTTTCTAACCGTCTCTTTTTGGTAAAGGGTATGCCATCAAAAACATAACTTGTAAAAAAAAAACAAGTCTCGCAACTCAGTTCTTCTACCATAAAACGTTGTGAGATCCATGTAATACCAAGTCGGTTAATTTCTTCAGTTCCTACTTAAGGGTCCTTCTGTTTTGTTATTACGTAATTTGCTAACCTGACAACATTTTATAGTGACCATATCAATGTTAATAATCTTGTATGTTTTAAATATATAGATTGACTTGGCCATCGCATGGAAACACAATGTATCTCACAAGTAATACATATTATATTAAATTAGATCGCTTAGTGCGATTTTTTCGCGAATTGTGTGGGTCGGACAGTGCACACCTCTCTAAATACGTCGTTACGCTGTCGGTCGAATAAACGAGGCTTTCAGTAAACTTGTAGTGTTCTCATCAGAAAATTAAAGATGAGTGATCACCATGAAGGTAACATTAGTGACGTCAGCGCAGCTGACGTCACACTTTTTAAAAACACAGAGGAGCTTGTTACTCCGTTATATACTATACTATTGTTTAGATAAAATTATTTACAAAAACATATTATTAACCTTTCAAAGCCGTGTAGTTAAGCCGTGCAGTGGCGGTTGAGAATATCCACTACCCCATATCTTCCCCGTGGGTGTCGTAAGAGGAGATGGGCAGCAGTATCTTCCTAATAACAACAATAATATAATAAAAAAAACTGCGGTTGCCAACCCGCTCACCAAGCGTGGCAACTATGTCAAATATCCCTCCATGGATAACGACGCAAACAAACGGCCCCCAGTCCCCAGTGGCCGCGCTATTCCTGGCTACGGTGGCGACCATGGTAACAGCGGGGCAGGAGGTGCTAAGGATCTCCAGTGGAGGTTCAGTTGCCACCTATAACGACTCTACCTGACAAATTACTACGCACGCACCCTGAGGACTGACGAGAAGATACTGGAGCTGGAGGAAGAGGTAAACAAGTTGCGCTGGCATATTATTGGATTATCCGAGGTCCGCAGAGAGGGGGAGGACACGGTAATTTTCGAGTCCGGCAACTTGTTCTATCACCGGGAGGGCGACCATCTGTCCCAAGGAGGTGTCGGATTTATCGTCCACAAGTCTCTTGTCAACAACGTTGGTAAGATTGAGAGTGTGTCGACAAGGGTCGCGTAGCTGCTACTCGGAATCACCAAACGGTATTCGCTGAAGGTCATACAGGTTTACGCACCAACCTTGGCACATCTCGATGAGGAGGTGGAAGAAATGTAAGAGTATATTTCCAGAGCCATGCATTCTTCCAAAACCCACTACACGGTGTTGATGGGAGACTTCAACGCAAGACTAGGCACTAGAAAAAGCGGTGAGCTGAGCTGAAGTTAGGGAAATTTGGAGTAGGGCAACGGAACCGTAGGGGCCAGCAGCTGGCCGACATTATGGAGAAAGAGGGTGTGGCCGTGGAAGCTAAAGGGGAGAACTCCCGCCGGGCAATGTGTTCTGCCCAGGAAGCGGCCAACGCTGTGAGTGATAGTTCGGAGAAGTTCTATATATTCTGTTTATGATTCGGAATTTTGATGATTGATTTAGGCTTCGGTGTGTTTTGTTTGTGGCGCGACGACAGCGCCACCACATCACCCCCCTGCTCAGACCGGAAGTTGATATTGCAGCCTCGTTGCCGACGAATGTGAAAGTGCCAGCAGATTGCCTTGTAGTCTGCGGTGAGTCGAGAAGAAGGCAAATAATCTGTGAGAGTGCCGTGATGCAGAGGAGAGCAGTAAGGTTCAGAGCCGTGCCGAACACTGTATAGCGCAGAGAGTAGCTTGAAGGAACAGGAAGCATTATTATTCCAGTGCTGCAATGAACCTTGTGAAGCTAGATGGCTTGCAGGATATGAAGACTGCAGACGATATCTGCTCGGGAGCGAATGGGTGGGGTATTTTATGACGATGATGAAGCTTGAAGTTTCCGAAGGTTGTTGGTTGCATGTTCAGATCACGTCAGGGTCACCACTGTGGCCGTGGAAGGAAAAGGGGAGACCCTCCCGCTGGGCAAGGTGTACTACCCGGGGAGCGGCCAACACTCCGAGTGATAGTTCGGAGAAATTCTATACATACTGTTTTATGATTCGTAATTTCTATAGCGTGATTTGGGCTTCGGTGTGTTTCGCATGTGGCGCTACGACAGTGCCGCCACAAGGGACTCTTTGTGATGAACTCTTTCTTCCAGAAGCGGCCCCACAGGAAGTGGACCTGGTCGAGACCCGACGGTTCGACAAAGAATGAGATTGACGTCATTATGACGACCAGACGCCAACTGTTCAGTGATGTCTCAGTGATCGCAAGGGTGAAAACCGGCAGCGATCACCGAATGGTTAGAGGCACACTCACTGAACCTAAACGTTAAGTTGGAGAGGTCTCATCTAATGAAGTCAACGCTCCGTCCCCCTCGTGCTCTAATCCAGAATCCCGAAAACTTTCAGCTCGAGTTACGTAATCGCTTTCGGTGCCTAGAAGATTGAAATGCAGTGGACGATATGAATGACAAGCTCGTAAAAACTGTCCATGCGGTCGGGGCTAAGTTTTGCAACACCCGCCGCAGAAGAACACAAAAACTCTCCGATCACAATCTTAATCTCATGGCTTTTAGACGGGAGATGAGGCTGCAATTGTCAACAGATTTGTCAGCATACAAGCAACTGAACAGACAGGTCTCCAAATGCATGCGGCGAGACTTGCGCAACTTTAATACTGCTCGTATTGGAGACGCAATCAAGCGGAACCAGGGCTCCAAAGTCTTTGCCAGAGATCTGTCTGCCAGAAAGAGCCAACTGTCAAAGCTGAAGACTGAGTGTGGCAGCATCGTTTCCGGGACACTTGAGATTCTGAGTGAGATTGAGAGGTTCTATGGGCGGCTGTACACATCATCGTTGGAGCCACACGCAAGTGTGAGTAACGATCCAAGAGCAAGTCTTATACGACACTATTCCGATGATATCCCATGATATCGTCCCATGATGACGTCAGTCAGAGCTAGATTAGAATGGCTCTCCAGCACCTTAAAAATGGCAAGTCCCCGGGCGAGGATGGAATTACAGCGGAGCTTCTGAAAGCGGGTGGAAAACCGGTACTTGAAGTCCTTCAGAGGCTCTTTAATTCCGTCCTCTATGGTGGCACTACTCCGAAGGCGTGGAGCAGAATTTCGGTGGTCTTGTTCTTCAAGAAAGGTGACAACGCCCTCTTGAAGAACTACAGACCGATATCCCTTCTGAGCCGCGTCTACGTGCTGTTCTCGGGAGTCATTACGAATCGTCTCGCACGCAGACTCGACGACTTCCTGCCTCTCGAACAAGCCGGTTTCCGAAAAGGCTTTAGTACCATAGACCACATACATACCCTTCGGCAAATTGTACAGAAGTCCGAAGAGTATAACCTGCCACTTTGCCTGGCGTATGTGAACTATGAGAAAGCCTTTGATTCCGTCGAAATTTGGGCGGTGCTGCAGTCTCTTCAGCGGTGCCAAGTTGACTGTCAGTATATCGAAGTGCTGAAGTGTTTGTACAGTAGGGCTATGATGGCTATCCGAGTATAGAACCAGGTTTCGTACTGCAGAGAGGTGTAAGACAGGGTGAGGTAATTTCCCCGAAACTCTTCACCGCTGCATTGAAAGACGTTTTCAAGATACTGGACTGGAAAGGATACGGTATTAACATCAATGGCGAGTACATCACTCACCTTCGATTTTCCGACGACATAGTCCTTATGGCAGAATCGCTGGAGGATTTAAACACTATGCTCAATGACCTCAATAGTGCCTCCCGACGGATTGGTTTTAAGATGAACATGGACAAGACAAAGATCATGTTTAATGTCCATGTCACCTATGCCGGTAGTTGTTGAGAGCATTAAGCTCGAAGTCGTTGACGAGTACGTTTACCTGGGACAAATAGTCCGACTAGGTAAGTCTAACTTCGACCGAGAGGTCAATTGACGGATTCAACTCGGCTGGGCAGCGTTCGAGAAATTACGATGCATCTTCTCGTCAGGTATACCTCAAAACCTGAAAACTAAGTTGTACAACCAGTGCGTGTTGCCAGTGATGAACTACGGAACCGAGACGTGGTCCTTCACTGCTGGCCGTATGAGGACGCTCAAAGTCGCTCAGCGAGCTTTGGAGAGGGCTATGCTCGGAGTTTCTCTGCGTGATAAACTTAGAAATGAGGATATCCGCAGTAGAACCAGAGTGACCGACATAGCCCAACGGATTAGTAAGCTGAAGTGGCAATGGGCCGGCCATATAGCTCGAAGAACCGACGACCGTTGGGTAAAAAAGGTTCTCGAGTGGCGGCCTCGTACCGGTAGGCGAAGTGTAGGGCGACCCCCTACTAGATGGAGTGACGATCTGGTAAGACATGCAGGAAGTCGATGGATGCAGGTGGCTCAGGACCGTGCTTTGTGGCATACCTTAGGGGGGGGCCTATGTTCAGCAGTGGACTTGTGAAGAGCTGTAATGATGATAATGATTGGTCATGCTTATCCCAGATCTATGACTCCATTAAATATATCGGCAGCTTTCGCAAAATGTGGGATGTTTCCCTATAATAAGGACAGATCGCCCCGTCGTGTCTTTAAAGTCCCCTGATGCTGAAACTTCTGCAAATCTAGACAAAAATAACCAGCAACCCCATCCAACTGTGTTTATTTTTTGTTTATTACATACATAATACATAAACACTCACGCCTGTCACCCAGAGGGGTAGGCAGAGACTACGGACTTCCATTTGGCACGATCCTGACATACCTCTTTCGCCTCTTTTACATCCATATATCTACGCATACATGCTCGTCGTTTAAGGGTACTTCTAACGTGGCCCATTTTCAAAATATCGCCAATTTGGTCGATAAACTTTTTCCTAGGGCGTCCCTTCCCGACTCAGCCGTTCATATCTGCCATATAAATTTGCTTTGTCACTCTTTCCTCATTCATTCTTTCCACATGACCAAACCACCGAAGCATTCCTTTCTTAATCCTGGTCACAACATCATCTTGCATACCACATTTATCTCTTATCACGCAATTTCTCACCCTGTCATTCAGATTCAACCCTAGCATATTCCTTAAAGACCGCATTTCTACAGCATTTATTCTACTTTCGTGCTTCTTCTGTCACACCCAGCTTTCACTACCATACATTAAAGTAGGGACTAACACAGCATTATGAATTACCATACGTGCCTGTTTTGATACGTTCTGGTTCTTCATAATAGAGTGTAGTGCCCCACTCACTCTATTTTTGTTTATTATTATTCTTTTATTATTATTACCATAGAGAAAGCACTGAAAACCAATTTTTTTTGTTATTAGAAGTAATATTTTTATTGTATTTTGTACAACAAAAATAAAAGACGATTATCAAAAATTTCTTTTCTCACAAATGAGGATTTTTACTGGTAACAAATTGTGTTTCACTGTTAAAATACAGGTGGTTCAGTGTATACTACCTATAGTACACAGTGAGCTAATTTTTATTTTATTTTTACTTTATTTACGGTCTTTATTCGTTTCTCTGGCTTTCTGTAACCTGAATATGATAAACTGGATAAAATTGCCTAAAGTATGACACCAAAACGAAATTCTTAACTTTAATTTCTAACAAGTTATATTACTTCGAAAAAAAAAACCGGCCAAGAGCGTGTCGGGCCACGCTCAGTGTAGGGTTCTGTAGTTTCCCGTCCGTCACAATAAGTGTTCCCACTTATGAGTTTAAAGGCGGGTATCCATTATGTTCACGCTCCAGCAGCTATCCGCGCTCCTGCAACTGCTCCGGGTAGTGGGTACTGTTGTTTCCATCCAAGTTCAAAATGATTTTCCTAGAAAGTCCTTATAAAGTTGTACTTTTTAGATTTTTTTCATATTTTCTAAACTTATGGTTCAAAAGTTAGAGAGGGGGGCGGGTGACACATTGTTTTTTACTTTTGGAGCGATTATTTCCGAAATTATTGACATTATCAAAAAACGATTTGTGTAAACTCCTATTCATTTTTAAATACCTTTCCAACAGTATATCACACGTTAGGGTTGAAATTAAAAAAAAATCACTTCCCACTTTACATATAGGGGGGCTACCCTAATAAAACATTTTTTTCCAATTTTTATTTTACCACTTTGTCGGCGTGATTGATACACATATTGGTACCAAATTTCAGCTTTCTAGTGCTAACGGTCACAGAGATTAAGCGAGGACGGACAGACGGACAGACAGACATGGTGAAACTATAAGGGTTCCTATTTGACTACGGAACCCTAAAAAGGTTGGTTCACTGTTCAACAACGCACCCTATGTTTCATGTAATCAAAAACGATTCCTGTAAATCCACAAAAAATACCACTAAACAAATGTAAACTGCTTTATTTAGACTTTTTGTTTTTTTTTTTTTTTAAACGAACCGTTTCAAACCCGGTGTTGATACTATTCACGCGCAGTAACCTGTACTTCAAAAATCTGACAAAAGAGCGGGTAAAATGAGCTGACCAAAGCTGTTATCTATTGAATACCATTAGCGGCTATGGCTAACCGTGATAAGCCCTTTGGCGCTAAATTAAATTCTTATCTTTGTGTTGATTAATATTAATACATTGTTTTAATTGTCAGTATTTATTTAAAGTCATATTTACATGTATATTATGATTTTACCACTGGTTTGGAAAAGAACTTCTGTTTTTATTTTATATAGGATAAGGGTGACAAGAGTCTGTCTAATTATGTAGGTAAAAAAAATTGTTAATTAAAACAAAAATAGATATATTTTTGATCTAAAAAACGTACTTTCTCAAAGAACAAACATTAATAAATATAAAAACAACCAATAAATAATAACGAAAGAAATTATAAATTGGAGTGGGAGGGGGCTAACTATAAGGCAGTTTTTTAATTAATTTTTACAAATATATTATTTACGAACAAACAATTATTGATAGAGTACAACCAAGAACAAACCACGAAATAACGATATAAGATAACGAAATTTGAAAAATAAAAATTTTCGAGGTGCTAACTTTAGTAAGCGAGTATCAAGTCAGGTTATTCCTGGTACTTCATACAAATTTTGGGGTTGCTAAGCTGGGATTTCTTAACTTAACTTTTCCGCACTTTTTCAGTACCTTCTTTCGTTTGCCCAAAGATATTTTGTTCTATACCGTAGACAGAGAAACCTATAGACAAATTGACGCCTTCTTTCGCATTCGCACACGAAAAAGATAGATTTATGCATACGTCTTGCATAGAAATGAGATAGAGCGGTGTGATTGTTTGTCCCTTTCTCCGCGCCGGTTTTTTTGTTTAGCAAACTCCACAGTTTGCTAAACAACTTTGACAGCGTAGCGATTTTAGGAGTTTACAAGTTGGTTTAAGTGAGAAAAAAAGTGTTTGCTTAAGATTGGTGAATCTTGTTCAGTTCAGTTCTTAGAACAATTAAATTTTTTATCTAAATGTGTTTAAAAGTCATAAAGATTACTCTATAACCTAAAAATTCGTTATCGTTCTTTCTCACTTGAGTCCACGCCGATCATTAGTCTATAGGTTTCTCAGTCTACGTTCTATACGAAGTATATTATAATATCTTTGCGTTTGCCAGACTCTATACTCTTTGACAGTATTTTTTTCTGAAAGTGTATGTTGTTGGCCCTGCGGCCCTTACAGCTTCATCGAAATAGATTTGAGCGCTTCGCCGATTAAAGTCTCGAGCCATCCCGGTCCCTGCTTTTTGAAGGAGGCTTCTCTAGATGGGAGGGGGGGGGGGGCTCGATGTGATTCAAGGGTCCACCTTAAGGAGGTACGAACCTTGGCTTGAACCACTATCGTAATGCGGGGATTTGACCGTAAGTCCGTGCCACGAACCATGGAGGTTAGGTAGAAGGAGAACAATCGCTTTAGAAAATAGTATCCCAGAAATATGGACAAAATAAGTGAGGCGCTGCGATTGCTAAGTTGTCTCAATAAAAGTCATTTTCAGTCTATTTTGCCCAACTGATTCTAAATCATTTGCATATCCACGCACAATACAATATTTCACTATATTTTAATGTTTCTTTTTGTCAGAAATTAAAAATGATTTCTTATATTTACGCGAACACTACACATGATTAAAACTACTTTTACGTCCGAAACGTCGGAAATTAAAAATAAAAAGTAAAAATAAACGCGATAAAATCCGTAAAAGTAGTTTTAATCAGAAATTAAAAAATTAGGGAGCACGATTATTTTCTCACTTCCCGCGAAGAAGTACTAATAACGTAATCATGAAAGTTAGAGAACAGGAGAACGATCTGCTACGTTCTAAAGCATAGCCCGCCTGTCCTTGAAAATTGTAGATTTTATAGCAGCGCTGACGTCGGTGAGTAGTGACTGCGAAGTTAGCTGTTTATGAGTACAAGTAGATGAAGTTGGTTGAATAATGTACAAATTTTCATTTCATTTTTAATGAGAAAATTTTCATGTTCCGTAATTTTGTAATTTTTGACAAAAGAAACATTAAAAATGAAGAAATATTTTTTTGTATGTGGATGTGCAAGTGGTTTAGCATCTGTTCGGAAAAATAGACTGAAAATGACTTTTATTGACCGAACTTAGCAATCGCCGCGCCTCACTTATGGTGTCCATATTTCTGGGATACTATTTTCTACGGCGATCGTTCGCCTGTTCTCAAACCTTCATGAACGTAATTATAATATCTTTGATAAGCAGTGCTAGCGCAGTCTGTCCCATTGTAAATTATAATCTTTATTTATCTATGGTCTGAGCTTTGTGGTTGCTTACTAGTAAATTTTGTTCTTCTGCAGTTCTGGTTCTGTATTTTGTTTGCATGAGTTGAATATATTCAAAAGATATATAATATTATCATTTGCTTGAAACATACCTATTGTTAATATTGTTTTAAAACAATGGCTTCAGTATTAGTACCAGAAGTCCCAGCTCCTGGCTTTTCTTTTGAGAATTGTCAACGGTAAGTTTTTACTTTTTCATAATTTGAGCACTTCAGTAGAAGTTATTTACTATGATAATCTTGTTACAGAAATGCCTTCCTCGCTCATAAAGGTTTTCCTGCTCCAAAAGCAACGAAAACCGGTACTACTATTGTGGGTATTATTTATGCTGATGGGGTAATTCTTGGCGCTGATACAAGAGCTACAGAAAATACTGTAGTTTCGGATAAAAATTGTCAAAAAATTCACTATTTGGCAGCTAATATGTACTGTTGCGGAGCGGGTACTGCAGCTGATACTGAAATGACAACACAGACAGTTGCTTCGCAGCTAGAATTGCAGAGACTTCACACAGGTCGTACTGTGCCGGTAGAAACGGCTTCAACTCTTTTGAAACGTATGCTGTTTCGCTATCAAGGTTACATTGGTGCTGCTCTAGTACTGGGAGGGGTTGACCGCACTGGACCTCACATATACTGTATTTATCCTCATGGATCTGTGGATAAACTGCCCTATGCTACCATGGGTATGTAATAATTATATACTTATTTAAAATACTTAGCCATAACCCCTCAGCTGTCTAATAACAGGAAATAGCCGGACTGTCCATACAGCTGCCGCAGCTGTCTACTGATTCACTGTGTTGCTTGTTTTATAACCTGTTCATAATAATGACAAGGCTTGTTGATGGACAAAGCTAGATAACAAATAATTCTTAATCTGTAATGCAAATTTCTCCTACACTACATCAGATGACAAGCCCATCAGAATAGGTGTACATTTTCAATGTTTTTAGAAAGCTTCCCCACTGGTCCTTACTTCTTACTTAGGATACCAATGCTGGCTGAGGCTAGTGAAATTGTATATTTTAGTTTTAATTTTTTTTTAATTATTTTGGCTTGGAGGGAAAAAGAGAAATCTCCCGCCAGGAAAAATGTTCAAGCCCAGGGAGCAGCCAATGCTCTTTGTGGTTCAGTAGCTATATTATTTATACTTTAGTACTTTGGAGCTTTGATAGGCTTTGGTGCATTTCACTTGTGCTGCAAAGACAGCGACAGCAACATTATTACAATAACTGTCATATATTTCTACATATAAAAAATACTTTAGACATTGAGTACCTACCTCCTTTAATTCCTATTCTTACAATAATCACATTTATCTTATGGAAATTGTAAAAAATTGATAGGAACCTGCTTTATCCAAAATCAGTGTTTTTATTTTGGTTATTAGGTTCTGGTTCATTGGCAGCAATGGCTGTGTTTGAAGCTGGCTGGAAACCAAATTTATCTGAAGAAGAAGGTAAAAAGTTAGTAAGGGATGCAATTGCAGCAGGTATCTTCAATGACTTAGGCTCTGGATCTAATGTGGATCTATGTGTTATTCGCAACACTGGTCCTGCCCAATATCTGAGAACATATGAAGAAGCTAATATCAAGGTAATTAGTTTATAGACAATATACTATGTCTTAATGTATTAATTTTTTAAATCCAAAACAATCTTGAGGACTCATTAGTGCAGTGGCATAAGCTGCATTTAGCTGCAGGACCATAGGTTATAATGGTTCATAAATTTTTGTTTCGGGTCTGGATGCTTGTCTATGTGTAATTTTGTGTGTGAATCGGCTCCATTGTTTTTAGATTTTTATTAAAACATACTGGTTTAGCATAGCTCATTGCCGCAAAGCATTTTCCTCCCTCGAGGTCAACAAGTTGAGTGGTGCTAATAGAGTCCCTCCAATAGTACTAAACATTTGTGCTCCGAGTTGTCACTGGTACTTACGTGTCTTCTCCAGAACTTATCGAAGGCAGTTTCACTGCACCTTTTAGGGATCTAAAAAGGCAGCCACTCAGATCCGCCAAACTACTGACCTATCACCATTACTTCCTTGTATTTTATATCAAGGACCACCAGTTGGTTAACACTAATCATAATTACATATAAATAAAATCAAAGTGTCTGTCTGTACTATCGAAATACTGTCTTATATTAAGCTTGGGGGGTTATAAGCATGCAATTAAGACATGCACAATCATATTAAAAAAAAGACTGTTTATCTGTCTGTTCAGGCTAATCTTCAGAATGGATGTATACTGATTATGATGAAAATTTACGAACGGATAGAGAGCAATGCCAGGAGGGATCTAGGCTATATTTTATCCAAAAAACCTTTTTTTTTTTGGAAAAAACGAATGATAAAATAAATGGTCTTTGATTACCTTAAATCTAACAAATCTAAAAAACATCACATTTATAAATCCTATCCTAGTGGAGTCGGGGCGGATCGCTAGGATAAAATGAAAATATTTGAAATCAATCAAAACTGTAAGTTTTAAAGTATCTTAAATTATATTTGTCACATGGTTTAATAAAATTACGATCAATAAAGGAAAAGCAAATTAGCCATAGAACTATGCATTGAAATTTTGGAAATAGCCTGTTTTAGTCAGACAACGACGATGACTTTAAATTTGTTCTTTTCTTTTTTTAATTTAATATGAATAGTATACTGTACTGTCTGTGCATTTGGTTTTTGTTTTTACATTATGAAGTGGCTCCTAACAATGTTTTGTATATCCCATAAGCTTATACTTGTTAAAGTAAATTTTCTCGCAACTTTGTTCGTCTATAATAAGTTAAAGTAATTTGTTATTATATACTTCTCTAATTTAATCTGATTTTGTTTAAAATGCATAGGTTTTTAATTTTTTGCGCGAAACCCTAATTCTTTTTCTAAAATGAAAGTAGCCAAGTTACTTCTTTAAACATCAGCTGATTTTTCTGATTCTGATTGAACTGATCAGTGAAAGTTCCGTCAAAACTGGTCCACCCGTTTAGTTGAATTAGCAGGAATAAACAGACAGACAATTTTTTAAAATTATTTTTTAATTATAAGAATCGTACCTATATACTTTCATATAGATTTATTTAAAAACTGTTATTTTGTCATTACAAACAAACACTTCAATCTTATTTGTTTGTAGACGTGGATTCAACCATTGGACCCTAAAAGTACCAGGAAAACATTATTTTACATTAAATTATGTCTTTACAGGGTAAGAAACAAGGTTCATACAGATATCCACCAGGGACAACTGCTGTATTGAAACAACGTGTAATTCCTCTCGAAGTTGAATCGGTTTCTGTTCACCCAGTGCAACAGCCCCAACCCATGGAAGTAGAGCCATCGCACAGCCGCCGTTAAATCTTTATTTATTCCAATGTTTATTAAAGTCATTTTTTATGAAGCAGCCTGGTTTTCATTTTTATCATTAGTGGCATATTATATTCTATTAAATTCGTACATTTATATTTTTGGCTCACTTTAATACATTTTTGATATTAAAGTATTTTAAAAATAATTTATATTTATAGAGAAGTTTTAAAGTAGGTTAGTAAAGTTTTATTTTTTTTTTACCGCACAGCACTTCATCAAATCAGTTGCTTAAATTGTAATCAATGTCAGTTGTGCCTGCGAGTTCTTCAAGAAGGGCATCAATGAATTATCAATGAATATAAGGTGCAAGCACCAGGGTAGCCCGCCAAATTCAAAATTTTCTTACGTTTTTTTGCAATTTGCAGGTCGGTGTCAGGCTGTATGTTGAAAAAAAATTGATTCGCGACCGTATCGAGTACGTATTTACTGAATTATGACAATTGTAATCATCAATACAACCCTTTTAAGTTCGTATAATTCCATTGTATGGCTATTTCCAGAAAAACTCATTCAAAGGAGTTATATGAACTTAGAGGGTTGTATTGGTGATTTTAATGATAATAATTCTGTAAACACATACTTGTTACGGTCGCGAATCATATTTACTTAAATATACAATCTCACACTGACCTGCAAATTGCAAAAAACATAAGAAAATTTGAATTTCGCGGGCTACCCTGGCGCTTTCACCTTAAATATAAAGACTATATCAATCAACAATATTGTTTTAGTGATGCAGCTCAGGAGTTAGAGTATAACTGTATATCAGACTATGAAAAATATTTTTATTGTTTATTAAAATTTTAATACCGAGTTCTATCACAATAAGATTTACCTAATAAAATTAGTTGACTATTCTTCTCCTTCAACTTCTTCATCAACTCTAAGTCACTGCTATACATGCGATGCGAGCTGCCAAACGAAACATCAGAATGGTCGAATTCCGAAAACTATTACGACGAAGAAAATTAACCAAAAGAATTAATTCGTTTTGTAAGACGCCAACGCCATACAGCGTTTGAATGGGGTCGCGACCAGCGTAGTTGAGCTGTGAAGACAGAGGTGTAGCTACCGCCGCATCAGCTGTAACAATGATACCGGGCCCCCGGGCTACAAAGGCAAAGTTTGTGTGTAAGCAAAAATTCGTAAAATGTTATCCACAATCTCACTCAAACTCTTAGGCTGTACTTTCCGAGAAAAAAAATCATATCAAAAATAGTGCCCAACGTGCCTAATAAATACCTGTAGAAAGTTGACCAATTTTCTGTAGTTTTCCGATACATCTCGATTACAGAAAGTTATGATAATGTACTTAAAGAAATAAAAATCAGCGAGTTTTTTTTTGGGATTTATAGCAGTGTCCGATTGTAGTGCAATACCGTTAACTGTAATTTTAGATATCATAAAAGAATATGTAATTGATTTGTCCAAATGTAGAGGGCAGTGTTACAATGGGGCAAATGTCATGTCGGTTGTATATCGAAAATTACAAACCCTTATAAACTAGATTTAGTCTCCTCCAATCTGAGACTGTTCAGTAAAGACTCAACTTCAGACTTAAGTTTGTCCCGGTACTCGGAGACGTTTTCCCGAGAAATATTGGCACGGCCGGTGTACAGAGCATCACCAGTGATGTCATCTGCATAGCAATGAATGTTACGGGCTCTCAACTTATCATTGATACGCAGAAGAAACAGCGTTGGCGATAGCAGCTTGTGGAACACCAGCATTAATAGGCTTGTTATCGGAGCTTGCACTGTCTACGACGACCTTGATGTTCCCATCTGCAAGAAAGCTGGTGATCCAATCGCACAATTTCTCGGGAAGCCCATAGGAAGGGAGCTTCGAAAGAAGCGCTTTGTGTTGCATCCCTTTGCATTTTCTATCGCATCTATCACGAGGAGTGCTCGGAGGAATTTTTCGGATTAATCCCAGCCGCCAAATTTCATGAATGCACATCGCGTCAAAATTCAAGATACCTTCCTCACCATCTGGATGCTTGACGGTCCACCACTGTGCGTTTTGCTATGAGTATTCTCCCTCGTACAACTTCTCTGTTTGTTTATCACCGGCGATTTTTCCGGACCGATACGACTTGGGGACCTTCAAGAAAAGAGCTTACTCCTTTTTATAAGGCCGGCAACGCACCTGCAATTCCCCTGGTTGTTGATTGTCGTCTTCATGTGCCTTTAAGGCACATGCAGGTTTCGGGCCTCGGGATAAGCCCCCATTACCCGTGCTATCCGGGCCGGTCCTGGGAGCCTTCTATTGGCATTGTAGGTGTCATTTACGGATTTGTCCGTGATTGGTTAATTTTTTCGTAGTCGGTTAGACTACGAAAAAGAGAGGTTATCTAGTAAAGTGGCCTATCAGCGGCATTGTGGGTTGTTACTCGACTCTCTAATCGATATAGAGAGGAGTTCTCTTGGATAGGGTGGCCCGTCCGGAGGGCGCGCATGTAGCGGCGCTAGGTTGTTAAGATGTATGTGTGGCCCGTTGTCTGCACGGTCGAACAATCCGCGCGCCAACCGGGCCACAAACTCCTGGATAGTGTCAATTTTCAGGTTGGCCGCTATGACGTCATTCCGGACGTAGCGACCCGCACCGACGATGGTTCTTAACGTCAGATTTTGCTGGGCCTGCAGTCGCCGCCTCAGAGGCTCGCTCAGAAGCGCGTACCAGGCCGGAGCAGCATACGTCATGATGGATCTTACATACGTTTTATAGACTCGCACTTTGGTGTTAAGTGGTAACTTGGATGCCAGGACCGGACGTAGCATCGCCCGCGCACATCGTGCTCTGCGGACGACGAGGTCGACGTGCGCAGTCATGCGCAGCGCCCGGTCGATCCGGCACCCAAGGTAGGTCACGGCCTTCTCGTACGCGATCTGTTGGCTATTGAGGGTTAATTGAGGTGGTAGGTTTCCCCTGGTGTTGCGGTTGTTCATGGGCGGCGGTAGTCACTTACCGTCAGGTGAGTCGCATGCTCGTTTGCCCCCTCTTCTACAAAAAAATAAGGAAAAATTGTTAAGATAATGAACTATATCAATAATGAAAACTGTATCAACTAAATTTAATTCCCACTAAAAAGGCGAACGTGACGAATGTAAAAATAAAGTTATCATGTTAAAGAGCTACAATTTTATAGTGCTTGTTGCCTTTTTTATTCACTATTTGAAATCATTAATCTTGTTTCTAAAGCTCTACAGCATGAACGTAATAACTTACAGAAAGCTAATATTTTACTAATTAATCTTTTGAATAGACTGAGTGAAATAAGAAACCAACATTCATTTCATGGTTTGCTGAGCGAGTCCAGAGATTAGCAAAAGAGTGGGGTGTAAAAACCGCTTTCAAAAATAAAGGAAGATGATAACGAAGCGTTTTTTAATGAAGAATATCAGAAAGTGAGAGCATTTCATACCCGGAATCTTACTTCAAAGTCGATGTGTACTACTGCTTTTTATATATATTAATATCTCAAACTAAACAAAGATTTCAGAGCCTCTGAGACCTAAGTATTGTATTTGAAGTATTACAACTAATTCGAAAACATTATAATATAGATAAAGATATTTAGGTACCACACGAGCTCACTGAAAGAAACCTAAGGAATGGTGTACTCATTTGCGATTCCCTATTGAAAAGTTATAAAACCGAACCATTTTTGCAAAGATTAATCACCGGTGATGAGTTTGGATCACCTACAACAAGATAGTGCGAAAAAGGTCAAGTCTACAGACTAGCGAAACCCGGATTAACACGCAATAAAGTGATGCTGTGTGTATGGTGGGATTAGAAGAGCATCGTTTATTATGAGCTTTTACATCTGGGTAAAAACATCGCTATTCGGATCTCTAGTGCCAAAAACTAGTAATAGTCAAGCAAGAAATTGAGAAAAAACGACCGGAATTGACCAACAGAAAAGGAGTGGTCTTTCGTCGTGATAACACCGGAGCACACATATCTTTAGCCACTCAGTAAAACTTGTGAGAGCTTGGTTTGGGAAGTGTTAATGCATCCACCATATAGTCCTGTCCTTGCACACTCAGATTTTCACCTGTTTCAGTCTCTTGAATTTTTTGGAAAGTGCATCAAGAGAGGACTGTCAAAACTACTTGTCGAATTTTTTTGAACAAAAATCCCAAAATTTCTACAGCAACGGGATCAAAAAATCGGGATGAAAAAAGTTATCGAACATAATGGCTTTGAAAAAAAAAATGTGTAAATAAAATACAAAGAATCATTTTTCCCGACCTATTAAGTTTGCCGAACAAGACTAGAAAAGTGTAGGTATATTTGATATGTGGTTACGCGGAAAACCATTCGTATTTATTTTTGACCGTAGGGCTAGCCAAATCGTTTATCCCTTTCCAAACGATATCATTCATACCCTCCTATCGGGGTGGTGGGGTGGGAGGGGAAAGAAGATGATTCTAGAATATCACGTAATCATCGCAACGGAAGGAATAAAAGGCACGCGCGACCGACGCGCAGTCTGCTGTTCCGTTTGCGCGCCGCCCCCGAGCGGTCGTGCACACAGTTCTTTCGCGCCTCCGACCTATCGGTAGCGCAACCGATTGCCCGCGCGCCCCGCTCTCCCCGGCTAACACCGGCCGAGCAGACGCCGTTGGTGAGTCACTTTGTTTTCGCATCGTTCCTGCCCCCTTGCTCCGGCGGGGAGGCTTGAGCGCGCTTTGCTTGTTTTATTTTATTTGTTAATTTTTCTGTTATTGTTATTGTTTTTGTTATACTGTTATTTGTTGTGTATACTATCCTTAGAAGATCGTCTCTTGCTCTTCTCAGAGCAAGCCCTTGTTCTTTTCAGAACATAGGGACCCCAGTTTCTGGAATAGATCGTCAGTCCTCCCCATCTGCCCCCAAGGCCCTGTTCTTCTCAGAACAGGGACCTCCAGTTTTCTTAGAATAAAACGTCACCCCCGTCCCGATCAACATGTCGTCCATGGATGCTAGCCAAATTTTGGCTCTTTTCCACCAATTCTTAAAAACCCAAGGCGTAGACCTTGATAGCTTTTCGATCAATCTCACCCCCCGTGCCCCTAAGGCATGTGTATCCCCGCCCGCCGTCGCTGCTTTCCTCGCGACCCAAGCGGCTGCCCCGCAGTCCGACTCGCCCGCGTCCCCCGACTCCGAAATGGAGCACTCGGACACCACGTCCGTTACCTCATCCTCTCGGAAGAGGACCGCCCTCAGCTCCACCGGCTCCTCGGATTCTTCCGACTCTGAAGGAACCATAACCGACTCCCAAGCCGAATTCACGTTAGTGAAATCAAAGCGCGGCCCGAAACGCGCTGCCACTTCTCGCACTCCCCCCGCCTCAGCGGCCGCCGCCGCCCACACTCCCTCCGCCGCTGCCTCTACCTCCGCAGCTCCCATCGTTGCCCCTACTTCCGCAGCCCCAAACGCTGCCACCTCACAGTCGAAAGACAATACCGCCAAGCCAGCAACCCGCTGCGCTCCCGAACTGGCCAAAAACCAAGTCCCGCCCCCTGTCTTTCTCAGAGACAAGGCGAAATTTACTCAACTGTCCAAAACCCTCTACGATAAGGGTTTCAAATATGACCAAGCCACTAATGTCGGCGAGGCCATCAAAATTATTCCGGCGTCTATAGAAGACTTCCGTAACATAACCCGCCTATTCACGGCCGAGCGTGTGTCCTACCACACATACGCCCTCGCCGAAGAAAGGAAAGTAAAGGCAGTCCTCCGCGGAGTTCCCTATGAACTCGCAAACGAAGACATTCTGGAAGACCTTAAATCCCAAGGCTTCCCTATTGAAGGTGTGCATAAAATGCACAGCAGCAGGGGCGAAAGGTTTAACCTCGCCCTCCTGGTTCTCACCAATGTGCCGGAGGCGAAGGCCATTTTCTGCGAGGTACGCACTGTGTGCGGCCTGTCGCGTGTTAAGGTCGAAGCCCCTCACCGGCGCGGTTACCCAGCGCAGTGCCACCGCTGCCAACTTTATGGACACGCGGCAGCCAACTGCTCAGCTCCACCCAGGTGCATTAAGTGCCTAGAACCCCATCACTCGAAAGAGTGCCCACGGCCCAAAAACGCCGAATCCCCACCCTCATGTGTCCTCTGCGGACAAACAGGCCATCCGGCCAATTATAGAGGCTGCCCTCGCGCCCCTCGCCCACCTCCGAGCCGCAAAGCTCCACCACAGGTCAATGACCGAACCTTCCCGGCTCTTGTAAGCCGCAAGCCCAGCCAGGGCCAGCCCCTACCTCAGCCCCCTCAGGGCTCATCTCAGCCCACACAGGGCATCTATCGGCCCCCACAGGGCCCCTATCGGCCACCTCAGGGCCCTCCTCGGCCCCTTATGAGCCTTCCGCTCTCTCAGCCAGCGCCACTTCCAATAAACCCCTGGTTCCAAAAGGAATCAAATATCCCGCGGCCCTCCGCCGACCCAAAAAAACAGAAAGTCTCTGTTGTAGAGTCCCTAAACCTAGTGTATAACACACTCAATAGAATCAATTTGGACGAAATCCTCATCCTTGCGGATAAACTGAGCACAGCTCAGTCCCCTCAGGCCCGCCTCCTTGCTCTTACCGAGCACATCAACCTTCTAAGGTCCTTGTAATTTAACTATGTCGGAGCCCTCTGCTCCCGCAATATCTCACGGTCGTATCAAACCAAAGGGTTTATCGCTTGTTTCATTCAATATCCGCGGTCTGCGAAATAACCTCCCAGAGCTTAGGCTTTTTCTACGAGATCGCGAAGCCGATCTCCTACTCCTACAGGAGACCCATCTCAGCCCCAAGGTCTCTAAAGGCCTTACTATTAAAAATTATTCACTCATACGTAACGATAGACCCGACCGCAAAGGCGGCGGCACTGCCATCTATCACAAAAAGTCCCTTCATTGCTCCCATATATCTACTCCTTCGCTTACCAGTATGGAAGCCACTATCACTAGACTAGCCATGACTGGACACCAGTCAATCATTATAGCCTCTTGCTATATCCCTAGCGGAACCCTCCCTGTCAAGAGTGACTTCGAAGCCATCCTTGCATTAGGCGACTCAGTCATTATGTTTGGAGACTTTAACTCCAAGCATACTGAATGGGCCTGCCGCACTACTACAAGTAGTGGCAGGGTGCTGCTCAATATCACTCAGTCTCTCGACCTGACTGTCTATAGCCCCCTCACTGCCACCCACTATCCCGACATTGTTACCTACGCTCCTGATGTGCTAGACTTTGCTATAGTTAAAGGAGTTTCCCTTAACCTTAGAGCAATCGAGCCTCTCGACGATCTAGGATCCGACCACCGTCCTGTATCCCTCCTTCTTGGCCATCAGCCATCTCCAACTCCCACTTCCAAAACCTACACCGACTGGAAGGGCTTCAAGAAGTCTCTAGCCTCGGCTATAGACTCTCCGGACCCTCCCATAACCCTTTCTTCCGACGCCCTCGACAGTGCGGGGAAAATAGACACCGCGGTCGAAAATCTCACCTCACTTATAACATCCTCTCTTAAAGAGAATGAAAAAGTTGTCCCGGTTGCTAAAACTAGTCTTCCCCTAGATATTAGCAACCTGTTAAAAGCCAAAAAAGCTGCCCTCCGTAGAGCTGCACGCTATCCCACTCCCGAATATAGACTCGCAGCCCACCGCCTTCAACGCAAACTGCGTTACCGCCTCCAAGACTACAGAGACCACGAAAAAGGCAATCTCATGGAGAAAATCTCTCCCTCTCACACAGCGTACTACCGGATGGCGAGAGCCCTCCGGATAGACGCTATAACCCATACTCCCCCTCTGTCTCGTCCCGACGGCTCCATTGCCTTCGAAGACGAAGAAAAGGCTGAGTGCTTCGCGGACAGCGTTGCCGCTCAATGCTCTCCTAGCTCACAACCCACTGACCCCCTACATATTCAACTAGTGGAGGACGAGGTCCGACGCAGGAACTCGCCCCCTACCGCCTCTGACCCTATCACTGTGTCCAAAGATGAGATTTCATCTACCATCAAAGGACTTAAGCCCAAAAAAGCACCGGGTGCGGATGGTATCTCCAGCCAAGCCCTCAAACACTTCCCGGAGCAGGTAATCGCCTTACTGGCCATTATCTTTAACGCCTGCTTCGAATTCAGTTACTTTCCCACCTCTTGGAAAGAGGCAACTGTCATTGGCATTCCCAAGCCAGGCAAACCTCTCCACCTCCCCTCCAATCACCGTCCCATCAGCCTCCTCAAGGCCATGGGCAAACTTTTCGAACGAGTCATTCTCGTGCGCTTGAGGCGCCATTTGTTTCCCACAGACGGCGACCCTCTTGTCATCCCACAACAATTCGGGTTTCGAGCCAAACACTCGTGCCCCCAACAAGTTCACCGCATAGTGGAATACATCCTCAGCGGTTTTTACCCTCGCCGTCAAAAAACCATC
The DNA here is from genome assembly GCA_036936625.1 of Parnassius smintheus behrii. Classification (NCBI taxonomy): domain Eukaryota; kingdom Metazoa; phylum Arthropoda; class Insecta; order Lepidoptera; family Papilionidae; genus Parnassius; species Parnassius smintheus. The sequence continues at coordinate 19,925,805 of JAUPFT010000005.1, read as the reverse complement.
GCGGTCTTCTTTGACATTGCCAAGGCATTCGACAGAGTCTGGCACGAGGGCCTCATCTACAAACTGTACGACTTAGGCCTCCCAGACCGTCTCGTTCGCCTTGTAGCCTCCTATCTGAAGGATCGTACCTTTCGTTTTAAACACGAAGGCACGCTATCCTCTACCCGTCAAATAAAAGCCGGTGTTCCTCAAGGCTCTGTGCTTGCTCCCCTCCTATACATACTATTCACCAACGACATCCCTATCCCGTCGAATGGTGTCAAACTAGCCCTCTTTGCAGATGACACAGCCCTTTACTCCAAAGGCAACTCACTACCACAGATTCGGAACAAGATTCAAAAGTCAGTAAGCGACTTAGGAGCTTGGTTCCAAAAATGGCGTATCGACGTAAACCCGGAGAAAAGCTCCGCCGTTTGCTTCGAATATAAACGACGCCGTCTCACCACCACTCCGCCAATCAGGATGCTAGGAACCCCTGTCCCATGGCAAACTAAAGCCAAATACCTAGGCGTCACCCTTGATGCAAGGCTCACTTTCGAGCCCCATATCAAGAAAGTTACTCGCACCGCACGTTTTTACATGGGTAGGCTCAACAGCATGTTGGGCAGACACAGTAAAATGTCCCTCCGCAACAAGCGAACCCTATATAAGGTCTGCATACGACCTGTCATGACCTACGCGGCCCCCATTTTCGCACATGCTAAGCCCAAAGCTATTAATGAACTTCAAATAGTTCAAAATCTATTCTGTCGTAGGGCCACTAACTCGCCCTATTATGTCCGTAATGCTGACCTACATCGAGACTTAGAGCTCCCAACAATCCAACAGTTTCTTAAATCACTCTCTGAGAGATTTTTCAAAGCCTCAGAGTCCCACCCAAATCATCTCATTCGTGAAACAGCTGCCTATGCAGCCCCTATTCACACTCGCTATAGTGTGCGCAGGCCGAGAAACTCTCTCTTGGACCCCCCCCAACAAGCTTTCGGCCGACCTGAACTGCCTCCTGGCGGCTCGGGCCGAGCCTACATAACACATCCCTTAATCTGCCTTAGTTAGGCACTCTTCTAAGCGGCTTTCCGCCGCTTGCGCCCTCCTTTCTGCCAAGGAGGGTCGCGTTCGTATACGGCTTAGAGATCTCTAGTCAGATCGTTAAGCCAATTCCTAAAAGGTTGGGTTTAGTGGGTAAAAGTCGCCACATAACCACGCAGCCGGCTGCGTGGTATGCTATGAGCATTCCCAACCTCCCTCCCCCGCTTTCCGGAGGGTTGCCCATATTTGCTTCGGGCGCAAAAAAAAAAAAAAAAAAAACGCGCAGTCTCTTCCCGCCGCGCTCGTCGTTGGAACCACACCGCTTCTCTCCCGACATATCTCTAGGGCCCCAGAGATTCTACCCAGAGTATCTTCCAGAAGTCGCAGCTATAGTGCCCAAGCAGCATAGAAGAAAACACCCCGGTGAGTGAACGTTCCTAATAATATTTCCTGCTTGATATAATTGTGTTAATCCGCTCCAATTTTGTTTTCTCCTAATCAATCAGGATTCCTTTCATAGATTTGGCAAATAATAGTTCGTTTTAGGGAAGAGCGAGTGTGCATTGTACCTCGTGCTATAGTCGCCATTTTACATAAACGTAGAAGCATTCGCATATACAGTCCACTTTGGTTAATATCTCGCGTAATAGGTTTAAGGTTCGACCGGGGAATTAGACTTCGGTAACCTTAGGCTCGTCGCTCCACCGATATGAATTGTTTGTCTAGTTAATTGCCTAGGAGTATTAATAATAATTATTGACTTATAACCAATATATAATTATTTTAATTCATGCGAGCGGTTTTGGACCTTTCATTAGGGCCCCTCAACAAATTTTGATACAGGGCCCGTCTAAGGCACGCTACGCAACTGTGTGAACAGTAACATTCTGTGCAGGCGACGGTGCTGGTCAAAATGTGCAATAATTGCCGGTTGCGCAACCAAGTGGTCGATTAGTAAGTCCAATCCCTAGAGCTGTATACATTTTATTGGCTGTGCGACTTATTGCGCGGGTATGAAGTCTGTGTACCTATAAGGAGCCTTACACCGTCACCACACGGTATTTTTACATTAAAATAGATATGAGATAATATCATTACTCAATCAGCCCTAAGACAGATGAAGTTGGAAGAGCCGCATAGGCTAACGTCACAGAATAAAGCCAAGTTAAAGCTATCAAGTACTCATTAAAGGAAACTTTTTCAACGCCTTCCTTTTCCCGATGGTTGACATGAGTATGCGCCTATTTGGTTAAAATAAATTCATAACTATTAGAATGAATTGGCTAGTAATTACAGCCCTTGTTATATCAACAGGAATGTAGTCTTTGTTATATCAACAGGAATGTAGTCTAAATAGTTACATTAAAAATACAACATTACAATTTATTTTAGTTGTAGCTCTCAGACTGCTCTCATAATAAAGATGAACTTTCTGCGATGAATCTACCGTCGTTCTACAATCTATACATAAATATAACTTAAAAGTAGTTTATAATCTACGAATTTCTCTTAAATAAAAGTGTTTTAACAAAATAACTATGTATAATCACAGAATAAATAATAGTTCAAGGAACTACAATTCAGTACTTAAATATAATAATAAGTAAAACATTAAATAAATAAAGTGTTCTATGAATTTTAGTAAGGGTATTGGAAGCCTCCCTCTACCCTTCCATGCAGAAAATCTATTAGGTATCCTCCTGAAAACTTTGTGTCTCCAACTCCACCTGAGAGAAATTTCCAAAGTCTGGTGGTAATTCAACAGGGTAAGGTTTGTGCTTTCTTTGGCGTTCGAAAATAATTTTCGGTATGCTCATACTTATGACCCTAATCATGAAGAGTATAATAGTGTTACGACCTTAGGGTTCGTGACAATAAAAACTGCCTATTTAATTACCAAAATTGGCACTTTAATTACCGCATACCAATTGAAACTTAAAACACACTAATAATTAATCACACTGTTCACTTTATTTCGTTCCGAAGTTTCGCTTGAATCGCCAATTCAATACTGCCCCGGTCGCAGCCCTAGGGCTTTATATAGGCCTTTTCCATTGAAACATCTAGAATGTTCCAGCAAATACTGGTCCCGACCGAGTAAAAAATTCGAGTATGGAGTTTTCTAGAAAGCTTAGTTCTTCTATTCGATACAAAATGGCGTTAGCGGCATGTACCAGACATCAACCGTGGCACGCAACAGTAGGAATATAAGGAAGTGGAGTAGTGAAAGACTAATAAATAAAAATAAGATTATAAAAAATAATTTAATTAAATCTTTACAAAATGGACGGATTAAGTTCACATATTTAAAGCTTAAAGTTCAGACAAAATAAATATAGATGATATGCACATCATTACGGCGTACACGTCCAGTAATCAATTACAAAATTGTTTATACCACTTTAATGCCTTATGGCCAGATACTCAAACGCTACTCAATTTTAACATGTCGTTAAGCTTAAGTCTCGTGGTGTCACAGTCACTTTGACTTTAAGTGATAGGGACAGCACGAGACTTAACGGTATCTTAAAATTAAGCAGCGATTGAGTGTTTGGACATCAGGCTCCTAAAATTATAAAAAATACAAAGTGACATAACATTTTGAAAGATGAGTTTTTGTGTAGACTTGTACAATAATAAATACTTATCTATAAAGTATATATGGATGAAATATTATAATTAACCACGCTTATGTAATATAAAATCCCATGTATCCTTCCATCTAAGATTCATAAGATCGCTTTCAGTCAAATCAGTATTTCCATAACTGAGAACACTAAACTTATTAAAAGTAAGTACAACATAAGCCAACCAAATGGCTACAACCATTACAAACAAATTGGTAAAAGCTCGCGTATTTTCACGCAATTGTAGTACATAGTATATATGATCAATTACAAATGCTAAAAGCAATATCTTAAACATATAAGCGGGTAAATAGTGATGAAGAAATAGTGTTCGATCCATAAAGAAATATGGAAGATAATGAAGCCAATATCCCAGGAAAAGAACGCAGCCAGCATTGTAAAATTTCTGCGAAGCTTGTGGAGGTAAATCATTACAAGTTCGTCGTTGTCTTACTGCGTATAACGCTAATAAGCCACTATAAAATAGAACTGATAAAGATGCCGCATACCACGTCACTAGGTTTCCAATTAAGTGTATTTGCGCCTGTGGACAAAGGTATTTATAATATATAATATAATGTATAAAAATACTTGTATTAACAAAGACAAAATGAATAAAGAAAGCGTTAAGTGTATAAAATATTAAATTTGTAGTGGTCGCGTAACATAATACATCCACTTATTTTATCACATGGCTGTCGAAAGAGGCAGCTACGAGAAATCCTAAAAATATATAATGGGCTTTTAATAGACGTCAGTTTTACTAATTCGTTTATCATTATCATCATTACAGCTCTTCACAAGTCCACTGCTGATATTTTCCTCTCATTTCATCTCATCAAGTTTATGATAAACGTTAAATACCGAAATCGGCGACGGACAACATCAAATCTGTGAAGCGTCTAGCACTGCGATCACAAATCCGCTTGCCGAGCGTGGCGGTTACAACAAATCTTCCCTACAACGAAAGAGACCCATGCCCAGCAGTGGACCCTTACGGGCTGTTGAAGAATAGTAAGAGCCCACATATTTTTTGGAGATGGCAATAATGAAGTGATTTTATAGAGCCGTCAAAACACCATGAGGAAACCTGCATGTCTGAGGAATAAGAAAAAATTATTTCGAAGACATGTGAAGTTCGCCAAAACGCATTGGGGAGCACGGCGGACACTTCCTTGCCCTAAAACCCTCTCAGAAATGAGGGGAGGCCTCTGCCCAGCAGTGGGACGTATATAGGCTGTAACTTTACTTTTTTTAAATAATCAAGCTCACTTTTATTATTACACAATAAACATTCCCTTGGTCCTTCATTGCTAGGACCATACCTCGTGTTCTAATAAAAAGTCTAGAAAACTCAGCTCGAGTTACAAAATCGTTTTCAGTGCCTAGAAAACCGCAATGCGATCGGAGATAAGTTCTGCAAGACCCGCCGCAGAAGAACACAAAAACCCCGATTACACTCTTAATCTTATGGCGTTAAACGGGAAATGAAGCTGCAGTCTTCAACAGATTTGACAGCATACATACAGACATATCTTCAAATGCATGCGGCAAGACTTACGCAAATTCAATACAACTCGTATTGAAATAGCGATCGTGCGGAACTAGGGTTTCAATTTCTTTGCAGGGATCTGTCTGCCAGAAAGAGCTAACTGACGAAGCTGAAGACCGAATGTGGCAGCATTGTTTAAGGGACACCAGAGATTTTAAGTTAGATTCAGAGGTTCTATGGACAGTTGTCACATCATCATCGTTGGAGCCCACACAAGTGTGAGTAACGATCCGATACTATTCCGATGATATTCCGGACGCCAGTCGGAGCGAGATTAGAATCTCCAGCACCTTAAAAACGTATGTCCCCAGGCGATAATGGAGTTACAGCAAAGCATCTGAAAGCAGGTAAAAAACCGGTACTCGATGTCCTTCAAAAGCTCTTTAACACCGTTCTCCATGGTTGCACTACTCCGGAGACGTGGAGCAGAGGTGCGGTGATATTAGTATTTAACACCATAGACCACATTCATACTCTGCAGCAAATTGTAAAGAAGTCCTTTTAGTACAATCTGCCAACATGTCTTACGTATGCGAACTGTAAGACTTTGATTCCGTAGAAATTTGAGCAGTGGTGAAGTGTTTGTCCAGTAGAGCTACGATGGCTATCCGAGTACAGAACCAGTTTACGAAACCCATCGAAGCAGAGAAGTGTAAGACAGGGTGACATTATATCCCCGAAACTCTTCACCCCTGCATTGGAAAACGTTTTAAAGCTTCTGGACTGGAAAGGATACGGTATTAACATCAATGGCAAGTACATTACTCGCCTTCGGTTTTCCGACGATAAAGCCCTTACGGTAGAATCGCTAGAGGACCTAAGCACTATGTTCAATGACTTCCATAGTGCTTTCCAACGGATAGGTCTTAAGATGAACATGGACAATACAAAGATCATGTGTAACACCTATGCCGGTAGTTGTTGGGAGCACTAAACTCAAATTTGATGACGAGTATATTTATCTTGAACAAGTAGTCCGTCTAGGTAAGTTCAACTTTGACGGAGAGGTCAATATACGGATTCAACTCGACTGGGCAGCGTTCGGGAAATTACGACACATCTTCCGAAGAACTGACAACCGATGGGAAAAAAGTTTTCGGGTGGCAGCCTTTAACCGGTAGGCGAAGTGTAGGGCGACCCCCACTAGATGGAGTGACGAACTGGTAAGTCGATGGTTGCAGGTGGCACAGGACCATGCTTTATGGCATTCTTTCGGGGAAGCCTATGTTCAGCAGTTGACTTGCGAAGGGCTGTGATGATGATGATGATACTTTGGCTTGGACTTGTGATGTGCTGTAGTATTTGTAGCAGTAGCAATGGGTCAGTAGCAATGGCAGTAAAAATAATTTTTAGTTTTCTTTAGTTTAAAAAAAACGTTACCCCTTCACTAGGATTTTCTCCTGCATCGTGGGGGCAGTTTACAAACTTAAATTGCACAAGGACAAACGTCCAGACCCGGAACAATTATTTGTAGGCCATACAAATACTTATTACAAAGATATGATAAAATATAAGAGAATGTCAAAGATAAAAAGTACCTATTAATATTGTGGAAAATTCTAATCTATAATTATAATTGTATGTCCACCCAACTCTACAGCAGCTGGAATTTCTATAAAGGTGGAGAAGGAAAATAGGTATTTAATTTGGCAAATTCCCGTGGGACGCCCATTACAATAAATATTTTATGTAAATCTAGACCGATTACTTATAATAACTTTTTTTCTAATATAACATTATTTATTCCGTGATCGTGGTAACGGTTTATTGAAGGCAATAAAATCTTACGGCTATTCTAGTAGACGTTACAACACCCAGGGTATTAGAAAAGCATGGGCGTAACTACGAACTGTCATTAGCACGGTCGCAACCTTTGTCATGCCTCATGTTCGACTGCAGACTGTTCATTGGCTGTTGAATATTTACTGCATCCAATAACTACCACTGCTTCGAATTTCGTTTTAAATGTGAAATAATAAAATTTCGTCAACACGTGCGTACCTATATCGTATAATGACTACATTTTAATTAATTTTTTTTACGCTTCTTAATCTAAACTTTAAATGAATTTTATTCGGCTTAATCTCTCCTACATAAATTTGATTTTACGTTTTTTATAATAATAATATTTAAAAAAAACTTTATTTCAGCCAAAGCTCATAAAATGGTTAGTAATATTATATTTATTTTATATTTAGTTAGTTAAATAGCTTCAAATAAAAAAACACATATATTATCATACATTTTCAAAACAATATCAAAATAGCCCAAACTAATAACTTAATGCCGCTGTGTTTCGTATGGTGAGTGTAGAGAACCGGAGACCCTTTTTACTGGAAACGAGGCATTTTAGTCCTCACGGGTGACAACCCATCTGCATTTTGATTCGTAATCGAGGATAGATGTAGATGTCTATGAACCACAGCAACCACTTACCATCAGGTGGACTGTGTGCTTGTTTGTCACCATAGCCTATTTTTAAAAAACCTAGATACTTCCATGTAAAGCTGAACAGGAGGCTTCTACAGTTTAATGAGGCTTGAGAATCGATAGACGATCTTGAGAGTTATCCGTGGTTGAATAGGGGGGCAGTAACGGGAGCTCTCGGGGCCTACACTTGTTTTTAACATATTATTACGTAGACATAGTACATTATACGTTGTTGACTACCTCGTATATACAGTTCTCGGTAGCAAAAAATACATATTATTATTACATCGATTTTACATTTTAAGGCTTGAGTACGTGGGTGGTCTGAAAAGTTTCCGACCTAATAAAGACACGAGATTTTTTCTTAAAATTATTTTAATTTTTCTACATAGTCCCCTTGTACACACTCACACTTCTCCCAGCAATGATCCCATTTCTCTAACCCGTCCAATTAGTACTCGGCGTTTTTCTCTGCAAAATAATTGTTCACGAAGGTGATTGCCTCCTCGTTTGACGAAAATCTCCGTCCTCAGAGCGCACGTTTTAGATAAGAGAACAAAAGAAGTCGCTTGGAGCTTGCTGGTTAGTAAGGCGGGTGGTCAAGCAGTTTAAACCGTAATTCGTGGATTTTCGCCATGGCAACCGCTGAGGTGTGAGACCGTGGATTTTAGCCATGGCAACCGCTGTGGTGTAAGATGTCACTTTGTCATGGTGAAAACGATTTTATTTTTCTGCAAATGTGGAAGTGTTTCCGCAATTTATGCCTTCAGTTTGTCAAATAATGCTGCGTAGTATGCGCCAGTTATGGTTTTTCCTTTTTGAATATAATCGATTAAGATAACTCCATGACTATCCCACAAAACAGTTGCCATCACTTTCCCAGCCGAAAACAGTTTTTGCCGGAGCCGGTTCTTCCTTTGCAGTCCACTGTTTTGACTATATTTTTGTGTCGAACGTATAATGGTGTATCCAAGTTTTATCTACAGTAATTAATCGGCACCAAAACTCGGATTTATTACGCTTAAACTGCGCCAAAAGAGTGTTGGAAATGTTCATTCAAACTCGTTTTTGGTCTAACGTGAGCAGACGCGGCAACCAACGCTCTGACAGCTTTTATCATGCCTGAATCTTGATTTAATATGTGACAAACATGTTCTTTGGACATTTTCATAGCCTCTGCTAACTTGAGAGAGTTACTTTAATTTGGCGGTCGTCTAGCACTATTTGGTTATAGCTATGCTATCTTCAGTAGTTTCAGTTTTTGGACGTCCCGAACGTTCATCGACTCCCAAGCTCTCACGGCCATATTTCAGCTGTTCAAAAAGTCACTGTTGTTGCCTAGGCGTATTGCCTTTCAAACACAACACTTTAATGACGACTCGATACAAATTTTTTCCATTTGCAAAAAAGTACTAACATCGACTCTGTTACGGCCCCGACAAGAGTCGACTGGGCTAGGGCCCATAGTATCCCAACTCGACGAGCAACCGAGGGTGCGTGCCCAAATGGCCTATGGAAAACTATTAGGTAATTTTGGACAAGCAACCACAACTTACCGAGTTCCGGAGGTAGGGTCGACCACAAGGTACCGTCAGGGGTAAGTAAATGGTAGGTGTGAGTGGTGTAGGAAGGTGTGTAATGTAACCTGACGTCACCGATGTAATTGGCTAGCAGACACACATGCGTTGCCCTGCTCCACAAGGTGCAATCACTCCAGAGAGCATTCACCGTGATCTGAATTCAAGTCTAACGTTACTTAGCACAAAACTATAATCGAACGCGATCTCCTCCCGGGTCACAAAGTTTAGCGTTCCACACGACAAAGCAAAATTCCTTCGTGCAATATTAACTACACAAGCCACTCGTCGACGCAAATTAATGGCCATCGAAGATAAAGTAATCACTCAAACTCAAAGAAAGCCTCGTTGTCACGTATACGTACAAAATAAGACAACGCAAAAAATAAGGCAGTCGTAACGCGACCTAACGATTCTTAAGTAACTCCCGACCTCTAATCGACACGGCCGTCGCGTACAACCGAATATTCTAGCCTAAATTGGCACGGCCGCCGCCCGCTCGGCTCGACCCGTCAAACCGGTTCCTCACCCGAGACGAGCACTCCCGCAAGTCTTAAGTTGTTACAATTTGGCCTAAACAGACTCACTTAAACGACTGTAAAATAACAACTACGCGTCCAAAATGGCTGAAATTCTATTGCGTAATTGTCAAAAGATGCACAGCTACATTCACTGGTTTTTATTGACGAGTGCTGCCATCTTCACGTTGAGGTCTGAAACTTTTCAGACCACCCTGGTATATGCAGAATAGACTCCACCTATCGCCTGAACGGTGTGATGTTAAAAACGACAGTCATATTCTAAAGAACATGATGTGTACTTACGTTGGAATGTGGCGATAGCCAATAAGCGATCGATCTAGCAAGTAGCGGCCACTCGGTCGGTTCGCTCGCAAACATGTGTCCAGTGGGCGCGTCCACCGCGTGCGCAATCATCTTATACTGCAGCTCCATGAACTTCGCCCAGAAAGTAAGCTGCGTCGCCGCCGTCGGAATCATTTCTGCCGAAACTAGTTCGCGTTCCCGTTCGCGTCTGTCTTCAGCTGTTAATAGTTTCGATAATTTTGATTATTTGAAAGTTTAGAGTACTAACTTTCTTTGACAATTAAGAAAGCCCAAAGCATTGAATCTTTCAAAAAACTGCTCAAAAATTATTATTTAAATATGTGTTCTACTTAACAGATTTCATTCACATATCTACTATACTTTGTATATAGCTATAATGTGTTACAAAAATACTTATAAATATGTATATGTATATATATATATATATATATATATATATATATATATGTGTATGATTATGTATGTCATCATCATCATCATTACAGCCCTTCACAAGTCCACTGCTGAACATAGGCCTCCCCCAAGTAATGCCACAAAGCACGGTCCTGAGCCACCTGCATCCATCGACTTCCTGCATATCTTACCAGGTCGTCACTCCATCTAGTGGGGGGTCGCCCTACACTACGCCTACCGGTACGAGGCTGCCACTCGAGAACCTTTCTTCCCCATCGGTTATCGGTTCTTCGAGCTATATGGCCGGCCCATTGCCACTTCAGCTTACTAATCCGTTGGGCTATGTCGGTCACTCTGGTTTTACTGCGGATATCCTCATTTCTGAGTCTATCACGCAGAGAAACTCCGAGCATAGCCCTCTCCATAGCTCGCTGAGCGACCTTGAGCGTCCTCATACGGCCAGCAGTGAAGGACCACGTCTCAGATCCGTAAGTCATCACTGGCAACACGCACTGGTTGTACAATCTAGTTTTTAGAGATTGAGGTATACCTGACGAGAAAATATGTCGTAATTTCCCGAACGCTGCCCAGCCGAGTTGAATCCGTCGATTGACCTCTCGGTCGAAGTTGGACTTACCTAGTCGGACTATTTGTCCCAGGTAAACGTACTCGTCAACAACTTCGAGCATAGTGCTCCCAACAACTACCGGCATAGGTGTGACATGGACATTAAACATGATCTTTGTTTTGTCCATGTTCATCTTAAGACCTATCCGTTGGGAGGCACTATTGAGGTCATTGAGCATAGTGCTTAAGTCCTCCAGCGATTCTGCCATAAGGACTATATCGTCGGCAAATCGAAGGTGAGTGATGTACTCGCCATTGATGTTAATACCGTATCCTTTCCAGTCCAGTAGCTTGAAAACGTCTTCCAAAGCAGCGGTGAAGAGTTTCGGGGATATAACGTCACCCTGTCTTACACCTCTCTGCAGTTGGATAGGTTTCGAGCTCTGGTTCTGTACTCGGATAGCCATCGTAGCCCTACTGTACAAACACTTCAGCACTTCGATATACCGACAGTCAACTTGGCACCGCTGAAGGGACTGCAGCACCGCCCAAATTTCGACGGAATCAAAGGCTTTCTCATAGTCCACATACGCCAGGCAAAGTGGCAAATTGTACTCTTCAGTCTTCTGTACAATCTGCCGCAGGGTATGTATGTGGTCTATGGTACTGAAGTCTTTTCGGAAACCGGCTTGTTCGGGAGGCTGGAAGTCGTCGAGTCGTCGAGAGATTATGTATGTATATATATGTTATGTGTTATGTATCTACTATTTATGCACACTTCTATATTTTTATATATAAAAGATCTCCTTCACCAAGGTTTACCTGGAAGAGATCGCTGTTTAGCGATAAGGCCATCTAATTGTACATAAATTTATCAATTTAAGTTTGTTGTTCTCCGTATTATTTGTGTGCTATAAAGAGTATTGTATTGTATTGTAACTATTACTAACAATAATGTCGGTCCTGTGGTCGAAATTCGACTTCTACTTTATTGTTAACGAAATGTGTGTATGTTTTGTTCACTGTAGACCATGGAATCGTTACAGCTGCGATTTTTATTATTTTAACGATAAAAATCCACTATATAAAATATGTTAATGAACGCTGTATAGCCGATGGCTTTTTGAGTAATTTTATCTGAATTAGTACATATGGATATTTTTGTATAATTACTTCGGTTAATTAATTGACAATATGATGCAGCGCAGGTATTCCCAGAGAGCAATAGTACATTGAAGATTTTGCATAGAACAAAAATTCTGAACAGACTAGAATTCTGACCTACTGCTTTCACATAGGTGTAAATTACATTTTTTTTTTAAAAACCTTTAGTATAGCGATGTTCCTCAACATTCCATATTGTGTCTTGATGTGTTACGACTTTATCGGCGACGACCTCGTGCTGGTGGAAGCCCCAGGAAGGCAGTTGACGGCCACTAAAACGTAGCGCCGAGCCGGAGTCCATGTGTATCAGGCGGACTAGTGACCTGATACTGTCCCACGTCGAGTCGTCACTGTCGCGGTTCACAATCTCTACTCGCCAGAGGTTCTGAGCCGGCATTGATACGTTGTAGTCAATATAGCAAGACACCTCCTGTATAGCACAAGAACAGATTTATATAATTAAACTTGGATTAACTTAAAACAAATATTAACAATGTGCTTTCTTACACACTATACAATTAAGGCAAGCGCTCATGAATCTACAGATTTTTATTAGCTTGCAAAGTGGCAGCAAACAGGGTAGCAGTTCACCTCATGGTAAAACGGTAATGCATGCATATCTGTAACCAACTTCAAATAAAGTAGGCTTAAGATGCGTTTCCACCCCTGAGAACTAAGAGCACATACGCATTATGCGATTCCACGCATAATGGCCAGCCATCAGGTCAACTGCAAACCAATCGATCGGTCGGAGCTGTGACCCGAGTACCGGATGGGTGCACGGTTGCTATTCGCTCTGTGTTTTGCTTACGGCTACCCTCGTTAAGTTAGGTTGTGTGCACACATATGTGTAGTTACAAATATTAATACCCAATATTTCGGAAATAAGTTTTACATAGTTTATCCTCTGAACTGTACCGGCCAAAATGACCGCTTTGGCGCATACTGTCCAACCCTAAACGGGTGATTTATTGCCTACGTGGCGCGTGTCATTAAAATGGCAATATCTTAAGAATGATGTATGGAAACTACATAAAATAATATGTTGTTAGAATTATTGTTAAGTAAGTTAATAGAATATGTGTAAATGTGAATGTTCACCTTTTTAATATTTTCTAAATTCCATGGTAAAAGTGCTTCAAGCGATTTTTTTCCAGGTTGTTGAATAAAAAATGTAAAAAAAAAACAATTATTTCAATAAATATTTATTTTATTTACTATAAAATAATACACTTTTCAATAATGAATAAAAACGTAACTCTCGACAATAACGTAACAAAAGGCACATTTTGTACTTCAATACCGACAATTCCATACCGAGATAAGTAGGTTAATGATATTAAAACAATGTTGTACGAGTTAGAGGGAGATACGTATACATTTACTACGGCTGTTTCGTGTCTGAAGTTTATAAGTAAACAGCAACCTTCTAAAGGTTGTGGACAGACAAGAGTATATTTTTCGATTGCAGTCAATTGGACGGCTGCCCACCCCGCAAGGCGAATTTGTCGTTAGACAAAATGCCCCCCAGATGTAAATATACTGACTGACTCTCCATATCCATCATATCGCAACAAACCAGTGGCCAGTCAGTAGTATGTACTGATATCTGGTGGATATCTAGTCAGAAAAGAATTTTTTCCACCATATATGTAACTAAAACAAAATACATTTATAATATTTATAAATGATTAGAAGATTATATACGTTACCTGCGATTGTGGCGAAACAGGTGCGGCAACATCGTGAGAGTTTAGAGCACGACTTGTGATACCATGAAGTAGTTGCACAACATCACCATGTCGGATTGTGTCCGGAGGATTTGTCACTGCCAAGGATGCTTGATCAGGGCGTTTCACAATCCACCAATTATTAACGTCTTTAAAACTGTAGCATGTTACTTGTTGCTGATGCGATGAGCCTCTACCATCTGTATATCGTACAGGATATACATGTGCATGGGAGTGCAACCAACATGTCCGACCATGTGAATGCCTACAAATAGTTCAAAATATACTGTTCCATACATAGAATACTATAATACGTACATAATAGAACGGGGTTGTGGGCGGAGCCCGTGCAGCCACTAAAATGCCATAAGACCTCAATTCACACGTATAAACCACAACACGAGGTGTGTTTTGACGTTACAATCGTTTCCAAATTTCGCATGCAAATTATTTAGAAAATGCCAAATTGCACGCTATTTACAAATAAATATGAATCCGTCTGTCAACACAGCGAATCGGGTTTGTAGTAGTGATTAACTGATAATACGACGTAATTGCTTGTATGTGTGCTCCCGGCGACGCCGAACCTCGGTACAAAATAAGGTTGACAGCCATTCCATTGTGTATTATAGTAATCTATGGTTCCATACCTTCAATTACTCAAAAAATTATTGGTAGGTTTTTCTCCCCTTAAGTAAATATATTTCTCCTTAATTGTATCAAAGCAACTGGGCCGCTAAACATCTTCATATGCAAAAATTTTAAAAACTGGAGAAGGTTGTTAACTTTACTATTCTAATAAAGTCATTTTCCACGTTATATCTTTAGTTAAATGGGTGAATCAACTATTTACTGTAATTAATCAACTTTTTGTGTTAAAAAATAAACTTAGTGTTTTTAGTTATTTAACTTTAAATATAGATAACTTAACCATCTAGTTTTATTATTTTATGTAGGGCATCGAACTTTTTTAAATGCTATTAGGGTTTTTAACCAAGAATGTCAGAACTGACAACTTTGAATGTCTCTTGGGTAACGGACGGGTATATAATATATCGTAAGTAAAACAAAAGATTAATCAGTATATTTATTTTTTATTAAAGTTTAAAGGAATTATTATAGGTCTTTGAAACTAAACAAATCAGTCTTATTCTTAAAATAATGACGTCCCTTGTTTCTCTTGGGTCACTGGTAAAATAAATCAATACAAACTTTTACTATAACTTTTTTTTTAAATAACACATGTAAGCCAAACTAATACTGTACTTACCGCCACTTATTCATCAAACATTATCTAAAAATAAAATATACCTAAGATATTTTGTTCTATTTAAATGTCGAGAGATTCATCATAAAGTTAGGGGACATTGTTGTTAGCCAGGAGACAAACTTAGTGACTCAAGAGACATAACGATATACCAACCAAAATTAAAAGAAAAATATAAAATTTAAAATTATTAATATAAAAATTCTGTCAAAAACTCTGTTGTGCAGTCTAAATAAAAAATTACAATAAAAAGTCCAACAAAAAGCACAATCACAATTAGTAAAATATATATATAATAACGGAAACTTTAAAGTAGTGAAGTAAATAACTATTGCCAAATCACTTCTCTAAAACGTGTACATTATATTCAAATATGTAATACTGTTGGCCTCTTTTGGTAGTCGTTATAGGCTCAGCTAGAACTTATATCGTGTCAGTGTAGTCGATGTTAGCTACGTCACTCTTTTCGAGACGAATGTGTTTTGTGAAATTTGAATATTCGTGCAAATCATCGACTACACAAGCATATTTAAAAATCTTACCTTTTGTGGCATAAACGTTTACTAATAAAAAGTCCCTCTGTCTCACCTCTTGGTTATCTTTTTTGTTATAAAGTTGTGCTGTTGAACTTTTTGGTTTTAGAGATGTCATCACTGGCTCATCATCAGAAGTTTCAGGTGTTTTATAAACAAATTGATACCAATTCTTGTTGTGAGGTTGGCATAATTCTATCAACCCGATTTCTTTAAATAGTTAAAATAAGCATTAGCTTTGACTATCAAGTCCTTATTCGTCCGGTTGTTCCCAGAGATTCTGTAACTATTACTTTTTCTGCACAGTCATCAATACTTTCAAATATGTCTTTCAGTATTTTCTTATCTTTGTGCTTCTTTGTTTTTTGGTACCTTTCTTTGATCGCACCGGATAGCTTTTTGTACTTTGTCACTTCATCAGCATTGGCATTTGATTTTGTTTCATGTTTGTTTCTTTGGCAACGTGTTTTCTTATTTTTCGTATTTTTATTATAGTTTTTCATTTTCTTTCCGCAACTTTAAATTTTCCCTAAATAATTTTGATCGATCTCTCCTAATTTTCTGTAGTCCTTTACTCTTCCTTGATAAATTTTTATGTGGAAGCATAGTTTGCGGACGGTTAATACCAGATATATCCGTTTCGTCATTGTTTCGATGCGGTGAATTTTGAAAAGCATCATGGGCTACCATAGCATCTGCTTCTGGTATCAATATAGAAGAAGAACTTGGAGGTGTTATATTATCAAGAAGGTGATTTAAATTATTCCTGTTTTGTCTTTTTTTCTTCCTAAGTCTCCAAGTTGTTCTTGCATTATATTTCTCATGTGGTGTTAAGTCCTTGATAAGTCTCTTTTTGTATGATAATTCACACGCTTTTTTTCTTTTATATTCTTCGTACTTTTCGGAATTCAGTTTGAGTTTTTCTTTATATGTACTCTGCCTTTCGGCGGCTGTTAAAGGCATATTTACTGAAACGATTCAACTTACACTAAACCAAAACAAACCTAATAATTAACATGAAAATACTTTACAGAGAAAACGGAATTGTTAATTGAACATTGAAACAGAATGTAAATATTTATTAAGGAGACTTATTTGTTATCATATGTAAAGGAAATGCAAGATGTCTCTTGGCTCACAAGAATCGTCTCTTGGGTCACTCGTTTTGTGACTCAGTGGAACTGTGACCCAGGATAAATAATACGATTTTTTACGCTTTTTCTTAAGAAAAGTTTCGATAAATAGATAATTACATATATTAGAGGAATTACAGATTTAAAACTTAAGAAATTAGTTTGAAAGTAACGTATTAAAATATTATCTAAATAAATATTACGACGTCAGCCAGCGGAAGCACAATGAACACACGCATGCACTTTTGAAGTCACGGACGAAATGGTCGAGCCAAATCACTGCTATAGTGTAAGTAGGTAGGATCGTCCGATGTACAGAACTATTTCCTATTAGCTAAGCCACTCACATGCTATCTCTCTCGTATTTAACAATGTTTTATGCGTGTGACCCAGGAGACGCGTGTTCTACTGCTATCGTGGGGACATAAATTATGATTTTAATTATTATACCGAAGACTAAACTTAGGGATGTACAAAAAGAGACAAAGAAAGGAAGCATGTAGTATTTAATTTTCGTCGCAAAAGTTCATTGCATCCTTAGGAAAAAAATATAGTATCATTGCTAGATACCAGGCCGACACTCCGTGGGGACAGGACGAGTTTGTATAGGAAGACTATTTAGTCCACTGGGTCACGAGTTTTATTTTTGGATTTTTGAGTATAACTGCAGCTAAATATTAACTCAAATTAACTACGAAATATCTGATTTTATAACTGTACTAAAATTAAAGCCTTAATACTCAAAATGTAAGTTTTTAATAATTTATACTATTGGGGACACGTTTTGACAAAAAAAAGTTGATTCACCCAAATAGTTAAAGTTACAGTCTATATACGTCCCACTACTGGGCACAGGCCTCCTCTCATTTATGAGTTTTAGCAAGGAAGTGTCCGCCGCGCTGCCCCAATGCATGTGGGCGAACATCAAATGTCTTTAAAATATTTCATTTCTTATTTCTCAGATATGAGGTTTCCTCACGATGTTTTCCTTCAGCGCCGAACTTGTGGTAAATCAGTACTTAAAGTCGCAATTAACAATTTCATTACCCACTCCAAAGTCGACGTGCGCAAACTTTGGAAAGTTTCAAAAGTGACGTCAAGAAGCATTACCTAACACTTTGTGGTTATTGATAACCAATTCTAGCAACAGATAGTTATTCTGTGTTTTTCTTTTCCTCTTTGCTTTGTATTTATTTATTTATTATCTATGTATACATATGTATGTGTATATATTTGTATATATATACCTATTTATTAATATGTATGTTTATTTTATTATTATTTTTTATGTATTGTTGTGGTATTTTAACAAAATATAGTTTAGTTTATTTAGATATTAGAATGTAAGTGTAACATAAAACGCACCACCTCCTACTGTTCTTAATTCCAGTTTCTCCTTAGCCCAAAGGTTGTCTGGAAGAGATCGCTCTTTAGCGATAAGACCGCCTTATTGTACATACGTATATATTAAGTTTTCTCTGTAATGTATTTATTCGTTGTATATGTGTGGTGTACAATAAAGTATATACTACTACGACTACTACCATTTTGATAAGGCTGACATGTACGATACAAAACGTGAACTTCGCTGAGTTTTCAGAACAGGACATCCAAAAAAGGCATGTTTTTCGTATTAAATTGTTTTTATAATAAACATGTTTCACATCACATTTATTGTAATTTTTATCGCTGCTCAATGGACGAAACATCAAGAAGAGTTTTTTTAAATGATCCTAAGACGCCTTCTACGTTCATCATCTCTTTTTGAATTGTGAAATTGTTGAAATTTATTAAAACGGGGAAATTTACTTTCGCATATTACTATTAGTAGAACACTATCTCAATTTTCAGGGACCTTTTTTTTAAATGTGGCCACATTACTCTAACTCACATAAAGTTATAAAATTAGCGACAGTTTCTTATTCTAAGGAAATAAGGTCAAATTTGGACTATACATCCCGAATCGTAATAAAATATATTAATCATTGAATAAAACTATTATTTACGGATTTTATCGCATTTAATTACTTTTAATTTATTTTTATTATTATCCCGACGTTTCGGGTTATTTTAGAGTTTATGGAGTTAATACAATTCACAATAGAGTTAGAGGCAAATAATTCTTTAGCTTTCCTAGATGTTTTAGTCATCCGAAATCCTGATAACACTATTGGTCACACTGTGTATAGGAAAAAGACCCATACCAACCGATATCTAAATGGTGAATCTCACCATCATCCTTCACAGTTAGCTACCGTGGGTAAATCTTTGTTTCAGAGAGCACGAGGGATCTGTGACAGAAAACATCTGGCCGCGGAGCTTCAGCACGTCAAGCAAGTATTGCAAGACAACAAGCTTCGGGTCCCGCGCCTACGTCACAGTGAACGAGTGAAGCCGGCCACAGTCGAGCGCGCGCCTGCTCTACTACCATATGTTAGAGGAGTCACGGACAAGATTGGCTACATCTTGAAGCGAGTGTCCATTAAGACATACTACAAGCCGCTGAAGAAGATTAGTCAATTTTTACCATCCATCAAATGTAATATTCCTCTACAAGATGCAGGTGTGTACAAGCTAGATTGTGAATGTGGTCTCTCTTACATAGGTCAAACAAAGAGATCTATAAAAACCCACGTGAAGGAACATATAGCTGATGTGAAGCACCGACGCTCTGGGAAGTCTGCAGTCTGCGAACATGTTCAAGATCGTCCCCACCATTACATTAGATTTGATAAACCACAAATTCTCGCAAAAGAACACCGATTCCTACCAAGGATGATACGCGAGGCTATTGAAATTAAAAAACATCCAAATTTCAATAGAGAAGATGGTTGGGTGCTACCATCTGCTTGGTATCCTATAATTAACAAAATTAAACCCAAACCCAAGCATACCACTGCAAGACTTCATGATACTATAAGCTCGTTTTGCGTAAATCGGACCAAAAATTAATATTAAAAAACTGAAGGTAGCCGGACTAACTATGGCATTGGGACGTCAAACATCTCAGTCCCCCCCGTGACCATGGGCGCTGTAAAGCACCCGAAACGTCGGGATAATAATAAAAATAAATTAAAAGTAATTAAACGCGATAAAATCCGTAAATAATAGTTTTATTCAATGTGTAGTGTTCGCGTAAATTTAAGAAATCATTATATATTAATCAGCGAAGGGGTTTCAATGTGAGAGTTTGTTTGAAGTTTTGTTATGTCCATGTCACATAGTTAGAATGTAGGTAGGTGCTACTTTGACATTCCAGATTTCCAGGAACCATTTTTAAATGTAACGCAGACCTAAATGACGCGTTACATAATCAAGGTGAAGTCCGTGGATAGTTTTAAGGATCATTGATGACTTAGCTGCTTTAGTTACCTTAGTGTTATCTGTGATCCATGGGAAACGTGCAAAGGTTGACCTCTAGTTATACTTGCAAGCCCTCCTTGAAGCGACGCTTGAAACGCACTTGTCATCACACTGTCGTGAGGACCAGCTTTCGGTAGCATTGTCAAATGTGCATAAAACACGCCAATGTACACCGTCAGAGGTAAAGCTATTAGGACTAATAACCTCCAACAAACTGACAGAGCAAGACGCAAACTGGACTCATCATGACCAACACGTCGCCACATTTGTCTGCCCACTAGAAACAGTGCTAAATAATACGTGTAGATGCCTGAATATTTCACTCTGAAATCAAATAATCATAGAACAAAAAAAAAAAGTAAATAATAAAGCACAAAATGGTTGTTATTTAGGCTTTAATGCCATTGTACAATTGTTATAAATGGTATATTATAACAAAAAAGCGAAGAGAGGGGAGGGGGTTGATAACTTCGCGTTGAGATAGTTATTCCATCCATTTTAGAGTTTCCTATTAGCAATAGCGACTCTAGAAAGTCAACTTGGCTTAGGCCACTGAGTATTTTACTTCTGACGTAAACTAGATGGTTATAAAAAAATTATCAGAAGCCATTCTGGCATTTCCCATAGTCGATTCTTACGATACCCTTGGAGCGAAATCTCAACAGTCAAAGCATATTTCAGGAATGTACTTCTGTTTTTATTTCATAAGTTTTCTCTGGGCCTAGTAGACAGAAAATCACTTTTGGCCGAAATAGGTAACAGGTGAGGTGCTCAAGAATCATTTAAATTCTTGTTAATATTAGACAATCAACATATTTACTTTCTTAATTTTTTATGTATAAAATGAAGGATGTTGAAAAGCCTCTTTTCATTTCTGGGTGGCTTGGCAGGTAGAAAATACGCCCAAATATATCATATTTTTCTTACATTTATACCAACTTCTTTTAAATATATGTCCATTATAATTTCTATACATAATATGCGACTATAGATTTATTTCTTTCTATACTGTAAGACAGCTAAGTCTTTAATACTGGAGTGGATTAAAAAAGATTAATAATGACATTTATTAAAAAAATTGAATTATTACATTAAGGCTACATCTTATTATGAAATCTAATAATTTGAAAAATGCTAAACACATTTTAACTATAGAATACTATAATACATACATAATAGAACGGGGGAGTGAGCGGAGCCCGTGTAGCCGCTAAAATGTCACTAACAAATCAATTCACACGTATAAATGTCAACATGATGTTTTGACGTTACAATAATTTCCAAATTTCCCATGCAAATTATTTAGAAACACAGCGAATCGGGTTTGTAGTAGTGATAATACGACGTTATTGCTTGTATGTGTGCTCCCGGCGACGCCTATCGTCGTACAAAAGAAGGTTGACAGCCATTCTATTGTGTATTATAGTATTCTATGATTATAACCATATAATTAACTGGGTAACAGGCAAGAGAGGCAAACTGAAGCAGGAGATAGGAAGCTCCATTATTCTGATGACTTAAAATTATAGAACCTACGGTCACCAAGCCTTCTGCCAAGCATGGCAGCTGTGGTATTGTTCCCTCTATGAGGAAATATGTGTTAATATATTTATAGGGCGAGGGGATTGTTCAGCAGTGGACTTTTATAGGCTGTAATGGATGGATGGACATATTATTAGTAGGTAACAACACTGCTAAAACAAAGTGAGCAAGAAAAATATTTTTTATACATAATGTTCTTCTGACTGAACTTCAGTCAGCCAGTCTCAACGGAGACTAGCCGCCGCGACTGAAGTTCGGTCTGGTCGGACATAACTATAGTGCACGAGCGTGTGCGCAAACACAGCTCTGTACTTTTTATTTTCTGACTTATAGTACGATGGGACAGCAATGCATGACAGAAATCAGGCTCAGGATCAACGGCTTTCCGAGGGATATAACACCACCTACTTCCTGACTACAGGCTGCTACCGAGAATTTCTAGACAGAAAAGCACAATAACTGATTTTGATCTGACCTGGGAGCTCATGATCTGCAGTAGCGCTTACGGCCACTAGACCAGAGAAGCAGTAAATTATTATTTTTAGACATACACACGACATCAGACAGTTTTAGAAATATTTAAGATGCATACTCACGAAAAACAACAACCAAGAGAAATAGCACCAATACAAAGCCATACAACAGCAGTAGTACCATTTTTAGATGTGCTTTTTATAACACAATATATTCCACATAAGCCAAACAATATTTGTATGCTTTCCAACAACATAAAACGAGACTGCGCTAGAAAGCAATTCTCTGAAATAATTAAAAAAATATTATACATAAAAATACAAAAATCTTAGTAATTTTTTTCTTGAAAACAGAAACTACTTTTGCCGAAATGACCTTCAAATAAACAGCAGTTACCAAATGTAGATATTACTATATTCTTTTTCGTCAGCCCATAAAGGTTTACCTGCTGGACGCAGGCATCACTTGTTGAGAGGATTTGCAAAAAATGGGCACACTTGGCGAGCAGGTGCAGTCGTCGGTCTAGATATTTGATGTCTAGTGTAAACGAGATGTTATATCACCTTCGATCAGAAGCCCAAAGATTTTCTCTAAAGACTTCGCCTACCAGTACGAGACTGCCACTCGAGAACTTTTCTTCCCCATCGGTTGTCGGATCTTCGAGCGAGCGGGCCGACCCACAGCTTACTAATCCAGGCTATGTCGGTGACTCTGGTTATACTGAGGATACCCTCAATCACGCAGAGAAACCCAGACTCACCATAACTCGCTAAGCGACCTTGAGCTTCCTCATACGACCATCAGTGAAGGGCCAAGTCTCAGATCCATAAGTCATCTCTGGCAACACGCATTGGTTGTACAATCTCGTTTTGAAGTTTTGAGGTATACCTGACAAGATGTGTTGTAATCTCCCGAAAGCTGCCCAGCCGAGTGGAATCCGTCGATTGACCTCTCGGTCGAAGTTGAACTTACCTAGTCTAGGACTATTTCTCTCAGGTAAACATACTCGTCAGCATAGAGTGTAGTGCCCCCAACTACTACCGGCATAAATATGACATGGACGTTACACATGGCTTTCATTTTGTATGTTCATCTTAAGATCTATCCGTTGGAATACACTATTGAGATCATTGAGCATAGTGCTTAGGTCCTACAGCGGTTCTGCCATAAGAATAATATCGACGGAAATCGAAGATGAGTGATATACTTATCATTGATGTTAATACCACGTCTTTTCCAGTCCGGTAGCTTGAAAACGTTTTCCAACGCAGCGGTGAAGAGTTTAGTTTTTGACATAACTGGTTTATGACATAACCTTGTCTTACACCTCTCTGCAGTTGGTTAAGTTTTGTACTCGTATAGCTATGGCAGCCCTACTGTAGAAACACTTCAGTACGTCAATATACCGACAGTCAAGTTGGCACCGCTGTATGGACTGTAGCACCACCTAAATTTCGACGGATTCAAAGGACTTTTCATAGTCCACACACGCAAGGCAAAGTGGTACATTGTATGGTCTTCGGTCTTTTGTACAATTTGCCGAAGCGTATTTATATGGTCTATGGTATTAAAGCCTTTTCGGAAACTGGCTTGTTCAGGACTCGGTAGGCTGGAAGTCGTCGAGTCTGCGTGCGAGACGATTCGTACTGACTCTCGAAAACAGTACGTAGACGTGGCTCAGAAGGGAAATCGGTCTAAAGTTCTTCAACAGAACGTTGTCAACTTTTTTTATAACAAGACCACCGCACTTTTGTTCCACGTGTCCGGAGTAGACATGGAACAGAAGTGCGCGGTGGTATACCACATTCGGTATTCAGCTTCGACAATTGCTCTTTTTGGAAGACAGATCTCTGACAAAGACTTTGGAGCCTTGATTACAATTAATCACTTCTATAATACCAGCGGTATTGAAGTTGAGTAAGTGCCGCTGCATGTATTTGGATATCTGCCTGTTCAGTTGCCTGTATGCTTTCATATCTGCTGAAGACTGCAGCTTCATTTCCCGTCTAACAGCAATGAGATTAAGAACGTGAGCGGAGTTTTTTGGTTCGAAGAACTTAGCTCCGACCGCATGGACAGTTTTCACGAGCTTGTTATTGTTATTCATATCGTCCACTATATTGTCTTGCAGTCTTCCAGGCATTAAAAACGATTCTGAAACTCGAGATGAAAGTTTTCGGGGCTTTGGATTTGAGTAGGACGGGGCGTTAACTTCATTAGACGTGACCTCTCCAACTTAAAGTTTAGGTTCAGTGTGCCTCACACCATTCGGGGATCGCTGACAGTTTTCACACTCGCGATCACTGAGACATCACTGAACAATTGTCGCCCAGTGTCATAATGAAATTAATCCCATTTTTGGCAGATCGTCAGAGCTCAATCAGGTCCAATTTCTGTGAGGACGCTTCTGGAAGAGTTCATAATAAACCTTCAGCTCACCTTTCTCTCTTGTGCCTAGTTTTGCATTGAAGTCTAAGTATAATGGGTTTTGGAGGAATGCATGGCTCTAGAGATATCCTCATACATTACCTCCAACTCCTCATCGGGATGTGCCGAGGTAGATGCGTAAACCTGTATACCCTTAAGCTCCAGGATGTTCTCGACACTTCTTGGGTATGTGCGTTAAATGTTGCCAGGTCGAGTCGTCTTAGGTGACAACTGAACCTCCACTGGATATTCTTAGCATCCCCTGCCACACTGATACCATGGCCGCCATCGTAGCCTGGAATAGCGGGTCCAATGGGGACTGGGGGCCCTTTCTTTGTAACTCTCGCCATGGAGTGTTAGGTTAGCATATAGTTACCACACTTGGCGAGCAAGTTGGTAACTGCATTTTGTTTATTGTAATTTTTCTGTTATCATATGCTGCTCTGTTATATTATACTGCCCATATCCTGCATCAGGTTTCCTTCATCCCCTCTTATGGACACACTCTCATGGAAAGATTTGGGGTAGTGGATATTCTTACACTACCACTATACAATATGGTCACTAGATTTAGTCCATGCATACTTATTTAAGAGTACAGTAAATAAGTTGGGCAAAAGACATCACATTGAAGTTATCAAATCTTTGATTGTACTGATCTGATTTCAAAGCAAAGACAATTAAAGAAGTAACTGTTTTTCGCTATTTTTCTTGCTCTTTTTAGTGGAAAAATAACGAAAAACACTCACTGAGTGAAAATCGGGGAAACCGATGTAATAGTATGGAATATTGTAAAAACAGTCATAAAATTACATAAGCAGCAAAAAATCTTTATAATCCATATTGCAGTGCAAAATTTTGTTCAAGCATTTTAAGTCCACAAATTTTAACATAAAAAATTCAGTGTCACAGATAAAACCTATTCCATTAAGTAAAAAGAGATTGTTCACTTAATGCTGGCCTTAGAACCTGAACTAATAAATGTTACAACCCATCAAAATTGTAATAAAGTGACATAACTGTCAAAATGTAGTGTAAATACCATATATTTAAACTACAAAATTGTAAAAGTAACTACTATTGCCAAGTATTTGTAAATTAAGCCAATAAAATTTAAAAAAAAATGCCCGTAATTTCTACCAAAACACATGTTAGATTATAATATTACAATTACTATACTACACTATCACTATTCATGTAGTTACATGCATTACAAACCAGTTCATTATAAACCAATATATAAAACAGTTCTTCTTACAAAGTAATATTTACTTTTACTGCTAGCCAAATTAAAACCTTTATTATACAGAAATATGTAACAAGTATTTTTTTTAAATTTTGTACTAAAAAAAAATGAATATACTAAGTTTTTCACATTGTCATCCTACATTGTCCTACCCAAGTTGTCATATGATTCTGAGCTAAGTTCAAAATTCAAGCTCATCAGGAAGTGCTCGAAATTTGTGTTACAAAATTCCACCCAAAATGACAGACAAACAAGAATATTACTTAACAAAAAAAAAACATGATAAAATGTAAATAGTAATTACAATTTAAAAGTAAATTGTAACTTTTATTAGATAAGGCCCTGGTAGCACAGTGACTAAGATTTTGCTTGATAGTTATCTGGAAATATTAAACCCCTCAATATCAGGGTGTCACAATATTAAATAGAAAGAAATATTTAATGAATTGAATTTCTTGAAAGAATAGAAAATAAAACTATTTAAAAAAAGTATTGATCATGTAATTAGAAGTTAAATTATAATAATTAGATTACAAATTTGCTTTAGAACTTGATGATAGTCCAAAAGCAACTCTGCAAACCAAGCATCCTAATGGACATAGACAGACAGCCAGAGATGATAAATAGCAAGATTAAATAAAAGCATAATAAAGCACTTGTTACTTAGACTTACTTACCAAATAAAACTAAAACAGCTGCTAGTATAGCTGTCCACTGGTACATAGAGATTTCTAGCATTAACTGGTAAGACACACCCACAAGCAGACTGCCACTCATGGCAGGTATCATTCGTAAAGCTCTGATAGGGACAGACTCTGAATATGGTGATCCTATTCTATCAAATGTGA
This sequence comes from Parnassius smintheus behrii, assembly GCA_036936625.1. Taxonomy (NCBI): domain Eukaryota; kingdom Metazoa; phylum Arthropoda; class Insecta; order Lepidoptera; family Papilionidae; genus Parnassius; species Parnassius smintheus. Next base: position 19,899,058 of record JAUPFT010000005.1, on the reverse strand, counting down.
AGTTACCATTATAGCCACCAATTCTACCAGCCAGGTACAACAATTGTTTACCAAGTGGAGGATGGGCATCGAAAAAAAATACTCCTTTTGTATAAAGTGAAACATATCTGCCATAATGTAACTCATCAAATCTGCAAATAATATATACAAAGTTATTTAATAGAGTCATGTCAGGTCAGGGGCTAAGCACTCTCTGTAAAATTCATAGTATGTGAGTAACTAGGGTATGGACCTAGCCAGGACTAAGAGATTTGTATGTTGTTGCTATTGTTTCCCAAATCAATAAATGTTGATTGAAATTTTAATTACTGATTTGCCACATGATCAGCAGTGAAGAAAAACACTATGATGAATCCTGTGTCTCACAGTATTGTAAGTTAGTGATTGACTTTACTATCCTACCTGAAAGTATGTGGTGATGCAGCTGAAGATGCAAAGTACTCTGACTTAACAAAAGCCTATTCAATGATACCTTGAAGAAGTTATCAGATGGAAAGACAGATGTTGGAAGCTTATTCCACTTTTTTGTCATATGCATGACTAACAATGAAACAGTTTGGTTTGATATAGTGGTAAGTCAATAATGAAAGGGTGGAAATCATTAAGCCTCTAAGCACACTTTTGCATTGAGTTCAAAGCTGCCATTAATAGCATTATGCAGCGCCAGTTCATATATAGCAGCAATACTACATTCATAACCAGACTTAAGCTTTATATTTATTTTTTATTTTATTTATTTAACAAATTATAGATATATAAAAAATATAGAGAAAGCAACTACTCTAGCATGAAGTTACTGCTGTGTTTTGCAAGGATCTGTAATTTCCTTACAGCTGCTACCAACTTGGACTCAATGAACTGACCAAAGTTCAGGTTCAAGGGAATCTCAAACTTCAACAACTGAAGGCTATCAGTATATTCCAGTCATATATTTCAGAAAGGAGCTTAGGTGGCTCTTTTTTGCAGTGGAGTGTATTTGCTTTTTACACTTTGTTTAGGATGCCTTTAATTTCACAAGATTGGCATCATCCTATTCAGAAACTGCTTTAATTGCTTGAATTGCAAACTCAATTGTAGCTAGCTTCACTTTCAAATTGGATTTGATCCCAACTGGCCCAAGCACTAATCAAGTCTAGTCTCAGATAAAGGACCAGCGCAGCAGACTCATTGTTTCATAATCCTCTCAGAAATGGAAGACCAGTGCCTAACAATATAATGGCTCTAACATGACTTATAGAGATGTGAGAAATAAGCACTAGTAATTTTGAAAAAAATGAACATAAAAACCATCATATAACGTTCTTTAGGAGGGATAGTGCAATAATTCTAAATGAAGTACTTAAAACAATTTAGTATACATACACTATATAACGTGGTTCTTCTAGATTGTATAAACGTGTCCAAAATGCTATTGCCAGTAAAACCATTAATATAACATCAATTTCTATTTTTAGGTATAAGCCAGATGGGCCCATATTACATTTTTCGGCTGTTACTATTTTAGTGGGTTCAAGTTCATTCTCAGCAGGAGCTCCATCGCCCTGGTAAGAATTAAAATATTAAATAGGTAATTTACAATACATAGAAAACAGAATATATTTATCTAGTATATTATTAAGGGTATTTCTAACCACTTCTCTTTCAACTTCTCTTTTTATAATAGATGATGAATTTTTGTGACTATTTTCTTCAAATTCGTTGACCTCATTTAGTCTTCTTTTGTCTTTACGTTTTTTTGCATGATTGTCTAAATCCATAACTATGATAAAAGAACGTTATATATCTACATATGTAAGAGATTGGAATTATTAAATTTTTACATAAATTGTGAAATAAACAATGTATGCAAATTGTAAAACGGTATTTTTGTAGGTACTCTTATGACCGGTTCAGGTTGACACTTGACACTAGCTTGCTACATATTTATTTATCTATGTTTGACACTTGATATTTTTGTCTATTTAACTGGCTTTACGGCTCTGGGTTCTAGCCCATCTGAGCCTATCATTTCTTTCAGAATCTTCATTTTTATATATTTTTTCTTCACAACATTAGCATATTGTCGCATGAAATGCGTCACATTGCGAAGTTTTTGGGGAATTTTGACGACAGCTCAACCGAACGGACAGTTGATGATGACAGCCACCCAAGTTCATAAGGCGACCAAGCGCTCAAAATAACTTGAGGTTTATATCATTGCTTCAAAATGTTACAAAGAAAACGCAAGTGACACCACAAAAAATCGAGGATAAAAAATTATCACAAAAATTAGTGTAAATATTGAAAGCCTTGAGAAAATAAGTAAGAAACTAGAAATAGAAATAAAGGAAATACAAGAGATTGTTATGAATAAAACGTCCAACAAAAATTATCAGGATACTGAGAATAAAACAAAAGCTCATAAAAAATTGTACTATATAGTTTAGATGAGCAACTTTGGGAAGACGAACACGGATTGCATGATAGAATAGTATATGCTTTCCAAGAGATTATGAACATTAACCTCTCGAGCTACATAGAAGAAGTAGAAAGAAGAGGTAAAATACGAAAGCGAAGACCGATAATTATCGAACTTTTAAGCTAAAATATAACTAATTACATTCTATAGCACCGACATTATTTCAGGGGTACAGATTCACTAAAAAAAAAGAAAAGAAATGATCGCTATTTTAATGAAAGCACGTCAGAGTGGACAAAAGGCAAACATTATCAATAACAAACTTTTCGTCAACCGAAGAGAATATAAGACAGATCACATCATCATCATGATTACAGCCCTTCACAAGTCCACTGCTGAACATAGGCCTCCCCCAAAGTATGCCACAAAGCACGGTATTGAGCCACCTGCATCCATCATACCCCATATCTTCCCGTGTGTCGTAAGAGGCGACAGAGGGAGACAGGCAGGAGATGGGCAGCAGCATCCTCCTAATAACAACAATAATATAATAAAAAAAACTGCGGTTGCCAACCCGCTCGCCAAGCGTGGCAACTATGGCAAATATCCCCCCATGACAGATTACATATCAAACATAAATCTCAACCAAAAAAACCAAAAGCTGTCTGGCTCAGGCTGATTCTGTCACTGTCATTATCATTTGTCATAATAGTGACACTGACACAAATACAAACAAACAAAGTACTCAAAGTAGTAAACACATTTTGTGGTGTGATTAATTGATTTATTTAGATTTAAATCTTTACAATATTCAGTGAGAATTGATAAACCAGTTATCTAGATCTATATTTAACTTTTCGTATTAAATCTTTTCAAAATGTCATTTTTAAAAGACGACGGTCCAAAAACAAACGAAACCGTTTCTTGTCCAGTTTGTAATCGAGAGTTTGAAAAAATAACTATAGAGGAACATGTCAACAAATGTTTGTTTCTAAACACGCTTGCAGAAAAAAAACCAAAGAGGAATAACTCGCATTTAAAAGGAAATACCTTAGGAAAAAAGATGAAATTAGATTCCGTTACAAATAACTCATCTAAAGACAAAGTAAGCAATAATAATATACAGCTTTATCGTTTTAATTGTTATATACTGCACAGATTAATATGCTGGTGTGGCAATGGTCCAGTCATACATAGAGCTTGAAGAACTGTCAACTGTTAGGTAAGAAAGGTTCACGAGTAGCACTGGTAATCGAAGGGCTCCCACTAGATAGAGTGACAACCTGGTAAGACATGCAGGGAGTACGTGCAGTGTTGTCAATTTAGTGACTGTCTCTAGAAGTAACAACTTTTGTTTAAGTCTAAGCAACAAAAAAAGATTTGACGACATAAATGGCTTAGTTACTTATCTTTGAGAGTAGAAATCAAAATAATTTTAGGGTGCACCTAAAACTGCTTAAGAGTATTCAGTTCTATGAATATTATAAGAACAAAACAAAACAACGATTGTCACTAAAAACTGTTAATATATTGATCCTGTTAAGAAATAAGTTGAAAAAACAAAATTAAAATTAGGCATCTTTTGAAATACCACAGGAAGTGCTGCAAATTATTGGATCTAACAACAGTTACTCCTTTATAAAAAATAATAAATAATTCTTCAATCTCATGCTCATCTAATACAGCTGCACTTGATGTTGAACATCGCTTAAATGTTGCAGATGAATGTTAAGCTATTAATATGAATAACTGATATATTTATTTTATTATTTTCTTCTTCTTATTGTCTTCTTTCTTATAATATATAATAATCCATTGTTGTCTATAAGTCTCACAAAAAAATTTAGTGGGTCCCTGGATGGTTTAAAAACTCGATTGGACCCATAGGTGGTGCTGTTGTTGAGGTCCAGAAATCACCGGTGGTGGCAGATTGCTAGTCAATCAATATATATATATATATATATATATATATATATATATATATATATATATATATATATATATATATATATATATATATATATATATATATATATATAACAATTTTATTACAATTAATAATTCGTCATTAATATATTATATTAGTTTAATAAATTAGTTGACTTTGCAGGCCACCCCTGGAATTTCCCACTAATTTCAAATGTAAAGTGCTGCATATTTCACTAAATTATGACGTTGAATATAAAATATCGGTGTAATTTAGAATAATATGGAAAGTGCAAACTTGCGCAGTTGCAAAATCTCAAAGTTATGTTAAAAGTTTTTTTTTTCTTCAAATTTGTTCCTCTTCGATATCTCACAAATGAATGAACCGATTTTTATTTTCCACACGACATTCGATGTCATTTTTTGAGGTTAAGACCTGATTAGTTTTTGAAATCGATCGGTAAAGCCGTTTAAAAGTTATTCCAATAAAACAGTTTTTCAAAAATTTTATTTTTGAGATTTCTCAAAATCTACTACATCTCAATCGATCAAAGCATTCAAAAGTTATGAAAGGTTTACACACACACACACACTCAGTTACATACATACATCCTTACGGATGTCCATGTGAAATTAGTCAGAATAGTTTCCTGGGATCTCAGAAAGTAGAGATCTGACGAAAACTCGGATTTCGAAAATCGGGGTGAAACCAATAACCCTTTCCTTTTTTTGAAAGTTTTCAATTTTAACTTAGCAGGAAATTAAAAACCAGCATATTTAAAGATTAAATTAAATACTCACACAGCTGGCATTCGCCATCCTCATCTAACAAGTGACTTTTGATATTGAATCTAGAGACTTGAATTTATAGGAGTTGGCAGCACTTAGTACATGAATGCAGGTAGCTCAGGTCTACGTTTTGTGGGTACATTAGGAGATGGTCCATGTGTAGCTGTTGACTTGTCAAGGGCTGTAATGTTGATGACGATGACGAATATTTTTTTTGGTATACTATACCTAATAATATATAAACTTATTTTGTGTCAGGATTCAATAGACGAATCACATACTTCAAGTCTTCCGAGTCCAAGTACACGAAAACTAAAGTTACATGAAGGTGTCCCATTAGCAGAGCAAATGAGACCACTTCACTTAGATGATATAGTTGGTCAAATGGAAGCTTTTGGACCAGGGTCTATGCTACGGTCTATATTGGAACAGAAGAAGGTTCCCAATATGATTTTATGGGGTCCACCAGGCTGTGGAAAGGTATGGCATATGATTTGCTCACTATCACTTAGTTGTCACATTTATAAACTAATGTAGTTATTCCATTACTTAAATACAGCTTATTATAAAAACGATTGCCTTTTTCAGACATCAATAGCCAATGTTGTAGCTCAAATTTGTAAAGAAAGTAATAATCTTCGGTTTGTCAAACTATCTGCAACAATGGCTGGAGTAAATGATATAAAAGAAGTGGTTAAAATTGCCAAAAATGAGGCACAATACAAAAGACAGACTGTCCTTTTTATGGATGAGATACACAGGTAGGTACTATGTTGTACATTTTAAATTATAATTGGCTACTAATATTGTGGTACTGAGCCCTGATTGATCTTTACCTACTTGTTATATCACATATTCGTGAGGTATAAAAATATTAAAATTGGTTTAATGTAAGTTGCAAAACTGAAAAATCGACTGTAAATACAAATCTGTTTTACATTCAATGTGTACAAATATGTTTTATCTGCATAATGACAAGGTAAAATTGCATATTATCTATCATCTATCAGTCTTAACATGTCTTAGACCAATAAGCTATAAGAAATTGAAATATTTTCACCTTCAAGAAAAGTCTCCTATTTTTTTAAAGGCCGCAAGATCGTATGTACGATTGGTGGTGTTGCAGTCGTTCATGTGTTGTGGTAGTCACTTACCATCAGGTGAGCCACATGCTCGTAAGCTCCCTCTTATATGAATAAAAAGAAAATCTGATTAAGTGTACATTTGTATTAAGACTCATTTTTACAATGTCATTGTGTAACATATATATGTGGTAGAGCCATGCTGCAGTTATATTAGTAGTATAGTTGTAGCACGAATGGGTCGGCTCGACCGGGGAAGGACCATGCTCTCACAGAAGACCAGCGTAAAATAGTAGCGTAATGCTGCTGTGTTTCGTATGGTGAGTGTAGAGAACTAGAGACCCCTTTTTCTGGAAAAGAGTTGTAGCAGCCAGGCTAATCAACCCTAAATAATATATACCCTGCTGCTACCATAACACAGAAGGCGAAGAAAACATTTATTTTCTAATTATCCCCGGCTACTGAGATACTGCGGGCTGCATATCGATGCGAGATAATTTGACGTATATATTTAACGTTCTAATAAAGAAACAAGAAACAAAAAACAAACAAGAAAATATCATTCAGCGCCACATCGTCTTCACACGCCGCTATCGTCATGTATCCGTCGACCATTTTTGAGCCATTTCTTCAACGCCGCAGCTTCGCTTCTTCTTGCTGTTCCGGAGCTGTGTCCCACGCCGCCGCCGCTCACCGACTACGCGCGCGCGCCGGCCTGCATAACTTTTATAGCCCAGTCCAGCGACGTAGCTACGAGAAGATATACACGAGTCTCACGCCGGCAAATGGAACGCACATAATAGTTGTATTTTGATTAATCTTTATTGGTCATAATGTAAGAATTGTAATTGACTAGGCAAATAAAAATTGTTATTATTGGTAAACTAACGACGTAGCCGGACATATAAATATAGGCAGGGTTGACGTAAAAATATATTCCATATTCCATACTCCATACACCATACACCATTCGTCTGCACATCAAAAGGGTAGTTTCATTTCTCCACCACTAAACCACTTGGAGTCTGTTAATAGTGGACCTCATATCACCACTATTACAGTGGTGACCCCGACGTGATCTGAATACGCAACTAACAACCTTCGGAAACTTCAAGCTTCATCATCGTCATAGAGTACCCCACCCATTCAAAGCAGATATCGAGCAGATATCGTCTGCAGTCTTCATATCCTGCAAGCCTTCACAAGGTTCATCGCAGCACTGGAATAATAATGCTTCCTGTTCCTTCAAGCTACTCTCTGCGCTATAGGTACAGTGTTCGGCACGGTTCTGAGCCTTACCACTCGCCTCTGCATCACGGAACTCTCGCAGATTACTTGACTTCTTCTCTACTCACCGCAAACTACAAGGCAATCTCCTGACACTTGCAAATTCGTCGATATTTATGTATATATACATACTCGCTATTTACATGGCTATCAAGCTCTTCAGAAAAACGTTCGAGGGTCGAAACCTGATCGTTTTTACCGACCACAAGCCATTAACATATGTACTTCCGAAGAAACCGTCGCTATCGGAAACACCACGACGAGCAAGACAACTTATTTTAATAAGTGAATTCACGACCGACATACGTCATATCAGTGGAAAGGACAACATACACATCGCCGACGCACTTAATCGCGTACCAATCGACAGTGTAACGTGCGACAACATAAAACATCTATGGAAGCAAAGTAACTTGTCCATCAAACAAATTACAATGCCAATGACGCATCTACCTATCTACTGTGAAGCCTCAACGTCAACCATGCGACCATACCTACCAGAAGAATGTCATCGCGAAGTCTTCAATACACTGCACAACATCAGTCATCCAGGTGTTAGAACAACAAGAAAACTCATCACTAAAAAATTCTTTTGGCCTTCAATGCAAGTGGATGTTGGCAACTGGGCGAAGCAATGCATTCAATGCCAAAAATGCAAAGTACAAAGGCATACATCAAGTAGCCTAGCTACATTTCCACCTACGGAGAGATTCGAACACCTGTACGTTGACATCGTTGGATCATTACCTACTTCACCGCAAGGACATCGTTACCTCGTACCAATGATCGACAGTAGTTAGTTAGTATCAGTTCTGGCTCACTGAGTCAGAAGTGGTACAACGTTCGTCGACTCACGATCCTAAAAAAAAAAAAGGTTTTGGCATGCTCTGATCACGAATCTGCGGTCCGTTTTTGCGTAGGATGCACGGTTCCGGAGATGTGCAGATCAATTAACTCTTATCTAATTAATATCTGGTGAGGGCCTCCACCGTCATTAGCGTCCCATTATTCTTAACTATTGTTGATTGAACACCGTCATTGTCTATTCGTGCGTCGGCTTATCAGTGCTATTGTATTATACTTCTTTGTTCCTAACTGCAGCGCTAATCTGAATCATCAATAAAATACATTACCTAATTTTGTTACAATTTTTATTTACGAAATACAAAATCTTATTACTTATTATCTATAAAATAGGAGCGAAACATCTCATCCACTAAAATATCGTTGTACAATGTATTCCCTGTAAATATACTCGTAAAACTATGCATTGAACATCCCTGAAACTTATATAGAAAATACATTAAGCGATATTCGCCACAAACTGAAGGCCACTCATTCTGAATCCTATCAACATTCCAGTTCCATCTTTTACAATTCATTTTTAAAAACTCTAGATGATATCATACAGGTGCTCGTCCGTATGAATCAAAATATTGACCGACGTCATTCGTATCGATATATAAAACTACCCAATGTGACCCTGGTTTATCATCTGTATCCAAATTGCATATTATATACGTTGGTACGTGGGTGTACATGGGCAGTCTATTAGCAGCATAAACATTATTTTCTAGACTGGGGTGAATCTTTTTCAGATGTTGTTGTACATCTAGTGTATCCATGATATTACTGCTATTAGTTGATTATTACAGTACAATCTACTCAATGACTAACATAGGAATGATCAATTACAGTGATTTCTAAATATTAAATTGCATTATTTTGTGTTATACAAAACGTATTTGAGTCATCAATACACTGAACAAGATGCAACACGAAGTGATGCTGAGATAAACAACAGAATATGAGATAAGCTTGTTGACGCATAAAGTTACTATCAATTCCACTGCAGAAATTTTTTAGATTAGAATTATTACTTTCTGGTACTATATAAGACCAAGCAACTGCAGTCATGGAGTTAGTGTATGGTCGTTTGACCGCAGTGGATCTATCAATACTACATTTGTGTTACTTCAACGCATCAAAGGCCATGGATGTAAGTGTTTATTCTATTGACAAACTTACTTTTCTTTTTGTTATTTTCTTACGTGTGCGTAATTTAGTGTTAACAAATTATAGTTAAATATTGTGTGTGTATATGATTAAGCCGTGGTAGCTCAGATGGTTAGCGCAAGCTGTAAATTTCACAGTACGCGACCCAGGTTCGATCCCCGCCGGCACCAATTAAATTGTTAATTGCAATTTTAAGTGTTTGTTCTATTGACAAACTTACTTTTCTTTCTGTTATTTTCTTACGTGTGCATGATTTAGTGTTAACAAATTATAGCACGGTCAGTGCGAAGCATTGACCGTGTAGTTGTGGTGTAAGAATACCCATAGCGAGGTGGACAGCAGCGTATTCCTAATGACAGCTAAAAGTTGTCAACTTGCCTGCCAAGCGTCGTACGAATGATTTCGCTTGCCCGGGAAAGGACTACCCACTTACAGAAAATCAGCGTAAAATAGTATCATAACGATGCTGGTTTCGTTTGTCGGCGTACGTTAAATGGCGGTAACGGGAGACCTTTTTGTAACAAGGTATTTCATCTTAGTCCTCAGGGATGACAACACATCATTAATTTGTAATCAAGGATTGATTTAGGCGTCTATGGGCCACATCATCTACTTGTGTCTTACATTATAAGAAGAAATCTTTTAATTTTATCTAATTTAAGTGTCAATACTATACAATAATTATTTAAGTGTCGTTTTATTGTAGTAGAATTTGTTATGTTTTTTTTAATTTGTTTATTTTGTTCCAGATTTAACAAACTTCAACAGGATAGTTTTCTGGCACATGTTGAGAATGGCACTATAATTTTAATTGGTGCAACAACTGAAAATCCTTCTTTTAGTTTAAATAATGCTTTATTAAGCCGATGCAGGGTTGTAGTTATGTCAAAGTTGAGCGTTAATGATGTACTTCAAATATTAGAAAGAACAGTTAAACGGAAAAAGTTAGCTATTATTGTAAATTCCTTAAAAGATATAACTGAAGAAAAATTTGAATTAACGTACGTTACACAAACAAGTAATGAAAAAGTACTTAATGCAAAATTGGTACAAAGTTCTAACGTGTACTTATTTTCAGAGATACTGCAATTATAGAAAATAATTCACTAAAGTGGTTGGCTGAAATATGTGATGGTGATGCTCGTATTGCACTTGGTGCTCTTGAACTTGCTCTCACTGTTGTTAAAGGTCAAGTAGACACAAAGGAAAATATTGATACGCCTATTATCATCACTTTAGATGATTTAAAAAATGGAATAAAGGTGATTGAAATTTATGCATATATATGTGTAAAAGATTACAGCTTCTGTAACTCATAGGGCTGTGCTCTTTGTCTTGTTTTAATTACTATATAAATGGTTAAAGTTTTTAAATGCCGATTTATCAAGTGCTCAGCTGCAATATGTAGTAGAAAGACTTGCAGGTATAAGAATGAAATGTACAATTCACCACCACAGGCTTGATCAATATTTAAAGTAAAATAGTTTTTCTTCAAAAAAATTACTTTCTAAGAAACCACGTGCTCGACTTTGAAATAAAACATCGTCAGGTGACCTGCATGTCCGTGGAATAAAAATATTTTAAGAACGTGTAGTCTATTACTCATTAATTCATCACTCTCTCAGAAATGAGGGGAGACCTCTGCGCCTGGCATTGAGATACGTCCCAAAATAGGCATTGTTTAGGCCTGAGTCGGCGCTCGGGTCGAGCGGGAGGCGCGCCTGACGGCGGAGGCGCGGGGGGGGTGCAGGCTGGTGCGGCGCCCGGCTGCGCCGGCGTCGGGTTTTGCGCTTCACTTATCGCAGAGTGTGGATCTGGGTAGTTGCCCGTTGTGTTAATAGCTTAGTCGCACCTCTGCCTCAACGTATATACTTCGCGAACCTGAGTAGTTTGCCGCGCGGTCCGGTGATATTGCTTTTTTCAAAAAGGTCGAGTTTGTATGTGACGCGCGTTCGGTTAAATCTTGTTGGACTTTATTGGATTAACCTAAGGACAATTGGCTTGTCTCCAATTAACAAGTGAGAAACGAGTGTAATTTACTTGATTCTTAAGTTTTTGTGACGGACTGCCACTTCGATATAAAGAATAGAGGTGAAGCCTTGGGGTCGGCGGTTCTGCAACTAGCAGGAAGTCAGGTTACATAATTTAACACAATCCCACCACAACACAGTCAAGCACACCCACACTTACACCTGAATCTTCCTAAGGTAGACCCTACTTCGAAGAAATAGGTAAGTTTTGTTTGGTCCCCTTTTTACCGCTAACGTGTAATATTCCACAAGCCATTTAGGCCGACCTCCTGTTGCTCGTCGAGTGGAACTCCTGATGGGCCCGAGTTCCACGACCTTTGCCCGGGTAACTAGAGGCCGCAACATTTTGGTAGCAGAGCGTGGTTTTCCTGATGGGTTTTGAAACCACTCCCAGCTCAATACGTAACGTTTGTTGCAATACGTATTAATAATTTTGTTTTGTTCGCGTGTTATTTGTTAGCGGATAGGATCGGTGTATAGAACCGTGTAGTAACCGTATTTTTTGAGTTATTTACTTTATTCGGTCGCTTACTTTGTTAGTGGTAGGTAGAATTGTGCCACGCCCGCGGCCGGGCGTAAGCGGACTGTTTAGGTATTTACCTTAGGTTTAGGTACACGCGTCGAGTAGGGTTTATAATTACCGTTGCTACATAAGCGTGGCAATTGCAAATATTGTATATGTAATAATTATCAATTAGCGTTGTCTCGTAAACCGACTGTAGTTATTACTCGTGGAATAGTAATTTGTTTGAATTAAATTAATTGCGTAGTATAATTTACTGATTGGATAAATAGTATTTTGTATTGTATTATTTTTATTGTGATAATTAAACTAATTGTGTAAAGTAATTTGTACTAAGTTTAATTCGGTGATAATCGTACCTTGTAATGATGCCTTCACACCGGTCACCGACGCTTCGCTTACAAGCGGAACTGCGCTGGGCTGCGAATGCTCACAGCTTGATAGGGAGACCCGATAGAATCCATAGCTTGGAGAAGCGGCTCGAGCAAGTCACGGCCCGAAGGGCCGTAGTGGAGGAGGCATGCTCCGAGATTATGGCTTCGGGAGCGGAACAGGGAGTCCTAGACTCCTGTCTTTCCGACTATGAGCAATTTTTTGCTCTCACGGATGACCTGATTGAGGCCGGGGCCAAGCAGGCTAGTGACGCGCGTGAAGCTCGGCTGGGTGTCCTGCTCGAGTCCCCTCGGAAGCAGCCCACTCACCCGGAGCTGTTGGGACGACTTCCCACTCTGGACCTGCCAAGGTTCTCCGGGGTCCTCTCCGAGTGGTTAACATTTGTGGGACTTTTTGACAGCCTAGTGGATGCCCGGAGGGATTTAACACCAAGCCAGAAGATGGCGTATCTCCTGGCCTCATTAGAGGGGGAGGCCTTGGGCGTCGTCGGCCATTTGAAGGTGTCGGACGACGCCTACCTGAACGCTCGGGACCTCCTTGCCGGAAGGTATGCCAACGTACGGCGAATTGCGGACGAGCACGTCAAACTTCCGTTAAACCTCCCGTTGCTAAAGGACCGGGCCCGACTACGACCGGACATCGTAAATCCGGTCTTGGTGGCCTGCAACTCGTTGAGACGGCTGGATTTGCCGGTGGACGAATGGTCCTTTTTGTTGCTCCATATTGTGCTGTCCCGCCTACCTCTCGATCTTCGACTCCATTTTGAGGAGAGGTACGGCGGAGACGGCGCCTCCTATATTCCTCCCTTCAGGGATCTGCTGCGGTTCTTGGAGGAGCAGTGCCGGCAGATTGAAAACGCAGCGGGCACCGCCGGAGATCTGCGGACTGCTAACCGAACCGTGACCGGGGAAAGGCGAAACCCCCCGGCCAAGTTGTTGGCAACCCCCCTCAGACCGAGTGGTGCTCCTGCGGGAGGGCGCCCCCTCCTATCATCTTATAGTGGCCTAGTGGCCAGGAAGGAGCCCCCCTGCTCCTATTGTAGAGCAGCAGAACACCAGGTGACGTCGTGCCCTAAATTATTAGGCAAGCCTGCCTCAGCGAGACGAACCATCGCCAGGGAGCGCCGCTGGTGCTATTCATGTTTAGAACGGCACCTCCAACGAGACTGCCCGCACCAGCGGCCCTGTCCGCACTGCCAGGGCAAGCACCACGCCGTTTTGTGCCTGGGCGCGAACGGCTCTTTCTCTCGGGGCTCGGCTGGGCCCTCATCCCCCACGGGCGGGTGCGCCCAGCCACCCCCTCTGACAGGTGACGCTCGTCGCTCTCCTACCGACGACCCTGCCCCTGGGTTCGGAGGGGGTTCCCCTCACGACCAGTCGGGGGGTCGTTCCCCCAGGGGCGGGGGGTTCGTCACCCCCCCTCGGAGGGTCGAGAGGGACTTCGCGGCCACTCAGCGATCAGCGAGATCCTTCTCACCCCCATTAGCAGAGAGGCCGCGACTGGAGTACCACCCCCCCCCCTTTGGTCGGTCCCGCTACTACGGGCTCCCTGAGACCTCGAAGCTGTCCAGGGCCTCCAGGCCAAGGTTCCCAGAAGCCCCCCAGGTCGGCCCGTTCTGCGATTTTCATCCACGGGTCATTGAGATGCCGCCGGAATTCCGCTTTCCGGACCCCCGGCTTGAGTGCCGGTCCGACGAAGGCAGCTCCTGCTAGGAAACTGCCGCCCTAGCTCCCACCACGGCCGCCTTCACTGATCCTTTAAGCCGTCCGCAGTCCACCTGTCAAACTGTTCTATTGCCGACGGCCGCCGTGAAGGTGTACAACCCGAGTGGCGACTGCTTAACTGTTCGCGCTCTATTGGATTCAGGTTCACAACGCTGTGTGGCCTCCACTCGGTTAGTGGGAAGACTAGGGCTCCCCTGGAGCTCCAAATCATGTCCAATGGTAGGTATTGGAGGTGCAGAGCCTCCTGCTCCTAGGGGACAAGCAAGGCTGGTGTTTGGTCCTGCAAGCGAACACCTCCACATCTTAGTTAAGGTAAATGTCCTCGATGATATTGTAGGCTTTCTCCCTAATGCCCGTATAAATGATAGCGCGGTTTGTTGTACGTCTGGCTTGAGACCGGCAGACCCTCAATGGTCCCAACCTGGGCCGATAGATTTGTTGCTGGGGGCCGACGTGCTGGGGTTCATCCTGTTAGGCGAGATACGAGCCCTACAGCCCGATGGCTTGTCAGCCGTGTCCACTGTATTTGGGCACAGTTTCTTTGGACCGGTTCTGTGGTCTCCACCGCATCAGGCAGCCGACCCGCTCCCAGTGGCGGGCGTGTCTCTTTCGGACGTCGTCCAGCGGTTCTGGGAAATTGAGGAGCCGCCACACGCGCCTCGAGTCAACCCTCTGGACCGTGAGTGCGAGTTGTTCTACCAGAACAATACCGGCCGCCGTGTCGACGGTCGCTTTGTCACCCGCTTACCCTTTCTTGACTCACGGCCTCCTTTGGGCCAATCTCGGACCATGGCCGAAAAGAGGTTGCTTTCTATGGAGCGCCGTATGCGTCGCGACACAGCCTTTCGCGACAAGTATGTCGAGTTCATGCGCGAATATCAAGAGCTGGGTCACATGTCACCTTCTCATTTCGACTGGCGATCACATGAACACTACTTCCTCCCCCACCACGCGGTTTTGAAGTCCCCTGGGAGTAAGATTCGGGTGGTTTTCGACGGCTCCGCCCCCTCGTCCAATGGGGTGTCCCTGAACCAGTGTCTCCACTCTGGTCCTAAATTGATCAAGGACATATCCGACATTTTGACCCACTTCCGTCGGCATCAAGTTGTTTTTGTAGCCGACATTCGGATGATGTTTCGACAATCAGTGGTCCACCGTGATGACCGTCGATATCAGCTGATCCTGTGGCGCGAGAAGCCCAGCGATCCGATACAAGTGTTCGAGTTGAACACCACCACCTATGGACTCCGATCCAGCCCGTATGTCGCCATGCGAACCCTCCTCGAACTAGCTGAGAGAGAGCGCCTAAGATACGCTCGGGGGGCTTCTATTTTGGAGACCTCGGTCTACATGGACGATATTTGTACGGGTGCCTCCACCGTCGAGGAGGCCCTCGTATTGCGAGACGAATTGATTGCCATCCTGAAGTCGGGAGGTTATGAGCTGCGCAAATGGTTGTCGAACTCCCCTCATATTTTGAAGGACCTCCCAGGAAAGGATCAACAAGACCCTCATCTATTCGAGCACCCTGGCAATCCTAATTTGTTGACTGTGCTTGGCATTCAATATCAGCCTGTTCAGGATACCTTCACGTATCGAGTCTAGATCGATCCCCCCCCTAAATCATGGACCAAGCGCTCTGTGTTGTCAACTGTAGCTCGCACCTTCGATCCTAATGGTTGGATTACTCCGGTCATCTTTTTGGCTAAGTGTTTCCTTCAAAAACTCTGGATATCCGGGTTGGGTTGGGACGACCCTATAAGCGGTGCTCTCTTGCGAGAGTGGCTCTCAATTGTGTCCTCCCTTCCAGACATCGACCGGGTCTCCATGTCAAGGTGCTTCCTCCCTCCAGGGAAATGCAGGGTTACCCTGCACGGATTTTGCGACGCCTCTGAGAAGGGTTACGCTGCTGTTGTATATTTGCGGACGGTGAGCTCTTCTGGCCATACTTCCGTCCATCTCGTACTTGCTAAAAGCAAAGTGGCTCCCATTAGGTCCCGCTTAACTATCCCTAAGTTGGAACTGTCTGGAGCTGCTCTTCTCACGCGACTGCTCAACCACGTTCACTCCTCCTTGAAGTCGGTAATCGACATTACGGACGTATACGCTTGGTCGGACAGTGAGATAGTACTTTGTTGGCTCCGAGCGGCACCTCACAATCTTGAGGTCTTCGTGTCGAACCGCGTGTCCCAAATCCAGAATTCTGTCACTTGTCTAACGTGGAGACATGTCCCAGGGGAGTTGAATCCAGCAGACTGTGCTTCTCGTGGCTGTGAAGCCTCCTACTTGGTTGATCACCCGCTGTGGTGGGGGCCCGGCTGGTTAGCTGAGTCTCAGGCGTTCTGGCCCCAGAACAAATACTCTGAACCAATTGAATTGCCTGGCCTACGAGCCCGAGTAGGAGTGGTCAAGGATAAGCCCACTCGTGATCTCTCCTTACTAGAACGGTACAGCTCTCTCGACAAGCTCTTGGGAGTAACGGCTTGGTTGCGTCGATTTGTCCGCAACTCGAGAGACCCATCTAACCGAATATCTGATTCCGCCTTGTCCCCTAGCGAGCGGCGCGAAGCCTTGATGCATTGGACCCGTATGATCCAAGCGGAGCACTTCGAGCTCGTGATTGATACCTTGAAGCGGGGCTTAGTTGTCAAGGGTGCGCTGGCCCGCCTGAACCTCTTCCTGGATGACTCGGGGATGCTTCGCGTGGGCGGACGTTTGAAAAATTCTCAACTGCCGTACGAGGCTCGACACCCTCTACTGCTCCCCAAGGACGGCGCCTTGGTTCGGTTGCTGGTAACTCACTACCATGTTCAGAATGCCCACGCTGGGTGCAACGCTCTTTCGGCCATTTTGCAGCGGGAGTTTTGGATTTTGGCGGGTCGACGCACCATTCGGAGCGTCATCTTTAAGTGCATATCTTGTTATAAGTTGAAGGCGCCCATATCACAGCCGATGATGGGCGACTTACCACCCGACCGCGTCAGAGCCATCCGACCATTCGCGGGAGTCGGAACTGACTTCGCTGGCCCCTTCCTCGTCAAGTCCTCTAACCTTCGTAACGCGCGTGCTCATAAGGCCTATCTGTGCGTTTTCGTGTGCCTCTCCACTAAGGCTGTTCACTTAGAACTTGTAAGTGCCCTTAGCACAGCGGCCTTTTTGTCCACACTGGGTCGCTTCGTATCGCGGCGCGGTTTACCGGACCTGATCCGGTCGGATTGCGGAACGAATTATAAGGGTACTGATAGGTATTTGAAGGAGGTCGTTGAATTTCTGTCTAGCAACAGGACCTATTTAACTACTGCGATGTCCAAGAAGGGCATCCAGTGGAAATTCGACCCTCCGGCTTGCCCACACTGGGGCGGTATTTTTGAGGCGGTGGTGAAGGTTGCAAAGACGCATCTCCGTCGCGTTATTGGCGAAACTATTTTGACATTTGAAGAGCTTGCCACCGTATTCTGTAAAATTGAAGCAGTCCTCAACTCTCGGCCCCTCTGTCCCCTCTCGTCCGATCCGAATGATTTAGAGGTTCTAACCCCTGGCCACTTCCTGATAGGCCAGCCGCTTAACGCCCTGCCCGAGTACCCCTTCCGGGAAATAGTCTCTTCGCGGCTGAGCAGATTTGACATGCTGCAACAAATAACTCAGAGCTTTTGGCACCGATGGTCTCTGGAGTACCTACATCTTTTGCAGCAGCGCGTTAAGTGGTCTGACAAGACGGACCCCCCTCGGGTTGGAGACCTCGTGTTAGTTAAAGAACCTAACGCCTCGCCCTTGTATTGGCGCCGTGGGCGCATTGTCAAGTTGTCGTATGGACCGGATGGGATCCCTAGGGTGGCCGAGGTTTTGGTTGGAGATTCGGTTTTGCAACGTGCCGTCTCTACCCTATCCCGTTTGCCAATTTACTCGCGGACCTAGATCCTCATGTCCGGGACGGGGGCTTGTTTAGGCCTGAGTCGGCGCTCGGGTCGAGCGGGAGGCGCGCCTGACGGCGGAGGCGCGGGGGGGGTGCAGGCTGGTGCGGCGCCCGGCTGCGCCGGCGTCGGGTTTTGCGCTTCACTTATCGCAGAGTGTGGATCTGGGTAGTTGCCCGTTGTGTTAATAGCTTAGTCGCACCTCTGCCTCAACGTATATACTTCGCGAACCTGAGTAGTTTGCCGCGCGGTCCGGTGATATTGCTTTTTTCAAAAAGGTCGAGTTTGTATGTGACGCGCGTTCGGTTAAATCTTGTTGGACTTTATTGGATTAACCTAAGGACAATTGGCTTGTCTCCAATTAACAAGTGAGAAACGAGTGTAATTTACTTGATTCTTAAGTTTTTGTGACGGACTGCCACTTCGATATAAAGAATAGAGGTGAAGCCTTGGGGTCGGCGGTTCTGCAACTAGCAGGAAGTCAGGTTACATAATTTAACACAATCCCACCACAACACAGTCAAGCACACCCACACTTACACCTGAATCTTCCTAAGGTAGACCCTACTTCGAAGAAATAGGTAAGTTTTGTTTGGTCCCCTTTTTACCGCTAACGTGTAATATTCCACAAGCCATTTAGGCCGACCTCCTGTTGCTCGTCGAGTGGAACTCCTGATGGGCCCGAGTTCCACGACCTTTGCCCGGGTAACTAGAGGCCGTAACAGGCATCCTTTACCATAACATTAAGACATTATTATTATGTATTTTTTAAATTATTTCCCTATTGCGATGATCTATTCCAAATAGACCCATACATTTCTTATTAATTATCAATTGCAAAGAATTGAATATAAGCCATATCTTTGATAAAATATGCCTGTGTAATAATTACTTTTTCTTTAGAGATCACATGTGCTCTATGACCGCCAAGGAGAAGAACATTACAATATAATATCGGCAATACACAAATCAATTCGAGCGAGTGATGATAACGCAGCCCTTTATTGGACTACGCGAGCACTTCATTCTGGTGAAGATCCCCTATACATAGCACGTCGGCTGGTGCGAATCGCATGTGAGGACGTCGGTAAAAGCTTGTTTCTTAAATTAACCTAGTGGTTATTATTATTGAATGTTTTTTTTTTTAATTTATATACTACGTACTAAGTAGTAACTGTGATCGGCATGCGTTGCATTGCCGTTAGTTGTCAAAAATATTTGCGTGCGCGTGCAACAACAACTCACCGAAATTTTATCGTAATCGGTAATGATATAGAAATGCGTAGGAAATAAACAAACAATCAAACAAAATTCAATTTTTTGTCAGAAAATTTCGCGGACGTGCACAGAACAACTCACCAAAGTTTCATCGTATATGCCAATATAAACCGTTTGAGACACGTGTTTGACTTTATATGCTAATGTAAAGTCAAACATGTGGCAAAGTACTAATTAGAGTTTTGAACAATAACTTCAGTGGTGTCAGTATGCTTAACATCATGTATTTAATCTCTTGCCCAACAGTACTCTTCAGTACCCTGTTACAGTTTGACTTGAAATAACGATAATTTTTCATCAACCTATAAAATGTCATATATATTATAGTTAAGATATATATTATAGTTAAGATATATTGGCATGCCCTTTAGTAGAAACAACCTAATGACATGTATCGGTTATAATAAGGCCTCCTACTTTCTTTTCGGAATTAAAGTGAGAAAATTTTAGAAGTGAGCTAGATTTCTGGTAATAAGTATTACGATGATAATAATTAGGGATGTGTTGGTCGGTACCACTGAGTCACGCGGTCATGAAACAAATTTTTGGTTTGTGGTATATTCTCAGGGCATATTGTACATTCGCATACTCGATGTGAATGGACTTGAAACACGTTTACTTTTTTAAATTGTAGAATTCTTCACAGACATCTTGAACAGACATGTCTCCAAATGCATTTAGAGTTTTAGAGGTACTTACGCAACTTCTTTGCAAGTCTTTGCCAAAGATCAGTTTGCCAGAAAGAGACAACTGTCGAACCTGAAGACCAGGTGTGGCACCATCGTTTCCGGGACACCTGAGATTTTGAGTGAGATTGAGAGTTCTAGAGACATACAGTTTTTCTTACGAGGCTTTCTCGTTCACCAACGAACGCCTGGTAAATCAGCATTTAAAATTGCAACTACTTCATTGGTGACGGCGAGGTGGAACTCTGGCTGCTTGCGTGCTATGAAATTTATAATAGAACCTGAACTACGATTTTTTGCTTCATGAAATCAGTACTTATACTTACATACCAAAGTACAGTAAAATAACAAAAAATACTCCTCCCCTCATATCTATCATATATCACACAGAACAATTTCAAATAAGGCAATGAAGGATCACGCGTCGGTCTCGTAAATGTGACTTAGCAATTAGCATTGGCACCGCGCATTGTTTATATATTTTGTTTTAACAGCTTAGAGAAATATTAGACTAGAGGAGGGTTTTATTTTTCCAAGCACTGCTTAGAAGAGTGGGATCCATCTTTTGTTATTGAAAATTGGACTGACTCACTAGTTGAACAATTTGTCCAAGGTAAAACATACTCCTCAACGACTAACTTAGAACTTAGGGCATAGCGTTCCTAACATTTACTAGCACTTAAGTGAAATGATTGTTAGAATAAAATATAATATTACTGGAGGATGAAACTGCTCGCGTCCTTAGGAATTACTTGAATCTTGACTTCCCACATGTATCCTCGGGGTAGTGCTAAGCGAGCAGCACCACATTCTGGCGTGAGATTGGTTCTCTGGCAAAGACATACCGCTAAATGTTGCAAGTGGTGTTCATCACGATACATTATAACTTGAAAACAGCACGTAGTTAGCTAAAAATAGAAGCAAAATAGTAAATAATTCTATGGTATATAATCTCCAAATCTCCAATACGGAATCCTTCGTAAAGTAAGTTTTTGTTGCGATATATTTCAAACTCGGTATATGATATTCACCAATTACTTAATAATCTCAAAATGGTGATCATAATACTATCCCCAATTTAAACAGTAGATACTTGTATTTTTGAGGTAAGCTGCTACGAGCAGACTCATCTTGCAATCCTTAATTTTTTTTTAAATAAGGCTTGAAACTTTTACCAACATCGATATTTTTTGCAATATACGACTTATATGGTTATTATGTAAAATTTTAATCGATTTATTTTAATGAGTATGAGAAGTGAATGTATGATCTTTACTCAATCCCTCCTATTTTTACAGGATTGGGTGATCAAAACGCAATTGTCGAGGCCGTAGCGTGTCTGCACGGATGTCAGCACGTAGGAATGCCAGAATGTGATGTATTGCTAGTTCAGTGTGCCGTAAGCCTCGCCAGGGCTCCTAAAAGCCGGGAAGTGTATGATGCTATGAAAAAGTGTCAACTCTACTTAAAAGAGACAAAGGGACCGCTTCCATCTGTACCGTTACATTTACGAAACGCACCCACGAAACTTATGAAAGAATTAGGTTTGATTTTTTTATTTTATTTTATATGTCAATATCCGTTTACCGATCAATAAATATTCGTGCTATGAACATGGGTCTAGTCTATGAAGGTTTTGAGGTAATCTCCATGGTTGGTAAGCAGATTGGCGGATTTATAAATATGAGATTTTTGTACTTCCATAATTCGAAGCCTTACAAAAATCTTCTGGACATTCCTTAAGCATGCTTGTTACGACAGCCATGAAATGAGAATGCTTTTGGTTGCTCTGCGACATCGCGTTCTATGTAGTCTTCGATTATATATCCCATATCCTGTTTCAATTTCCCTTTGTCGACTTTTACGAGACGATTCTATACAGTTTTATCATTATGTAACTTGACTACATATAGAATATTAAAGTTGAAGATCTTTCGGAAATTAATTCTGATTCTGTTGTTACGCCTACAGTCATGGCCTTATATGTGATAATAAAGATATTAATTAATTTTCAACCATCCGATAACTAAATACAATGATGTGTCTTACCTAGATTTAAGAGCACCTCCCTCAATTGCGTGCACCAGTCCCGTCACCACTAATCCCAGCACCACTACTCCCAACACCACTATTCCAGGAAAGACACACCATCGACGATAATACGACACGTGTTTCGCCTCTACAAGGCATCTTCAGGTGATGTATACTCTACGGCAGCTGACCGCTAAGATCAATCCAGGTAAGACACATTATCGTATTTAGTTAGCGGATGGTTGAAAATTAATTAATAATATCTTTATTATAATGGATTTCCGCAAATTAACGCCTGATTCTATCAATTATCTATGTGGTATTAAATCTAAGTACCTTACCTGTGAGTCTGAGTTTCATGTCATGTTACCGTTACCATTACAGCCTATGAAAGTCCAATTCTGAACATAGACCCTCCCCCCCCCCCATGGATTACCTCATGGATACATGTAAAAGTTATTAAAAGAATATGTTACTACAGGTCTTACGATAAACATTGAAATAGTAAAATTATAACAAATTAAACAAAAATACCAATACAAGTGAACCAAAAAGAAACAGAATGTGTTGAAGATGATGACCAAATACATCACAGAAATGATCATTAAAAGTATAGGAAATTCTCGGAAAAGATATTCCATTTATTTATTAAATAGAATATACTTCCGGGTTGGTCCCATGTTTATTTAGGGTAAAAATTAGAGAATATATCACTATAATATATACCTGGATTGTCCCATGGATGACGTAAGAGGACTATGCAAAATATTCCATGACTTTCGATAGATGGCGGCAGGTATACTCAGATCGGAGACGCAGAAGGTGCGAGACATCAGGTACTCCGATTGGAAATCCGCGGAGTTTTTATGATTTTCGAAAGACTCATGGGCATTGAGATTTTGCCATGTTTCCATCAATAAAGTATCTATGGAGTGATGAATCACTTCACTTATGAGCCGAGCGTTTATAATTACCGTGCTATGTCGTTTATAAAGCATCTCACCAATATACTAGGTACATTTATTTATTGTACTCGTGTCACACATCCAGAAACCGATCTATATAATATTAAAGTACTTTTACATTTGCCGGCGGTACCAACCCTTCCGATTTCTTCTTATCGAACCCAGTCCCGTCCTTATCGGTCGATACGGGATGAATAAGGCATCAGGATATATATTTTGTATCTATCTGCTTTGTGAAAATGATTTATTTTTCATTGTAAGTTTGTAAGTGTATAATTAAGTCTACCTATAAGAATACCTAAAAACATAATGTTTGTTTTGAGTATTTAGTGCTAATTTGCTAAGAAATGGTCAAATAAATATCTCTTTCTTTCTTTCTTTCAGGATAAATATCAGCAACGTTTTTCAATTTATTTTATTTTATAGGAAAGGGTGAAAAACGAGCACACAGTCCACCTGATGGTAAGTGGTTGCTGTGTCCCATAGACATCTACATCTATCCTCGATTACGAATCAAAATGCGAATGCGTTGTCACCCGTGAGGACTAAGATGGAATGCCTCGTTTCTAGTAAAAAGGGTCTTCGGTTCTCTACACTCACCGTACGAAACACAGCAACGTGGAGCCGCTATTTTACGCTGGTATTCTGTGGGAGCATGGTCCTTCCCCGGTCGAGCAGACCCATTCGTGCTACTACTATTAATATAACTGCAGCATGACTCTACCAGGTTGAAAATTCATCATTCCGTTTTCTGCTGTGTGTTCCAACAATATATTTAATTTTAAGCACCTACTGGAGAAAGATTTTTGATTTGATTTTTTCTGCTAATATTGAATGTTAATCATTTACCTAGTTTTATTATAATCAAGACAGGTAATAACCAAGACAGGTTTTTAGACTACATATGCCGTTGACGTGTTCGTAGGTAAATACTAAATCAATTCAACATTGATTGAGTTTGGTTTGGAATAAAGATAAATAGGCATTTACATAATTGAGTAAATGTCATCCTTCAGAATTTTTAACCCTTTAACCACCCAACTTCAAATCAAAAAATAGATACGTACAACAAAGAGGGATGTTCCGTTATAATATTGATATTTGCGAGCGTTTAGTCTAAGTAGTAAACGATTTATTAATAAGTACTTATGCATATATTATTAACAACTACTTTCCTCATAAGTCGTAAAAGTCCAGAGATAAACCTCTTCATTTTTATTTCTCAATAGTTAATTATTATTTTGAGCAATTATATATTTTGAAATATAGTATTTTGGAACACCGTAATATATATATATATATATATATATATATATATATATATATATATATATATATATATATATATATATATAATAACGGGTCGTGTTCTTTAACCTTTTAAGCGCTTGGCTTCCTTAAATGCCACTAGCGCGCGACTACAAATCGATAAAATAGGATGACAAACGAGCACACAGTCACAGTCTACCTGATGGTAAATGGATACTCATTATAGAGATATTTATCCTCAATTAAGAATCGAAATACAGATACGTTGTTACCCTTGAGGACTGAGATGAAATGTCTCGTTTCTATTAAAATAGGCCTCCGGTTCTCTACACTCATCATACGAAACTCAGCAGCATTAAGCTGCTGTTTCACGCTGGTACCGTATTCGGTGAGAGCGTGGTATCCATTAATGGAAATTTATAGAAAACAAAAATATTCTAAAGTATTTTTAAAATAAAAATTAAGAAATATTCTAAAAAATGATAACATTAATGGAAATTTCCATTCGTTTGATCTGCTTGTGACGTAGGCAATGGGCGTATTAATACGACAGCCGCGCTAGACTTCTAGAGAAAAATGTGTTAAAAACATAGGCGTCTAGGGATGGGAACTAACGTCAAATGTTGTCATTATACAAAGAGCCTGATATTTTTCTTATGAATAATAAGGAAAAGAATTAATAACACAAGGTAATATGTTAAATAAACTTTATTTCGTATGACACTGTTTATTTTATGCTGAATGATGCATTATACCTAACGTGACATACGTCCCACTTTAGGCGGGACGGTTCAGATTTAAAGGTTTGTGTCCCGCTGTCCCCAAAATACGTAAAAAAGTCCCGCTTTGACAAATAAAAGCGTAGCATCATGCAAACTGTCACCCGTGCCATCATTATGTCACCGCGCGTACCAGGTTTGCCAGCATGGCCTGACTAGTTACGTGATTATTCTGAGAAGCTACACTTTTGAACTTAAAGTTACGAAGTGACAATTTTTAATTAATCTATAATAAATTATAAAATAACAGTTATTTCTAATTAGTATTTATTATATGCTGTTCAGAAAAAAAATCTAGCAGCCAGATTTTATATGATTTTAAGTTCTCATTCTCACTTTTGATCATTAAAAGATTCAAACAACTATGTGTTTCATTTTTAAAACTATAATAACGGCTTCCGGAGACACGGTGGTGAAACCCCACAGTTCGAAATCAATATTCTGGGCTGCTACTTAGTATTTTGTGACAAAAAAAAACCCCAATAAATGACTCTTAGCCCGACTCGGGTCTTGAACCTGGGACCACATGATCAGCAATTGCGTTTACAATAGTTAGACCAAGAAGACACTCAAAAGCGTTAAAACTTTAATAATTTTAAAGGTGTCCCGCTCTGAGGAAAAAAATAAATGGTCACTTTAATTATACCTGATTATTTAACTGTTTGCTATTTCGTTCATATATATGCGACGCGCGCGATAGACACCGAAGGAAAGTTTTAGCTGCCAATTAAATAAAACCAAAGGTTAATATAAGCCAATTTTACGAGGGGCACACTGAAATGATCGGGAAAAAGAAAAACCACATGCACGGTATAGCTAAATTGTATTTTATTGTTTTTCGAAGTATTCTCCGTTCAACTTAATGCACTTTTCCATTCATGCAAACCAATCATTAAAACAGTAATTCGATTTGTGCGCTTCCAAAGCTGCTTCGGGGTCTTCAAACCGTTGACCGCGTAATAAATCTTTCATTCTTGGGAATGTAAATCATTTGTCTTCCGAGCCGTATGGGAGCTCGCATTATCGTGATGTAAGATGATGCAACGTTTCGGGTTATTTTTTCGGAGTTCGGCTATCATTTCTGGCAAACAAACCGTGATATACCACTCAGCGGTAACCGTCCTGTAAAGGAATTGTAGCAACATGTCCCTTTTTCGAGACAAACGTAGCGACCATTTTCTTTGACACGCTGCAGGAGCGAACTACTTTCGTTGGTTTGACCTCGTCTTCGAAGACCCAAACTGCTTTTCTTTTAGGTTCGTATGAATAAATCCATGATTTATTCCGAGCATTTGACTTCCCTCCATTGGAGCGTTGCAGAGTATTCCGGTACCAATACACACGAGCCGCCTTTTGCTCTTCGGACAAATTGTGGGGAACCCAGCGAGAAACTAGCTTTATTACAGTTGCAGTCATTCCGATAACAGCCCGAATCTGCTCGTATGTCACATGACGGTCATCTAATATAATAGTTCGCACAGCTGCGATGTTTTCAGGCGTGACCGCTGTTCTTAGTCGACCTGCAGAAGAAACAGTGCTGAGCGACACACGATGGCGTCGGAACTCGGCATACCAGCGGTATATTATCGTTTGACTCGGTGCTTCAACATCATAAATCGAAACAAGTTCGCTGAGACATTATTTATCTTAAGATAAGCCGCGACGAAAATTGTGATAAATTATGGCACGGAAACGTTCATGCGTGAGCCCCATTTCTGTTAACTACATGTCGACCAGTAATCTATGATGTCAACTTTAAACCAACATAATTTTTGTTTATAAACATTTGTTTGAATGTCATTAAGATTCTTAAGAGGCCAGTATTCAAATTCTAAAAAAGGTTTTATTGTAACTCAATCCGAAATATTCTATTCCCGATCATTTCAGTGTGCCCAAGAACGTTACCCTGTCTTGGTGTATCTTTTGAGGAGGGAATTTTGTGGAAACCCACGACGGTAAATAGCTTCAAAGGTGCAAAATGTTTTGCACTGTATCGCGAAATTCGATGTGTAGAATGACAATAAATTCGTCCTTTTAGGAGATGCACATTATTCCGCAGTTAACTGTTCATCTTTTGATGAGATATATTTTAACCAATATATATTTTTCTTTTAGGATATGCGAAAGGCTACAATCTTCTTCACAAAAATGAGTCTGGTCTAAGCTATATGCCAGAGGGCATGGAAAATGTGAATTTTTTAAAATTTT
Organism: Parnassius smintheus behrii; assembly: GCA_036936625.1. Lineage (NCBI taxonomy): Eukaryota > Metazoa > Arthropoda > Insecta > Lepidoptera > Papilionidae > Parnassius > Parnassius smintheus. The sequence continues at coordinate 19,871,763 of JAUPFT010000005.1, read as the reverse complement.
AATAAAAACACATCACAACCAAGGCTTGATTTCTTGTTTGCCAGGGAGAAAACTTACAATTTTATTTTAGATTGAAGAAAATTTTATCTAATCAATGATTCTACGAAAGATGAGTGATGATTCACGAAGTGAGATGTTTGTCAATTTTATTATTTCGTGAAAATTGCATTTGTGGTTGCAAAAATGTTATTAAATTATTATTTTAAAAACTATGTTTACTTTTATTTAAAATAAAAAATGAAGATAATCCTAGTGTCAATTTTTTTTATTTGGGATAATCTCGTTTTACAACTGTATGACATGGTAAAAATTTACTATTTACAAGGCTTCACACATTACTTTAACATTACAAATTTACCTATAACATTGTACCATTTGTCAAACTGTCAGCATTCGCCACAAATTCCGATCGTATGTATATAAAAATAAAATGACAATGATTTACTTTACAACATTTACTACTTGCACATTGTGCACAATTAATTATTCAAGAAGTCATCCTTACAATGTCCTTAAGACTTCACATGACGACAGGTGACAAGTCGATCATCAATTTGCTAAAAGGTAGTAGGTATCTCATGATATTAAAGAAATGAATAGCTTATATACAAATTTTAAGTAATGACAGTGAGTTCATTTACATACTTTGTATTTCACGGCATTTATCATTTGTTATGATGATAAAAATGTAGTTTATATAAATATGTGTTTTCTTATGTCAAATAAATTCATTCCTTTCCACTATTTCTATGTTCATACAATTTACATAAACTAAGATGCAGTTCGATACTGAAATGGTGGAAGTTTTTTTGACAAGATTGCACTTCTGCAGACTTATACTATAATATTATGTCTAACTTAACTAAACTACAAGCAAATCCGAAACTAATATTATAAAAGATAAATTAGAATCAGACTTCTAATTTGAATCCTAATCACGGGAGGAACAACAATAAATTACAGTAATGCTGTTAATTTGTTTTTAAATTTTGAATTAATCTACTAGCTTACACACATGCTTTCAAATTTAAACCTGGTCATAAGTTCATAAAATAATAAATAAGTATTATGTAAACACATAAAAAATTTATAAAGTGGAACGTTTGCAGATATAACAAAAAATATAGTGTATTAGCCAATGCTAAAAATGTTACTTAAAAGATATACTCGGGACCGGCCATATCAATAGCCCAACGGAACTTATCACGCTGTGTTTTATTGTAGATTTTTTCAATGGGGACACCATGCTTTTTGCACCTGAAATTTACATTAGATTAATATTTATCTTTTTCTATATTATTTCAAACACTATACACAAGACATTTTATTGTATTTAACAAAAGTTACATACCAAGCAACTGAGATACGAGGGTCAAGATAGTTGAGCTTGGAAGTACCTAGTGCAATAGTTTTATTTTCGTCACGATCAGTTTCTTGTAGTTCCAATTTCTTTAATTGCTCTCTCAGTCTCTCTAAAGCCTTTTTCTTTTTATCACATGCAATTTTCTCTTTTACAGACCCACGTTTAGCAGCCTTTGTAGCTTCTCTTAAGTCCTCTTCTGCCTCATCAACTTGATCTCGTTTGGCTTGTATTTTTTCTTTTAGAGCTTCCATTGATTTTGAATGACCTTAAAAACACAAAATGAGGGTTTTAAACTAAGATAAAAATCCTTTAATATTGCATTAAATATAAATAATATAAAAATGAATTACCTTTAGGGACAGCACGTTGGTGATTACAAAGCACAGCAACTGCTCGATTTGCTCTATTGTATGCCAGAATCTTTTCAGGTATGGAGGCATCAGGATCAGTAAGCTCATCTAACTGTCTTTGTAAGGTAATAGAAGCATTGTAAGTACGAAAGACTTTCGCCGTTAATCCTGGCATCAGATCTTTCAAATGTTCATTGAGTGTTTGGGTATTAAGTCTATCGAACAAATCATCACTATCTTTTTTATTCTCCATAAAGAGCTCGAGATTCTTAAAAACTCTTTTTTCTACTGGCACTTCATTGTAATATCTAATAGAATCTTTACCAAGGAAATCAAATACAACTACATACTCTTTACCATCCTTCTCTTTGTGTAATTGAATATGTTCAACTCTTAAGGAACAACAACCTACTGTATCAGCTTGATCATCATCTTTTTCATTACCAGCTCTTAATGCAAGCCTATCAATAAAATATAAAGCAACTGCACGCTGCCGAACACGCATTTCCTTTGCTTTCCAGTCACTGCGATATGTGTCCCGAATTTTATCAATGCTTTTATGAAGCTTTCTAGCAGTTTCATACTTTTGCCAGTCTTTTTCACCTTTTAACTTTGAACTAGGATTCAACATGACATACTTTACTTGTCCCTGAACATTTTCAGTCCAAGATGCCAACCAAGTAACAGTATTGTCATGCCGCACCTCCTTCCATTTGTGTCCAGGGGGAGCTTTAGGTATTTTACTGTCTTTTGAACAGTTTATCAAAACATCTTCAGGCATAACACGTTTTTTCAACATGCCCATTTTAGGATGTTCACCACGACCCCGAAACAGCCCTGGGGGTTCTATCCTAAAATTTCCAATTTTTTCTTTATGTCCATCTATTGTACAAAATCCATACTCTTTTTGTATTTCTTCATTTTTGGCCTTTAATGCAGCTTTTTCCTCCTTTGTACGATTTCTATTTTTCTCTGCCACACTGGCAAAATATGCACTCATTTCTTTAAAATCACATTTTGAGAGATCCTTAATTAGTTTAGCTTCTTCATGGGTCATAACTTTACGCCAATCGGCAAAAAAGTTGTTATTGAAAGTAGCTTTGGTAGTGTAGTCATGATCCAACATACGAGCATAAAATCCGGCTACTTCTTCAGCACCTTGAGATAATTTGACAATTTTTCCATCATATCGAAATTTGACATTTTCTGGTAAAGGTTCATAGTCTGGCGCAAATAAAGGTCCTTTATGTTCTAAGAAAGTCCACTTTGTTCCATCATCCTTCTTTTCTTCTTCCCACCTATAAACAAATATAAATGACATTAATTTAGTCAACTTTAAGAAACATATTTAATATGTAATAAGTTTACTTTATTATTTCCGAAAATTTAAATTGTTTAAATATTAACAAATTTCGAGAACCAATGCTAACTGTTGTTCTTATGCGAAATAATTTGATGCCTAATGTAACAAACATTTTATTTCATGAATACAACATAACCTTTATACATTATGTCACTCACGGGTTTTGATTAGATTTTTTTTAAATCATTCAAAGGCAAAGGTATCTATACCCATACAGCCTTGTTTAACAACTACTTTATTTTAAATTTTTTTACAAGACTGATTCGTCACATTGCCAATAATTAGATTTTGATTAACAGCATAACCTAGCAGATAGCCGATGATTTTTTTTTATAGAATAAGGTGACAAACGAGCACACACTACTAGTAAATATATTCTCATAGAATACACAATACAATGGGTGTAAACTTTTAGACGAGGAGGAGATTTATGTTGATAGACTAAATGTACACATTTTAGACTTTTGATTAATGTTCAAGATCATCATTAAATTTTAATACATTATTTATTTGTAAATAGGGTGCAATTTGGCATTTTTTAAATAATTTGCATGCGAAATTTGGAAACGATTGTAACGTCAAAACACATCGTGTTGACATTTTATACGTGTGATTTTTTATACGGGGGAGTGGGCGGAGCTCGGAGCGCGGAGCCACTAATATGTGGCTACCCGGGCTCCGCCCACTCCCCCGTTCTATTATGTATGTATTATAGTATTCTATGTGTATGCTAATGTTGTGGCCCATTGACACCTACATCTAGCCTCAATAATATTAATAATTGAGCCGATCATTTTGTGCTACAACTATAATATAAATGCAGCATCATGAGGCGTCAAAATCTTAACATAACTTAGGTATCCATTATTACATATTCTATGTTATTTCTTCAGTTTTTGATGTAATAACTTCAGATTTTACCTAGTGAAATTGTCATTTCACTGGGTAAAATCTGAAGTAAAATTAGTAGTAGTCTGATTTTGAGACCTACCCTTCAATTTGTCATTACTCATTTAGGCACTATGAGAGAAACATGAAGAAAGGTTTTTGTTAACAAACTATACTTATAATATATAAATTATTTTGTATCAACTAACGCTAAAGGCAAGTCACAAACTCTCAAATTAAATGCTGATTATACCAAATAGTTTTCAATGAATTGGAAGTAACTTTAAACGAATTGAAATTTTTTGATCAATGCGATAAAATTGTGGCGCCGTAAGAACCGTAGTTGTGCCTATATTAGAAAATAATAATCATAAATAATTTAATAACTATAAACTTCTTAAAATGCATTTGTTTGCTGTTTGAAAAGAAGATTTTACATTTAAAATTGCAATATACAACAGATATGTTGTTTGATCAATGACATTTGACATAATTTCGAGGTTGTTGAAAAGAACTAAAGAAACTCAAACAAATTAAACATATTCACTACTAATACCAAAAGCAACAGTTCATTTATGGCTAACACACTATATTGATAGTGTACTAAATAATAATTGATTGATAAATAATTTTCATCCAAAAACCACAGCTATACTGCAGCTAGTCTTGGTACTATACTGCAGGGTGCAGGGAGTAGTACTGTATGATAATTAAAGTTTTTAGTTTAATTTATTACGGTGATAAATATTGTACATATTTGATTAAGTAAATATTAGAATATACCACAAAGTATATTCTCATACAAATTATGTGTTAACTTTTTTAATTTATATGGATTTTCCAGTTTTCTGAGATAGTGTAGCATAGACCTGGCTGATTTTGAAACATCTCATTTAATTAAAATATTCAGAATGATTGCAACATTGTTTCTAAAATTTAGACTAGATAACTTTTATCTGACAATTGACAGTCCTTCAGCGAAATAAAATAAGTTACCATTTCCACACTTCTTGTTCTTCCTCCTGCTTTTTTTTACGCTTTGTTGGGCTAGGACCATCATCTGATTCAGTTTTTATTTTCACAGGTCTAGTCTTTTCAACCTTCTTTTTTTTCTTTTTTGGAACATCATCATCATCCTCCATGTCATCATCATAATTTGTTTCTGTAAGTAAATTAAATTGCAATAAAAAAGGATCATGATATATCTTACCTATTTTGGCTGGCAAATAGCAGTGCTTACACTGCTGTATTCCGATCTGGGTGTGGAGACAGTATACTGTTTATGAGAACAGTATTACTGGTTGTGAGGCAGTAATTACTTATTTACTGAGCAGCAAAATCTTAGTATTTAGAGGTGACAATGCATTTGAAGCCTTCTTTGTTTGGAGGTGTTCATGGACTGCAGTAACTAACCATCAGATGGACTTTAAGTTTTTTTTCCCATTGATGAAATGATCACGAATGTTTTAAGAAAAGACTATGGACACACCACAAACATAAATCCACCTACCAAGCATGAAAATTAAAGCTCCTACTCCCTATCTTCCTACAATGTGGTGGCCCATGTCCAACAGTGGATTATTTAGGATGGAATGCCTTGTTACTGGTTGATTAAGGAGTATGAATATGTAACATGAATATATTCATTTTTTTAAAGGCCTGTCAAAAATTCCACTGCTTAACAAAGATTTCCCTTATAGATTGCTTCATAGAAGAGCTATTTGCCATAGTAGCCACACTAGGCAGGGACATGGGCAATTGCATTTTTATTAATTTATGTCGTTATCAGGATGCTATCAAATATCCCTCTAGTTTCTCTTACACCACCCACAAAATGATATATGACAGTGAGTTCTCTTATACCATGACTATGTGGCAATACATGTATATAAAAATTATTCTTTATTATAAATTACATGCAGTTTGCAGGGTAGTAGTAGCTGGTATAAATTTTAACTATTACAATAAATGCAACAAATAAAGATTGTCACATCTGTCCAAGATTAATATCTTACTCAACTCCACTGAGTCAGTAATTTATTCTTGGGGCGATGTATACGCTTGTACAACAAAATCCCAGAAAATATACAATATTTGACATACTCAAAGTTCAAAAACTTTATTAAATTATACATACATACATATAATCACGCCTCTTTCCCGTAGGGGTAGGCAGAGACCACTTCTTTCCACTTGCTACGATCCTTACATACTTGTTTCGCTTCATCCACTTTCATTATTCCCTTCATACATGCTCTACGGTTTAGGGTACTCTTAACCTGGCCTTTTTTCAAGACGTCCCTAATTTGGTCTAGAAAAGTCCGCCTAGGTCTACCCCTTCCAGCACTTCCATTCACACTCGCCTTATGCACTTTTTTCGTCAATCGTTCTTCATTCATTCTCTCGATGTGGTCAAACTATCTCAGTATACCTTTCTTCTTCTTTATTAAATTCTTCTTCTTTATTAAATTAAGGTAGTATAAGGGTTATTATAATATTAAGGAATTCATGGATGATAATATAACCCCTGGGAAGGGTGGTCGCTACCAAGCTATTTCTAATTTGTTTTGGTATACATAATGTAAGCTATTATTTGAAAAAAAAAATAGTCCCACTGGGTTTCTTGCTGGTTCTTCCCAGGACAGAGGCTTTTTTTGGCGAATCAGTAGTAAATAAAAAAAGTGACTTTCAATAAGTATTGTTTATAAATCTATATCGAATAAAAATGTTTCTGTTTCGGTTTCTGTTATATTAGTACCTTCTGTGCCTAGCAGCTTGTCTGGGTTAGTACTAATATCTTATCCACTTCCAAGCAGGAGTTCACACACTACTGTGTTCCAATCTGATGGGTGGAAGAGCTGATGCAACTACAGGCTGTGAAGCATTTTATTTTAAACATCACGGATGACACCATAGTTTTGACCTTTTTTATTTGAAGTGGGTTGTAAGTCCACAGACTGCAGTATCAACTTACCATCAAGTGGACTTCAGCTAAGTTTTTACTTATTAGAAAGACAACGATCATTCACTGAACTTTAGGAACCCTTATGCTAAGTTTACAAAAATGATACCAGGATGTCGAACAGACAGTCCTCCCGTGACCTTAAAACACCCGAAACATCGGAATTTTGCAAAGTTAGAATTAAGTTATTCAGTCTCAACTTTTGATTTAAGTAGTTTTTGCTGGCATTACTGAATTATCATTTTAAATGCTGATGTCCACATGCTCAATGGTGAAAGAAAATTATCAGATAAATTAATCAGGACATATGAAATCCACCAAACAAACCACTGGAGCAGCACAGTGACCAATTGTTGCATAATTGTCTCATGAATGAGAGAGATCTTCTCCCAGCAGCTCAATATATTAAAGCATTATATATTAACAATATTGATATTTAATTTATTATGTTTGCAAAATAGAGCATGAAAATATCATTAATATTATGAATCAAAGATGCTTAAAGCAATATAAAAGAATACAAACCCTTTTTCACTTTCTTTTTTGATTTTTTGCGCTGGAGTAAAGGAGTGTCCTCTTCACTGTCACTTGCAGCACGTTTTTTTGCAGCCATTCGTTCTAACTTTACAAAAATAATGTAACAATTTAAATATGCTTAAGAACAAGTTGTATAAATTATTGTACCAATTTTCTAGTAAATATAATATTTAAATTTAATAATATCAAATTAAATTTAAAAGTAGTTTAGTAATTAAATTTATTATAATTAATAGCCTAACTGTAAAAAGCAATCACTGACACAACTCTTATTCCTCTTTAAATTATAGTACAATGGTAAACTAAATTATTACAATATTTTAGAAAACACATACCAATGGAGTATCCTCTTCACTATCTTCCTCTGGAGGCAATTCTGAAAGGGGTTCATCTTTAAACTGTGACAAAGAATAGTCACATGATGAGGCAGTTGTATTTGCCCCAGTAAAACCATCTTCACTTTCTTCTTTTATTTCCCTTTTCACTTCTGGTTCATCAACCTGCATTCAAAAGTAGTATGTTCGTAATGTAAGAATACCTATACAAATAAAGAAGTGTCTGTTTATAATGTCAAAATAACAACTTTTTACAAAATGCATATGAAATGATATACAGTACTAATAACAAAATATCAATTTTTCAAAATTTCTGTCTGTCTGTTAGTTCTGACTAATCTCTGAAACGACTGGACCGATTTATATGAGACTCACTGACATGTAGCTGATGTTGTACTTAGGCTTTATTAGAAAATAGGGTTCCACCCAGAAAAATTTTAACCCATGAAACCCAATTATAATAAACACAAAGTCATGGGGAACAGTTAGTCTTAAGTAAAAATACAAAATTTAATTTAGTTATATGTTATATATAAATAATTTAGTGCATGTGTTCTTGTGATGATGATAATTTTTTTGAACAACTTTTGATGGCATATCAGTATACATGTCGCAGGTATATTGTCAAAGCCGTGATATTACAATTATACTAGTGATATTATAATTGAAAAAATGAAGTCGATTGATAATCTACTGTTCAATTATAATATCACTAGTGAAATTGTAATACCACAGCTTTGACAATATACCTGAGATATATACACAGATATGTATTTGTTTATTTATATATACAAATATATACATACAGAACAACCTTAATATAACAAATCTGAAGGGGATTAGAAAATACTTGCTATACCAAGTAAGGCTAGTTTTAGCAAGGTAAGCCACAAAAAAGTATAACACATTGTAATAAATGCCTTACATTACTAAACATTAATTTATTATGACAGTGAATTCCTGAATTGTCTTACTATAAATTGGATGTGCCTAAACCAGTCAAGATATGAATTCTTGTTAGATAGATTGGTAGAATTCTTTATGCAGAGGTTAATTTTACTTTATATTTATGCAATGATGGAAAAATTGTAATAATGCAATGATTGAAAAATTGTTATAAAGAGGTTTTTACAAAAGTTATTTGCAGTGTATAAGGTATATTTTGTATTAACTCTTCACCTCTTCAAATTTGTTAAATTTGAGGAAATTGTACTGTATTACATAAAAAATGTATATAAAACAAAAAGTGGAAAACAAACACACAGTCCACCTAAAAGGAGTAGATGCTGTGGCCCACAAATATCTATCCTCAATTTAGAATCAAACTAATAATGCATTGTTCCCCTGAAGACTAATATGGAATACCTTGTTTCAAGTCGTCTCTGGTTCTCTACACTCACCGTATGAAACACAACAACATTAAGCTGGTATTCTGTTAGTGTGGTCTTTTCTTGATCGAGCCGAGCCATTTGTGCTAACAACAATAATATAGCTACAGAATAGCTCTACCAATTATAGTAAATTGTGCAACTTGATAAGTAAATCTTTCCATATATACTATTTGTTTGAGAAAATATTAGATACTGTGTAGCATAAATAAATCTAAGTATATGTAGCACAGGTTACAAAAAGTGGCTGGGTAATTAATTCTATAGGAGTCAACAAAGGAATTTAATATTACATAGAAATATCTACCTGCAAAGGCTGTTCTTTCACAACACACTCTTGATAATCTGATTCTGATTTAATTTTGTCCAGATGATCAGAAGAACCTTTTTCCTTATTCTTAGAGCTAAGTGTAAAAAATAATATATTAAGTGATTAAAGTATCATTGTATTTAATATAAAACAATATGAAAGTTATGATAATAATGAGCAACCTGTGTCTGTCTTTAGAGCTGGAGTGTTTATCGCTACGATGCTTATCACTCCTGTGGTGGTCTTTTTCTCGATCCCTATCTCTGTCCTTGGACTTATATTCTTTATCTTTTGATGAGGAGCTTTTATGTTCTCTGTCCTTATCTTTGTCCTTCGAAGATGACTTTTTCTCTGCATCATTACTACTATGCTTGTGTTTATCTCTATCTCCCTTTTCCTTGTCACTCTTTTCTCTATGTTTCTCTTTGTCACTTCGGTGTTTATCTTTATCACTACGATCCCTCTCTTTGTCTGAGCGTTCTTTACTTTTTTCACTGCGATCTTTATGATCTCCACGTTCCTTATCTTTGCTCGAGGATTTGTGAGAACTGCTATGACTTTTGCTACTTGAATGTTTTTCCTTATCCTTATCCCTGTAAGAGAATTTGTTATTACACATACATGGAGTTATAATAATAAAATGACAAAAGTTATGAAAAATATTGAAAATGAATGAAATAAGACAATTTCGAAATGTTAACCTGCTTGAGCTGCTGCTATGTTTGGACGAGATTTTGTGATCACGGTCTTTGTCGCGGTGCTTGTCTTTGCTCGAAGATTTGTGACTGCTTTTGCTCTTATGTTTTTCAGAACTGCTGTATCCGTTGTGGACGCCGTTCACGTGTTCACTTTTATTACCGTTTACCTTTCCCTGCGAGAAAAATAGTTGCAATGACAACGTATTACAAAATAAAAGATTTTGTAATGTAATAAAACATTATTTTTATAAAGGTAAAATTTATAAATTTTCCCATGATTAATGAGCATGTTACATTTAAAAATTCTACCAGCCGACTGACGCTTCTATATGACTAGGGAATCGTTGACGCCATATTGAGACTTAGAAAATTTTCGCTTCGAATCACTACTGAACATCAGTAAACAAGGAAATTCATAGATTATTACACAGTATTATATACATAAAATGAAACTTTGAGAAAATTTGGGTTAATATGGATACTTACTGCATCACAATCATTATCACTGGCTGGATTTTCAACACTCATTTTGCCCACGTATTGCCCCTTGTTCGAGATTACATGAGGTCGGGGGCCGGTCGTACGAACAGCGAACGTAAATTCTAAGTGCCGTAATGTGACGAATGCGCATGCGTCGCCACTGGCGGTCGCCAGTGCTACTAGCTCCAAAAAATATTTACCCCTAAAGGTTAAGTCAAAAACCCCTAAAATCACCTTATATATACTTTGAAATCCCCTAAATATAATTACGATGCTTCGTAATGTTCTTTATATACAAATTATTTAATACCTATCTAAAATATTCATGCATTTGGATATTAATTAAACATACATTTTAGTATGTGAAATAATAATAGAAGGAGAGTTAATTGAGAAAGTTCGTGCAATCGGGATATGTATTTATCAGGGATGATAGATATGATAAGGAAACGACGAGTAAATACAGGGAATAGAGTGAATGGGGCACTACACTCTATTATGCACTCTATTATAATTCCAATATTATAAAAGTATGTAGTCAATATAAAAACTGTTATTTTATAAAAGAAAATTCCTATTACAAAAATATATTCAACACTTGTAAAAAAATTAACTATATAATTGATTGTAAAGATTATGATCAACAATTTTTAGATTATTCCCAACTAAAAAATATTATTAAACAGCGTTCAACAGTAAATAAATGTTCTGAATTAATTTAAGTACATAAGAAAGGTACAATTCATTACTATTTCGCAAATTTAAAAAACACCGACCATCACATCAACAACCGACCATCCCGTGGTGTGAGTGCTCCATGCCGGAAGTGCAGTTCACACAGCGCTCGGTTTGCAAAGCACTCCTCACCCTGGACATCCACAAGTCGAGTGGGCCTGACGGAATCCCCCCAATTATGCTGAGGACGTGTGCTCCAGGGTTGGTACCGGTCTTAACGCGTCTTTTCCGGTACTCCTACTCCCTAGGCGTAGTCCCAAAATCATGGAAAACGGCTTTCGTCCACCCGATCCCTAAAAAAGGCGACCGCTCAGACCCTATCGCCATCACCTCCTTGTTCTCCAAAACAATGGAGTCCATTTTAAACTGCCAGCTCATGAGGTACCTTGAGGATCACCAGCTGATTAGTGACCGCCAATACGGTTTTAGCCGTGGTTGGTCAGCTGGTGATCTTCTGGTCTACCTAACTCACAGATGGGCGGAGGCAGTAGAGTTCAAGGGGGAGGCATTGGCCGTTAGTTTGGACATTGCGAAGGTCTTAGATCGGGTTTGGCCCAAAGCGCTTCTTTCGAAGCTCCCTTCCTATGGGCTTCCCGAGAAATTGTGCGATTGGATCACCAACTTTCTTGCAGATCGGAGCATCAAGGTCGTTGTTGACGGTGCAAGCTCCGATTGCAAGCCTATTAATGCTGGTGTTCCACAGGGCTGCGTGCTATCGCCAACGCTGTTTCTTCTGCATATCAATGATATGTTGCAAACCCGTAACATTCATTGCTATGCAGATGACAGCACTGGTGATGCTCTTTACACCGGTCGAGCCAATATTTCTCGGGAAAACGTGTCCGAGTGCCGGAACAAACTTGTGTCTGAAGTCGAGTCTTTGCTGAACAGAGTCTCCAGTTTAACCCCCAGAAGACACAAGTTTGCGCGTTAACCGCTAAAAAGAACCCCTTTGTCGTATTCTCTAAGTTTCAAGGCACTCCCCTTGTTGCCTCAGCTAGTATCGGAATCCTCGGCGTCGACATATCGAGTGACGTGCAGTTTCATGGTCACTTGGAAGGGAAGGCCAAATTAGCCTCTAAAAAGCTTGGCGTGCTCAGCAAAGCGGGACAGTATTTCATGCCGGCACACCGCCTGCAACTTTACAAGGCGCAGGTTTGGCCGCACATGGAATACTGTTCCCATCTCTGGGCTGGGGCTCCCCAGTACCAGCTCCTTCTACTTGACCGCATCCAGCGCAGAGCGGCTCGAATCGTCGACGACCGAGTGCTTTCCGATCGGCTCGATTCACTGGCACTGCGAAGAGATGTTGCACCCTGATTTCTTATATTTACGCGAACACTACACATTGAAATAATACTAGTTTTTACGGAATTTATCGCGTATATTTAACTTTTAATACCCGACGTTTCAAGAGCTTTACAGCACCCATGGTCACGGGAAGGACTGAGATGTTTAACGTCCAGATGTCATAGTTAACCGCGGTTACCATAGATTAAAATTTAACTTTTGTTCCGATCTACACAGTATGAACTTATGGTATCATGAAGTCTTGCAGTTGTATGCTTGGGTTGGGATTTAATTGTACTTATTATAGGATCCCAAGCAGATGGTAGCACCCAGCCATCTTCTCTATTGAAATTAGGATGTTTTTTGATTTCAATAGCCTCGCGAATCATCCTTGGAAGGAATTGCAGACTTCCCGGAGCGTCGATTCTTCACATCAGCTATATGTTCTTTGACGCGGGTTTTAATTGATATTTTAGTTTGTCCTATGTAGGAGAGACCACATTCACAATCAAGCTTGTACACTCCTGCATCTTGCAGAGGGACGTTACACTTGACTGACGGTAAAAAAAGACCAATCTTCTTCGGCGGCTTGAAGTATGTTTTGATGGAAGCGCGCTTCAAGATGTAGCCAACCTTGTCAGTGACTCCTCTAACATATGGCAGTACAGCAGGTACATGCTCGACTGTGGCCGGCTTCACTCGTTCTCTGTGACGTAGGCGCGGGACCCGAAGCTTGTTGTCATGCAAAACTTGCGTGACGTGTTGGAGCTCGGCAGCCAGGTGTTTACTGTCACAGATCCCTCGTGCTCTCTGAAACAAAGATTTACCCACGGCGGCTAACTGTGAAGGATGGTGGTGAGAATCACCGTTTAAATATCTATCTGTATGGGTCTTTTTTCTATACACAGTATATTTCATATTCATTTTCATTCCATACGGACAGATTTCATACAGCTGGATAAAACTCTTTGGGAAATGAGAAAACAAATTAATATAACAAATAACTCTCAAACGGAACTTAAAATATCTGACGTATATAACCTGTTTCTACATAACTTAAAAAAAAAATATATATATATATATATATATATATATATATATATATATATATATATATATATATATATATCAAACTGGATGAAATTGAAACAGCGGTAGCTTTTAGTAAACTTTGCATTAGTCTATTAAACAATTAGTCTATTAAAAACACTCTGGAAAAATTGGCATGCATCCCTCGTATGACCAACGGTGGAAAATTACCGGAAAACTCTGTAAAAATTGAACTCCGATTTTCCGTGATTCCAAAATGCATGCCATGGTCATACGAGGGATGCATGCCAATTTTTCCAGAGTGTTTTTATTACAAAAACTTCCATTCTTTACATCGGCATGCAATTTGAAAACACGGAATTGCCCTTTAATTTTTTTCTGGCTTTCAGAACCCTTTCTTGGGCCGCTGCGGGGTGCATGCCATCAATTATTAGAGCTTCAATTTGCTTGAACTTCCGTATATTACAATGGAATGCAGTATACTATCACAGAAAAACACGAAAATTCGCTACACAAGGAAAAGCGCTTTCCCTTATGAAGAGAACGCCCGGGGGTCTAAAGCCCCGACAATCTTTGATATTTTAGGGTTTGTTATCAAGCCTTAAAAAGGCATGCACGACAAAATCGTGGAACGTCACCTGTCACCAGCTCCCGGTCAAACAATCTTAGTATAAGGAACCTCAATATAACGATCTCCTCGATTTAACAAATTTTTAAAAATCCTCTAGAACAGGCAGTAAAAGTTGATACAAAATATACATTATGTGTCTATCAGAAAACACAGCATCGCTTATGAAGAAGAAGCTGTGTGCACTCACCTTTTTATGGACTACCGTCTATTGTAGATCAATCAATAGATACCCTCAACACTTGAGAATCTTTAAGTTGTTTATGAACTGTCACCGCAAGGAGGGGAACGCCCTGTTACATTAGTATTTTGCATAGACGTATATAAAACATATGTTTTAATACGTCTATGGTGTTTTGTGCCTGTTAGTGTCATTGCGTGTGTATTCGTGACCTTGGTCGAGTTAATGTAAAAACGGACAGTGTAGACATCGGTAGTCTGACCAATATTTTGTTTGATGTCCGACGGCCTTTGTCGTAAGCGCATCAGTGTTGTCATCTGCGAGAGCTGCTTAGGTCCTGTAGGTCTCGGGCCTCGGGGTGTGCCCCCATTACCCGGATTATCCTCGCAGCCCACTACTATGGGCCGGTCCTGGGAGCCTTATTTGGGCGTTGTTAGACATTTTTCGATAGTTGGTAAAATTTTTTTGGTGTCAAAGTTGGCCTATCAGCGGCATTGTGGGTTGTTACTCCACTCTCTAATCTATATAGAGAGGAGTTCTCTTGGATAGGGTCGCCCGTCCGGTGGGCGAGCGTGTAGCGGCGCTAAGGTGCTTAGACTGGCCCGTTGTCCATAGTCCGCGTGCCAACCGGGCCACAAAGTCCTGTATGGTTTCTACCTTTAGGTCGTCCGCTATGACGTCATTCCGGACGTAGCGACCCGCACCGACAATGGTTCTTAAAGTCAAATTCTGCTGGGCCTGCAGTCGCCGCCTCAGAGGATCGCTCAGAAGGCCGGAGCAGCGTAGGTGATGATGGGTCTTATATACATCTTGTATATCTTCACTTTGGTCTTAAGTGGCAGCTTGGATGCCAGGACTGGACGGAGTATCGCCCGCGCACATCTGGCTCTGCGGACGACGAAGTCAACGTGCGCAGTCATGCGCAGCGCCCGGTCAATCCGGTAGCCGAGGTAGGTCACGGCCTTCTCGTACGCGATCTTCTGGCCATTGAGGATTAGCGGAGGTGGTAGGTTCCTGAGGCGGCGAGTGAGCAGAGCGGTCGTCTTACCAACGTTGACAACCATCCTCCACTCATCTAGCCATGGTGGCATCAGGTCCAGCAGACGTTGCATCCTGGCAGTGGCAATGTGGGCTCTTCTGGACGAGGTGAAGTAGGCGCTATCGTCCGCATATAACGCCAATTCCACGTCGTCCTCCCACTCTTGCAACCTTCCTGCCAGTGTAGGGATGTCGTTGGTGTAAGCCGCGTACAGGGCTGTAGGCAAACAGCTGCCCTGTGGAACGCCGGCTCTGATGGGTCTTGTTGCGGACTCGGCGTCCTCTACGCAGACGTAGAACTTCCTGCCTGCCAGGAAAGACGCCACTAGCCGCAACATAGCAAGAAGGACACTGGTCTGTTCATGCAGTTTGTAAAGCAATCCTGAGTGCCACACCCTGTCGAACGCCTTCTCAATGTCGAGAAAGACGCCCAACGATATGCGGCCACGGTTGTACTCTGCCGCAAGCAGGTGCAGCACTCTAGTCAACTGTGTGACTATAGAGTGATCCCTCCTGAATCCGTGCTGCTCCGCCCGAAGTTGGATGCACGGACGGTGACGTCTCAGCAGCAATCTTTCTAGCAGTTTAGCTATGTGCGGTAATAGCGTGATCGGCCTGTGGCTGGTAGCTCTACGCCTGTCCTTCCCGGGTTTAGGCAAGGCGATGACTCTGCCTTTCTTCCAGTCCTCCGGGAAGTGGGATGTCCGCAATATCCCATTGTAGAGTCGACCAAGCTCTACCAGGACTCTATTGGGCAGCTGTCGGAGTGCAGCGTTGGTAATCCCATCGTGCCCCGGCGCCTTCCTCGATTATAGGCGGGTTACTCTCCTCCGCAGTTCAGAGGGGGTGATGAACCACTCTCCTGCAAGCGGTGGCGCGGGCGTAGATAGGAACTCCTGTACGCGACTCTCCTTCCGGGCATGAAGGTCCATGAACTCCGCACTTGTTGGGTTCGGCATAAATTGCTCCTCGAAGTGCTCAACTAGGATATCCGCTCTGCCCTTGGCATCGTAGCATCGTTCACTCGCGCTGTTGGTCAGCGGGCAAACGGGAGGTCTGACTTTGATCAACTGTCGGTTCAGTTTGTAGAGCGACGCGTCATGCTCTTCTGCTTTCCATATGCACCGCTCCCAGGCCTCTCCTCTGTAGGCCTGGACTGCAACCGACAATTCCTCCGACAAGGTGTTCAATTGTGTCTTCAATCTAGGGCAGCGAGTACGCGTCCAGAGCTTCCTCAACGCTCTCTTGCGCCTGATCTGCACGCATATCTCTCGCGGCAGATCGTCTCACCTTGCAGTGATCGGGACGATCGTAGAGGCCACGTGGAGGGCCTCTTGTATCGCCTTGGTGATTCTGGTTGCAGCGGCCTCTACGTCGTCCGCTGTACTTATTGGATGGTGGACTGGAGGTCTCTCCTGCAGGTGCTGACAGTAGAGCCTCCAGTCGACACGTGTCTTGAATGCTCTGGGTGGCGTAGTCACCGCCTTTAACATAGGCCAAGGGTGATCAGAGTCGGGAGGTGCTGTGAGTTCAGGTCGTACAGCACCTCTACCACTATCGGGTAGTTGACGTTCCTAGAGAGCACGATGTGCGATACATCCGGATGTTTCCATGGATCTGTCGGAACGTGTGTAGGTTCTTTGCGACCTAAAACGTCGTAGTTGAATGTCTCCGCATCTTCATAAAGTTCATGACCCGGCGGGTTGATAACTCTGGATCCCCACGCCGGGTGTTTGGCGTTTGGTCCCCGGCGATGATGGTCGGTGTATCGCCTTCCATTACTGTCCGGACGTCTGAGGAGCAGAATGGAGTCCCTGGCGGGCGGTATGCTGCGTAGATCCTTAGCTCCTCGCCCGCCGCCACCATTTTTATGCTGATAGAGCGCATATTTTGATACTCCGGTAAATCCAGCTCTTGATGGACGATGTCCCTCCTCACTAGAACCCCCGTCCCTCTATAGGCGGCTCCTTGAGAAGTGACCTCGTCCCTCCTGTACATGTGGTAATTGGGCAGCTTTACGTGCGTGTTCGGATTTAGTTTTCTCTGTTCTCTGTCTCTCCCAGCAAGATGACTTGAATGTCTTATTGTTGGGCGACTTTGCGGAGTTCATGCAGCTTCTGCTGCATCCCATCCGGGTTCCAGTAGAGGAGGCGCAGGTTACTCCTGGCACGGCACTACGGAGGATCCGTAGTGCCGTGCCAGGAGGTTTTCCAGCACCTTCATCACCGCGGTAATGGGATCCGTCCCGGCTCTAATATCTGCTAGGACCTGACTGCCGACTTCGATTGCTATGCCAACCAAGCGTTGGATGGCGTCAGCAGTCTCGAAGCCGGCTGATAGTGTTCTTGGGGCCTGAGAAGGCGTTGGCACTGGTCTCGGGTGTTGGTATACATTTATTTTAGGTAGAGCGCGCTCTATATGTAGAGCGGGCTCTATTTTCCGATAGAGCCCTTTCTGGCACTCTACCCATTCTGGCTGCTTTCTGTTCCTTGGTAACCTGCGCCTGGGCTATCGTTACCGCTGGGGTTGGGGTAGAGGTGGCTGCCTGAGGAGGGAGCTGCACCTTCTTCTCTTCTTCCTCACCCACTTGCTCTTCTGGAAGGTTTGACGCTCGATCGCGTCATTAGCGGGGGGCTGAAGAGTAGCCCCGGTGGTTGCCTTGGTTGTTGTTCAACCGGCACCACCGTTTCCATAGGATTCGTGACGGGTGGAGGGGGGCGGGTTGCCTACCCTTTCCTCTAATCTTAGTCCACCTGTCTTCCTGGACCACGGCCCTGAGACGACTCTGGGGGACCCTCTTGGGCTCTTCTGGGAGTATGCCGGCAGAGTGATCCTCTGCTTCCTTGCAATCCTCCTCAAGACTGGGCAGCGGCGATCATTGGCTGTATGGTTTTAGGCGCAATTTGCGCATTGCGGTTCATCATCTCTACCCCTTGGGCAGTTACTGGCGATATGGTCCCCAGCGCAGCGAACACACTTCACTGGCCTGAAGCAATTCGTGGATGCATGGCCAAAGACCTGGCAGCGGTGGCATTGAGATAGCCCGCTCTTCCTTGCCAGGCCTCTATGACGACTCCTTTCATGTACAGGAGTTCGTCGACTTGGTAAAGTTCATTTAGTCGCTCCAGGCTCAGGTGGTCCAGCTGCGCAAAGTAGAGGCACCCAGGTCTGCCTCTACGAGGGTAGGATCCCTTTCACATATTTGATTGGGGATCCTTTGGCCTTGATAGCGCCCTCTATTGAGCTACTTTTGTGGGCTTGTCCTCCTCGGGTGTGTAGCAGTACCAGGACATGGCTGGTACTTTATCGGTAATCTCCATAACGTACTCTTGTACCGTCCGGAATTCTTCCGGACTTTGGGGGTGAACCTAACCCCCTTCCCGAACAGACGAGCATTCGGTGGGTGACCCAACTTCTTGTTGAGCAACTCAAAATGCTTCGTCCAGTCCGGAAGGCACTCAGCCACTATGGACGGGTATCTTTTCGAGGTTTCCTCATCCGGTTTGGTTTTTGGTGCCTCAGCTGTCCTGGTCTTTGGTACTGCTGGGGCAGCTGCCAGTTGGGCGTAGCTGGTCGGAGGTCTTTGACCATCGTCCGATGGCCGGCCTGAGAATCACACATCGACAATGAATGCCCGGCAGATGGGGTCGCATAGGTGGTTGAGTCCCACCCATACGACCCTTCTCCTCCTTGCTCCAGATCAACAGCATCCATGCTGCTATGGTGGTCCGGTGATCTTGGAGGGGTTGGATTGTTTGGCGATGGCGATTTAGGTGGCACTCTGCGGATCTTGGGCCTCTCCAGTTGTCGGCGATCGCTTTCCTTTTCTGATATTGAATACTCCGAAGAGTAAGGAGATCCGAAGCATTGTCTCTTCTCCTGGAGAGATGCAGCGGTCTCGGTAGGAGTGTGCCTTCGTGGCATTTTCTTTGCCCGCTGTTGTAGGGCCAACAGTTCCCAGCCGGTCGTACACTCAGGTACGACGGGCAGGAGCACGGCCCTCTGTGCGGACTCTTTACCCGGCGACGAAGGCTTTCGGGTCAGGATTTGGGAGTAGGAGGACACTACTCTAGTCCGTTCGGGGTTACAAATGTCCCTATAGGCGATTGGCCTCTCCGAAACGCCAGGACGGTCCGGTGGTTTTCTAGTTTTGGGAGGGGGCTCCCCCTTGTCCTTATCAGAAACCTACTAACCTAACTACATCATAATGATAAAAACCTACCTATCTAGTGAGTCAGTAGTAATCTACTAAGGCCCTATCTGAATTGCCAACCGATCGACAGCAACTAGTGATGCGCGACGCGGATGGTAGGGATGATAAAATGTTAGCTGCGACACAATGGGCACTGCCTACCCCTTTTATAACAAAAGGGTTGGGGAAGTGCGGTGGTGGCACTTTAAAGACGCGACTAGGCATAGTAAGCATGGAACGCTTTAAAGTGCCTAAGAATCTGCCTGGGGGCCGGTGACCTCGACGCCTCACGGAGTATACGGACTCAACGATCGGCGGAGTTTGTCGTACCGGCGGTTGTATGCAGCCACTGCTAACCACAAACAACACACACCTAGCAGATCCTTAGCGCGAGCGCATCCCTCAACACGACACGTTGGGTCCGTGGTTGACCCCGACCGTGTGGAAAGCTGTCAGCCGACGAGAGCGCCTCAGTGCGCTCTTGGCCGTCGTCACGGCAGAATGTTTAACGGCACTGTGGATACGAACGGAAGCAAGGAACGTGAGGTTCTGAACGCAATCTTGTCTTTTTATTGTGATTTATCATGTCTTTGGGATATTGGATCGGAGTTATATAAGGATAGGAACAAAAAAAATGCAAGCATGGGAGCTTTTGAAGAACAAGCTTCAAAAAATTTAACCCGAGGCAAACATCACTGCAACTAAGAAAAAGATTGAGCATATGAGGCTTTTAAGAGAGAGTACGAAAAGGGGATTTTTTATAATACCTACTACTATACTATTTGTTTCAAATAAAGAAGTTTATCGTGATAAAATTATAGCAATTTTTGCCAGTTAATGTCGTTCAATGCCAATTATTTTATTCTTTTATTTAATTTCACATACAAATAAAACATTAGTATACTTCCATTTTTAATGTAGGTAATGATTTTAGTAGAAACAACTGATAAGTTGAATCAACCACGCGACCGTGTAGAACGAATACAAAAAACTCAACCAAGGTCACGACGGTTGGTGGTTGGTCCCGACCGTGTAGAATGCCTTTTACTCGCAGCCATGTTAGGCGATATTTAAGTTGCGCAGTAAAAATACTACAGTTTCATTTGAAATGAGTGGTAACGCTGATTCCCCGCAGCATGTTGGGGAAAAGGATGTGAACGTTACGGATACGATTGAGGACGACCCGAACTCCTCTTCGTCGAGTTCATAGTCTCCATCTCGGTCCGAAAGTGGAAGGCCTGCTTTCAAAAGAAGAAATTTAAAAGAAGACCCTCGAGGCTCTCATAAACCAGGTAGGATTTTTATCAAATATTTACAAACAAAACAAACAAAGAAAACTTTCTTACTATACCAAAAGAAAATCCCATGCTTGATCTAGGTTCAATAGCCATCAATATTGATGGAAGTAAAATAATAAAACCAGCCCTTATGGAGGGGGTTGAAAAGACAAAGACATTGCAACATTCTGGCCTACCCACATGGCAAAATGTAAGATATTCCAAGACTACAGTCTTTTAAAGCTACCCCAGGGATTACTCAACTGAGAGTAAATGATGAATTTTGCCATCTGAGCAAATCAAAAGATTATTTATCGGTTACTGAAAGTGTAATGGCAGTATTGTCAAATGCTGTTTTTGAAAGCAATGAATTACTCCGAGCGGGCTTACAGTCAGTACTCAGTAGTTAATTGGGCTGCGAAACCCTCAGAGGAATTAAATACACCAGCACTTGCGCTAAGCATAAGCTCTGCTATTGGGATAGCTACAGCCATTAATAAAAAATTTTTGAAGATATCTTACAGGTTTTATGTGGTAAAAGAGCTGAATGTATTGAAACTAGAATGGAGAAATTAATTGAAGAAGTGCCTAAAAACTTTTTTAGTTAGCCCTGAGAAATATTCCTCCATCCGAAATTGTCTTATTCGACCAATCTAAATTAAATACCCTCATTCAAAATTTTGGTGGCCCTACACAGTGGATAAAGTCACTTACTTTTAAAGAAATTAAGAATAGTCGGGGTTTGGCTCTAAAAAGAAAAGGATCGGATTCTTCTCTTTACCCTTTCATTAGTACGGCTCCTAAAATAACAAAGTTAGAATTTCCCCAGAGAACCACTAGTTACCAAAATTATAATTCTCATTACCAAAATGGCCCCTCCAGAGGCAAGCGAAAAGGTAAAGGCATAGGTAAAAAGTCGTCCTTTCGCTCCCTTAACAGAGATAAAAAATGACTTAGAGCGGGAATTCAGGGGGGTCAATTAAAGGACTTCAGAGACCAATGGGAGCAGCTTGAAGCTACTCCCTTTATTCTAAAAACAATATCAGGGTTTCGGATTCATTTTATTCGGATACTTAAACTGAGGTACCCCTCACCAACAGATGACTGTACAGATAAACGAACTGAAACGTATTGAAGTTCTAGAAAAGCCTGTTTCTTTGACTCCCGGTTTCTTCTCACGCATGTTTCTTTTAAGAACATGCGTGAGAAGAATTTTCGACCTTCGGGAGTTGAACAAGTTTGTAAGAACAAAACATTTTCGTCTTATAAGCCATACCAAGGTACTAGACTTCCTTCAAACTGGAGATTGGATGGTAAAAGTCGATATTTTACAGACATATTTCCACCTACTTATAGCAATGTCGCACCGACCGTTCCTACGACTTTTTTACAAACAAGAAGTGCTTCAAATGACCTCGCTCCAATTTGGCCTATCATCGACCCCCAAGCTTTTTCTGCTGTAACTTGCTGGGTCGCAAGCTCAATGTCACAAGATATGAATAAAATAAATAAAAAAATATAACACAATTACTGGTACAGCAAAAGACATCAGACGAAAACAACGGATTATACGCAATAGCGTTCAAATAATAATTGTTTTAATGTATTTACTAACACTGGTCTGCAATAAACTTTTCTTTTTCTAATACAGATTTTTCCTCGTTCCATTTAACGACAACTCTCTATAACTATTAAAATATAAAATTACACAGTCCCTTGAATGTCGTTATATAGAGTTTATACTTTAAACTAAATAAACATGTATTTATCTTATCTATGTATTTATACACCATTTTATATTATTAATCTTTATAACAATTTTATGGTTAATATTAGAAATAATGTTACTTTTGTCGCCAAATGACACACATGTTGTTTTCTTGCAATCAAGAGAGTATAAATGTTTAAAAATAATAATTTGGCGTACCGTAACGAAAAATTCCTTATCTTGTACAGGGTACTCACTTTATTCATAACTGTTTGGATTATACGTACGTCACTCAATAAGTTTTGAGATGCTCGAAATTTAAAAATGGAACGCACTCGTGTTATGTTTCTAAAAAGCAAAAATGTTTAAAAATAGAACTCCATATGCCAATTGCTCAATATTTTAAAAAAACAAAGTTCTATTAATTTTCCTGCAACGCTTCCCGCGCTTTTCATTTAAAACGATGGATCTTAACCGTGAACATTTGGGTGCTATGATCTATTATGATATTTGGTTTAACCGAACAATTAATTTTACAACGGTTACAATCAGCATTAGGGGACTCAGCTCCATCTCGCATAACAATTTTTGGGTGGTTTTCTGTATTCAAAAGGGGTAAAATTAACCTTAAAGATGACCAAAGAACCGGGGCCCCGCAAACAGTAGTGTTCACGCACGATTATCTATCATCTCGATAATATCACGATAATCTCGAGCGGGGTGAGGAAACGTTTAGCGTTGCGCGGGAGGCGGGGGTTTGCTGTGTGCTGCTGCCGTACCGGTGTTACTTAAGAATTGCAGCGGCCTCCTTGTGTTATCTTATATTTGTACGTATCCGTGATAATGAGGCTTATTCTTGAGTTTATTTAGTCGACGTCCGGGTCGATTATACGTCGAGAGCCTCTTACAGTGTTATCTTAATTTATTTTCGTGATAACGAGGCCGGATAATTATTGTTGTAACCGTTTTAAGTATTGTTTGTGACTGGTATACGGTTGCGGATGGCCGGTGTTTGGACTTGAAGGCCTAGAGTTTGGTTAATTGTGCGCGTCATTTTGAACTAATATTGAACATTTCGGTCTAATTAGACCGCCTCGAATTAAGTTGTCTGTTTTGAACGTGTTAAGAAAGAAGAAAGAAAGAAAAACTTTATTTGAAATCACAAAGATAAACAAAAAACTCGAAATATTACAATAAAAAATAAAATGGATTTTTGTGAAGTCAAATTAAGTTCCCTATTTCAGCTAACTGCTGCTGTACCAAATGACAGCAGCGCTGATTTTCAAATACAGCCCAATATTCACTTCACGGACGGTCATACGTTACTTAAAGCTAAAAATAAAAAAAAATAAAAAACAACCATTCTGAGAAGTGAGTGGGAAAGGAATGAGTATAAAAGAGGTATTATTTGGAACTAATAACAAACTGTATAAGTGAACTGTACACTTGCATATCACATACATATCTATACATCAATACATACATATATACATCATACACATATAAATGTACGTACATATACATTTTAAAGTGCTTAACAGCTCAACATCATAATATAGTTTATTATCTAATCTTAATAAACAAAAAAAAATGAATTTAATTGTAAAGTCCTTACGATTTAACAACCATAAACAAAAAGAAACAAAACAGTGAGTTAAACAGACAGAGATAGCATTCTCTGTCTACGGAGTAAACTGAAAAATTAGTGACGGAATAAAAAAAACAGTTAATCTTATGCAACAATTTTTCCAGCGTTGATTAGAGGACCCCTTTATATTGTGCAAGTAAAACAAAAAAAAATAAAGTAAAAAAAATAATTTTAAAATTACGAGGGATTATGGTCTTGTTTTAAAATTTCTGATAGTTTTTTTTTAAATGTTCCTATAGTTTTTAAAGCACGCATTGGTGGAGGCAGATCGTTCCAGCAGCGAGAAGCTGCGTACCTGAAGGACCCCCTAAATGCCATTCTTCCATGTTTTGGAATAACAAAGACGTTAGAACATTTATGTTTCGGATATTTTGGCTGTTCGCTAACCCACACTAATTTGTCATATAAGTAACGAGGTGTTTTTGAAGAAATTATTCCAAATAATAAGGTAGCAAGGTGTAACTTTCGACGCGATGACATTTTTAATAGGCCTGCATTATTAAGAAAAGGAGTAACATGCGTACGTGGTGGTATATGAAAGCAGAACCTCGCACATGCATTTTGTACACGCTGTATAAGTCTCTGAGTCCTACTTAATAGACATGGTCCAAACACTACGTCACAGTAATTTAACTTGGACAAAATCAATTTTTTGACCCTATTAACATAAACTTTGATTTATCTGGATTTAGAACCAAGGAATTTAATTTTGACCAAGCAGAAATAGCCTCTAAATCGTAATTTATTTTATTAATAGCTTGAAGAAGGCCCATTGGCGATGGTATAAATGAAAAGTACATTTGCAGGTCATGAGCATATAGGTGATAGTGACAGTGATTAATGTTCTTGACGATATCTGCAGAATATAGCGTGTAAAGAACAGGCCCAAGTACCGAGCCCCGTGGGACGCCTCGTGTAACATTCTGGGGGGCTGATTGAATCCTAGTACCGTCACTTTTAATGATTTCTACACATTGTTGCCTTCCCGTGAGATAACTGTTAAACCATTTGACTGCATTAGCATCAAAGCCATAGAATGCCAACTTAGCCAGGAGTAATGACTGATCGATCGAATCAAATGCTCGGGAGAAATCTAAGAGCACTAAAATTGAGCACATACCTCCATCTTGAGCCGCAAGTAGGTTATCGGTTACCTCAAGCAAAGCTGTAGTAGTGCTGTGGCCCTTGCAAAAACCAGATTGCATAACAGGCAGTACGCCATTAATTTCAAGATAATCTGTCACCTGCTTGCAAACTACTTTTTCTAGTATTTTTGATATGCAGGGCAATATACTAATAGGTCTTTGGTAAAGGCTTGACAATTGCGAGTTTCCATAAATTTGGAAAAACCGCACACTGGATCGATTTATTAATGATAGTAGTTATTGTCGTTAATGATTGGGGTAGAGTCATTAAAAGCATCTGCAGGGAGATATTGTCTATACCTACGGCATTGGATTTTAGTTCTTTAATAGTTTTTAATATTAATTCTTCTGCTAATGTAGACAAAGTAAAATTATTAAAATTGTGCGTTTTTTGTTTATAGTAATCAATATGAGTAATTGGTACAGTGTCATCCTCAGGTATATTTAAAAAATGTCTATTTATCAAATCAGGGTCATTGAACTGATGAGGAAGTTCCTCAGCCTGATTTTTGAGATTTACTACGTTTTTCAAATGTTTCCACATAGTCTTGGAATCCTTAATACTTTTATTTATGTACTGTTCGAAATATGCTTTCTTTTCATTTATCATGGCTTCTGTTACTATCAGCTTCATGTTTTCATAACAATTTTTAAATGTGTTATTTTTAGATTTTTTGTATTTAGCATGGTAGTCGTCGCGAATTTTGATCATTTTGCGTATTGTATCAGTAATCCAAGGGTGAGGTGGTGATTTGAAATGAGTGGTTTTAAGTGGAGCATGCAAATCGAACAGAATGTTTGTAGCAGAACAAAAATAAGTAACCATGTCATTGACGTCATTAAAATTTGTACAAAGTGACCGATTTATGCTTTCTAAATCACGAATAAATAATTCTGTAACAATATTATTTAGTGGCCTATATGTTATATAACGAGGACTAAGTTTTTCTTTTTTTGTATTAAATTCAGCAGAAACAATGGCATGGCTTCCCAAATCGGGCAAGTATTTGACTATGGTGTTTCGTACTCGAGCATCTGAACAGATCAAATCTAGTAGTGTTTCGCTGTGACTAGTGAAGTGTGTCGGAGCATTAACAACTTGTTTTAAGCTATGACATTCTAAGAATTAGTATAGCAATATAGTCTTGTTGTTTCCACTATCCAAAATATTAATATTGAAATCACCAACCAAGATAATACGTTATGTTACGTGACAAGTTAATTGCATCGACGAGTTATTAGTGCTTCGTTTAATAGCGTGATAAGACTTTTATTTTGTCGCTGAGAACGCTGAACTTTGTGATCCCGGTGTAGATGGCGCGCGATTATAGTTCGTGCTAAGTAATGCTGGACTTGGGTTCCGATAGCGGTGAGCGTCTTGTGGAGCGGTCGGTGCACGTGGTGCTGCTATCTGATCGTATTGGTGACGTCAGGTTACACTATACACTTTCCTACACTACACACCCTCTACCATTTACTTGCCCCTGACGCCACCTTGTGGTAGACCCTACACTTCTGGAATTCGGTAAATTTTATGTTTGCGTATCTAACCGTTCTAATTTCATTATCCATAGGTCATTGGACCCTCCCCTCTGTTACTCGTTGAATTGGGCTACTGTAGGCCCTAGCTCAATCGACCTTTGTCGGGGTAACTCAGGGCCGTAACAAGTAATAACGGTAGAAAATGTATGAACTACTGAAATGTTGGTGCAAGAAGACCCATGAATCACATAATATACCGTACGTACGTAGCCGAGTATCGATTCAGTATCTAATAATAATAATAATATAGTAATATTCCACAACTATCACACAACGCTATCTAGTCCCAAGCTAAGCAGAGCTTGTGTTATGGGTACTAGACAACTGATAAACATACTTATATATTTCTAAATACATAAATATTATAGACAAATTACACCCAGACACAGAACAAATGATCGTGCTCATCAAACAAACATTTGTCCTGGGTGGGAATCAAACCCACGACCTCCGGCATAGCAGTCAGGGCCACTAACCACTAGACCAACAGGCCTGTCAATCTACTTTGTCAAAAACCGTCGCGAAACCGGTATCGAAATAACTGCATATACGGCATAATATCGTCAATATATAGTTTCAAAGAATATAGTGTTTCTTGTTTGATATGATAGTACCCGGTTGACCGAGCTTCGCTCGGTATTTTACGCTCGGTTTTTTTTTAATTCGTGTGTTTTGGAAATTATATTTAGATACAAATTACATACTGATGAAATACGAATAATATTTTTGATCGTAGCGACATAATAGAAAAAACTGAACTGGTTATTTGAATAAAAAATCATGAGTCCAATTAGTTTAATTTAAATTTTCGTGTTTTTAAAAAATACTAAAAAAAGGGCTCGAAAAAATAGATTTTCTCAAAAAAGAAAAGAACTTGAAAAAAAATTAAAAAAAGTCGGTCGGTCGATCTGGGCTCGAACCATGGTATTACGATTTTGTAACCGCCCAATATACCAATTGAGCTATTTGTAATCATTAATAAACTGTCAAAATTTACCTTCTTATTCTATCGATATTGTAGCAGTTTTTCATTGCCTAAAAACACGGACAAAAAGACATTTTCTAAAAATAAATCCTAGCTAGATCGATTTATTGCCCCTGAAATTCCCTGCACACAAAATTATATATATATATATATATATATATATATATATATATATATATATATATATATATATATATATATATATATACAAGAATTGCTCGTTTAAAGGTATAGGATTCTAAAATTTCTATATTACCCACTACTAGTTGATATTAGTTGCTTCTCGTTCTTGCAATGATACCATGGATAAGAATAGAAAGTTATTAAGCGTATATCATTTCGTTGCGATGTTTTGGTAGTTATCATTTAACCATTCAATAGTTATGAATAGTTATCACACAACGGTGCGGCAGTGCACATCGCCAAATATAATTACCTAAAGCGATAAGGTCGAATTTTAAACGGTTAAAATCGCCTAAATTTTAAGTTTTATACGGACATCAAAAAGATTGTAGGCATTAGTTTGGGGAGTATTCATACCATCCTAAATCAACATCTTGGAGTGAGGAAGCTTTGTTGTCAATGGATCAATCGTTTGATCTCCGAAAGCGAAAAACGGACTCGTGTCGATTGGTGCCATAAAATGCGTCTACGTTTTGAAAACGGGGCATAGGCGTGTTTCAGAAATCGTTACTGGTGACGAGACATGGATCTATCAATATGATCAGGAAAATAAAAGGCAATCATCGGTATGGGTCTACTCAGAAGGACAGTTACCAAGAAAGCTGCAAAGATCTCGCAACGTCGGCAAAAATTGTGGCTAGTTTTTTTTCGCGGAATGGACATTTGTCGACGTCAATGCTGTAAAATTGACGGTCAGCCAACTCTAAATGGTATACTACAGTTATATTACCCAAAGCATTTCAAGATGTGCGGGAGAGAAGACCAAAGACCGGGCTTCGGGGAATCATGCTGCATCACGATGACGCCTCTTCAAATACCTCCCTTAGAACAAAAGCATTTATTGAGGAAACTGTCAAGCGCCGAAGAAGCCGTGGCTGCCTACGAACAAGCGATTTCTGAGCTGTCAGATCAAGACTGGCAAAAGTGTTTTCAGAGTTGGTTTAAGCGAAAAGAACTTTGTAAAGAGCATGATGGAGAATTGAGTATCTAGAATACTTTTTGTATATCTCAAAACTTATTGAGTGTCCTATGTAGCTGTATTGGAAGTAATATAAAAAGTAATTTGAAAAGAAAAATAATGAGCACTTTGAGTTTTTCTAGGCTAGGGTGTAAGCATGCCTTAATTGTAAAAGACTTTTTCATCAATATTTTAATTAGATTACATGGACACAATTGATGCAACTTAAATAATAAAATATTGAAGGAGATATTAATGAAAAATATGCCATAAAGAAGTATAAAAGTTTTAGGTGAAGAAAAAATGTTAAAGTAAATAAAATGTTGATGAAGTGACGACCTGGATAAGGTGGCTTAGGACCGTGCTTTGTGGCATTCCTTAGGGGAGGTCTATGCTCAGCAGTGTACTTGTAGATGGCTGTAATTATGATGATGAAATAAAATGTTTGGATTCCTGAAATATAACGCTGTTTCCGGCTTCCGCAAACCAAGTTACTCTTAAAAATCTCTGGTCTTTTGCAACCTAGAAAATGCTTCTATAGCGTGGAGTTGATTTTATGCTATATTACACTCTGAGCATATTGAGCATACATGTTATTGTTAACGTTGAGATGACCATGGAGATAGGTGTTCTTTTTAAAAGTAATTTATACTACCATATAACTTACGAGTAGTTATATGATAATATAGATTTTAATTACGATTATACTAATCTAACTGTCGTTAATAGTATAACCATACAAAGTTAATACATACAATACAGAAGCATATATTATATATTTATTCCTTAATTTTGGGTTTATGTATAAGAATACAAAATTCACAAATATTGTTTGTATTCTGGAATACAATTTTAATGCTGATGTGGTGAGACAAATGTTGCTAGAAGATAGAAAATGTACACATTAGCAAAAAGATATGATAAATTCAGTTTATTCTTAGACATAATTGGGCATAGTTTCAATATCTATCCTCAAATTAGGATAAGAGTTCTTTGTTCTTCATCTAATCTAAATATCTATCAATATAACTGCAACATGGCTATACCATGTATTAACGGTATAGTTGGAACTTTAGTAAAGCTAAGTCACTGTCGTATCTGTTGCTTTACACCATATACCAGTAGGGGAAGGCGGGGCAATTTGATGCAAGGGGCAGATTAATTCACTTAAAGTATATCCTAATGGATTAGATGTCGAATCGAATTGCGATGACACTATAACTTAACTATGCCTACCTTAGCGTGGCACTAGTGGCCACGCCGCCATCCAGTTAGCCGATGGCGTTAGACGAGATCGTTTGTGTTTTGTGTTCGCCCTACTAAACAATCAAGTGAAATGAAAAAGAATTTAACTCACTTTCTACAATTTCTTCGAAATCTTTATACATATAAAAGGTGAGCTATTCCATCCATAAATACTAATTTAATGCTTTTTGCTCAATAAATCAACATAAAATAACATGATGTTAACGTTTTACAAAAACTTCTGTTGGTGCACAATGATACGGTAAACTTTCGGGCACTTTAATGCGTATCATTCTGCCCCAACTTAAAATTTAGTTCGATTTTTTTTCTTTAGAAAATGGTGTGCGCCTATAAACCAAAGAATGAACGATGCAATATCAATGATCAAAATATGAAGGCTGTCATATCCCACGTTATAATAATAATAATAATAAAAATGGACCCCATCACCGTAACGCCGGAAGACGTGGCTGAGGCGGTCCGTAGGGCCCCGAACTGGAAAAGTCCGGGGCTTGACGGGCTGCATCATTACTGGCTGAAGCGGTTCATAGTGTGTCACGCTGTGCTCGCCCGACAGTTTCAAGAGGCCCTCGACCAGAAGTCGCTCCCGAGCCTCTTCACTACTGGGATCACTCACTTGGTTCCTAAAGATCAGGATACCACAGACCCGAGCAAATACCGCCCCATCACGTGTCTACCCACCATATATAAGACACTGACATCCATTTTGAGCGCGAGAATCACTCGGCACCTGGAGCTAAACCAGGTGGTGTCACGCGCTCAAAATGGATGTCGGGGCGGTGGTCGTGGAACCAAGGAACCACTCTTCATTGACGCGGTCATAGGCAAAGTGGTGAAACGCAACCGTCGGAACTTCTCTGACGCCTGGATAGACTATAGAAAGGCGTTCGACTCGGTGCCCCATACATGGCTAAAGAGGGTCCTCGAGCTGTACAAGATTGACTGTACAGTTAGAGACTTCCTCGGGCAGTGTATGGGGCAGTGGAGTACGATCCTTTGTCATCTGGGCGAGCGGATGATGGCTGCGGAGAACCACATAAGGATAAGAAGGGGTATCTTCCAGGGCGATTGTCTGAGTCCAATCTGGTTCTGCCTCTCTCTGAACCCTCTCAGTACCTTACTGGAGGGCTCCGGGAGGGGATTTCAGCTACGGAGAGGAGGGACAAAAGTGACCCACCTTTTCTATATGGATGACCTCAAGTTATTCGCCTCCAGTCGCTCCCATCTTATGGAACTGCTAAACATCACTTGTGAATTTAGCAGTTCCATTGGAATGGAGCTAGGGACGGATAAGTGTGCGGTCCTCCATGTTGAGAGGGGAAGGGTTGCTAACTCTGAGGGCATAGACTTGTCTATGCCCGTCAACTTAAGGACCCTTTCCAAGGCTGAAACATACCGATACCTGGGTATGTCACAGAACATCTGTATCGATGAGGCTGGTATGAAACAGTCAGTTTGCGACGTGTTTTATGCACGCTTGACCAAAGTGCTTAACAGCCTTTTGTCTGGTGTGAATAAGTCACACGCATATAATTGCTGGGTCATGCCTGTCCTCATGTATACCTTTGGCATACTCAGGTGGACTCAGACAGAGCTTAACGCCCTGGATAGAAAAGTCCGCACTACCATGACGTCCCATAGGATGCATCATCCGAGATCGTCGGTAATGAGGCTGTACTTGCCGCGAAAGCATGGTGGGCGTGGCTTTCTGAGCGCGCTCACCATGCATAATCGCGAAGTGTGCAGTCTCCGTCAATACTTCTTGACGAGATCGGATGATCCATTCTATAATGACGTCATTTCTAGTGATAAAGGGCTTACCCCTCTATCCTTAGCCAACGAGCAATGGCAGGACCCGGCAGTGCTTAGCATTTCTGACCGGGAGACCGTATGGAAGGAGAAGGAGCTCCACGGGAGGTACTACAAGGCTCTACATGAGCCTTTCGTAGATACAGTCGCCTCCCTCAACTGGCTACGTTTCGGTGACCTTTTCGGGGAAACCGAGGGTTTTGTCTGTGCAATACAAGATCAGGTTATTAAGACCAACAACTATCGGAGATACATCCTAAAGGATGGCACCGTCGACGTCTGTCGAGCTTGTCGCCATCCCGGGGAGTCACTTAGGCATGTCATCTCCGGTTGTTCGGCGCTTTCTAACTCTGAGTACTTGCACAGGCACAACCTAGTAGCCAGAATTCTACACCAGGAGCTCGCTCTGAAATACGGTCTCGTGGACCGGAAAGTGCCATACTACAAGTACTTGCCGGAAGCCGTGCTCGAAAATGACCGCGCCAGGCTCTACTGGGACCGGGCCATCATCACAGACAGGACTATTCTTGCGAATAAGCCTGATATTGTGCTGATGGACCGGGCACAGACAAGGATAATTTTGGTCGATATTACCATCCCTTATGACGAGAACCTCGTGAAAGCCGAAACAGATAAGCAATCAAAGTATCTGGACCTGGCTCACAAGGTGACCGACATGTGGGGTGGTATGCCGACCGAAATTGTTCCTGTAGTCGTCTCTGCGAATGGGCTAATCCCAGTTAGCCTCTCTGGTCATCTGAGGCGACTGGGACTCCGTGACGGACTGCTCCGGGCTCAAATGCAGAAGGCGGTGCTCCTTGATACTGCCCGCATCGTCCGCCGGTTTCTTTCCCTTTCCCCCTAACCCTTGGCCGTTTGGTCTCCCCTGCCGAGGGCTTCCATCTGGTTGGGCTTTTATTTATTTATGTATTTTTGTATTTATTTTATTTTATTAATATTTATGTATATTTATCTTTTCATTTTCATTTATAATTATATATTTATACATCCCAACCCGATGAGAAAACTATATAGATAAAAAAAAAATAATAATAATAATATAATAATAATATTCCACAACTATCACACAACGCCATCTAGTCCCAAGCTAAGCAGAGCTTGTGTTATGGGTACTAGACAACTGATAAACATACTTATATATTTCTAAATACATAAATATTATAGATAAATTACACCCAAACACAGAACAAATGATCGTGCTCATCACACAAACATTTGTCCTGGGTGGGAATCGAACCCACGACCTCCGGTATAGCAGTCAGGGTCACTAACCACTAGACCAACAGGCCTGTTGGTCTAGTGGTTAGAGACCACTTATATCGAAGAAATTATCTATGCATGTAGTTGCTGATAAGTATGACATGAAAGCAGCAACATTGTAACATCGTATCGAGAAATTTCGAAAATAGTTTGAAGATAATCAAGCATCGTCGTCTAAATCATAAAGTTCTAAATACACTGTTGCTCAAATATTTTCAAAACAAGAAGAGAAGATGCTTACAAAATATTTGTTGAATGCACTACGGGTTTTTCTTATAGCGACTTTTGGTTTTGGCATATGAATTTGTCGAATACTCAGATGTTAAATATCCAGAATCATGAAAGAAAAATAAACGTGCTAGGAAAGACTGGTCGAGAGAATTTAGAATTGGGATCCAGGAACTGAGCCTCAGAAAACCAGAAAACACTAGCGCAGCACGAAGTTTCTTATCTAATAGAACAGCAGTGAATGATTTCTTTGATAATTGTGCACGTGTAATGCTACGGTATACATTTGCTTGTATACTACAGTATACCTTGACGAAACTGGAGTCACTACTGTTTTATCCACACCTAAAGTTTTAGCTGAAAAGACACAGAAGCAAGTAGGACAAATGGTGTCTGCCGAAAGGTGAAAAGAGCTAGTCACATTTTGCGGGATAATAATTGCAACAGGTGTTGCCTTTTCTCCTGTCTATGCCTTTGCTCGTTTTTGTACGTATTTTTTTTTGTTTAGATTGATTTATATGAAAATAAAACTAAGTTCTTTTGTGTTCAACTATGGAAAATTTCTATGAAGAAGATCATCATCATTACAGCCCTTCACAAGTTCACTGCTGAACATAGACCTCTTCCAAGTAATGCCACAAAGCACGGTCCTGAGCCACCTGCATCCATCGACTTCCTGCATGTCTTACCAGGTCGTCACTCTGTCTAGTAGGGGTCGCCCTACACTACGCCTACCGGTACGAGGCTACCATTCGAGAACTTTTCTTCCCCATCGGTTATCGGTTCTTCGAGCTATATGGCCGGACCATTGCCACTTCGGCTTATTAATCCATTGGGCTATGTCGGTCACTCTGATTCTACTGAGGATATACTCATTTTCGAGTTTATCACGCAGGGAAACCTCATGCATAGCCCTCTCCACATCTTGTTAGTAGCCTAGTATCTAGATGTTTGTGCTGTTAGTCTATGCGACTCTTACAGCTCCATCTGACTCAGGGCGAGCTAAGCATAGCTCGTTAATCGACCTTGAGCGTCCTCATACGGCCAGCAGTGAAGGACCACGTCTCAGATCTGTAAGTCATCACTGGCAACACGCACTGGTTGTACAATCTAGTTTTCAGAGTGTGAGGTATACCTGACGAGAAGAAGTGTCGTAATTTCTCGAACGCTGCCTAGCCGAGTTGAATCCGTTGATTGACCTCTCGGTCGAAGTTGGACCTGCCTAGTCAGACTATTTTTCCCAGGTAAACGTACTCGTCAACAACTTCGAGCATAGCGCTCCCAACAACTACTGGCATAGGTGTGACATATACATTAAACATGATCTTTGTTTTGCCCATGTTCATCTTAAGACCTACTCGTTGGGAGTCACCGTTGAGGTCATTGAGCATAGTGCTTAGGTACTCCAGCGATTCTGCCATAAGGACTATATCGTCAGCAAATCGTGCCGTGTATTGTTAAGAATATCCACTACCCCATATCTTCCCCATATCGTATAAGGCGTCAGAGGGAAACAGGCAAGAGATGGGCAGCAGCATCTTCCTGATAGCAGTAACCGTACAAAAAAAAATACTGCGGTTGCCAACCCGTTCGCCAATTGTGGCGAATACCCCCATAGCAATATACCCCCCCCCCCATTGTTCGCGCCACTTTGCACTATCGCTTAACGCTTATAAGGGATTCGTTAAATATTATCCAATAAGATTACTGCAAAGCCCATTTCCGGTTTCCTATCTACCGCTTTATGCCCAGCATGTGCATTCGTGTGTTAACGGGCTCACACAAGTTGAGAAGACACGCAATCAACCGCACCGCTTATATCTCGCATCATCGCTCCCGCCCTTGTGTAATTTGGATATTGAATTATACAAGCATTTAGTAAAAAGTATAGACATTTGCAATAACGCTATATTTCGTGATTATCTGTGAAGTTGATAAGTGTGAAGACAGCCGGCAGCCATCGAGACACGAGGCAGATCAGCGGAAGTCCAGGTGGGTGCACATGCATTCCTTCACGTCCTTCCTATATCCCGAATTTAGGGGATTTGCAGTATCACGAATAAATTAAATTCCATTCACCGCTCGCACCGCGCTCATATACAGTCCACTATTCTATTTAAATTAATAGCCGCACCGCATAACATTATTTAATACATTTGAACCAGCAGTTTGGTGGTTGAAGGCCAAACGCCAATCCACCACCTATGTTAGTTACCAAGTTAACATCAATGGCGAATACAACACCCACTCACCTTCGATGAAGAAGATACATGGTTAAAATTACGTGTTAGAGTAAGAAATGTGATTTATTCATATAACTTTAAGACTGATTGTGATTTCTGAACAATAAAAGCATTATTAGCATACTAGTCTTTAAAATTAATACTAATTTCATACAACTTTTAGTTAATATCAAAGTGCCCCAAGTAGTGTTTCGAAATGCCTCATAGGTGGGGCACAATGATAGAAATCCCTTTTTTTACTAAAAGCTTTATATTTTTTTTTATAAATTAATTAGACGGTTTCTTTTGAATACTTTTATAATATTTATAGATTTATCAATGCAGAAAACATAAAAAATATACACTTTAACCTTGTTTCAGTACTTAAAAGTAACTTTGAAATTCGCATCAATCTGCCCCACTTCCCCCTACTACATATCTATTTATCTATGGTTCTCCATTTACCAGAAACCTATAGACAAATTGACGCCTTCTTTCGCATTACCACACGAAAAAGATAGATTTATGCATACGTCTTGCATAGAAATGAGATAGAGCGGTGTGATTGTTTGTCCCTTTCTCCGTGCCGGTTTTTTTGTTTAGCAAACTCTACTGTTTGCTAAACAAATTTGACAGCGTAGTGATTTAAGGAGTTTACAAGTTGGTTTAAGTAAGAAAAAAGGTGTTTTGTGAGCTTAAGATTGGTGAATCTTGTTCAGTTCGGTTCTTAGAACAATTAAAATTTTTATCTAAATGTGTTTAAAAGTTATAAAGATTATTCTATAACCTAAAAATTCGTTATCGTTCTTTCTCACTCGAGGCCACGCCGATCATTAGTCAAGAGTTTCCGTATATACACTCTTATTTGTGGATAAGAGTGATGCACAGACTAGATAGAGAAACTGACTGGAGTGATGTTAAAGTTTAGCTTGCTACATATTTATTTATCTATGGTTGAATTGTTTTAATTTCTAAAGTAGACTTATGTATGTAGTTATAGTTTTTAAATTATTTAACTACTCTAGTACCTACTTTTTCCTTTATGTTTTGAACAAGTAATCTAAAATTTCAAAAGTATTAATGTTCTGAGAAATTATACTTCTCTTTGCAAGAAAATAAAGTAATCCAATTTGCGAATTTTTTATTTTCAATCATTATTAAAGTTTCAAGTGATTTGGGTATATTTTACCTTTAAAATATATGCCATAACTTAACTAAAGTTTGAAGCAATGAGTAGCAGTGTAGAAACTAATGAACTAAAAACTACGAATGACGACGAGAATACTTCTAAAACGTGTCAGGGTAATGATGAAAATGCTAATAGTAACGTGGAACATGCCAGTGTAGTGGCCGCTCACTATAATCATCTTGAAGAAAAAGGATTGAAAGAAAGATTTAATTCTCCTATATTTTATTTAAGGAACTTTAATAATTG
This sequence comes from Parnassius smintheus behrii, assembly GCA_036936625.1. NCBI lineage: Eukaryota > Metazoa > Arthropoda > Insecta > Lepidoptera > Papilionidae > Parnassius > Parnassius smintheus. The sequence goes on along the minus strand of JAUPFT010000005.1, from coordinate 19,834,288 downwards.
GGTAAAAAGTGTATTGATACAAGAATTTATAGATAAAATTAGGCAGAAAAACTATGGGAAGCAGATAAAAGTACTCGACATATGCTGTGGAAAAGGAGGTGATTTAAGCAAGTGGCAAAAGGCGCGAGTTGACCACGTAGTTTTTGCTGACATAGCTGAGATCTCAGTGAAACAATGTGAAGCACGATATGAAGATTTAAAACGGCGATGTGGGCGTTTATTTTCAGCCGAATTTATTGCAGTAGATTGTACTAAAGGCACCCTGAGAGATAAATATAGGGATCCATCCATAAGTTTTGATATAGTTAGTTGTCAATTTGGTTTACATTACAGCTTTGAAAGCTTAGGTCAAGCACGAAGAATGCTGGCTAACATATCAGAATGTTTAGCACCAGGTGGATATTTTTTAGGTACTATACCAAACGCAAATGAAATTGTTTCTAGAGCAAAAAAATCTAGTGATGGTACATTTGGTAACAGGATATATCAAATCAAATTATTGTTTGACCCCAAAGATGGATATCCACTTTTTGGCGCAAAATATGATTTCCATTTAGAGGGTGTAGTAGACTGTCCAGAGTTTTTAGTAAACTTTAATTTATTTGTTAAACTTGCTGCAGAATATGGACTTGAATTAATTTATAAAGGAGGGTTCTCAGATTTTTATAAAGAATATTCAGAAAGCTATAAACAGTTATTGCACAGAATTAAGTGTTTAGAAACTTACCCAGCGCCACCTGGTAAGGAATTGATTGCTGAAGAGGCCGAGTATAAATATGCAAAAACGTTTTTGGAGGACAAACGGGATAAGACTGAAAATTCTAATCTTGGAACTATAAGTTCTAGTGAATGGGAAGTAGCAAGTGAGTATTTTATTGTAAACAATAAAAATATTACCTGATCACATACTACCATTGATTTTTTTGGATTGTAAGCTATGTGGATAGTGCTGTTCATTTCATTCTTATAAATTTTGTGTTTTAATTATACAGAATATGGTATTGAATAGTGAATAAAATACATTAACATATTTCAAAATAAACTATAGTTGTTAATCAGCATAATACATGATTACTAGACTTGCAACTAATAATAAATGGCTAAACTTTCCAATATGGACCATCGATTTCAAAGCCCATATTTTTTTTGTAGATAGTACTCACTAAAAGAAAGCGTTTTGCAAAGTTTTAGGTTGCGGAAACTTACGGTTCATGAGATATATTTTTTTAAACTTTTCATACAAATTGGTAAATAACACGCAATTACAAAATAAATTTGATAAATGATTGATGTTAAACGTCAGTTAGTGAAGGGTTCAGAATATTTTGAAAGTATCGATACCTACTCTATACCAAGTATTGTATCAAAAGTATCAATACTACTTGGTATCGAGTACATTTCGTTAATTTTGGAGACGAAAAATTATGATAAAACAATTAGATGCATAGGAAGAGCTGATAAGTGCAATTATATATGTATATAAAGTAGAATAAAGTTTACTCTATTTAAGTTCCACCTTGGTACTTGTATTTCATTGTTTGCAACTTGTTTGTATTTCTTAATTAGTACAGCTTTTGTACTTTTATTTTATTGTTTGCAACTTTCTGTATTATCTAATTCTTACTACAATAAAGTGTTTACTTACTTATTGACTTACTTATTTAATATTCAGAAAGTACCCAAAACCGAATCAGAGCACCCCACTATCCACGTGGTCTTGTCTGCCCTACCCCTAGAGTGTATATAAGAGCCCGGAGGCGCGGAGGGAGAGCAGTGCCCGCCCGCCGTAGGGAAGCGCAGGCACCGAGATACGAAGAGAGAAGGCGAGCCCAGGTGCCTGTGCTTCCCTACGCTAGGGCGGAGGCACTGCTCATCCCGCAGCGCCGGAGCTGCCACGGAGTGCCGGAGCACAACTTCCCGATCTGCTTACCCCCCTAGTCTCCAAAATTAACGAATTGTACTCGATACCAAGTAGTATTGATACGATACTTGGTATCGAGTACGTATCAATACTTTCAAAATATTCGGAACCCTACACTAATTGACGTTTGACATCAATGATTTGTCAAATTCATTTTGTAATTGGTGTAATTGCGTGTTATTTGCCAATTTGTATGAAAAGTTTAAAAAAAATATCTCATAAACCGTAAGTTTCCGCAACCTAAAACTTTGCAAAACGCTTTCTTTTAGTGAGTACTATCTACAAAAAAAAATATGGGCTTTGAAATCGATGGTCCATATTGGAAAGTTTAACCTAATAAATATATATATATATATATATATATATATATATATATATATATATATATATATATATATATATATAATAATACAGCAGTTGGTTATATTTCTATGACTGCTTTAATGGTTACAAGAAAAAAATATAAAAATTTATTATAATTGGTGACCCAGGCTTAAAGTGCTTGCTGTTAATTTCGCAGTATGTGAGATTTTGATTTCTAAGACATTTGAAGTTCACCAATATGCATTGGGACTGCGTGGTGGGTACTTCTTTGCCCTAAAACCTCTTTGAAATGAGAGTAGGCCTGTGCACAACAGTAGGACAGTATATTATATAGACTGTAACTTTAACGCAAGTAAATAAAACCTCTTACTTAATTTTTTAGTATTTGGCCAAATAATATCTAGACATTTAGTATTCAACCAAATAGGTAAAAGTATTCAGCCAATTAGGCACAATACTGAATAATAGCCGAACATTTGTTGCAGGTCTAATGATAATTTCTCAAAATATAAAAAAATAGGTTGTCAATATGCCTGCCAAGTGTGGCAACCTTGGTAATTAAGTTTGTCAGTGGACTTTGGTAGGCTGTAATGATGATGTGGATGATGATAAACCAGCTCTCGCCCAAAGGTTAAAAACTGAGATATCATTTGTCCTATGACAAACAAACTAATTTCAAGGGTTGGATTTAGAATCGTTTGGCAGGAATTTGGGGGAGTAAGGTGTTTTATTTGGTAGAGGTTTGGAAATGATAATTTTTTATTATTATCTGACTTTACGGCTCTGGGTTCTAGCCCTTCTGAGAAAAAATTATACGATATTACTGTGAAAGCTGGATCGCATACAGAATTTTGTTGTTGTGGTGGGAACAAAGGCAACCTGACTTTATAGATATCTGATCTGATCGAATCTGTACTAAAATGAAATCAGCACGTTGTTTTCATAAAGCGGCGAGAAGGGAGAGCAGCCCCCGCCCGTAGCCCGAGCCGCAGTGTGTTTATTATTGTATTATATATTATGTTTATAATTTAATGTAATTATAAAAGCTAATATTGGGGTGTTTTGTTGAGTACGAGAGCGAGTGAATCGAGCTCTGGACTTAGGGCACCCCGACTCGGACAGGTTAGGTTAGAAGGCTATTCCCTTTACGGTTATTTTTTTATAAACAACTCAGAAGTAGGAGCCCCGCGAAGCTGGGCTCCGTCGACCGGGCTTCCCTCGACTGCGCTACGTGGTGCTTCACTCCCCCAACTCTCTCCCCCCATAAATCAGGTTAATAGTCAAAAACATTACAAAAACATAACCTCAAAATTAGATTCTTAAAAAATTATAAAAAAAAACAAAGCATGTCCAGCACAATGTGGAATGGGGGGGGGCGACTCTACAACTCCCCCGCCTCCCTCTCCACTACCTTCCACCCCCTTAATTCATTTTGAGGTTAGTTCTATGGGATTTTCTTTTTAATTTTTCACAAGAACAGTGCATTACCTTTTAATGTGAGATTTATTATTATAATCGGGGACCAAACCTCTATCAATGTCATAATTTATGGGCATGCACTAATTAGGTCAGCATAAACTGTAGTAATTAACATTTAAAACATGCCCAATAGTAAAACACAGAAAATTTCATAAATTCGTTACCAGAGTAAAAAATGGTAAAGTAATTACAATTGATAGGAATAGTATTATTTTATGATATGAACAATTGTATTTTTACAATTAATATAATGTTTAGAAAGAAGAGCTCTCAGATCTCTAAATATGAAATTGCCATTCTATATAGAAAAATCCTAACAATTATTTGACAAAATTTAAATTGTTTAATCTAAATATGAGCCAATTCAATACATTGCTATATAAATGTTGGTGGTGTAAATTAATTAATTCTTTAAATGCCTTTTACACATTAAAATTTTCTGTCTGGCAAGTATAGTAAATAATGTAGGATTTTTTTCACACGCAAAATACGCGCGTAGAGGTGGAGTTGCGGAAAACAGCCCGTCGCAATTTAATGTAGGATTTCCTATTACTTCTGTAGTTATTGTTGTGCTAGATCCGTACCACCGTACAGTCACAAGTGGTGTCTTTTGAGGCAGCATTGTATTTGTAGGTAGGTTTGCTGTCTCTCATAGATCTAATAAGCATTCACAATTAGCATACGGGATACACTTTTCATCACAAGTATTGTTATTTGAACAAAAAATACAAGCTTTGATCAGAGTTTGTTGTTGTCCTTGAAATTTTTAATAAGTTACTCTCTCTCTCTTTTTTCAATTGTTGTAATTGTTCAGGTCGAAATTTGCAGAATAGAAGTCAATGAACTAAAATAACTCTGTATTCATTTATGATACCTGTCTGTATGTGTTGATGATATTACATGCCATCTGTGCAGTATATTATAACGAAATTCATACACAAAATTTCATTTTTAACTTCCCGCTTAGAAAATTGAAAATTTTCAAAAATAGGGAGGTTGTTGGTTTCACCCCGATTTTCAGAAATCGAGTTTTCATCAGATCTCGCCATTTTGAGATCCTAGGAAGCTATTCTAACTTATTGTACGTGGATGTCCATACGGATGTACGTATGTATGTATGTTTGTAAGTATGTAAACCTTTCATAACTTTTGAATGTCTTGATCAATTGAGATGTGATTTGATTTGTGCGGCGTTATAAAGATCTCAATGTGGAATAGATTTGGTGATAATATGAACTGATTCGGACGAGTAGATTTTAAGAAATCTCAAAACAAAAAATTTGAAAAACTGTTTTTTTGGAATAACTTTTTTGTTTTTTGGAATAATTTCAAAAACTAATCAGCTCTTAACCACAAAAAATGACGTTGAATACCGTTTGGAAAATAAAAATCGGTTCAATCGTTTTTGAGATATTGAAGGAGAAAGAATTTGAATAAAAACGTTTTTTTAACGTTACTTCGAGATTTCTCAACCGCTCAGGTTTGCGCTTTTCATATATTTTAAATTAATCCGATATTTTATATTCAACGTCATAATTTTGTAAAATATGGAGCACTTTGCATTTGAAATTAGTGGGAAGTTCCAGGGATGGCCTGCAGGGTCAACAAATTTTTTACTATTATTTGAAATTTAGAATTTCAAGTTAAAATGTGAAACTTTAAATACGAGGGGTGATTCAAAAGTAATGATAATCGGTTACTTCAGGTCCGCATAAAAATCCAAATAATATATTTTTTGCTTGCTTATATACTCACTACGTCAGCCTAAAAAATCATATAAATAGATCACGATATCCAGGAGATACATTCATTTGAATACGAACTGTCAAAGAGATAACATCTACATGGAGAAAAACGAAATTAGAGCTGTCATCAAGTACCTCTGTTTGAAAAAAATGTCTTCAAAAGACATACACAGTGACTTAGAGTTACAGTGTTTCCAACATTGGGGGACTCTGCTCCTCCATATCCCACAGTTGCACGCTGGGCCAAGGAGTTTAAACTAGGCAGAACATCCACTGAAGATGAACATCACGAAGGACGCCCATCCATGTTCCTCACTGAAGACAACGTGAAAAAAGTGGAAGATGTTGTGTTGGCAGATCGAAGAGTGACCATCAGGCATGTAGCTGAGGTCACAGGGATCTCATATGACAGCGTTCAAAAAATCCGATAAGCGAACGAGTTGATTATGAAAAAGGTCTCTGCGCGTTGGGTACCTAGAATGTTAACCGACGAGCAAAAGAAAAATCGAATTGACATTTCGAGGATCAATCTTGAAAAGTTCCAAGCAGATCAAGAAAATTTTTTGTTCCGTTTTGTGACTATGGACGAGACCTGGATCCACCATTTTGATCCTGAAATGAAACAACAATCGATGACTTGGAAGCGAGCCTCCTCACCGACGCCAAAAAAAATTCAAAGTTTCAAGTTCGGTGGGAAAGGGTATGGCATCTGTTTTTTGGGACGCTCAAGGCATAATTATGGTGGTTGGAAAAGGGAGCCACTATTACGGGCTCTTACTACGCAGACCAAATAAAAAGATTACGGGAGGCCATTAAGGAAAAAAGACGCGGCAAACTGCGGGCTGGAGTGCTGCTTCACCAAGACAACGCACTGGCTCACAAAGCCGCAGTTGCGATGGCTGCCATTCAAGAAACGGTATTCAAACTGCTTGAACACCCTCCCTATTCGCCAGATCTAGCTCCTAGTGACTTACCTCTTTCCTCGGCTCGAGGAACGCCTCCGAGACAAGAAATTCGAAGACGGTAGCGAAGTAATGGCCGCTGTTGAAGCGTTTTGGGAGGGTCATGACAAAGAATTTTTTTCAAAGGGAATCCTGGGTTTAGAAAAAAGATGGACTAAATGTATTGATTTGTTAGGAGACTATGTAGAAAAATAAATTATTATTTTAACTTTAATTACCGTGTTTTATTTTCATTATCATTACTGTTGGATCACCCCTCGTAGCTATTATTAGGAAATGGCAACTTCATAGATAATTAGCTAATATTGCTTTGCTTTTCCTTACATAATAAATTATTAACCAAAAATTATTATCTTTTTCAGCTGTATATATGGCATTTGTATTTAGGAAGTGCAAAACTACATGGGATGCCAATGGAAAGCCTACATATGCCACTTCTTCATTAAAAAGTGGATCTGAAAAAGCAAAACTGAATTAATATTAAACAAAGGGCATGTTAAGTATAATGCCCTATAGTTTCAAATGTAGCATAATATTTAGGTAATTACTTGTGTTTATTTGTGTTTCTTTGATTTTGTGGTTACGAAAAATAATTCTGCCATGTCTTTAAAAGTAAAGTAAAGTTACAGCCTATATACGTCCCACTGCTGGGCAAAGGCCTCCACTAATTTCTGAGAGGGTTTTGCCATGTCTTTAATATATCATATTTTATTTTTGGGTCTTTCTGAGAAATGAGTAGCCAGTTTTTAACAGACTACAATAACGGGGGGTTTACAAGTCGACTGTAAGTTTTTTTTGTATATGTATATTATTTTACACAATACGTTTGTTAATTGTGAACAGATTTTGACGACTCTTAGTGGTTCTATGTAAATTTAAAAAAAAATCCACCCAAAATGGCAAAATAGGGGATGAAGTTTCTAATGTAACAATTTAGACCACATTGAAATTGTGATATTCCTTATTCTACTCTAAATGTAACTTTTAATAAAGAGGAAAAGCCGACTTCAAACTGAAATCTGAAAATAATAAAAAAAATCACATTCTGAGGTTGATTATTTTTTTTATTTTTAATTCATTTATTTATACATGTTCGCATTAACTTCAGCGTGTAAAATAATTTTATTATTTTAGTTCTTTAAGGTCTGCTTTTACTTTTTATTATAAAGGCTGCTTTTATTTATTTTTTTAGGTGAAAATATGACAAAAAAACGAAACAAAACACTGAGTTAAGGACAACTCAATACAGAAAAAACATCTCTTTATGGGAAGAAAATAACCTAATCCCTAAACAGGGATTAGATAATTGGGATCCCTCTACAGTTAATAATAGGTTTAATATTTTACTTTTAAATATATTTTAAGATAATGTTGACATATGTATGAAATTGGGGATAGATATAATGGTATTAACATTAATTGGATATTCATTACCTTCATCTAAACCAAATTCACAAATGAATGAACTTTAATTTTGGCTAGAAACACGGGATGTGCATGCGTGCATGACTGGGCCATTTGCAGATTGTAGCGAATTGTAGATGCTACTTTTTTGTTTAAAGAACTAAATTAAAAAAAACATGGTCTTGTTGGCATTTGGGTTTGAATATACTCAGACCCAAGAATTCTTTAAACCAATTAGTGCAAGTGACATTAGATCTTCTGAATTAGACAATTATTGTATGTTATGAATTTAAACCTGAGACTGAGAACCTTGGAACTAATATTTATTAAAGAATATATCACTCATCAAATACAAAACGGACACTAATCAAAAATGCATATTTTACAGGACAACCAAAACAAAATTTATTACATGAATTTTTGGATATTTATTACATTTTTATGTAATGTATCTACCAGGAATATGAACTTTGTAATAACTATCACCCATGTATATAAAACAGCCCAAGTCCCATTTTGGATTTAAATTTTGGCACAATGTTTGGCACAAAGGAAAAAAGAAATCAAAAACACGAAAATAAATTATGGTAATCCATTACACTAACATAACAGATTCTTTTTATAATGAAAGTTTATTTTTTAAGGGTTATTAGACATGTATTCTTTAAGTGTACCCATGTAAAGCAACTTTGCACAGCTGCAGTAGGCACATAATCTTTGATGTTATATGCATGCTGTAGTCCGTAGCACCTATATCCATATTCAAATAAGAGTTGAAATGTTTTTTCTTATAAGATAGGGCGACAAACGAGCACACATTCCATCTGATGGTAAGTAGTTGCTGTGGCCCATAGACCTACATGTATCCTCGATCATATGCGTTGTCACCCGTGAGGACGAAGATGGAATGCCTCATTTCCAGTAAAAAGGGTCTCCAGTCTCTACACTCACCATATGAAACACAGCAGCATTAAGCTGCTATTTTACGCTGGTATTCTGTGAGAGCGTGGTCCTTCCCCGGTTGAGTTGACCCATTCGTGCTACAACTATACTACTAATATAACTGCAGCATGGCTCTAACATGTAAAAAAAATTTAAGTAAAAAATTATTATTAGATTCATGTTATTGTTACCCTTTAGGGCTATGATAAAATGCCTCCTTACCAGTAAAAAGAATAAAGAATCAATACTAATTGACGTTTGACATCAATCATTTGTCAAATTTATTTTGTAATTGCGTGTTATTTGCCAATTTGTATGAAAAGTTTAATAAAATATATCTCATTAACAGTAAGTTCCCGCAAACTAAAACTTTGTAAAACGCTTTCTTTTAGTGAGTACTATCTACAAAAAAAAATATGGGCTTTGAAATCGATGGTCCATATTGGAAATATTAGCCAATGATTTCTTAATGTGCGAGTGGCTATCCAGGTCTAACAGGACTAGTTTCCCTGTGACTAGTATTTTATCTATGTACGTGGTAGAGCAATGCTGTAGCTATATTATGGTTATAGCACGCATGGGTCAGTTCAACCGAGGAAGGACCACACTCTCAAAGAATAATGCTGCTGTGTTTCATATGGTGAGTGTAGAGAACCAGATACCCTTTTTACTGGGAACAAGGTATTCCATCTGAGTCCTCAGACAACTCATCTGTATTTTGATTATTACATGAAGATAAATGTAGATGTCTCTTTACTTAACTATTGTGCGTTTTAGATGACTGTCAGGTCGCAACTGACAAAATGGCCATTTTGCACTGAAATTACTCAGCAAAATACACAAATACAAAAAGGGCGGTTATGTTTTTTTGGTAATTATTTAAGCTAAAATGAAGGATGTCTTTTCTGCACCATATTTGTCATCGATTTAGTCATATTTTTTGCAATAAAACGATTTAGATACTTTTTAAATTTGTGGCCCTTTTGTTTTTAATGATCGATATATATGCCTGATAGAGTATTATAGTGGTAATTTTTTAATTTATGAATTGATAGTAAATGCCTTATAATTGTCAAATGTATGAAGCATAATAAATATGTTTATATTTTCACCATGGAAGATAAATACAATTTCTAGCAATACCATCGCTATGCTGATAGCATTGATGTCAAATAATGCGTGCAATAAGGACTTACATACATATAATTACTCCGAGGCATTATCCAAAAAAAGTGAGTTTCAAGATTTAATAACAATCCAAGTTGTTGATGTAATAATTTTTTTCTAATTATATAGTAATAAAATAAACTTTTTTTTATTTGTCCTATGATTTAGATATAAGATTTGATTAATAATATTATTTTATGATAAAACTGCAGATTTTTGAGGGTGATCTTTTAGGGCAAGCAGTTCAAGTATTGAAAAAGCGTTTAAAACTTTGTTTTATTTACTGTTCCTAAAAACTAAATGCGTTAAAATATATGAATAATGAATATCTATTTTTTTTCACCTAAAAAGGCCTTGTAATCTCATTCCTTAACTCAGTATTGTAGTAAAATGGTTTAGAATAAAAAACAGATTGTTAAAATATCGACTTCGCATCAAAATTTTAATACATGGAATATAAAAGTGTTTTAATGTTGTGTTCTTTAATGTTTGTTTAAAGTATTCACTTTTTTATATCTTTCATAGTTAAAGGGATAGTATAAAAAAATCATTAATTTTATCAGTTTGCCGATTTTACAAAAAATATTCAGCATTTTGTTTCTTTGATAAAATGCAGCTTAGATCACTCCTGGCATTTCTGTGTATCTGTTCCTAAAGTTGCATCACAATCTGCAACAATTCCAAATATTACCACGGACAGACAAAATATTTAAAAATGGTTAAAATGGTATTCAGGTCATGCAAATAACCCTCTGAGCTTAATAGAAGATAGATATTTCGAAGTAAGTCACACGGTTGAATTTTATTTAAAGGTACGATTCCGTAGCCGAGTTTAGACAGTAGCAGCAAGCGACGTGTCGCGACACAACTGGATTCTATGTAGTTCTGTGAAATACGTTCCGTAGCTAGCGATACGTCGTTTGCCTAACGGCAGACGACACTGTAGCCGACCGCAGATCAGTAGCGCCGCCAACGCCCGAGCGGCAAGACATTTTTCTTAAAAAAATTAGTTTCACCGATTCCGAGGAACAGAAACTGATAAACCAGGTGGCCCAATATCCCGAACTGTACGTTCCCTCACTTCCTCTGCATTTCAATATAAAACGTGTGTCTTTTCGTCTCTTCTCTTTATACTTGTGTAATATAACACTCTCCGATTACTGCTCACACTTTTATTGTGCCCTGAGGCTTACGTTTAAACTATAATTTACACTTATTTGGTCTTATTCTATGCTTAGTAATCGACACAGCCATCTTCCTCCGCTCTTTCTTACTTAATGTTAATGCCGTCTTTGCTTCGTGCAACTGACCACATCCCCTCCCTTACTAAAGTGTTGCCATTCTAATAAAATGAATTTACCAATAAAAAGTCAATGGCTTAAATAAACTATATTAAATGAACTTTATCCTATACCTTTAAACGAGCAATTCTTGTATTTTTATTTATTTATTTCTACCTCTGTCTTTACAGGCATTCCTAATACGACGGTGTAGGCACATAAAACTACCAAACTATCTAATTTAATAAGTACAGAACACAACTTATCAACTATTATAACACAATACATATAATGTCACTTTTGTGAATTCACCCAAGGAACAGCAGAATAAATCTATACCCTGTGCTACTTTATTTAGAGTGTGCAGCACTCGGGTCAGTGGGGCCTCCTTTAGAAGGTTGGTGCGTGCGCGCGGTACCGCGAACAGCGGCGGCCGCTTCCGGCGCCACACGTACCTGTCCGGCACACACAACTTAGCCATTCGCAATATCGCCTCGTTATACACTTTTCCACGCAGCAATTTAAACATATATGTTGCCAAACTTAACTCCCTCCTAACCTCCAGTTTCTTATACCCCACCATGCCTAGAACAAATAATGTTGGGTACATTAATGGGTAGAACGGATACACTCCATATAATTTTAAATAAAGAAATCGAATAAATTTATTTTGTATCCGTTCCACCATCAATTTGTACTTAGCTTCGTGCGGGCTCCATATAAAGCCATTACACTCTAGGTGACTTTTCACTAGTGCTTCATACAAGGCCCGGAGCGCACCGAGATTTGTTTTTTGTTTAAAAAAAATATATATATATATATATATATATATATATATATATATATATATATATATATATATAATCGGAATCTCGGAAACGGCTCCAACGATTTTCATAAAATTTTGTGTGCAGAGAGTTTCGGGGGCAATAAATCGATCTAGCTAGGATTATTTTTAGAAAATGTCTTTTTGTCCGTGTTTTTAGGCAATGAAAAACTGCTAGGGGTATTGTGCTTAAGATGACATACTCAGATAAGATGACACACCAGCAGTTTTCTTTAAACTATTGGCGGTATAGATGAACCCGTGACGTTTTTGGAGAGCGTCATAGATTTCGCTAGTACCGAAGTGTTGTTTGGCGGACTTTGAATGCGCATCGCAAAGTAGTGAACGTTTTCGTGTTTTTCATTTCGTCGTTGTTGTCTTCTGCAGGCATATAGCCGTGCAGGTCTCGGGCCTCGGGGTATACCCCTTTACCCGGATGTTCCTCACGGCACACTACAGTGTGCCGGTCCTGGGCGCCTTGATGTTAAAGGCGTTGTTATAACGACTATTGTCGCAGTCGGTTAATTTATAAGTAAAAGATGGTTATATAATAATTGTGTTTAAATAACACAATTATTTGTCAAAGTTGGCCTTTCTGCGGCATTGAGGGGTTTACTCAGACTCCCTAATCTATATAGGGAGGAGTTCTCTCGGATAAGGTCGCCCGTCCGGCGGCCTTGCATGCAACGGCGCGAAGCCGTTGAGGTGTTCGTGTGGCCCGTTGTCGGCACGGTCAAACATACCGCGCGCCAGCCGGAACACGAATTCATGAAGGCTCTCTATCTTGAGGTTGGCCGCTATGACGTCATTACGGACGTAGCGACCCGCACCGACTATAGTTCTTAATGACAAATTCTGCTGGGCCTGAAGTCGCCGCTTCTGACGATCGCTCAGGAGTGCATACCAGGCCGGAGCAGCGTATGTTAGCAGGGGTCTTATATATGTTTTGTAAATAGTTATCTTCGATTTTGTCGGTAACTTGGATGTCAGGACAGGACGGAGCATTGCCCGCGCACATCGAGCTTTGCGTATAGCAGAGTCGACGTGCGCTGTCATATGCAACATCCTGTCAATCCAACATCCAAGGTAGGTCACGGCCTTCTCATATGCGGTCTCCTGGCCTCTGAGGGTTAGCGGTGGTGGTAAATTTCTGTAGCGGCGAGTGAGTAGAGCGGTCGTCTTGCTAACATTGACGGCCATCCTCCACTCATCTAGCCATGGTGGCAGCAGGTCCAGCAGACGTTGCATCCTGGCAGCTGCAATGTGGGCTCTTCTGGACGACGTGAAGTATGCGCTGTCATCCGCAAAAAGCGCTAGTTCGACGTCGTCCTCCCATTCGTGCAAGTGTCCTGCCAGGGTAGGAATGTCATTTGTGTACGCCGCGTACAGGGCTGGAGATAGACAGCTGCCCTGTGGCACACCAGCTGTTATGGTCTTTATTGCGGACACGGCGTCCTCTACGCAGACGTAGAACTTCCTGCCTTCCAGGAAAGACGCCACTAGCCGCAATATAGCAGGAGGGATACTTGTTTGTACTTCTAGCTTGTAGAGTAATCCTGTGTGCCACACCCGGTCGAACGCCTTCTCAATATCGAGAAAGACGCCCAACGATATGCGGCCTCGGTTGTGTTCGGCCGCAAGCAGGTGCAGCACTCTGGTCAGCTGATTTTTCATTTGGAAAAAATTTTGCTAACGCTTTTGTTTTGGTAGTGAAAATACACGTAAGGTAAGAATCTTCTGTTTGAACTTATTTTAATTGTAAGTGGGGATTATTATACGGTTCAAATATTGATAAAAACATATTCTAACCTATAAAGTTTTGCCATGACTTTCAAATGAAATTTTTATGATCTATTTGGTAAGATGACATACTAGACGTCGGTGTAAGATGGCATAGTATGCCATCTTACCCTTATAGTAGGATTAGAAGATAGGTATTTAATTTATTTTTTCTTATTTCTATACAGAATGCCTGGCAATTATAAAAGAACATCGACTCTGAAGAGTTGGTTACAAGAAGACAGAAAGACACACAGAAAAAGGAAAATTGTGCATCCCTTAAAAAACAAAAGCAACCAAGCGTAACATTTTATGATAGTGTGGAGTCTAAACCCGCAGTTAAAAAATCTAAAGTCAACAGAGGTCCAAAGAATACGAAGCCTATCGTTTTGGACGATGACAAAAATCTCGAGAAAGGAAATAGCGTCGAACCTAAGTCCGCGCCTAAAAAACGCAGGTCCAAGAGGACTCGAGAGCAAAAGCAGCGTGTTATTTTTGACGATGACGAGGACCTCAAAGATCGTTACGCTAGCGACGACGAGGGAGAAGATGATGCAGCTTGCATATACTGCAATGAACTGTTTAGTCAATCTAGGCCAAAAGAACATTGGGTGAAGTATCAACTGTGTTCCAATTAGTGTCATACACTTTGCGCAGGCAAACGAAAAAGGAAACAATTTCTCCAAAAAAGGAAACAATTTATCTGCGAAATGTGCACCGAAAATTATTATTAATTTTAATGTTTAAGCTACAACCTACGGTGTGGTTTTTGTTATTTGTTTAAGACGACATACAAATAAAGTCTAAGATGACATAGTGTGTCGTCTTACACTATTCATATTATGTCATCTTATACACGTAGACTTAAGTGCAATTAATGTTAATTTTTTAATTTTCCATTACGTTGATTGTTTTAAAACTCTATTAATGTTGTCGATTAAGAAACATTTATAAATATACATAAGTTGCTAATCTGATATTGCTTCATTTAGTTTGAATATTTTTCTTAAAACAAAAAGTATGTCATCTTAAGCACAATTCCCCTACAATATCGTTAGAATAAGAAGGTAAATTTTGACAGTTTATTCATGGTTACAAATAGCCTTAACTGGTATATTGGGCGGTCACCAAATCGTAATACCATGGTTGGAGCCCTGACCGACCGACCGATTTTTTTAAACTTTTTTTTCAAGTTCCTTTCTTTTTTGAGAAAATCTATTTTTTCGAGCCCTTTTTTTAGTATTTTTTAAAAACACGAAAATTTAAATTAAACTAATTGCACTCATGATTTTTTATTCAAATAACCAGTTCAGTTTTTTCTATTATGTCGCTAAGATCAAAAAATATTATTCGTGATTAAAACTACTTTTACGGATTTTATCGCGTTTATTTTTACTTTTTATTTTTAATTCCCGACGTTTCGGGCGCTTTCCAGCACCCATGGTCACGGGGGACTGAGATGACTGACGTCCCGATGTCATTGTTAAACCCGGAGTACCTTCAGCTTTTTTAATTATTGTTTATGGTTCGATCTATGCAAAATGAACTAACTCTGTCTTGAGGTCTTGCAGTGGTATGCTTGGGTTTAGTTTTAATTTTATTGATTATAGGATCCCAAGCAGGTGGTAGTATCCAGCCTCCTTCTCTATTGAAATTAGGATGTTTTTTAATTTCAATAGCCTCACGTATCATCCTTGGTAGGAATCGGTGTTCTTTCGCGAGGATTTGTGGTCTATCAAATCTGATGTAATGGTTGGGGCCGTCTAGGATATGATCACAAACTGCAGACTTCCCGGAACGTTGATGCTTCACATCAGCTATATGTTCTTTTACGCGGGTCCTAATTGATCTTTTGGTTTGTCCTATATAAGAGAGACCACATTCACAATCAAGCTTGTACACTCCTGCATCTTGTAGAGGAATATGACACTTGACGGATGGTAGGAACTGACTAATCTTCTTCGGCGGCTTGTAGAATGTTCTAATAGAAGCTCGCTTCAAGATATAGCCAATCTTGTCTGTGACACCTCTGACATATGGTAGTACAGCAGGCACACGCTCGACTGTGGCTGGCTTCACTCGGTCACTGTGACGTAGGCGCGGGACACGAAGCTTGTTGTCGTGCAGAACTTGCTTGACGTGCTGAAGCTCGGCGGCCAGGTGTTTGCTGTCACAGATCCCTCGTGCTCTCTGTAACAAAGATTTGCCCACGGTAGCTAACTGTGAAGGATGGTGGTGAGATTCACCGTTTAAATATCGGTTTGTATGGGTCTTTTTCCTATACACAGTGTGACCAATGGTGTTATTAGGATTTCTGATGACTAACACATCTAGGAAAGGTAAGGAATTATTTGCCTCTAACTCCATAGTAAATTGAATTTTAGAGTTTATGGAATTAAGATGTTCTAAAAATGCAGTTACTTTGTCTGATGGTAAAATTGTGAAAGTATCGTCTACGTACCGCTTGTAGATCCTTGGTGTAACAGGTGCAGTAAGGAGGGCTTTCTCCTCAAAGTCTTCCATGAATATATCGGCGACAATGGGAGATACAGGTGAGCCCATCGCCACACCATCTACTTGCTTGTAAAACTCTTCCTTCCACAATAGATAGCCAGATGTAAGGCAATGTCTTAGTAATACTGCATATTCTGCTGGCATGTTATTTTCCTCTAGTTTCCTAGTTATAATTGAGATGCAGTCTTCAACAGGTAGGGATGTAAATAGAGACTGAACATCAAAACTGACCATGGTTTCATTGTCAGTAAGATGTAGGTCTTTTATCTCACTGACAAAATGGTATGAATCCTTAGTGTGTGCTCTTGTGTGTCCTCTGAGTGGTGATAATATTTTAGCTAAGTATTGAGCCAATCTGTAAGTTGGCGAATCAATCTGACTCACTATTGGACGTAAAGGAGCATTCGGTTTGTGTATCTTTGGTAACCCATACAACTTCGGTGGTTTGGCACATGAAGGTATTATCGAATTAACGTCCAGATTCAATTTTTCGGAGTATTTCTTAATTAGATCGCTAGTTGTTTTAAGCGTATTAGTTGTAGGGTCTGTTTTGACCTTTCGATAAGTAGTTTCATCCGACAAAAGTTGTTGTATTTTAAAATTGTAATCTGACGTATCCATTATAACCGTAGAATTACCTTTATCTGTGCGGAGAATCGTAAGCTCTGGTCTGTTGCGTAAGTTTTTCAACGCGTTAAATTCATTTTTGGGGAGATTTAATTTCGGCGCTGAACTTCGACGTAACATAGACGAGATGTCTTGACGTATGGCCTCTAAATCTTCATTACCAATATTATTTTTATACAGACAGTCCTCAACACTACAGATAATGTCCTCATACGGTATTTTTCGCGGTGTAATTGCGAAATTAATACCTTTTTCTAAAACTTTTATTGTGGCGTCATCCAGTGTTTGTTTTGATAAGTTGTAGACAGCGCGTTGTTTATGATTCGTGTCTGTGGTCAACGATTTCGTATGTTGGACATTTGATTTAGTTGTTAATTTATGGTATTTATCAATATGTTTATTTTTGCATTCATTGTATTTAGTTGTTTCGCGTTTGTCTAAAGTTTCCATGCAATTTTTATAATCAAATGTCGATAAAACTGTCTTTAAATCACTGGACGAATTGTCTATGGTTTTGTTTATGAAATATAGATCGGTACGTTTTTGCTGAATCACCGTTATTAACAACTTTTTACTAGCCTGATTTAAGATCTTAGCGCTTCCTCGAATGTCTTTTTTAGTGGATATCTTGACACACGTAGGAATGAGATTATGATCTCTGCATCTCTTCAAGAAATTTAAAGCTGTTATGTATCTTGCGCGCTTGGTCTTTAGATCTTCTAATCGGCGTATTTTATTTGCTATTTTCAGTCCGTACAGGTTAACATAATGATTTCTTATATTTACGCGAACACTACACATGATTAAAACTACTTTTACGGATTTTATCGCGTTTATTTTTACTTTTTATTTTTAATTCCCGACGTTTCGGGCGCTTTCCAGCACCCATGGTCACGGGGGACTGAGATGACTGACGTCCCGATGTCATTGTTAAACCCGGAGTACCTTCAGCTTTTTTAATTATTGTTTATGGTTCGATCTATGCAAAATGAACTAACTCTGTCTTGAGGTCTTGCAGTGGTATGCTTGGGTTTAGTTTTAATTTTATTGATTATAGGATCCCAAGCAGGTGGTAGTATCCAGCCTCCTTCTCTATTGAAATTAGGATGTTTTTTAATTTCAATAGCCTCACGTATCATCCTTGGTAGGAATCGGTGTTCTTTCGCGAGGATTTGTGGTCTATCAAATCTGATGTAATGGTTGGGGCCGTCTAGGATATGATCACAAACTGCAGACTTCCCGGAACGTTGATGCTTCACATCAGCTATATGTTCTTTTACGCGGGTCCTAATTGATCTTTTGGTTTGTCCTATATAAGAGAGACCACATTCACAATCAAGCTTGTACACTCCTGCATCTTGTAGAGGAATATGACACTTGACGGATGGTAGGAACTGACTAATCTTCTTCGGCGGCTTGTAGAATGTTCTAATAGAAGCTCGCTTCAAGATATAGCCAATCTTGTCTGTGACACCTCTGACATATGGTAGTACAGCAGGCACACGCTCGACTGTGGCTGGCTTCACTCGGTCACTGTGACGTAGGCGCGGGACACGAAGCTTGTTGTCGTGCAGAACTTGCTTGACGTGCTGAAGCTCGGCGGCCAGGTGTTTGCTGTCACAGATCCCTCGTGCTCTCTGTAACAAAGATTTGCCCACGGTAGCTAACTGTGAAGGATGGTGGTGAGATTCACCGTTTAAATATCGGTTTGTATGGGTCTTTTTCCTATACACAGTGTGACCAATGGTGTTATTAGGATTTCTGATGACTAACACATCTAGGAAAGGTAAGGAATTATTTGCCTCTAACTCCATAGTAAATTGAATTTTAGAGTTTATGGAATTAAGATGTTCTAAAAATGCAGTTACTTTGTCTGATGGTAAAATTGTGAAAGTATCGTCTACGTACCGCTTGTAGATCCTTGGTGTAACAGGTGCAGTAAGGAGTGGAGTGTGGAAGGAAGAGTTTTACAAGCAAGTAGATGGTGTGGCGATGGGCTCACCTGTATCTCCCATTGTCGCCGATATATTCATGGAAGACTTTGAGGAGAAAGCCCTCCTTACTGCACCTGTTACACCAAGGATCTACAAGCGGTACGTAGACGATACTTTCACAATTTTACCATCAGACAAAGTAACTGCATTTTTAGAACATCTTAATTCCATAAACTCTAAAATTCAATTTACTATGGAGTTAGAGGCAAATAATTCCTTACCTTTCCTAGATGTGTTAGTCATCAGAAATCCTAATAACACCATTGGTCACACTGTGTATAGGAAAAAGACCCATACAAACCGATATTTAAACTGTGAATCTCACCACCATCCTTCACAGTTAGCTACCGTGGGCAAATCTTTGTTACAGAGAGCACGAGGGATCTGTGACAGCAAACACCTGGCCGCCGAGCTTCAGCACGTCAAGCAAGTTCTGCACGACAACAAGCTTCGTGTCCCGCGCCTACGTCACAGTGACCGAGTGAAGCCAGCCACAGTCGAGCGTGTGCCTGCTGTACTACCATATGTCAGAGGTGTCACAGACAAGATTGGCTATATCTTGAAGCGAGCTTCTATTAGAACATTCTACAAGCCGCCGAAGAAGATTAGTCAGTTCCTACCATCCGTCAAGTGTCATATTCCTCTACAAGATGCAGGAGTGTACAAGCTTGATTGTGAATGTGGTCTCTCTTATATAGGACAAACCAAAAGATCAATTAGGACCCGCGTAAAAGAACATATAGCTGATGTGAAGCATCAACGTTCCGGGAAGTCTGCAGTTTGTGATCATATCCTAGACGGCCCCAACCATTACATCAGATTTGATAGACCACAAATCCTCGCGAAAGAACACCGATTCCTACCAAGGATGATACGTGAGGCTATTGAAATTAAAAAACATCCTAATTTCAATAGAGAAGGAGGCTGGATACTACCACCTGCTTGGGATCCTATAATCAATAAAATTAAAACTAAACCCAAGCATACCACTGCAAGACCTCAAGACAGAGTTAGATCATTTTGCATAGATCGAACCATAAACAATAATTAAAAAAGCTGAAGGTACTCCGGGTTTAACAATGACATCGGGACGTCAGTCATCTCAGTCCCCCGTGACCATGGGTGCTGGAAAGCGCCCGAAACGTCGGGAATTAAAAATAAAAAGTAAAAATAAACGCGATAAAATCCGTAAAAGTAGTTTTAATCATGTGTAGTGTTCGCGTAAATATAAGAAATCATTATAATATTATTCGTATTTCATCAGTGTGTAATTTGTATCTAAATATAATTTCCAAAACACACGAATTAAAAAAAAACCGAGCGAAAAATACCGAGCAAACCTCGGTCAACCGGGTACTTCTTATTAAGTTAACTAAGTGAAAACCTAACACTTGTATAATAAAAGCAAGTCATCATCGTCTTCTTTATCTTCCAACAAAAGATACAAAAATAAATCGCTATCGCTAATTTCAAACACATCAGACATCATGTCCCACTGAACACTCGGAACAGTCGGGTTCAGAATCGTGACCGCAGCGACATGTCACCACAACATGCGCAGCGACATGTTGCGGCGACACGTCGCCTGCTGCTGCTGCCTGAAGTCGGCTACGGAATTGCACCTTTAATCTCTATAATAGAATATGTTCCATAATCTGATAAATAGACTTTTTATCGGATTATGGAACTGCAATATAAATATTAGATACTACTACCTTTATGAATTTTATTTACCTAAGCACTTAATGAGAACTCAGGGGAGAAGCGTTCACCATGAACTAAGCGCCCTTACCGTGCATAATCGTGAAGTGTGCATTTATAATGGACTTACCACTTTATCCTTAGGAACGGCAAGACCCTTCAGCGCAGAGAATTTTCGACCGGGGGACTGTTTGGAAACAAAAGAAGCTAAGGGAAGTAATACAAGGCTCTGCAAAAGCGTTTCATAGACACAACGGCCTACCTCCACTGCTTACGTTTTATTCACCTAGTCGAGGAGACTAAGGGTTTCGACAAGATCAGGTTATTAAGACATTGAAGAAAAGAGCCTGCTCCTTTCTAAAAGGCGGCAACGCACCTGCAATTCCCCTGGTGTTGCAGATGTTCATGGCGACGGCACTTAACATCGAATGAGCCGTATACTCGTTTGCTACTTTTTTCATAAAGTAATAATATGAGTAAAGAATTACTCATTTTGCTTGACCGCTGGGCGCTGGCCAGTAGGTACTTACTATCCCCGCCAGGACTAATAGTGTAGGGAGAGGGACGCGCAGCGCACCGCTTCCTCGGAGCCGAACATCGTTGAAAACGCGGGCAGCCGCAAGAGGAGAGCATACAGTCACATCAGAGATAATACACATAGATAGACGTAATTTATGTTTCGTTCAGATACTTGTTGAATTTTTGAATGCGTTGTCTGCGCCTGGGCTTTCATCGTGCAAACTTAAACAATTAGGTGTGCTTATAATATTATACAATTTAGAAAAATAGTCCAAAGTTAAAAAGTTAAGTTCAAGTTAAGCAAACGGTACCCGATTTATAATAGCGTGTGGTGCCGGGAACATGGCTTTGTTCATTTGTTCCTGGAGTTCCACTCATAGCCAACGAAGTTCTTTTATTTCCTATCAGCGTCTGATTTGCAATGACAATGAATAAGAAACAATGACAAATGATGCACACAGCGGAATCGTATCTCTTGCAGCGTTAGCCAAGGTGAAATACTTCGTCTCGAGTGAGGGATGCCGACAATTTTTTTGTGTATGCTCCAATCCACTTAACGGACATTATTGTATAAGTATAAAGAAGCTTTATAAAAAGTTCATTTATTTATGAGAGCCTATTAAATTTCACTGCCAAAACATGGGCCTTTCCACAGAGTGCTCCATTTGTCGGATATTGTTATAGCTGCAATGCAAAAAAACAACAGATTCTTTTCATTTCCTGTTGACACTAAGGGCTTTCTATCTCTCATTGATAAATAGATTAATAATCGTAACGACCATATCGGTTATTATTGTTTTACTTCATGTTCTATTAAACAAATAACAAAAATATGTGTAATGTAAAAAGGTTGTACATTAGGAACGTACACAGGAACGAGTTATGCAGGACTATTCTTAAGAACGTCCAGCTAGTATCCTATACCTTTAAACGAGCAATTCTTGTATATATATAATCGGAATCTCGGAAACGGCTCCAACGATTTTCATAAAATTTTGTGTGCAGGGAGTTTCGGGGGCAATAAATCGATCAAGCTAGGATTATTTTTAGAAAATGTCTTTTTGTCCGTGTTTTTAGGCAATGAAAAACTGCTACAATATTGTTAGAATAAGAAGGTAAATTTTGACGGTTTATTTATGGTTACAAATAGCTTAATTGGTATATTGGGCGGTCACCAAATCGTAATACCATGGTTCGAGCCCAGACCGACCGACCGACTTTTAATTTTTTTTTCAAGTTCCTTTCTTTTTTGAGAAAATCTATTTTTTCGAGCCCTGTTTTTAGTATTTTTTAAAAACACGAAAATTTAAATTAAACTAATTGCACTCATGATTTTTTATTCAAATAACCAGTTCAGTTTTTTCTATTATGTCGCTAAGATCAAAAAATATTATTCGTATTTCATCAGTATGTAATTTGTATCTAAATATAATTTCCAAAACACACGAATTAAAAAAAACCGAGCGAAAAATACCGAGCAAAGCTCGGTCAACCGGGTACTATATGTTACATGTTTTATAGTCGATCTGTCAAACTTTACATCCGCACTGGCTTGTTATTAAATAAAACTTGTCTGATGTTATCGCAATTGTTTTGGCAAACATACAATTATTTGATATTGTTATCTGACTCTAAATAGAATGAATGGAAGTTTGGGATTATTGGATCGGTGCTTTTACGGGGCGACTTAAAATGTTTCAAAAGTTAGACCTACTAGAAAGAGTTCTTTTTAAAGACACGCTCACGTGACTCACACGCTCCATAGGAACTTCAGTCTTGCCCTGGGCACCCAGTGGTAGAGCACTCATAATAAGGCACAAGCCCCTCGAAAACAGTGGGGAAGCATTTGCTGTTTCCCTCGGAGTCTCAAAAGCCTTTGGCAAACTTAACCTTTTGGGCTAGCTTCCTAAGCTACGTATTTACGGACGAGAATATTTCAACTATCTACGGATACGATAAAAATGTAATAATGATAATGAAAATAAATAATCTGCTTTACACCCTTTTGTTAAGCGTGAAAAAAGCAGGCTCATGTAACGGTTGAGACATCTCCGTCCTCATATTTTTGGCATATTCAGGTGGACATAATCTGACCTTAAAGCCTCAAAGAGACAATTGCGCATTGTTATGACGTCCCACAGGATGAATCATCCGTGATTAAAGTTCATGGACTGAACTTGCTGCGAAAACATGGTGATGGTGGAAATGCGCAGCCTCCGAAATTTACCTGGTAGAGCCATGCTCCAGTTATGTTTGTAGTACGAATCGGTCGGCTAGACCGGGAAAGAACCAAGCTCTCACAGAATTCTAGCCTAAAATAGCAGCTCAATGCTGCTGTGTTTCGTATGGTGAGTGAAGAAAACCGTGGATTGTTTTTACTGAAAACGAGGCATTCCATTTTAGTTCTCAGGGGTGGCAACGCATCTGCATTTTAATTTATATCGAGAATGGATGTAGGTGTCTATGGGCACAGCATCCACTTACTATCAGGTGGACTGTGTGTCCGTTTGTGACGAGATCGGTGCTGATCTGACGTGATCAATTCTACACTTATTTTTCCCACTTTTAAATTAGTAAACGTGAAGGAAAAGTTAAAAGAAATCTTTATAAATCTAAATAAGAGCTAAAAATCTTTATGTTACATCAAAAAAGGAGGTTTTCAATTCGAGTGTACGTTTTTGTATGATCCGTAATGGGTAGGCAGTTAAAATGTTCACAGAATGTGTATTTCTTTTGACGCTATAACAAAAATAATAAAAAAAATTAAAGGGGCTCTACTACAAACGTGTTTTTTTTGCTCGTGGCTTATTTTGCTCAATCTTAATAAAGTGCAACAAGCAGACCGTTGAAATGCTCACTGAGTTTGTATTACTATATTCTATCTACATAATACCTACTTATATAGCATTAGATCTTGTACGATGGTACGAAACCTTTCATGTGCGAGTCCGACTCGCACTTGGCCGGTTTTATTTTTAATAAATTGATTATTCTTCAGAGGCTGTCGCATGTAAGCCTGGAGAAACAAAAACAGTTCTAAAGTTTGCAAAATAGGGGATAGTAACTATTTATACGACATTGTGATATTCAGTAGTTCACTCAAAAATAACTTTAATGCAAGGTAAAACTGACTTCAAAGAATTAAAAAATTACATTCTGAAATCGCGGCTTTAAATCTTCTATGAAAATTACTTTATTCTTTTTAAAAAAATAATTTTTCTTTGTATGAAGGTCGTTGTAATTTAAAATTGTCAAAAGTGTTACAATGGTATTTCTTGTAAGTGTCGAAATTCCGAGTCCGAAAAAAAAGTGAAAGTGAAGCCCGTTTGTGCTGAGGTACTGTTGTCACATATTCCTTGGTGCTGCAAAATTAAAGTCAATTTTATACGTGGTAGAGCCACGCTACAGCTAATTATAGTTATAGCACGAATGGGTGGGCTCGACCGAGGAAGGACCTCGCTCTCACGGAATACCAGCGTAAAATAGCAGCTTAATATTGCTGCGTTTCGTATGGCGAGTAGAAATCCGGAGACCCTTATTTACTGGAAACGAGGCATTCCATCTTAGTCCTCAAGGGTGACAACGCATCTACATTTTGATTCTTAATTGAGGATATATGTAGGAGTCTATGGGCCACAGCAACCACTTACCATCAGGTGGACTGTGTGCTGATTGTTACCTTTATTCTATAAAAATAGCATCTAGCAGCGTTGGATTCAGTGGAGAGCCGTGCTAAGAGGTTTTTAGTGACCTTAATGTTTTACCCACGCGCACACTAAGCAGGCTATTCGTATTCTAAATGATATATTCCGGAGAGTGTGCGCAGGAATTACATGAGCTTTTTCCTCCCCCTTTCCACCATCGGACAATCAAACGCTAATCGGGTTTTCACTAAATTTTTATCGACATTCCAGGGAAACGAACCAAACGGTATACTTCGTCTTTCGTAATGCGTAGGTAATGTAATAGAAAAGAATATATTATATAAGTCTATTTCTCCCTACGATTTCAATTCGGGTAGCATCTAGGCAAGAGTGAATAGGTTTTTTTTACGCTAAGAAAGTAGATACGATTTATCATCATGAAATGTTGCGTTGTATGGTAAAATTTACCATCTTATCTAGACACTTTATGGTCAAATTTACCATCTAGAGATGAAACCCTAGATGGCAATTAACAAACTTTCAGATGTTACATAGGTAGTTGAACGTGGCAAGCTGATCCTTCTTTTCTTTATCTTTGTCATTATCATCGTTAATATTGTTTGTAATTGTTTATTATCAAGAAGGTAATAAGCCTGAATATTGTTTATCATGACATGGTAAATTAAAGTTTCTTCGAAGCATAAAACCGGAAAAGACTCGTACCATCTATCATCGTATGCTGATGACCTTCCGCTATATTGGCTCCGCCACACTATGATCTCGCTCTGCTCCTTGCGCTGCCGCGATGTTGCCGTCTGTGCCCACACACCGCCCTACCGCACAATTAACTGAGATGCTCCACACTAGGTCGCTCGGGTTTGCAACACAATCGTTGTTAAAACTGTGGCAGAATGCGCGCTATATGTACCTATATTTTAGTATAGCTGATTATAACAATGTCATAAAAAATAAATATAGGTCGTCATATTCGCCAACGGAGAAAGTGGATGATATCTATTTATCGCAATAGAACGACACTACCGTTACGAGCGTTCGATCCGAACTGCGTTCGCGCGATTATAATTATGTTGCCGGCCACTCGCGCTCATATTGCCAGTCCTTTGACTCGCGCCCAAACAACCGACAAAACAGGGAGCGATGGGCATGACGAGGAGCATCACGTACGGCATGGTGAGTATTGTGACTACACTACGTGTCTGCCTCCTTTGCCTGCTACTTCCCATGCCATTCGACGAGTGTGTGGTAGGGGTTAAGTACAATCCAGTATCGATGATATAAATAATGGAATCAGGAAACGAACTTAGATGCCATCCGTGTCTGGTCACATAGATTTGGTGTTTCAGTAAACCCGTAAAATGTAAAATAATGGTTGTTGGTAGCTCTAGAATGTAGTATGATTGACTATGGAAACCTTGAACCAGTTTTATAAACGGCAAACGAGGATACGGTTCACCTGATGTTAAGTGACTACCGCAGTCCACGAACAACCGCAACACCAGGGGAATTGCAGGTGCGTTGCCGGCCCTTTAGAAAGGAGTAAGTTACGCTAAGAAAGTAGATACGATTTATCATCATGAAATGTTGCGTTGTATGGTAAAATTTACCATCTTATCTAGACACTTTATGGTCAAATTTACCATCTAGAGATGAAACCCTAGATGGCAATTAACAAACTTTCAGATGTTACATAGGTAGTTGAACGTGGCAAGCTGATCCTTCTTTTCTTTATCTTTGTCATTATCATCGTTAATATTGTTTGTAATTGTTTATTATCAAGAAGGTAATAAGCCTGAATATTGTTTATCATGACATGGTAAATTAAAGTTTCTTCGAAGCATAAAACCGGAAAAGACTCGTACCATCTATCATCGTATGCTGATGACCTTCCGCTATATTGGCTCCGCCACACTATGATCTCGCTCTGCTCCTTGCGCTGCCGCGATGTTGCCGTCTGTGCCCACACACCGCCCTACCGCACAATTAACTGAGATGCTCCACACTAGGTCGCTCGGGTTTGCAACACAATCGTTGTTAAAACTGTGGCAGAATGCGCGCTATATGTACCTATATTTTAGTATAGCTGATTATAACAATGTCATAAAAAATAAATATAGGTCGTCATATTCGCCAACGGAGAAAGTGGATGATATCTATTTATCGCAATAGAACGACACTACCGTTACGAGCGTTCGATCCGAACTGCGTTCGCGCGATTATAATTATGTTGCCGGCCACTCGCGCTCATATTGCCAGTCCTTTGACTCGCGCCCAAACAACCGACAAAACAGGGAGCGATGGGCATGACGAGGAGCATCACGTACGGCATGGTGAGTATTGTGACTACACTACGTGTCTGCCTCCTTTGCCTGCTACTTCCCATGCCATTCGACGAGTGTGTGGTAGGGGTTAAGTACAATCCAGTATCGATGATATAAATAATGGAATCAGGAAACGAACTTAGATGCCATCCGTGTCTGGTCACATAGATTTGGTGTTTCAGTAAACCCGTAAAATGTAAAATAATGGTTGTTGGTAGCTCTAGAATGTAGTATGATTGACTATGGAAACCTTGAACCAGTTTTATAAACGGCAAACGAGGATACGGTTCACCTGATGTTAAGTGACTACCGCAGTCCACGAACAACCGCAACACCAGGGGAATTGCAGGTGCGTTGCCGGCCCTTTAGAAAGGAGTAAGCTCTTTTCTTGAAGGTCCCCAGGTCGTACGCGGAAGAAAACTCCTAGTGAAACGTACAGTGGTGGACCGCCAAGCATTCATATAGTGTGGGCGGTATTGGGAGGTTTGCCGCGTAGTGTATTTTTTCAATTTGGCGGCTGGAATCAATCCGAACAATTCCTCAGAGCACTCCCCGTGATAGATGCGATAAAATACGCAAGGAAATGCAACATCTCTTCGCAGCACCAGTGAATCAAGCCGATCGGAAAGCACTCAGTTGTCGACGATTCGACCGCTCTGCGCTGGATGCGGTCAAGTAAAAGGAGCTGGTACTGGGAAGCCCCAACCCAGAGATGGGAACAGTATTCCATGTGCGGCCGAACCTGCGTCTTGTAAAGTTGCAGGCGGTGTGGCATGACCAGCATGAAATACTGTCCCGCTCTGCTGAGCACGCCAAGCTTTTTAGAGGCCAATTTGGCATTCTCTTCCAAGTAACTACGAAACTGCACGTCACTCGATATGTCCACGCCGAGGATTCCGATACTGGTTGAGGCCACAAGGGGAGTGTCTTGAAACTTAAGAGATACGACAAAGGGGTTCTTTTTAGTGGTTAACGCGCAAATTTGTATCTTCTGAGGGTTAAACTGGACTAGATTTGGTCGCACCCAAGCCGAGACTTTGTTCAGCAAAGACTCGACTTCAGACACAAGTTTTTCCCGGTACTCGGCGAAGTTTTACCGAGAAATTTTGGCACGGCCGGTGTACAGAGCATCACCAGTGCTGTCATCTGCATAGCAATGAATGTTTTGCAACATATCATTGATATGCAGAAGAAACAGCAGCGTTGGTGATAGCACTGGTTTCAACTGTCCTAACAGTGTAAGTGCAAAGACAGTGTGTCGAAGAATTAAGGCTTTGACTTATGAAGCTATAAAATTATGTGTAAATTATTGGTCCTTGGCCTAAGCTCTCTCGGACAATGTCGTATGGCAATTTGATGATTGTAAGGGACTAGAGTCCGCACCTGTGCCTGCGCATACATTCGGACACTATAATTCTGTACCGTGCAGTCTCCGTGGAGACTGGCCGCTGTGGCAATACCTCGATTGGGAGAACACAACTCAACAATCAAACCAACTCACAACTCAACCGTCACCAATGATA
This sequence comes from Parnassius smintheus behrii, assembly GCA_036936625.1. Taxonomy (NCBI): domain Eukaryota; kingdom Metazoa; phylum Arthropoda; class Insecta; order Lepidoptera; family Papilionidae; genus Parnassius; species Parnassius smintheus. The sequence goes on along the minus strand of JAUPFT010000005.1, from coordinate 19,805,598 downwards.
TTATAAGTAAAAAGGTGTTTTTATAATATAATTGACCGTCACTCATCTCAACTCGAGACAACTTACGCATTGATGATAATCGCGAAACGTTCGTTTGTTCATGATTATACTAATGACTTTATGTGCTGTCGTAGTAGTATTTACTGACCTACTATTATTTATTCTGCGGTGCTGTTATGTCAGAAAATTAATATTTTTTTAGAACTTTTGATGCATTTATGTGATTATTGATTAAATATTAAATATATTACGAATAGTTTAATTATTTGAGTTTGTTAAAGCAATGTAAAATAATATAAAATGTAAAATAAGGCCTGCTAGCAGTCTGTACTAAGCCAATAATTTTATTAAAATCTGTAGGCCAAATTGGATATTTCTTACTTCTTTTTTCGAACTTTCCTTAGCTAGGCTTTATTACCCGCAAGTACTCCTATAAGTTTTGATCAGTAAGTTAGTAAGTATCAAAATATGCGACATAAATCAGTATCTTTAGCATTGACTTACAAGCTTGAACTCCAAATGACTGTAGATCCTATTATTTGATATTAGTTTCATCCTAATGCCTTGATTCATTTCTGAGAAAAATAATCTTAATTGACGAAGATAAAAGAGTTCCGTTTTTCCCTTTTGTGATATGGAACCTTACCTACCTAAAAATGTTTTATATCTTTTTTATTTTTTTCTAAAATGTGCTTTTCTAGAAAACATTGCTAAACCCATTATCCCATATTGCCTAACCGTTTAGGAAAATCTTAAACGTAGATTGAACCAAAATCATAAGGATAAAAAATACGGCCTTTGTGGGAACATAACTTTATACATTGATTTAAGTATAAAAATAATAAATAAATAATCACCAAGAAATATGCGAAAATTAAATATTTGTAAGTGTTTGAATGCTGACTTTAAGGGTGAATATACCCTCAAATGGCTTAGCAAGATCTTCCGTTATACCGAAAATATTGCAGCATTAATTTTGAAATAAATATATGGTAAAGTTGAGGATTAATGTTAAGTACTATGTTAGACGAAAACATGATTCCGTAAAATTTTCTCGATAGAAAAAAAATCCAAAGTTACCTCCAAACTGAACAATAAACCGCTGTTAGTCATAAAATACTGTAAATAATATCAAGAAACTTTGCATACTAACTGAACTAACTATAAAGCAGGGCTTATTTTTTTTTTTTAGTTACCATTATTTTCACTGTAAAAAGAAATTACTTAAACTATCGGCGTCCTGAAGCTTGGAACCGGGCGGCAGGAAACAATGATATGCAGTTTCATGATCTTATTTAAAGTATTTTATGAATAACAGCGGTTTATTGTTCAGTTTGGAGGTAACTTTGGATGTTTTTTCTATCGAGAAAATTTTACGGAATCATGATGTTTTCGTCTAACATAGTACTTAACATTAATCCTCAACTTTACCATATATTTATTTCAAAATTAATTCCGCAATATTTTCGGCATAACGGAGGATCTTGGTAAGCCATTTGAGGTTATATTTCCCCTTAAGTTTAGTCAATAGTCGAAAATTGTTTGTGTTTTGATTGAGCTGCAAGCACAACAGGCAAATATTATAATGTACTCTGTCGGGCATAAGCATAACAGAGGCAGGCAGTCAGGTTCGTGGGCCGGGTCCGGGACGGTGGCGGGGGCCTCAATTCAATCCGTTACGTGTGCGCTCGCGACGACCTGCGGTGGCGACGGTGCCACGAAGCGGACGTGCTTCATTCGGTTCGTGCATAGTTCGTGCGCGAAAGTCATTACTCGCGTTACCTGTGATCGCATTTCCTTTACACGCGAAGTTCCTTTGGTATAAGTGAAACAAATTGTTTTATAAAACAAGGAAGATCAGTGTTTGTTCTTAAGTGACCCAGTTGTAGGCGTTTACGGCGAGTGTTAGTTGAACAAATGCAATACAACCTTGCGTTACGAGAAAGCGAGTGACGTCAGACTGACCGGCCGCGGCGATCATATGTTGAACGCGGATGCAGTGATGGAATGTGGTGTGTTGTTGTGGTGAGGTGCGATGGTAAAGTGTGCAAGTTTACCTGGTCTATGACCGTAGCGCCGCCCGGGCGCAACTCTCCCACGGGAACCATGCGCGGAAAACGATGAACCAAGATGCTGAGAGCTTGGTAATGTCATTTTTAACTAAGAATTATTATTTTGGCTTGTTATTAATCAACACAATAAAGTAACTTGAGAGTCGTGTGACCTCTATGAAGAACAGCACCATATTGACAAATTTGTACGTCTGCAGAAGGCGTTTTCGATCTTTCTATTTATAATGATGATATAGAATGTAAACGTTACCTACGCTCATTCTATTCGGCGATGTTCAAGGCTAGCTAAAACGTAAGGTTAATAAAATATTGGTTGGCTTCAAGTTGAAAGTTTTTTTTTCCATCGTCATCATAATAAGTTTTGGTCATCTTTGCATGAAGCTGAATATTGCAAGGTTTACGCACCTACATATTACATATAATTGTGGTCAACATTAATAGTATCTAATATTGAAAATAAAATAATATAACATAAGTTTTTAAACTAACTTTCCTTTAATGGGCATACTGTTACTGAATTTTAATTCCCTTAAAAATTGGGTACAACAGGCGTTAGCTGGTAAGTTAAAATTGGAAAATAGTCTAAATAAGTGAACATCTCATTAAAATGATAAAAGTATATTTTTGCGCCTAAAATACCGTACTTACCTACTAAATTTATGTACATAGGCAATAAAATTGTTTATAGTAGGTTAACCAGGCTTTTGCCACGAAGTCAAGCAACATTTTCGCTGGTATTAAATCTGTACCTGAGAAGCATATTACTGTAAGCGCCAAATCGCAAAGTTTACGTCATAGAAGATATTCTTTAAAAAAGTAACTATCTGTAGGTTTAGGAGGTTATAAAATTTAAAACAAGTGAAGTTAATATAACTTTTTTACTTTTTTTAAAGGGCTACATTATAAGCTTTTAAATTGACTAACAATGTTGAGATCAATCTTTGTGTAATTCAGTTATTTTTAAAAAACAAATCGGCATTACATACAGTGTTATGCCTGTAATTAAAATTTGAACATAGTCCAACATACTTAACTTTTTCATGTAATCTAATTAATTTTTATGACATAAACTAACATTTAGGTAAGGAGATCAATGTTTGCGTATATTAGTAATTTTAAAATAATAAAATTCGGTATCACTTACGGTGATATGCCTATATAATCAAAATTTGAACATTATCTTAACATACAACTTTTTAGGGTTCCGTAGTCAACTAGGAACCCTTATAGTTTCGCCATGTCTGTCTGTCCGTCTGTCCGTCCTCGCTTAATCTCTGTGACCGTTAGCACTAGAACACTGAAATTTGGTATCAATATGTGTATCAATCACGCCGACAAAGTGGTAAAATAAAAATTGGAAAAAAATGTTTTATTAGGGTAGCCCCCCTATATGTAAAGTGGGAAGTGATTTTTTTTTAATTTCAACCCTAACGTGTGATGTATTATTGGAAAGGTATTTAAAAATGAATAGGGGTTTACTAAAATCATTTTTGATAATGTCAATAATTTCGGAAATAATCGCTCCAAAAGTAAAAAACAATGTGTCCCCCCCCCTCTAACTTTTGAACCATAAGTTTGGAAAATATGAAAAAAATCTGGAAAGTAGAACTTTATAAGGACTTTCTAGGAAAATTATTTTGAACTTGGATGGAAACTACAGTTTTTGTACAAACTCATAAGTGGGAATACTTACTGTGACGGACGGGAAACTACGGAACCCTACACTGAGCGTGGCCCGACACGCTCTTGGCCGCTTTTATTTATCTAATCTAAATACCTTTAATGACAAAAATGACATTATTTGCTAAACAAATACAAAAATTTTAATAGCACAGGTCAGGATTTTCAGATTCTTCGATAATATCAGGTTGATTACCATGTGGTAGGTCAATGTAAAACTTTTTTAGTTCTGGATCGGCAATCCATTGAGTTAACGTCACCAAATCTTTGTATTTCGCAATACTGATAGGACGAATGTTTTCATTAGCCTGTGGCAGGGAGTTTGACAATATAAGGTTTTGTCTAGTATTCTTTTTAAGGTTAATCTCAGAGAACTCTTCGTCATGGAAACTGGTTTTATAATATAAAATACCATCTTTCTGGTTCCTTAGCCACACACATTGTGAAATCAAAAACTGATCATTAGATGAATTTTTACGCCTTTGACTGAAATTCACGGACAATGATTTAATATCTTTAACATTCATAAGATTCATGTTGTCTACTATTAATGGGTTCTGAGTTTTACAGATTTTAACAAACTGCTTCCAATCACGTGGTACTACTACATCAAAACTAGATAGTTCTTTTTTCTTTCTCTCAATAACTGAATGAACAACATCAGCCTCTGAATGTGTGTGACCACTAAGTAAAAATTTGTGGTTGATTGTGACAAGTTCCGTGTTTTGTAATAACCAAAAGTAACAATACAACAAAATAACGTTACGGTTTTGCCCCGAACAGTTATCAGACCATATTGTTATTTCTTCTGTGTTTTCTCGCTTGCAATTAAGAACCCATTCTATAATGCACGATCCGACTTCATTGACACCTCTTCCTCCTTGTGTTTCATCCCACATCATGCAGTAAGATTTGTTATCAGTGTCATTATGGATTGTTTCATTGAATGTCCATAGTTCTCTTAAATAAAAAGACCGACTATTTGTTAACAAGGGCGTTGCTAAACATTTTTGCATGTCCACCATAAGAGTTACTTTTTTTACTTCCGATTCTTTAGCGATTTCTTTGTCTTCTCTTTTTAAAGCATACCTCTTATCAGCGTCTTCAATAATTTCTTTTCTTTGCTTCTCTATTTTTTCTCTTTCTTCGGGGTTAGTTTCGTGCTTCAATAATGATATGAACTTATCACAAGTGTCGCAAGTATCATTGCTAGGTAAGTAAAAGGACAAATTGAAATGCTCGTTGAAAATTTTTCTGTATAACCACTGCTTCGATATCACAGTTCATTTTTTGCTTCGTACCGTACGGTCGCGCTTACTATTTACACTGATTAGTGCAACCGGTGCAATTTTAGCCAGTGCTTCTCAAAATTTCCCATATCTAAGCTTATAAGTTGTTAATACCTGTTGCAATGGATACTCATAATTGTGGTGCATGTGGGGAGTTGTTATCAGAAGGTCCTCACTGCACTGTGTGTAATCAAGAGCAACATTTTCATTGTGCTGGAATAACCGAAGCTGGCTACCGCAAGCTGGGAGATAGAAAGTCTACCTGGCGATGTATCAAATGTAATGAATCCGATGCACTAATACTTAAGGAGATAAGAGCTCTCTCTGATAAACTGGCGCCATTAGAATGCCTTAAAGATGAAGTCATTGCCCTGAGATCCGAATTTGCTGATCTTAAATCTTCACTAAATAATACTAATTTGGCGCTAAAAGAATTTAATGACAAAATTAAGGACTTTGAACAGCGTCTAGTACAGGTCGAGAAAGTACAAAAACATGCTAACCTAATTCAGACACGGTTAGAAAAACTGGAGCAGGAGTCGAACTCTACGGAGCAATGGTCAAGAATGAATAATGTAGAAATAGAGGGAGTACCTCAGACAAGCGGTGAAAATTTGTTCCAAATCATATCCAAAATTGGGTCTATGATACAATATCCGATTACAAAGACTCAGGTTAATTTCGTCACGAGAGTACCAACCCGTGAGAGGGAGCACATCAAACCGATAATAATCTGTTTCTGCAATCGCTATGTGAAGGAAGATTTTGTGGCAGCAGCCAGATATGCATCGAAGACTAGTCATCTCACATCAAGCAACTTGGGATTTGTGGGCAACAATAGGATTTACATCAACGACCACCTTACCGTGCACAATAAGACCTTACTCTCTAAAACAAAAAAGGCAGCAGTTGAAATGAATTTTCGCTATGTCTGAGTCAAGCACGCCAATATACACGTAAGGAAAACCGATACATCGCATATAATTATGGTGAAGTCAGAAAGAGACCTTTCAAAAATAGTGTGATGTTAAACTCATTATCTTTTTACTCTATTATTATTATTCATAATGTTAAACTTACTATTTGTGTGATGTTAAAATTATTATCTTTCTATTCTATTACTATTATTCATAATTTGTTTTTATACTACACAAAACTTTTAATATGGCAGTTTGAGATGCATACGCTATCGCGGTGTGTTTACGTATTTTTCATTTTGTTATGCAGTTACGTATTCGTTTACATTATAATTTTTAAACATCTTACCAATATCGATAAACTGTTTTTATATCTTATTACATGTAGCTTGGTTCGCTTTTGGTCTACTCATTTGCTAACGAATATGAACAATATTTGCTTGTTGATATCTTGTACGTATATCATTGATTTTACTCATTGGTCATTTGTCGTGAGCACTCGAGACTCCAAGCAGAAGCCAAGATATTGTTTCAATTAATGTCTTGCTTCTTGTTTACGTAGTGGAAAACATTTAAATAATTAAATGTTGAACTGTTCACTTACATACTGAATGCTTGTTTTTCGTGGCTACGTAGTATTTAACCGTACTGTGTTGCGATACTTTTGGTGTTTTGTTTCAGCAATTTTACTAGTTTCGAAAGTGAACGTGGGACCCGTTGTTATTGATACAATGTAGATGATGCAATAAACGCGTACTTAATAATACCAATGTTAATAAGCATTCACTATGTTTTATTTTTAATTCAATGTTTGTTTATTGTGCTTCATTTTCAGTTGGTCCGTCATTACTGAGAAATTATTTAGGAACATACAAGATGTTATTTGGAATGTATTCATTTATAACTTTTCTTGTTTTTCTTCCTATTTTTATTTACTCTAAAAAGAATTCTGCCAATGTCATGTCTTTATCAATAACATATCGAACGCATATCGATAGGGTTGGAAATTACGAGTAGTAGGTACCTTTATTTTTTTACTGGTTACCCTTAAAAACAAAAAGTATGTAGTACTACGTAGTACTATTACTTATTCTGTGGTAGTAACTAATACGTAATGTGTTTTATTCCGGACGAAGCAGGACGTCAAATTTTGGAATTATCGTTTCATAGAAAATGTACGTGCAAAATGCATTAACGTATGCATTTTGCACGTACATTTTCTATGATGCACGGACGAGACGGCGACGTGGCATGAACGAGACGGGAAAAATATCGTCGGCGACGAAGTTTCCCCCACCCCGTCTCGCCCCGCGCGCACCACGTCCGTCCATGGTTCGGCTGCGTATGCACAGTCGCTCTGTTGAACTCTTCAAATGAAATATCATTCTTTCACGACACTAGCGCTGCTATAGCACGTTAGTTTCAAGTCACTGTCACAGTGCGTCACCACCACCACTTTCTGTCTCCTTCACGTGCACGTGCTGATTCTGTCCTTCATGTAGCGACTTTAATGGTCGTGACAGTGACTCGAAACTAACGTGCTAGTGTCTTGAAAGATAATTTTTTCATTTGAAGAATTCAAAGGAGCGATTATGGGATACGTAGCTGAATACTAGATAGAGGGATGACCTGGTAAGAGATGCAGGAAGTCGATGGAGGCAGGTGGCTCAGAATTGTGCCTTATGGCATTCCTTGTGGAAGGCCTGTATTCAGCAGTTGACTTGTAAAACGCTGTAAGGAATGAATTAAAAAGGCCGACCCTTGGTTACGGCGGCCACTTCTAACCTAACGGATTCTATCCATCCGCGCTGGACAGGATTACAGTGCAAGAGTGGGTGCGCAAGCATAGGTGTACTCTCTGTCCTCAGCCTCATAATCCGATACAATCAGCTTTACGTGCTTCCCGAGACACGGTAGTGGAACACCGCCTACTTTCCGGCTATGGGCTGGAATTACACTTGACTAATGGTAAAAACTGACCAATCTTCTTCAGCGGCTTGAAGTATGTTTTGATGGAAGCGCGCTTCAAGATGTAGCCAATCTTGTTAGTGACTCCTCTAACATATGGCAGTACAGCAGGTACACGCTCGCCTATGGCCGGCTTCACTCGTTCACTGTGACGTAGGCTCACTCTCATGGTGGAGCTCGGTAGCCAGGTGTTTACTGTCACAGATCCCTCGTGCTCTCTGAAACAAAGATTTACCCACGGTAGCTAACTGTGAAGGATGGTGGTGAGAATCACCGTTTAAATATCTATCTGTATGGGTCTTTTTTCTATACACAGTACGGCTCAAGGTGTTATCAGGATTCCGAATTACTAACACATCTAGAAAAGCTAAGGAATTGTTTGCCTCTAACTCCATTGTGAACTGAATTTTAGAATTTATAGAGTTAAGATGGTCTAAAAATGCAGTTACTTCATCTAAAGGTAGAATTGTGAAAGTGTCGTCTACGTACCGCTTGTAGAATCTTGGATTTATGGGAGAAATAAGCAGGGCTTTCTCCTCAAAGTCTTCCATGAATATGTCGGCGACAATGGGAGATACAGGTGAGCCCATCGCCACATCATCTACTTGCTTGTAGAACTCCTCCTTCCACAATAAGTAACCAGATGCAAGGCAGTGTCTGAGTAATACTGCATATTCTACGGGCATGTTGTTTTCTTCCAGCTTTCTAGTTACAATTGAGATGCAGTCTTCAACAGGTAAGCATGTAAACAATGACTGCATATCAAAACTGACCATAGTTTCATTGTCTGCCAGATGTAGGTCTTTAATCTCGCTGACAAAATAAATAAATAAAAAGTTATATATACGCGATAAATTCCGTAAAAACTAGTATTATTTCAATGTGTAATGTTCGCGTAAATATAAGAAAAAGAAGTTTTGGACCCTGGTTCCGCTCGATCGCTTCTTCAATTTGAAAAGTTACATTGAATAGATCTGTCTGTTCAGTTGCCGGTATGCTGTCAAATCTGCTGAAGACTGCAGCTTCATTTCTTGTCTAACAGCCATGAGATTAAGAGTGTGATCGGAAAGACGGGTTTTACAGAACTTCGCTCCGGCCGCATTGACAGTTTTCACGAGCTTGTCATTCATATAGTCCACTGTATTGTAGTCTTCTAGGCACTGAAAACGGTTTTGTAACTCGAGCTGAAAGTTTTCGGAACTTTGGATTAGAGCACGAGGACTTTGCCGGACCTCATTAGACGAGACCTCTTCAACCTAAAGTTTAGGTTCAGTGTGTCCTCTAACCATTTGGTGATCACTGCCAGTTTTCACCATCGCGATCACTCAGACATCACTGAACAGTTGCCGTCTAGCGTCATAATGAAGTCGGTCTCATATTTTGTCGAACAGTCGGGGCTTTCAACTCACCGTTCTCTTTTGTGCCTCGTTTTGTGTTGAAGTCTCCCATTAGCACCATATAGTAGATTTTGGAGGAATACATGGCTTTAGAGACATCCTGATACATTTCCTCCATCTCCTCATCGTGATGTGCCGAGGTTAGTGTGTAAACCTGTATAACCTTCAATAAATACCGTTTGGTGATTCTGAGTATAAAGTACACAACCTTCGTCGACACACTTACAATCTTTACAACGTTAACAAGAGACTTGTGGACGATTAATCCGACACGTCCTTGGGACAGATGGTCGCTCATCCGATGTTCACAAGAAGCTCGACGGCACAAAAGGCTCACAAGTTGCCGGATTCAAGGATTACCGTGTCCTTCCGCTCTCTTCGGACCTCAGATAATACTATAATATCCCAGCGTAACTTGTCTATCTCTTCTTCCATTACCAGGATCTTCTCGTCAGCCCCCAGGGTACGAGCGTTATATGTTGCCAGGTAGAGTCGTCTTAGGTGGTAACCGAATCTCCACCGGAGGTTCTTAGCAGGCCCTGCCCTGCCTGGTCGCCGCCGTGGCCAGGAATAGCGGTGCCACCGGGGACTGGGGCCGTTTCTTCGCAACTCTGATCATGGGGTGTATATTGACATAGTTGCCACGCTTGGCGAGCGGGTTGACAACCGCAGTTTTTTATTGTGTTATTGTTGTTATCAGAAAGATGCTGCTGCCCATCTCCTGCCTGTTTCCCTCCTTTGCCTCTTACGATTCTTAACCGCCACTACACGTCAAATTTTTAACATTAGGCAGGGATAGACTTTCAATACGATGAAAGATAATAAAAATATCATACAACATATGGCTTTTGAGAGCCATAGGCTGATATTCTATTTAAATTTTAGTAGAACGTCAACTTATTTCACACATACACTTATGCTTTTGAATGTTATTATGTTAGTACCAAACTAAATTATGCAATAAAAAAAGTACTTATAATACACGCTAAAACGAAACCTTTTAATAAAATCAGGCTTATAGAAAATTTATCCTTAATCAATTTGTACAGGTGTAACTTTTACGAGTTCTTCTTGTTCTATAATAATTTGCAACCGCATTTTTCTGTAGAAAGTGTAAGTGAGCGGCGTGGACCTTAACGAACAACTACTTCCTAGTTCGTGGCGTGTCTGTTTGCCATACTAATATGTAATTAAGAAAACAAAAGCTTAAAATGTTTATGTATCGTTTTGTAGGTTAAAAAAGTAAATTTACAGCGTATACATATATGTCCCCCTGCTCGGCACAGGCTTCCTCTCATTTCTGAGAAGCTTTTAGTGCAAGGAAGTGTCCGCCGCGCTGCCCCAATTGCGTGTTAGCGAACTTCACACATGTCTTCGAAATAGTTTTTCCTTATTCCTCAGATATGCAGGTTTCCTCACTATGTTTTCCTTCACCGCCGAGCACGTGGTAAATCAGCACTTAAAATTGCAACTAACAATTTTATTGCTGCCAGCGGGGATCGAAACCGGGTTACTGGCGTTCTGTTTTTACAGCGAGCGTTAACCATCTGAGCTACCACGGCTCTCTGATAAACGGTAGTAGAAATTAATCAAAATAAAAATAAAACTGTGTTTAAAATTTGCCTTCTTTTTATTTATAGTACCTACTTTTTCAAGCTTTTTTAATTTTTAAAGCTATCTTAATGTATGACAAACTGCTTAAAAGTCTCAGTAAAAGTATTAGATACTGCGTCAACGGTGTCACGAACTATATACCCATCAGTTATAGATAAAATCTCACAGTGCACTTAATTTTCAATTATTTATATCGGACTTGATACTAAAAGAAATTGGTGAAATATTGTTATGCCCATAGACACACAAAATATTCAGCTAAAGACCTCTCTAAATCACAGTTTTGTGTATACAATTTTATTAGTAAAGTAAAGTAAAAGTAAAGTTACAGCCTATATACGTCCCACTGCTGGGCACAGGCCTCCCCTCATTTCTGAGAGGGGTTTAAGGCAAGGAAGTGTACGCCGCGCTGCCCCAATTTTGGCAATGTTGGTGAACTTCGCATGTCTTCGAAATATTTTTTTTCTTATTCTTCAGACATGCAAGTTTCCTCACGATGTTTTTCTTCACCGCCAAGCACGTGGTAAATCAGCTCTTAAAATTAACAATTTGGTGGCGGCGGGGATCGAACCCGGGTTACTCGTTAGCTGTAAATTTAAATTTAAATTAGATGGTCAACGCTCGCTGTAAATTTTACTAGTAAGTTTGCTAAAATTGACAATTACGATAATTCATGCGGTTAATAGCCACCGATCTGGATATTTTAAGTCTGACAGTATTTGATGCTGCAACAATAAGTGTTTAATAAAATTGTGTTTAATTTGATCAGTTACTTATTATTAGTTTATTTGGCAGTAAGTAGACGACGCTATTATTAGATTAAAATTATGAAAACCACAGTTTTGATTTCACCCTCTGGTACTCAGCGGCAATAAGTTGAGGTGCGATTGGCGTGGCTCAATCGTTCATCAAAGCCGCAAACATTTCTATAATACATGAATTAGGCATAAAGTGATGTAGAATCTATTAAAAATTCTGCTACTGTCAAAAATATACTATCAGCGCTGTTAGCGGTATGTAATGAAATTATTTTCAGATATATAAACTAAAGAAATAGCAATGTCGCAATGTTGTAGTTAATTGAGAAATTAGTATTAAATTATAGTTTATCAGTTTCTAGAGTATTACTTTATACACAAAACAATACCTCAGTGGTTTGATCTTTAATTTCTTGCACTTTTGAGTTCTTTTTTATTTTTTCTACTTTTAGTTATATTTATACTTCGGTTTAATTATTTCTAATATAAAATATAACTAATAATGCAGAAAGAAACGTTAACCTTGCCATTTTCCTAATAAATTATCTTCCCCGTTATGAAATCTATCAAATATTTCACCTCATTGTAAAGTAGCACAGCCCTGCTGTGGCAGAAAAATTCGTGGGCATCCATCAATTTTTCTGCCACAACCTTAAAACTTTTTTATGGATTTGAAATTAAGCTTAGAAAAATCCTTAATTTTATGATTTTTGATATCACTTTTATCTATTTAAGTAGTATTTTTTTAAAGAATATTAACCATGCTATAAACATTACTCATATTCCCCTTAACCACTCGTGGTAAGCTTAAATTGCTTGTGTTACGAGTGGTTCACGCCAGTAGTCGAATGGCGGATTCGAACCCACGACCTTTTTGAGTTCGCGGTCCGCGCCCTGCCATTAGCTAGCGTTCGCTTGTCACTTAGTTACTAGGTACAAAATTTATTTATTTCTACTTAAATGAAATAAGTAAAGACCAAAAAACTGAACGTTAGAATTTTAAATCAACTATGAATTTAATTATTTGAACATATAAATGTAATTTATTTATAAAATTTAATCTATTAGTAACTGGAGGCAAAATGTAACTACTTTTTTTATTTTACGGTGGATACTTTATTACGCAATGGTTAAAACTAATTTTAGGCTTTATTTATAAATAATATATTTATTAAAACATTAGTCAGCAATCATATAAAATAAAAATTAACAACTAAGAAAGAAAACACTTAACCCTCCTATTTTGATGTTTTATAATCGGATAAAAAGTAGCCCATAAGTTGCTTCTTTTACACGCATAACTTTTTACAGAGTAGTCCGATTTTGATAATTTTTTTTTTATTGTTTAGGGTATACCTAGAAATTGGTCCCATATAAATTTAGAAAAAAATTCTTACCCTATGGGTGGGAAAATAGGGGATATTTATTAAAGAGTATTCCGATTTTGATAATCCTTTTTTTATTGAATAGGGTATACCTACCTCGAAACTAGTCCTATATAAATTTGGAAAAAAAATTTTACCTAAGGGTGGGAAAATAGGCTATAATATTGCTTACTCACAGATTTTAATGCTGAGTTGTGTAATACAATATTACATAAAAATTACATTACTGAATGAGATAGTAGTAGTAGAGTAGCCGTAGAATACTATACAAACACTAGCACTTCGATATACCGACAGTCAACTTGGCACCGCTGAAGGGACTGTAACACCCCCCAAATTTAGACGGAATCAAAGGCTTTCTCATAGTCTACATACGCAAGTCAAAGTGGTAAATTGTACTTTTCGGACTTTTCGGTCTCATAGTCTACATACGCAAGGCAAAGTGGTTTATTGTACAATTTGCCGAAGGGTATGTATGTGATCTATGGTACTAAACTACTAAAGCCTTTTCGGAAACCGGCTTGTTCGGGAAGCTATCGTTGATTCTGCGTGCGAGATGATTCGTAATGACTCTCGAAAACACTTCGCAGACGCGACTCAGAAGGGAAATTGGTCTGTAGTTCTTCAAGAGAGCGTTGTTGTCTTTCTTGAAAAACAAGATCACCGTACTTCTACTCCACGCCTCCGGCGTAATCCCACCATGAAAAACGGAATTAAAGAGCTTCTGAAGGACTTCAAGCACCGGTTTTCCACCCGGTTTCATAAGCTCCGCTGTAATTCCATCCTCGCCTCAGACTGACGTCCGGGATATCATCGCCAAATTTATTTGAAATTTCTATATCATTCAATTTCAATGACTGTATTATCATTCGTAATAAAAAAATATAACTCTTCCAAATTTCAAGCGATATTTCCACAACTATTTCTTCTACGGTAGCAACGCGCCGGGTACCAGCTAGTTTTTATATTAAATTAGCACTTATTTTGAGCGTATATTCCGAACAACCCCCGCATGGGTGTAACATGAACACGTCTTCTTCTGACGGCTTAACTGTTGGCAGACACTATTATTTTTTTATGTGTGAGCAGCTATGCAGGTCTAGAGAAAGAGACCAGTATCACTGCGACCTAAAAGATCTATTGTGATCGCTGCTATGGCTATAGTTCTCTGCTAAGCCCTATGCCTTCAATGAATAGAAGGAGTTGCTTAGCCATGAGCAATTTCATTTCTTCTGGGCGGAGTACATAGTTTCCCAGATGAGTGTTACGTTTGCGCATTAAGAGTCTGCAATCAGTTAGGATGTGCAGAGGCGTTTCTTCCGTTATGGAACAGAACCGACACATCATTGAGTTGCTTAGTCCCAGGATGGACATGTGCTTTTTAAGACAACAGTGTCCAGTTAGAGCTCTTGCCAGAATGCGCAATTTATTTTTACTTAATCCCGTGGCTTCCTGGCAGACACTATGTAGATGGTTAAACAGAGCATAGTGCTAGGTTTCAAACCAGTTTATTCGATAGACGAAGTCTGCGTGGAACACAGCTCTCTCATGAACGAATAATTTTTATCAAAAGATCGAAAAACTGCATTTCGTTCATCTGATTTTTCATTTTCGGCGAATCAAAACTTTTTGAAGGATTTGTTTTCGTTGCAGTCTTTGAATTTTCTAAATCTGAATACAATTGATAAATCTTATGAACTCACACCGAATGCACTTCAACAAACCAAGTTACTTATCTAAACCGCAGATTGTACATGTGTGTTAGGTACTGTGTGTACTGTACTGTAAAGTGAAAGAATTAAATAATAAGTGATTGTCGAATTGACAATGCTCAGGATAAGTGGCGCGCTTTGGGAAAGGCCTATGTTCAGCAGCCGACTGCCGCAGGCTGATGATGATAATGATGAGTTGACCAAGTCGATATAGATCCATAAGCACGACGAGGCGCCGGCAGTAGGCGACGAGAGAAAAAAACAAGACAGCATGTATGATATCTGTAGTCAAACTGGTGGGAAAATATGAAAATGTATGTATGCATTTTCACTGTCAAAATTATACATCCAAGTACAGACTAAGAAGGTTAGTGAAAAATCGTGACATTTGGCATCCCGATCGAGGGTGAATCGGGATGTCACCCGGCCCCATGAAAATAGGGATGCCGCGCAAATTGGGTACCGGGCAACACTAGCCACAGAGTAATATTACTTAAAAATTTTTTGGAATGAAAATTCTTTGAACTTTCGGAGTGCATTGCTCTTTGGGCTCTTGACCGTAGGCGGACGCCCAAGTTGCCTACGCCTTGCACCACTTCTCTCTGTCGCCCGAGGCCATGTCTCTCTCGGCCCCTGCCTTGCTACGCCACTGTCCACTAGGACCCTGACCTTCAACAGGTGGTATTGCGATCGTGGTACTAGACGGGAAAGGTATAGAGAGCTTGTTTATTTATTACAGGCCGTGAGGCATTCCATCTTAGCCTTGAGAGGTGACAACTTATCTGTAGCCATCTTTTTTTAAGTTGTTTGCAAGTGCCTATGAGCAGCAGTAGCCGCTTACCATCAGATGGACTGTTAGTAGTTTGTTACTTCAGTTTTATAAAAAAAAAAAACTTTAATCACAATATGTACTAACAAAATTTACGTAGTCAATATGTTTATATATTACAAGGATGTTCTTGTATATGTACTTAATATAGTTACATTATTATTAGAAACGTTGAAATCAAATTTTTGTCAAAATTGAACTATTCCCATACGTTAGGCTCAATTTACACTGCTGCGGAACGGAATGGAAGTGAATTTTCGTAACAAAATTGTACATAGTAAAATGAGACTTTCGATAATTGTGTAACGCCCATAGAATGCTATAATACATCGCCCATACTAGTTATGAGCCATTTCCACAGACTTCGCCAGTAGCTACGGGAATCCTCGAGAATTCCCCGGAAGACGCGCGACTTTTTGGCTCATAATATCTAGTTTGCGCGTTACACAATTAGCATAATGGACGCTACACACGGTCAGTTCAATTGATCAGTTCAAATATTATATTGATATTTTTTTAAATATTGAATTTTCGATATATTGTTAATTATAAACATATCAATATCGGAGTTATATATATATATATATATATATATATATATATATATATATATATATATATATATATATATATAAGTTTATCTATCGATATATCGAAATTTCAATATTTAATAAATTTCAACAGTTTTAGTTAGAACTGATCAGTTGAACTGACCATGTGTTGAATGAAAAAAATTCACTTCCATTCCGTTCCGCAGCAGTGTAAATTAAGGCTTACAGTCACCAATATTGAAAACAACGAGCTATAACATGTGTGAGTAATTCGTCGCATCAGCCGGTAGTTGACATGCCGACGTCACGGTCTTAAACCACTATATACTACGTAGTACAATGACATCACATCAGAATCAGAACGACTATTCGGAAAAGCCGAGACATTCCCGCACATGCGTGGTTTTCTCGGTGTTTGTCTCTCGTGTACCTACGTCAACTCGAAGGCTCGAAGCAGGCTGGGTGTCAGTCACACAACGCCGGGCGTAGTGCGCGGAAGGGCATTTTAGTTAGTTCATTTTCGTTATATACGCGAGTAGATTGCGGTGTTATTTTTTGCATTAAGAATTTTGTTGAATGACTAAACCGTTGTTATTTTTTACATTGTATGTTTGTATGTGACTCAGTGGGGTTTATTTGCATTAAGAATTTTGTTGAATGACTAAACCGTTGTTATTTTTTACATTGTATGTTTGTATGTGACTCAGTGGGGTTTATTATCAGTGATATCTATCAAAATTGTGGTGTTTCCAGTTATGTGAGCGTGTATTAAACAGTCACAAGTTATTTGCATGGTAATTAACTGCCAGGTACATCAATTAGGGTCCAGTTATCGCAGGATGTAGCCAATGCCAGGTTAAATTTATATACGTATGTCAATGCGATAAAGCTTTGTTTCTAATTTTTACTAGTTTTTTTCATATCAGATGTATTAAAAAAAATTCACTATAAACTACTGATAACTTATTTTATTTATTATTTATTATTTTATTCGATTAAAAATGTGTTTTTTATTTATTATGTTTAATGTTTGGTGGTAGCTCATGACTATAGATAAAGTTAATTAGTACAAGCTAAATATGAGATGCAACCAATATCTTTTATATCAATATATATATATATATATATATATATATATATATATATATATATATATATATATATAAACTATAAAAACGCTATAAAAGATAGGTACAGACTCAAACTACCATCATCCGTGCCACCCACTCTGATATCTTGGTTTCTAGTGTCATAGAAATGGACAAAAAAATATTATGATACTCGTAAGTTGACTGCCTCGTTGGTTTAATGATTGTAAGCGCGGCTATTGATTATGTGATCCTGGGTTCGAATCCCGGATCGAACCAAAATCAGTTTTTGAATTTTTCTGTCAAGAAATTTTCAGGAGCAGCCCAGAGTCAGTAAGTTAGCGGTGTTTCACCTCCATGCTTCTAAAAACATTCGTAAAGCTTTGGAAAGTCTAGCGCCTGATCAGTCCCATCGGATTATATCATAGTGAAGAGAAAAAGGAGGACACCTGTGCTTACGCACAAACTCGTGCTCTATAATCTTGTGCAGATGGTTTGTCTCCGTTGAGATGCCGCCGTGATCGTGATTCAGTGTGGAAGATACCATTACATGATTCTAAGCATACTTTAACAAAAATATGATGTAACCTTTTTATATGTCTGTACTGTGGGAAAACACTAGTCTAAACAGATAGATACATGCTAGGCGCATACCGTAAATAATAACGACCTTACCGCTTACTTGGCGGCTCCTCTTAAGGCCTTCCTAAGGCTTGCCACGTTTTACACTCGCGTGTCTTCGAACACCGTCTTGAATACAATTCATTCACTTGCGTCTCCATCGAAGACCGGAAGTTCATGAAACATAAAAAATAAAAATTATTTTCCTAAATTATTTTCGAATTGATGGGTAAATCTTTTGAATACCAATAATTATCCCCTTTTCTGTCCAAGAATCCATCTGGGTTTCCACCTATCAACATTTCACCTCTGCCGTAAAGCACGGTACGTACTGCTGTTTTTCAGTCTAAAGAGTGTAGGGAGAGAAATTTTATCATATTCAGTGGTGTAAACGCATCTGTACCCATCCTTTTTTTCCTAAAGTTGGTTGCAGGTAAAAATACGGTGCTAGATTTAAAAAATTACTTTAAATCATAATATTCACACGGAAACATTTACATCATCATTCATACGAGGGTCGCCAATCGTTTCAAAATAATCGGACAAAATAAAAAATAAAAATATGACTTGCTTTTCACGAAAATTATAAGAAAGCTAAATATTAATAGTGTCGTAGGCATATATATTAAAATAATATGCACAATTCACTTTTTACAGTCCTTTTTATGGAGAGACAATTTCATCGTTGATTATTATTATAACACAGGCATTAAGTACACGAATGCTACACTTAAATGTCTTCTTATTCTTCATCAACCTGTAAAAGTCTACTGTTAGGACATGGGTTTCTACCGTTTGCTGCCTTAATCGTCAAACATCATGCAGATCGTGGTTCACTGTACCGGACGTCTCGCAACATTGACGTTGCTCCTCGTCGTAGTTCTGGGCATTTATGCCTGGCATAACGAGGTGGTTATACCACCACCTTTTGGAAGCCGTTAGATGTGTCTGGCATTTCCTATTATTGCCTCTAACGACACCTGCGAGACGAAATGGGGTACTAAATTCTTGCCGCCAACACTCTGCAACACCTATAATAATAAATAATAATACCATCGACAATGAATTTCAGTCACAGCGGCCTAAAACGGAATGCCGCACAGCCTGTAACAGCAGTGCAAACACTCCTATTTAGTGAAAAAAATACATATGAGAGTGGTGGTATTTAACCGGACGGACTAGGCATAAAAAGACAAAGATTCGTACACCGTAAACTAATAAAAAAAAGTTTTTGTATAACGCATGATATCCTTTGAGACTTGTCTGATTAAAAGATCTTTAGTCACATTTCACTTCCTAATCAATAAGATTGTCAATAAGAGCTCCAAGCCCAGGTTTTGTAAAATATAGTTAATGTGTAATATAGCCTCGACGTGGTAGGGCCATGCTGGAGCTATAGTAGTAGTATAGTTGCAGCACGAGTCGTCCGGTCGGTTCGCCCGGGGAGGACCACGCTCTCATTTTATTGGAAAAAAGGCATTCTATCTAAGTCCTCACGGGTGACATCGTATTTGCTTTTTTATTCATAATCGAGGATAGATGTAGATGTTTATGGGCCACAGCAACCACTTACCATCAGGTAGACTGCGTGCTCGTTTGTTACCTTTATCCTATAAAAAGGTTTTCTCATATAA
Organism: Parnassius smintheus behrii; assembly: GCA_036936625.1. Taxonomy (NCBI): domain Eukaryota; kingdom Metazoa; phylum Arthropoda; class Insecta; order Lepidoptera; family Papilionidae; genus Parnassius; species Parnassius smintheus. Next base: position 19,786,083 of record JAUPFT010000005.1, on the reverse strand, counting down.
GTTCCTTAATAGCTTTCAAAAACTGGAAACTATAAAATATCGAAATAGAATCTTATGCTACCGAATCCAAAATATCTGGCAAGTTGCGATGACTTCTTACAAACTATCAGTTTGCAAAGTATCAGGCATATGATCAGCATTACAACCTTTAGACCATTAGATCAATGAGGCAGTCAACACATATAAATGGTAAGAGTCCTTATCAATACGTGATAGTAGGGCGTCTTTTCTATATTGGATGGTATCTTTTGTTCTTAAGTAATTGTCAGACTTGGTATCACCTTATTTATTTTTTGCGCTAAGAAGTAGTGCACCTACTGCTTTTTTCAGGTTTGAAGGGTAAATGACTAAGTATAATGAAAGCTATGATGTATAACTTATGTGTGACCTTTGTTTACAACTGTTAATGGTCTGTAGTAACCAATTAATGCATAAGTCCGTACTAAAATCGAATATTTGGTAGCCCTATTCATAACCACTGTGATTCAGTATGTGTAAATAATAATTATAAGAACAAAAGACGGGTTTGTCCAAAGTTTGCTTATTAAATCCGCTGGGTCTGTTACTTTGCTTCTCTGCGATTTAATAATAATATATATCCTTAGTTTTTTCGAAATGTTGACGCTATTTATGTGATCCATATATATTGAATGCTTATTCATTTTTGAGTATATTTTAGAAGAGTTGTTAAAACTTCCAAATATAAAAATGAATAGTGCTTCAAGTTTGTTTCGAGAGAGAGAGAGAGAGAGAGGAAGCTTTAAATATTTAAGATAACAATGTTCGGGACGCAGGTAGGTGACCCTAATTGAATATACGTCAGGTGTGCGATCTGGCGCGCTTACCACCTGTCCAAGTTCACTTAAGTGAAGTTTTGACATCAAAAGCCATATGGAGATATTTTGTTGTAGTTTTGGTAATAAGTTAACAATGTCTTTGGTTTTTGTAAAACGTAATAGTGATTTAACACTTCCGACACTACCTCTAAGTGAAGCTAAAGAAGACAATTGGTTTCGTTACTCACAAGAAAACCTGCCATGAATACGAACACTACCACGAGATTATGACTTTTGTACAAATTTTTGATATTATCATACTAATTATATTATTGTATATTATTTAATGTAAAGATAACAACAAAAAACTTGACGTTTGATAACCCGAACAAATATTAATCTTCCACGAAATGTCAAGGCACGAGTAGAAGTCGTAGAGTATTACGTATAATCTAGTATATAGTCAGTAATCTATGCGTATAATATTTTTAATAAAAGAGTAATACCTACCTAAAAAGATTTCTGGCAACATGTATTTCTCTCTATGGATCATGATGATATCATTATCATGACTAGACCCATCATGACATTATCATGACTAGAACAATTTTTTTTAAATAATATCTATTCCACTTTTGCCATGTTCCTGTTTTTTTTTTCTTTCCATAAATGAATTATTTTAAAAACTAGAAGCCTTTTAGAATTGCCAAAAACGGCGGTATAATTTGGTATAGTTTTGCCGCCGTTTTTAGACATACCGCAAACAAATTAAAGAACCGTAACAGAAATATACAGATATTGCTACAAACCGGTTATATTGTGCTGGAAAATAAAATTAAAAAAGTCCACTTTTGAAAGAGGATTCAGGGAATGATTTACATATTCTTAAATATAAAATTCGAGCTGAAATTCTCTCTCTCGATTGTCTGGCCCGGTTATTCGGGCACAACGCGACGTTAGTGGATCGATAAAAAGTAAAAACCTATTCTTCAAATTTCTTGCAGTCTAGATATTTTATATTCTTGAGTAATATCAGAAAAGGCATATTAAGATCAGATAAGAATCACTGAGATAAAATTAAATACATATTGGATTTTTAATATTTGTGGTCGGGTCTTTGTGAATGTGAATTCATAAACAAGAGTAAAGAAGAGTTTAATAAAGACTCCAGAGTTCATTGTAACAAAAGTTAAAGGTTGCAGCCAAACGTAAATCGATACAATCATACAAACTTGTTTAGTTTCTTTATCTGAGTGTTTGTAAAGTTAATGATTTTTCTTGTAATAGATATTTATTTAAATTACTAAAGCTTGGGATCCTATAATTAATAAAATTAAATCCGAATCCCTAGTATACCTTTGCAAGACTTCAAGATACATAAAGTTTATTCTGCGTAGATCGGACCAAAATTAATAACAGCTGAAGGTACTCCCGGTTAATTATGACATCGCGACATTAAACACCTTAATCTCCCCCGTAACCGTGGGTGCTGCAAAGCACGCGAAACGGTGGGAATTAAAATAAGTTAAAAGTAAATTAAACGCGGTAAAATTGTTTAAGGTATATTTATTTAATTAAAAAATAAAACTGTGGTTACCAATCTATCTGCACACTGTGACAACTAAGGCAAAATTTCCTCCCATGAGGCATTTTTAGGCTTTACGTGCTTTCCGCCTGCACCAATCTATCTGGCTTTCCCAATCAACACCAATGAAATTGATAGTTGCAATTTGAACTGCTGATTTACCACGGGCTCGGCGGTTAAGGAAAACATCGTGATGAAACCTGCATGTCTGAGGAATAATAAAAAAAAATATTCCGAAGACGTGAAGTTCGTCAACACGTATTAGGACGGGTTTTAGGGCAACTTCTTTACCCTAAAACCTTCTCAGAAATGAGAGGAAGCCCGTGCCCGGCCGTGGGACGTACAAATGCTGTAACTTTTCTGTCTCCGGACAGCTACTAAGAATTATTTAATGAAAAAATTTTTATGGTCCGACTCGGGATTCGATACCGAGACCTCGTGATCAGCAGTTGCACCAAATTTCATTTCCATATTTAACTATTTAACTATTTCTTTTGCAACACGCTGGGTTAGGTGTTAGGACTTTCCCCTTCAATGAAGATAGTCGCTTGGCAAGCGGGTTGGCAAATGTAGTTTTTTTTTATTTTTAGTCGTTATAAGAGAGACGCTGCTAACCATCTCCTGATTCGCTTCCCTCTGTCGCCTCTTACGACACCCACGGGAAGATATGGGGCAGTGGATCATCTTACACCGTCACTACACGGCCGCTCGTGAACAGCACAGGAATTTAGGTCTTTTTCTCACATACATATAATATTTTTTTTACCCTATACCTTTAAACGAGCAATTCTTGTATATATATATATATATATATATATATATATATATATATATATATATATATATATATATATATATATATATATATATATATATATATATATATATATATATATAAATATATATAATCGGAATCTCGGAAACGGCTCCAACGATTTTCATAAAATTTTGTGTGCAGGGAGTTTCAGGGGCAATAAATCGATCTAGCTAGGATTTATTTTTAGAAAATGTCTTTTTGTCCGTGTTTATAGGCAATGAAAAGCTGCTATAATATCGTTAGAATAAGAAGGTAAATTTTGACAGTTTATTGATGATTACAAATAGCTTAATTGTTATATTGGGCAGTCACAAAATCGTTATACCATGGGTCGAGCCCAGACCGGCCGACCGACTTTTTTAAAAAAATTTTTCAAGTTCCTTTCTTTTTTGAGAAAATCTATTTTTGCGAGCCCTTTTTTTTGGTATTTTTTAAAACACGAAAATTTAATTTTTTAATTAAATAACCAGTTCAGTTTTTTCTATTATGTCGCTATGATCAAAAAATATTATTCGTATTTCATCAGTATGTAATTTGTATCTAAATATAATTCCCAAAACACACGAATAAAAAAAAACCGAGCGAGAAATACCCAGCAAAGCTCGGTCAACCGGGTACTATAAAATTAAGTGACAAACTGACGAACAATTTGATGGTAGTGGCTACTGCTGCTGCAGTCAATGGGTACCATCAACTATTTTCTAACAATTATTTTGATTTTCATTACTACAACCACAAGACCAACGAGGCCATTTATAAAGTAAAAGTAGTATAATTTACTGGCTCTCTGTACCCTTCAGACTGGAACACAGCAGTATAAGCTCTACTAAGGTACGTGAAGGTAATATGGTACCTTAAGCTAAGCCGCCCTATAAAACCAAAACTAGGAGGAGGATAGGAGGATAGATACAAAAACACAAAGTTTATACTATAGTTACTATTATATTTAAAAAAAAATAGCAAACAAGCTCTGGCAATAATTAGGAACACTTGAACCTTAAAAACTAACGACGCTACACAATACTAAAATTGACTAAAGAATTCATTATAATGTCAACTGTCAAAATGGCGTCGATGAAGCAGCGCCTTTTAGAACCTTTAATATTTGATTGACTGATAAGCTGAGCAATCGTATCACAGAGTCATCTATGCAAACAAGGCTGTAGTTTTTGAGTTATAAGAAAGTAACCATATTGACCGGATGACCGTATTACTCTCATCTAGAGGCACAGCCAGGCAGAAAAGAAGTAACACCCAATGATATTATAAGTAAAACATTGGTAACACCTAATTTTCTTGTTTAAAAAATTTTTATACCCACATTAGTGTCATAGTGTATTATGGAGCCTTTTTACAAATATTTTGCACATGGATCAAACATTTTCGGGGGTTCAAGGGAACATACGGCTCCGCAGCGCCGTAGTTAAATAAAAGCTAAAATATTTTGCCATCGAGTCCACTACCATATTCCAGCAATAAAAGTTTGTTGCATTTATCAGGTTATAAATAACTTCAATCCACCTCTAATGCACTTCGAACTAGACCCTGACTAATTAAGTAGCCGGGAACGGTATAGGAGTTTATACGAATGTGACTGCGGCTCTGACACATGACTCTGATTGCGTTAAAATTTAAACTATTTTGTTTAATGCTTTTAAGATATTGAACTTGACATTGGCTACAAAATGTTTATCTATAGAAATAATCAATCTAAATAGAACTTGGTTGTTGTAAAAGTTGGTTAGACATGAATAATTTAGTGAGAAAAGAAAAGGTGTTGGGAAAAGTGTTGGAGGGTGGATGAGAAGGGATGTTGGTGCGCGGTTGCGCTGGGGGAGAGCTTCGGCATTCGCTTGCTGAGAGGACGAAGGCTCTGGCGGCTAAATACCATGCACTGTGCTCGCCGGCGCGAGAGGAATCTCGCAGCGTCGAGCGGAACCGTCCAAGACATCGCAAGTCGCAAACGCGATGGTATGTTAAGGTTAGTGGAGTTCTTGGATTTGGATATCGATATATCTAAAAATTCTGAAACTTTCATCGATGATGAAAGTTTCAGAATTTTTAGATATATCAATTTTTTTATTAGGTAATTTAAGAACACCTATAAGACCTATTAGTTAAGTAGGTACATATAGTTTATGGAATACTTAGGAATTATAGTCAGTAAGGTTGAACTGAAGAAAATATCGATCATAATCGTATGTACTCGTACCTAGTTGCTGATTAACTTATCTAATCTAACTTGAATTCCGAGAAGACTGATTATATGGAATAAATAGTAGTGATTTGTTTTTACGCATGTACAATACTTTTTATATGCTGTGCTTCTATTATTTTATAGGTGTAAAGCTGACGAATCAATGACTGTAAGTTTCAAATATTAGTATGACAAGTAAGTAGCTATAAATAATGACTCATTTTTAAATCGCACAAACATGTGTTGAGACTTAAAAGAAGTGAATTTACGTGTGACCATCATTCATATTCGTAAAAAAACGTACAATTAAGTATGACCGGTTTCATAAATTTATATTTAAAAATGAATGACGATTTTTCTGTAATGCCTTGTAATGGCAAAATTATATTACTCACTTTCACCTTTACATTCACTCTGTGTCCTGTAAGTCGAACTAAAAAATATTGACCATAAAATTGCGTGTTATGGATTCACGTAAGGTAACGTTTCGCGTGGTTATCTTTAATAATTTTCTTGAGTTTAAATGTTACCCTCTCCATAATTTTTTCAATCAAAAATATGAAGTTACTGTTATTATTCAGATTTTTAGTTACATTTTTTTAAGTTTAGAGGGTGGAAGACGACGCGTTTATGAATGTGGTATATTATGAAACCTCATAAAAATACTAAAATACGTTGTATTTAAATCATAACAGTAAAAATTTTTCACACAGCTTGTTTTTTGCTTATCCATTGAGCAGATAAAAGAAAGCAGAGGGGTTACTATGAATGTATGGTGATGGCAGCAGACAAACTTATACCTAAAAATTAACTAATTATTAATTTATTTATAGTAGCAGGGATGGTAGATATGATAGGGATATAGAACGACGAGTAAATGCAGGGAATAGAGTGAATGGGGCACTACACTCTATTATGAAGAACCATAATGTGTCAAAACAGGCACGTATGGTAATTCATAATGCTGTGTTAGTCCCTACTTTAATGTATGGTTGTGAAAGCTGGGTGTGGCAGAAGAAGCACGAAAGTAGAATAAATGCTGTAGAAATGCGGTCTTTAAGGAATATGCTAGGGTTGAATCTGAATGACAGGGTGAGAAATTGCGTGATAAGAGATAAATGTGGTATGCAAGATGATGTTGTGACCAGGATTAAGAAAGGAATGCTTCGGTGGTTTGGTCACGTAGAAAGAATGAATGAGGAAAGAGTGACAAAGCAAATTTATATTAAATTTATAGCAAATTTATAGGGAAGGGACGCCCTAGAAAAAAGTTTATCGACCAAATTGGCGATATTTTGAAAATGGGCCACGTTAGAAGTACCCTTAACCGACGAGCATGTATGCGTAGATATATGGATGTAAAGGAGGCGAGAGACGTGTGTCAGGATCGTGCCAAACGGAAGTTTGTAGTCTCTGCCTACCCCTCTGGGTGACAGGCGTGAGTGTTTATGTATGTATTATAGTAGCTTACTATTTAAGAGTGCGGACTGCACTCCCATAAGGTCGAAAGTTCAAATCCACCATTCGACTACTTTCGTGATCGTGAACTGCTCCTCACACTGACGAGTGATTCAGGTAGTATTTGTAATTTTAAAAAAGCTACTAGTATTAGTTTTTTTAAATTACTACAAAAAATTACCCTGCTAGAGCTCGATTTCAGGATCGACATTATACAACACGGTATTCAGCTCTACACACTGAATTCACCGCGTAGACGTGAGCAATCGTATAATGTATACGTCATTAATCATTAACCATTCTGGTCAAGGCTTGAGTTATGTGACGGGCGACGTTAATGTCGATATTCGCCGTGTGGATGTTGCGACAGCTCAATCAGATCTGAATGCAGAATGCATCATCGCATACCAGACTTCCAATATTGTTTTAGGTAGTTATGTAATGTTTCCTTTCCTCGTATGTAATCTGCATTTCGAAAGTTATCATTTCACTTTTTTGTTTTGAGTTAGTGCGTTAAAACATGGCAAGGACACATGTAAACAAGCAGTCTCAAAAATAAAATAGGTACTTCATATTAACCTTTCAGAAATGAAATGAGACCTGCAGATCGTATGTACGAGTGTTTAAACCGATATTAAACTTTTTTCTATTAGTTATAATGACAATAATATTTTCAAGGGCTGTGGTAGCTCAGGTGCTAAACGCTCGCTGTAAAATTTCACAGCACGCGAGCAACCCTGGTTACTCGCGTGCTGTGAAATTTTCGCACCCCGCCCACCAATGAAATTGTTACTTGTAATTTTAAGTGCTGATTTACCACGTGCTTGGCGGTGAAGGAAAACATCGTGAGGAAGGAAGAAAGAAATGTCTGAGAAATAAAAAATAAATATTTCGAAGACAAGTTAGCCAACACGCATCTCATCAGAAATGAGATGAGCCTGAGCCGTATATAAACTGTAACTTTAAGTATAACATTTCCAAAGAAGCTACATACATACATACATATAATCACGCCTCTTTCCCGTAGGGGTAGGCAGAGACCACTTCTTTCCACTTGCTACGATCCTTACATACTTGTTTCGCTTCGTCCACTTTCATTATTCCCTTCATACATGCTCTACGGTTTAGGGTACTCTTAACCTGGCCTTTTTTCAAGACGTCCCTAATTTGGTCTAGAAAAGTCCGCCTAGGTCTACCCCTTCCAGCACTTTCATTCACACTCGCCTTATACACTTTTTTCGTCAATCGTTCTTCATTCATTCTCTCGATGTGGCCAAACCATCTCAGCATACCTTTCTCAATTTTTGTCACTACATCTTCTTTCCGACCACAACGTTTCCTTATCTCACTATTTCTTATCCTGAGTGACAGGATAAGAAATAGTGAGATATATATTTAACTCCTATCATAGTTCTTAATGTTCTCATCTCAACTGCATTTATTCTACTTTCATGTTTCTTCTGCCATACCCAACTTTCACTTCCGTACATGAGTGTCGGAACCAACACCCCCTCATGCACAGCCAAACGAGCCTTGTTAGACACCTTCCGACTGCTCATAAAGGAGTGCAAAGCTCCATTCACCATGTTTCCTGCATTCACTCTTCTTTCGATATCACTCTCAAGAAGGTACTTACTTTACTTACCTAGGATTTATGAGCCGCACCTTTATGGATAAAGTTATCGTCAATTAATTACCGTTCATTATATTACTTTTAATTCGTATTAAAGTACCATTTACCTTAACATATCACTTATTTTTAATTAGCCGTTTTATGTATCACTGCCCACCATATTCGCATACTTGCGTTATGTTACAATTAAATCACTTTTAGACTAGTTTTACCTTGTAAAGTTATAGGTTTAGTATTTGTTAAAGAGATTTCTTTGTGTAAAAACATGTCAAATAGCTAGGGTATATTTATATGTATGTAGATACTGACAGGTAGAACATTTGTATCATCAACGTTGGAACGTCGGAGTAGAAGCGGAAAAGCTGAAATAGGGCGTGTCTGATTTAAATGAAGTACTTATTGACACAGTTTTCATTCTGATGTAGTCTCGCAGTAAGCATTTTATTATAAGGTATATATAGTGTGTATAGTTGACTTATTATCAAAACAAAATCGTGTTATCATATCGTTAGTCTCGAAAATGGCTCGACCGATTTTTATGATTTTTTTTGTCTGTATTTGAGTGGGTGGTTTATAAACTTAATTGGACCCGGTGGCGCTGTTGTCGAAATCCAGAAATCACCTGTGCAAAGCCGGGGCGGATCACTTGTCGAATATAAATTTGGGTGTATATAGGCCACATTATGGTTCACAGTAAGTGGATTGTGCGCTTCCTTGTCATCCTTATTCTATAAATAAAAAATATTTGAAGTCGGTTAACAAAGTTAGTAAATTCATCATCCAACGTTTGCATTTTGCTAAATTATCAGCGAACCGCGAACAGCGAACAAGCAAATAAGTGTATTTATATAGAGCTCGAGTTTTATGGTGTTCCTAATGAGTCATGAGTGACGTGTCTGCTGCAGTACACAATTCCATTGTTACTACCTAAAGTCTAAGCTTGTATCAGCGGTGTTATCGACTGGCCCTGGCATAGTCTATTCATAACTACGCAAACCAGCATTTACTATACTTATACCATTTTTTTTATAAATTTCTCAGAATTTTTACCTAAATGTTAGATGAATCTGGCGTATTAGATAGCACTCATTTCTAGGGATATATTTACCTGTACTTGATTTCAGAGATGGAGCAAATTAAGTTAACCAACGTGAACAAGAAATACGATATGAAATTCGCGCAATTCATTTCACGGTTAAGTTCAGTTTCATTTATTCACTGGAATTTTAAGTGTGTTTAATTTATAATTGGAGTTAAATTATTTAGGTTAGATATTCGGCTATGCTGATTCTTGTTATTTGAAATATAAGGACTTTCCGAGACTTATTGCTTTGATCGCCTATCAGCCTGACAGAGTGATGTAGTCAAATTCAAATATAACTAATTATTATTTGAATTTGACTACATCACTCTATATAATATGTCAAGCGTGATATAATCCGTAACGTATTCGTGTAAATATCATCAAATTGGAGTATAATGCGCTAATAATAATGATGAATATGTGTCTTTTGTTTATTATATTTAATGGATCAATATTGATGGTGTTTGCACACTGTGTTATCGAATAAAAACTGTTCTATCATCACATATCGGAAATAATATACAATCGCTAAGAGTGTGAACCATTTAGTACTGTATTTTGACTTCTCGTTTGAATGATAAAGCAGTGCTCGTATAATTAGACTGTGGAACATAATTTTGAGTTTATCGGTAGCAGGGCTTCTTATAAGCTTAAGCACAGAATAAATTATAGTACTACATAGCTTAAAAAACTTCTTACCTAATTCTACCACTAAGTGTCATTGTACCTGCTATTGTATTCCAGTGAAAAAAATAACAGGGCCGATATAATGCCAATGTGCCAAAATGAGCCATTAGATTTCGGAGGCATACCTATAGCCTGTAAGGGCTGTTATGATGATTACGATGATTGTTATGTATTGGCGTCGGAGTAATGTAATTTAGTCACGACAACCAAACTTTAAATTCGTTCTACACTTTTATATATTATTTTTATTTCACTAATTCCAAAATATATCATTTCAAAGAGTTTTTATTTCGTCTGAGATTTCAAAGTGCTGTGGATATTAACGGATTTTACGTATCTATTGCTCTAATAGCGACGTCGATTAGTGAACGTTCCAATCAATATTTTAATTAATGAAATGTTAATTGCAGTATTAAAAGTAAGGATTACAATATTCATGGGTCATCGAATACCAGGTCCACGACTAAGTAAGTGGTCCTTGAAAGTCGGCTAGATACTTGTAATATCGATTTCCAAGGTATCGAGGGCGACGAACCCGTGCTACTTTGACGCTCTCATTTTGTCAAGAGTCTGTCAAATTAAATCTATTAGAGGAAAATATAGATTATTCAAAGGTATTTTTGTAACATGTAGTCGGCCTTTCCTAGTCTAGATACTCGTACCAAACCCTCGACCTAGATCATTTATTCTTTTTATTTGATTCTCCTTACAGTACATTCCGTTTAACCATCTCATTTTAACTAGGCAAAAAATAATCTGGCTTGCGACTGGCAAAGTTAAACTCGCTAAACGTACTGGAAACAGAGTCCCTGACCGCCCTTACTTAGACCCTCTGAATAGGTCAGGTAATAACGCATCTTCATTTTGACTCTCAATCTAGGCATACACTTAGGTAGACTGTATGTTCGGTTAGATGGACTGTGCTTATTTATCACCCTTGTTTGTATAAAAACCAATAACTTTTTATGTATAACTTCTGTGACATAAATGAAAATTGTATTAAATAATTATAAAAATAATCTGCCAGTACTACAGTTCGTGTTCAAGTTAGAAATAATACACAATATAAAAACGTACATCATTAAGAACGTAAGCTTTTAAAATAAATCATATAAAAAACTCATTGTTATTATTTAAAACATTTATATGATGTGAATACCAGCGTCAAATAGCAGCTTAATGCCGCTGTGTTTCGTATGGTGAGTGTAGAGAACCGGAGACCCCTTTTATTGGAAAAGAGGCATTCCATCTTAGTCCTCAAGGCTGACAACGGATCTGCATTTCGATTCGCAATCGAGGATAGATGCAGATGTCTATGGGCCACATCAACCATTTACCATCAGGTGGACTGTGTGCTCGCTTGTCACCCTTTTCTTATAAAATAAAAAAAATACCTTCTTGGGTTCTAAAATCTAAAAAGAAAATTAGAGACACACTGGTTTTTTAACCGTTATCGTTACAGTGCTAGGGCCACGCTGCAACTATATTATGGTTGTAGCATGAATAGGTCGGCTCGAACGGGGTAGGACCACGTTCGCACGGAATAACAGCTTAAAATAGCAGCATCATGCTGCTGTGTTTCGTATGGTGAGTGTAGAAAACCGGAGACCCTTTTTACTGGAAACGAGGCATTCCATCTTAGTCCTCACGAGTGACGACGCATTTGCATTGTGATTCGTAATCGAGGATAAATGTTGATGTCTACGGGCCACAGTATCCATGTACCATCAGGTGAACTGTGTGCTCCTTTGTCACTCTAATCTATAAAAGAAGTCTATCAAAAGTCAACTGCTGAACATAGGCCTCCCACTGCTCCCACATACACTGTCTCATAGGGTGGATATTTGCCTGGCAAGCGGGTTCGCATAGTTACTTTTTTTAATTATTCTAGTTGTTAGTAGACGCTATTGCCTAACTGCCCATCTCCTGTTAAACTTCGTCTCTTACTACACCCGCGGGATAATATGAGAGTGGATATTCTACACCGCCACTATACACATTTATTTTTTTTAATTTCGTTATGTTTACTGTATTAGTCTGGAAAAAAAAAACTATTAACATCATAAAAGTTCATCACAGTACATAATTGTAACCGCGGTCATAGAAAGCGAGTGAAACATACCTGTTTTATTATGTATGAGCCGTGTACTCGGTATGTAGCTCGCCAATTTCCTAGAGAAATCTTTACTTGAAGTAGCAGAGTGCACTTGTTTACTTATTTAGGTATTAAGCCTAAAGAAACGAATATAAAAAGTTATTGATTCATACATGTGTACGCTAAGGTACTGATTGAAAGGGTCATGAAAGAAACTGATGGAAAAATTTGGGATGTGCAAGCGGGATTTAGAAAGGGAATGGGATGTACAGATCAAGTCTTTTCCATGCGCATGATCGCGGAGAAGTTTTTGGCCAAAAACCAAAAGGTTTTTTGTGCGTTCATGGACTTGGAAAAGGCCTATGACAGAGTGGATAGGGATTTGCTATGGCAAACACTGAACTCATTTGGGTTGAGCGCTGGCTTGATACGGGCATTGGAGTCTCTTTATAGGGACTCTAGTGCTTGTGTTAGGATCAACGGGGTCTACTCGGACTGGTTTGACATCCATAAAGGTGTCAGACAGGGCTGTGTGGCTTCCCCGTGGCTGTTCAACCTATTTATGGACAGTTGTTTGCAAAATTTGAAAGTTGAAGAATGCGGATTAAGAATGGGTGAGTTAACCGTCAAATGCCTTTTGTACGCCGATGATCAAGTCATTCTTGCGTCGTCGGCGGCCGAGTTGCAAATGATGGTTACATTGATGAACGGATCATTAAAAGAAAGGGGTATGAAAGTGAACGCAAGTAAGACGAAGGTTATGGTTTTTGAAAGAGAAGAAAGTAAAACGATTTGTGAAATAAGAATAGAAGGGGAGTTGATCGAGCAAGTAGATGAGTTTGTATATTTGGGCTGCGTATTTAGCAGGGATGGGAGATATGATAAGGATATAGAACGACGAGTGAACGCAGGAAATAGAGTAAATGGGGCCTTGCACTCTATAGTGAAGAGTCAGAATGTGTCGAAAAAGGCACGTATGGCAATTCACAATGCTGTGTTGGTCCCTACTTTAACGTATGGCAGTGAAAGTTGGGTGTGGCAGAAGAAGCACGAGAGTAGAATAAACGCAGTAGAAATGCGGTCGTTAAGGAGTATGTTAGGGCTGAATCTGAATGACAGGGTAAGAAATTGTGTAATAAGAGAAGAGTGTGGTTTGCAAGACTATGTTGTGACCAGGATTAAGATAGGAATGCTTCGGTGGTTTGGTCATGTGGAAAGAATGAACGAGGAAAGGGTGACAAAGAAAATTTATGTTGCAGAAGTGAATGGCAGAGTCGGAAAGGGACGCCCTAGGCGAAAATTTATCGACCAAATTGGCGATTTATTGGAAACGGGCCAAATTAGGAGTACCCTTAACCGACGAGCATGCATGCGTAGGTGTATGGATGTGAAGGAGGCGAGAGAGGTGTGTCAGGATCGTGCCAAATGGAAGTCTGTAGTCTCTGCCTACCCCTCTGGGTGACAGGCGTGAGTGTTTATGTTATGTATGATTCCTACATTACAGTATATGGAAGTCCAGTGCTGAACATGGACCTCCCATGAATTGCCCCATTAGGGAAATTTTTGCCATAGTTGCCACGCTTGGTAGACACAGTTTTTTTATTACTTTAGCCCTTAAGAGGAAGATGCTGTGCAGCTGCATATCTCCTGTTTCAGTTTTCGCATGTCGCCTTTTAAGAATCCCACGAGATGATATGCGTTAGTGGATGCATTCCCGAAGGTCAGTTCACAGACAAAGACAGACAGAGAGACGAGGCGAGACGAGACGCGAAGCGACTGTGCTTAAAGAGACCAGTGCGGTGGTTTCGCACCGCACAGCCTCGTAAAGTCGGTGGCAGCGCACTTGCACGCTGCGCCTACCGACGAAGCACCGCTGCGCTGGGTCTTGATATGATCCGCCGCACTGCGCCGCGAGGAATTTCGAGGTGCAGCGCGGTGTAGTGCGACGCCGCTGCGCATATTAGAATTATGTCATTAAAATGTGTATATTTTTGTTTAGTTAATAAATTTATATTTTGAATTTACTATCTTAAAAAGTCCAAGTGCGCCGCGTCGCGTCACGTCACATTTCGTGTGAGCTGACCTTTACGCTGCCAATACACTGCAAGGTACAATTGGTTTGATTCGAGCTGTATGAAGTATGAACAATGAATTAATTAATGAATATAGTTTATTGTACACCACAAACAAATTTACAAAGAACAAACGTTATCCATGATAAATACATGATACCGATAAAATAAATGTGTGGATAAACTTTTTTGTTTTAACGATTATTATTTTTATATAAATATACATGTTCACTGTCAGTATTAAAGCAAAAATTCACGGATTTTGTGGTGATACTTTTTTGGTGATTTGTGGTAAAGAGTTTAAAAAAACACGTCTGTATCAAACATATACCAGAATAAAAGTTATGGAAATGACTGTGAAAAGTGCAAGTGTTAAAATATAAGTAACAGATAGGCAGGAATACGAACGTGCATTTGGCATAATCCTAACGCACCTCTCGTGCTCCTTTTACATCCATATATCTATCATCTACGCATACTGGTTATGTTACATGTTCGTCGGCAACTTAATTTGGCCTACGTTATTTTGGTCAATAAGCTTCGAAAATAACTAAGAATTTTATTAAAGAAATGTGAGTGATAAAATATTTGAATTAAATTAATATCTAAGAATACGTCGAACAAAACAAAAAAATGGTATTGGAAAAAATGACGATAGTACAGAGTGATACAATTACAATTCGTGCGCGTCATAGCCTTTCACCTTTGACTTTTACAGCTTCATTTATCTCCCTCTCGAGACCTTTTACGTATCATGCTTCTAATAATAACTTCGTACTTTGTGTTATTTTTTAATCATTTTGTAGAAGGAATCAATTTAATAGTTACTAGCAAACTGTTCCGGCTTCGCCTGGGATCTATTATTGTAAGCCCAGTAAGCCATAATTATTAGGATTTAAAAATTAAAGAATATTATTTTATCAATTTGTTGGTTTTTAAGAAATCTCAAGTTATTTTTAGCATAAAATATAGCTAAGATCATTTCTTTTCTTTTTCTTTCACTAGCATTGCTCTCTGTCTGTTTGTTGCGTTTCATTACAATCGTTTCAGCCGCTTCGAAGATTATCCCGGACAAACTCACAGACAGACAAAATGTTAAAATGTTATTAGTGTCTTAATAGTATGCAGAACCCCCAGCTCAATATAAGTCATAGGATTAAAATGAAGTGTAACTACTTACAATATTAACATAGTTTTAAGTCAATATTGTTACTAACAACATTATCTACATTAAAACTGTAAACTATAAATCAACAGGTCTGAAATAAATTATTATTATTATTATTATGGGGGCACTGTAGAGTAATTTCATTCATTCACTCATTCTTTTCAATTTTACATCTACAAAAACATTTCTACTATTTTGTCAGTGAGTTACGATATTTTTTTAAAAAGTCAATATATATTCTAAAGTCAATATTCGCAATCATTATTACAAGCTTCTCGTGTCGAAATATATGTTACAAAATAGATCGCTTCATAATTCTCTGTTACGTTACCTCGCAGCCAGTTATAATTCCATAAATAGAATATCACAAACCATGAATTTATTTTTTACACGGTAGAGCAATGCTGCAGCCATATTGTGGTTGCAGCACGAATGGGTCGGCTCGACCGGGATAGGACCACGCTCTCACGGAATACCGGCGTAAAATAGCAGCTTAATGCTGCTGTGTTCCGTATGGTGAGTTTAGGGAAGTGGAGAATCTTTTTACTGGAACGAGCCATTCCATCTTAATCCTCAGGGGTGACAACGCATCTGCATTTTGATTCTTAATTGAAGGTTAATGTAGATGTCTATGAGTCACAGTATCCACTTACCATCAGGTGGACTATGTGCTCGTTTGTCACCCTTATTCTATAAAAAAAACGATATTACGGTCAGACATTTCAATTTTAATTATATTTCTAGATATGGACTTAATTTATTATTAATAAAAAATTTTTAAAAATGTATCAATTTATTTCAATAAAGTGTTATTATTTTTTGAAATTATAAATTTTTCCTTTATTACGGTATTAATATAATGCCTTTGTGTCTGAGAATGCGTAACAATTTGTGCATTATACTCGAAGGACTCTTTTAGTTTAGAAGGATATGGTTGATATACATAGTTTGTATTTACTGGAAAGTGTTCCGAAAACGAAATAAAAAACTTAAAGAGCTAATGAAAAAATATATAGCAGAACCTTACGAAAGTAGGCATTTAACGGCATCAATTGCTGCGTCCGCAGTATGTATATTTTAAAATGTGTTCATCTATATCTTATACTACGTAGTACTATTATTTCTTTACTTTACTTTATTCTGTGCCTATACATATAATAAATCTGGAGCAAAATTGTGTGCTCGCGGTTCACGGAAAAACTACGGGACGGATTTCCGTGAAATTTTGTACGTAGGCAGTAAATGACCGTGTATAACATATAGGCAACTTTTTATCCGCTTACGGAAAAGTAAATAAAGGGGTTATGTTAGCTAGTTTTAAACTATATTTACTGCGGTACTTGTTAGACATTTTGGAACATATTTCAGGAATTGTTGATAAGATACACACCTACCATATCTTTTCTAAGACCAAAGATACCTTCGAGTCATCTTTATCATCGTTATTACAGCCCTTCACAAGTCACAGCTAAACATAGGCCTCCCCCAAAGAACACCACAAAGTACGGCCTGAGCCACCTGCATCCATCGATTTCCTGCATGTCACCGGTGCCAAGTCGTCACTCCATCTAGTGGTGGACCGCCTACATTCCACCTAACGGTACGCGCTGCTACTCGAGAACCTTTCTTCCCGATCGGTTGTAGGTTGTTCGAGCTATATGGCCGGCCCATTGCCACTTGAACTTACTAATCCGTACTTACCGACGAATATCATATCATAATAGCATAACAGGAAATGCACGGTACTTATTCCTACCACTAAAATAACACAGGCTATGAGGCATTCTATTTTACTCTTATAGCCAAGAGTTACAACGCATCTGCCTTCATTCCTCCGTTTAAAGTTGATTGGGCACTTAACATCAGGTATTAGTCAATTTGTAAATGTCTTATTAATTAAAACTATCGGTCGTATTACTGCACGTCAGAAGTTAAAAATCTTTTTAGCTTCATAGACTTCACTTCACTTCACATAAATTATTTTTGGGTTTAGGAAGTATTTTTTATTATAATTTATTTTTATAAATGTTTATTTATTGCGCTGTTGTGTTTTACATGCAAAAGAATGATTATTATCTATTTATTACAAACAAATTTATAAAAACATATTAATTTTATAGTTTTTAATCAATTGGATTTCAACATAACTTTCATCAATTTTATGTATCTGAGTGTGACGGTCTGAGTTCAGTGTTTTCCCCCATCCCAAAAGAGCCCGACTAACATGACTAAAGAAGCTTTCACTTCAAAAAAATTACGATACTTCAGACAAACATTGTTAACCAATGGCTGGGTCTCAGTTTCCGGGCATGGTCGTTGCGTAGGGTGTGCAGTGGCGACAGAGCGCGTCGGTTACGCACTCTGCCCGCGGCCCAGCGGTTGACCCGCTTGCTTCAATGCATCTTGGCTAACGTGGGGTCGTTGGAGTCTTTGAATTTAGTGATATTTCATACTTCAGTCTTCAGTTACTTTTTTATTGACATGAGGTAAAAATTACTTTTTGTGTATTTCAATCCCGTTTTTGTTTCGATTCTACTTATGGTGGTTTACGTTTATTTGTAGTATTGTTTTTCTTTGCGCAATAATTCTTAAAGACAGAGCGATCAGTAAGGCAATCAATAGCAAACAAAACTTTGAGGGAATTATATGCTTAATTATTGTTAGTTTGTTAGTGTAATATGATATTAAATATACTTTTAGTATTGCAATATCGTGTTGGAAAATGGCGGTACGTTTACCTATCGTTAACCATACCTTTAAAGTCATTGAGTTATACAACACTAGAGGAGCAAACCACATTACCACGCGTCGAAAAAAGTGTAACCACTATCCAAACGCGACGACGTAGCTTTGAAACTAATAACAATTTTAAGTAAACATATATCTAACTCGCTTACACAAGTTGCGAAAAAAAAAGTTAGATAAAGATATAGAGACACACAAACATGCAATGGCGGGTCGGTGTGGCTTACTATATGAAATTTTACCTAAAATACGCAATAAAAATGAGTTTTTTTAAGCTGGAGTTAATTGTTTTTATATTAAAAAAGTATATTTTATTTTAAAATCTTTATTACGTGCCCTTAGAAAAGGGATACAAAGCTTATCAGATAAATAGAAGTACCTAAACATAATGATGAAATAAAACGTATTTTATGGTTCTAATAAATCATTCAATATAAAATAGGTATCTAATAAAATATAATTAATATAAAATTTATATGAAATTATAAATAATATAAAATTATTAATATAAAATAGGTAATAAAATATATTTAATAGATAATTCATGAATAAAATAAAATAAAAATAATTAATTATTCTGTATGAAAGTTAAAAAGTAGTTTTTATTATAATTTCCAAAATATTTAAAATCAGAGGTAACAAATTAACTTTCTCCATTAATTATATAGTCTCCCATTAATGTAGGATAATCACAAATGCGGAAAAGTGGCAACATTGAACCTAAATGGCAATATTCGATAATTTTATTTAATTATTTGAGGTTTTTTACGTTTATATGAAAACAAGAACTAAAAATTATGTGTTGAAAGTGATGCCGCTTGATTTATTACGTTTTTGTGACCTTGAATAGCATTCTTTCACTACACATTTACCCATTTTTGTCGCGGCTCAACTCTGTCGGCGTCACATTGAACAATGAACTCACGTTAGCTAGACATACGGCTGTGGCCATATGTGCAGTGGCAACGCTTTGGCGCGGTTATTACTGATCTAGGGTTATATAAATCAATGTTTAAAGTGTACTTTTTATTTGCTTTACTAAGCTTCATATTGTATTATTTTTTCATATACATATTAGGTGGCGCGGCAGACCTTGTTCTGCCCTTTGCGACGACCCAAAATATCTCTCAAATGGGAGGAAGCAATACACATTTACAAAATTTCATTAAAATTGTTTAAGCGGTTTCGGAGATTAACGTGAACGGACATCGTAACACGGGGTTTTTTTATTGTTATTGTTTGAAAAAATCACTTGAGTTTCTTACTGATGTTAACAGAATGTTTCCGTTCCTATTCCTACGTTACGTAAATTCGAAATTACGAACCATTATTCGAAGCAGAAAGCAATATTTTGTACTAGGCTGCACTAAAAGTATCGGGAATGGAATATTTCCACTGTTCCTGTCATATTAAAATCTTTTTAATTGAAAACTCCTTGGTTTTAAAAGTCGAATACCATTTATTTATTTAAAAAAAAATTGGTTGCCTGTAAAGTCGGTATACGGGCGAAAGTTTTACGTGACAACGACTTTGAGTGGTAAAATAATTTTAATGTGAATATTCATTCGTATAGTAGGAAGAAGGATGAAATAACACTTTTTATGTCTGTCTCTCTCGCTCTTAGGCGGGCTAACCATGCCCGAGTGGAAGGGACGCGTGCCTCTCACTCGCTCTCATTGTGAGCGCATAACGTGAGCGGAGCGTAACGCAGTTTCTTGAAGTGTCACCCGGCAAACCAATTTATAAGACGTTGTCACGTCAAAAAGATTCTCTGTCTTGTCACAAGGTTTTGTCAAACTTGTTTAGTCGTTGAGAAAATGGAATTGACTCGAGAAAATTCAAGAGCGATGATTTATTATGACTTTCGAAGTGGTTTAACACAAAAACTGTATGTTGAACGGATGATTTCTGCATTTGGTGATGAAGCCCCATCCAAAACCACAATTTATCGCTGGTTTGCTAAATTTCAACGTGAACGTGTCAAGCTCAGTGATGATCCCCGTCAAGGTCGTCCAAAAACTGCAGTCACCCAAGAAAACGTTGATGCTGTGCGTAAGCTGATTGAGGAAGATGGCATGAGTCAAATACAAATAATCTTGCATGAAGGTGTAAAAAAGTTGTTTTCCCGATGGATACCGCATTCTCTCTGTGAAGAGCAAAAAGCGGCTCGCGTTACTTGGTGCGTCAGAACTCTCGAAAGATTCCACGCAGGATCCTCAAATGCTGTACAACATTGTATCAGGTGACGAATCCTGGATATACGCGTACGAACCCGAAACAAAAAACCAGTCACGAGTTTGGGTGTTCGGAAATGAGTTAAAGTCAACAAAAATTATTCGTTCACAGAGTGTTGCAAAAAAAATGGTGGCCATGTTTGTCTCCAAAAACGGCCATGTTACGACTATTCCTCTTGAGGAACAAAGAACGGTTAATGCAGAATGGTATGCTAGCATTTGTTTGCCACTGGTCGTTTCTGAACTCCGTAAAGAGAACTGCAACCGCCGCATCATCCTCCATCACGACAATGCGAGTTCTCACACCGCACACAGAACCAAAGAGCTTTTAGAGCAAGTAAACATAGAATTATTAGACCATCCGCCGTACATACCCGACCTAAGCCCTAATGATTTCTATACTTTCCCTAAAATAAAGAATAAATTGCGTGGACAGAGATTTTCACCACCTGAAGAAGCTGTGGACGCCTACAAAACGGCCATTTTGGAGACCCCAACTTCCGAATGGAATGGTTGCTTCAATGATTGGTTCCATCGTATGGAAAAATGTGTCAAATTTCGCGAATACTTCGAAAAGCAATAAATACATTTTTAAATAGTAATGTTGTGTCACTTCCTTGATTCCCGAAATTTTCAGTGCCGCCTTCGTAGTTAGTACGGTACCCCCTTCGTACCTAATTCTGGTGCCAAATAGCAGTGCATCTTCCGTTCTATTCTAATTTGAGAGATATGAAGAGCAGGAGTAATTAAAGCCTGTGAAGCGTTTCATATTAGCCCTCTAAACTCTAAAGCGATAACGCAACTGTAGGTACGTTTTATCGAAGTTAATTCTTTGCATGTGAGCTATGGTAGTCGTCATCAGAATTTACAAAAAATATGACGCGTATCGAAATAAATTTTCTATTTCTATTTAATTTATAAATATAAATTATTTATTGGTCTGAAACTTCTTTATCGACGTAGTGGAAAAATTTAGTACAGTGTTTTAAAAAAAAGAACGTCACGTTTTTTTTTGGAACGTTTCACCACCGGGGCTGAATTATTATAAGTATACTATTATTTAACCTACTTACGTAAAATATCAAATAAAAGAAGAATGATATGTTGTAAAGAAGTTTCACTTCGTACATGTGTACACGCACATTTTGTTTCTTTGAAGTATGCAGGCAAAGGCAAATTTGGTTAAAAGAACGTACTTGTCAGTCCATTAAATTTGAATTTCAATAAAACAGTGGTAAATCTATACTTATATTTTGGCTAGACAGGGCTAGATCATCTTGCAATGCCGCATTGCTGACTTCGGTACGATGCGGTAGGGTTAAGCTGCAAATTAATTGCCGCCGCGCCGTGGCTCAAGATGGAAGCACATGGAATGGAATGGAATGGACGGATAGTAAGGCACCACAGTTTTCTCTGGCGCTAGGGTTGCCAGGCCCAAAAATAGAAAAGCCGGATACATATTCGCATTTAGCCGGACAATTTGCCCTAAAAACCTGACACACTGGTTTTTGAAAGATAAAACAATTTTGTTATTTTTATTTGTGTACTCAATTATATTTTATTTTAATCACATTTCAATTTTACTTCAAAATTTTTGATTGTTACAAGCCGGACATATCCGGCTAAAGCCGGATACCTGGTAAAACTATCTGCCGCTATTTTTAGAACTTCACGGTACCGCTGCGCTGGCATGTTTATAATTCGATCGATACACAAAGTTGTCGGTATCACTTTTCCAATCTATTTGATTACAGGTAGTCGTGGTAGTAATCTATTAAGTTTGCAAATAATTTAGATTTCGAAGTTCGTTTTACTTTTTTAAAGTAATATGTAGTATTTTTACCTTTTTGAGTGGACTAAGGAATGCACAAGTTCTAGGTGATAATGTAGAATGTCGTCTAAATATTTAGGTAGGTACATAAAAAATACTTCGATCCAATATTTTTGATCAAAGTAAAAATACATCTACTACTTATTTTTTACCCTGCGGAGTGGAATTTATTCTTCATATTTATATTATGGTATGGGACTACTCCTGAAATTTAAGCTATTAAATAAAAAAAATAATTAAAATCGATTCAGCCGTTTCCGAGAAATCTGTGAACATACACACAAACAAACACTCATCTAATATAAAACCTCTTATTTTCAACTCGGTTAAAATAAGTTTATTGGTAGACTGGTGTTGAGTTTGAGTGTGACAACATGTAGGATAAAAAAAATATCATTTAAAATGTAAGTACCCACTTATTTTTTTTTTGCTACGAAATATTATAATTTTAGCATTAATTAAGGATCTTAAGCTGTAAATTATAATAAAAATTTGGCATAAGTACGTAAAATAATTTTTTAGAAACAACCAACAATCGAATTTTTTTTTTGTATATACAATGTTAGTTTTTGTTAAAATTGTATTGTTATAACGTTCAGCTATGGTACGGAAGATAACCATCACTCACTGTTTTCAAAATACAGAGGCAAAACGATTTGCGCAAGCTTACTTTTTGAACATGATGACCTTGAGTGCAATAAAATAGGATGTTTAATGCCCATGTCGTACTGATCCGGCCCGTAGGCAAATATTCAACATATTACTACGGAAGGAAGTAGATTGTTTTTAGGTGAAACGATACGCTTAAACTTACCCGCAGTAGGTATTCCCGTGCCCAGTGCCTGTGATAACTAACTACGCCAAAAAGAGATAGAAAAACAGAAAAAATATATTTATTCATTGCTGCAACTTACTATCACAAAAAAAAACTTTATTAAATAATAAAAAAATGGGTGCGTTTGGCAGAAAAAAGCGCTAGCAAGCGCTTGTAAGCAAAATGGCGATCGTAAGCGGTAAGCGCTGTCAAATCGTAAGTACCTATTTTCCTCCAGGACACGATGTTAGTTTTAACCGGGGAGCCTAACCTTCTTTAAATATATGTTTGTAAAGTATTCATATTAAAAACTTACCAATCATAAATTTTTAATAACATGTATATGTCTATTCATGTAAATATATTACTTAAAACTAATATAGCACAAAACAAATTATAAACTCTACTTCAAAACAAACAAATTAAATAAGCAAAATGGCGGATTGTGTCAGCGCTACTGAAGTAGCAATCGTGTCCTGGCCGAAAACTATTTTAGCGCTTGTAAGCGCTTGCTAGCGCTTTTTTCTGCCAAACGCACCCAATGAATTGCAGCAACAAAAAGGCCATTTTATACGTGGTAGAGCCACGCTGCAGCTATATTACGGTTGTAGCAAGAATGGGTCGGCTTGACCGCGGAACGAGCACGCTCTCACAGAACACTCGCATAAAATAGCAGCTTAATACTGCTGTGTTTCGTATGGTAAGTGTAGAAATGCGTAGACCCTTTTTTACTGGAAACGAGGCATTCCATCTTAGTCTTCAGGGGTGACAACGCATTTGTATTTTGGCCACAGCATCCACTTACCATCAGGTGGTTTGTGTGCTCGTGAAGAACCTTTATTTTATGTAAAAAATCGACTCAGCGCAATGCTAAAGTAACAGAGTTACCGCAGCGCTGATAGCTGTCGGAGCCACATAAGTCGACCCGCGAGCAATCGCTGGACATAATTTATAACTTACTTTACAACATAATAATCATTAAGTATTTAAGCAAATTTAACATTAATAAATACATACTTATAAGTATAATAAAATATTTAATTTAAACTAGCTAACTTTACACCACATAATACTAAAACCTTGCCCATTCATTACAGCTAGCTTTCTCAGGAAATACAGATTTGCTGACTAATTTATCAGATCGATAAAGTGTAATGCAGATAAGCTATTAAGCCTCATGAGAATTGCAAGAGGTAACTATGGGGAATGTTTGAAAGATGTTAGGACGCTATATAGCTGATAGCTGTCGGAGCCACATAAGTCGACCCGCGAGCAATCGCTGCACATAATTTATAACTTACTTTACAACATAATAATCATTAAGTTTAAGCAAATTTAAGATTATTAATACATAATTATGAATATAATAAAATATTTAATTTAAACTAGCTAACTTTACACCACATAATACTAAAACCTTGCCCATTCATTACAGCTAGCTTTCTCAGGAAATACAGATTTGCTGACTAATTTATCAGATCGATAAAGTGTAATGCAGATAAGCTATTAAGCCTCATGAGAATTGCAAGAGGTAACTATGGGGAATGTTTGAAAGATGTTAGGACGCTATATAGCTGATAGCTGTCGGAGCCACATAAGTCGACCCGCGAGCAATCGCTGCACATAATTTATAACTTACTTTACAACATAATAATCATTAAGTTTAAGCAAATTTAAGATTATTAATACATAATTATGAATATAATAAAATATTTAATTTAAACTAGCTAACTTTACACCACATAATACTAAAACCTTGCCCATTCATTACAGCTAGCTTTCTCAGGAAATACAGATTTGCTGACTAATTTATCAGATCGATAAAGTGTAATGCAGATAAGCTATTAAGCCTCATGAGAATTGCAAGAGGTAACTATGGGAAATGTTTGAAAGATGTTAGATAGAACGTTATATAAGATATAACTCTCTTTGATAGAACATATTATACAACCATCTCGTATCGTCGTATGTATGTCAATCTGTCAATCTACCTGTAAATCGCCTTGCCTGCTGCGGATCGTAACTGTGACCCATGTTCACATTCACCAATGGACTGTTACAAATTATTCTACGGCATATGATAAACTGAAAACATTAGCCAAAAACAACTAAAAATAGTTCTCTGTCAGTTTTTAGAGGGTATTTACTCAACTTTTTTTTCTTCTTCTTTGTTATAACGGTCCACTGCTGGAAATGGATCCCTTCAATTGTAGGATGGTTTTGCCATAAAGGCCAGAGATGGTAGACAGATTGGAGATCACAGCACAAGATGTCTCACATCTCTGACGCTACTATCCGTCGCCGGTTTGTAATGTACACTTTTTTGTATTATATAACACTATTATTATAACACATTATAACACTATTTGTTTGTATTATATAACACTAGCGTTCGCCCCGGCTTCGTCTGGATTAATGTAGCGTTATTTAGAATTAAAGTAATCAAAGACCATTTATTTTATCAATTTTTCTGTATTTCACAAAAAAATTAAAGTTCAACCTTTCCGAAGATCAGTTCGCACACATAGACAAACAGACCGACGGACAAAAATTTTAGAAATTGTTGTTCATGATTTATTGACAGCTCAGCTTAATACAGGGCAGTCATTTCGATGTCAAAGACAGATACTTCAAATTCATTTATATGTAGAGATACATATTTAAGTACAATACTAGATGTTATACCGTCAATTAACGGAGGTCTCGAGCCAGTAAGACCAGCCACAGCCACAGAGCCAGTAAGACATTGGCTTTTTCCACAGTCGCCTGTTACGTAGTACACGAGACGAAATCGACTGACGGATGCTTAAACACAATTGGGAAAAATAAAAATAATGTCCCGTGTTTGCCTTGAAGTTGTTTGCACAGAATTAATTGTATTCTATTGAAATTAATTATGTGAATATTCTGTGGGACTGTAGCTGTTGTTATTAACATGTATATTTAAACAGATATTTAAAGTATTAATGCATATTCAGTACACGAAAAAATACAGTGATATATTCAAAAATATGCAATGTCACTTAATATTGTATATTTTTCATCGTTAACAAAAAATATGCAGAAACAGAGAGTGATCTGATACGTAAACTATTGCGTGGTAGATCCCGCAGAAATGGAAGAGGTGGCTTTTTCTATCTAGGTCAGCCTGGGTGGGTGACCAACATCTTACTTATTTCTGCCATCAAATAGTAGCAAGCGACAGTACGGCTGTGTTCCGGTTTGAAGAGTTTGGAGTGCCCGTATCATTACAGGCTGTAAAGCATTCTATCTTAGTCCTTAGATGAGAAACGCATCTGTTGCCGTGTTTGCTTGAAGTTGGTTGCAGCTGTCCACTTCCCTTTTTTTTTAATAGGATAAACGTGACTAACGAGCACACAATCCGCCTGATGGTAAGTGAATGCTGTGGCCTATAAATTACAAATACATTTAACCTCGATTAAGAATGAAAATGCAGATGCGTTGTCACCCTTGAGGACTAAGATGGAATGCCTCGATTCCCCTAAAACGGGTCTCCGGTTCTCTACACTCACCATACGAAACACAGCAGCATTAAGCTGCTATTTTACGCTGGTATTCTGTGAAAGCGTGGCCCTTCCCCGGTTGAGCTGACCCATTCACGCTGCAACCATAATAGCTGCAGCGTGACTCTACCACATATAAAATCTCATCCTGTGGACTGTGAGTTCCTTTGTCACTTTACTTAAAAAAAAGCAAACAAAATAAATATTTCTGGGTTTCTATACAGTGTACTAATTGTTAGTATAAAAGAGTACAGGAAAAGGAAGTATTTTGTAGGTATATTATGTAGCTGGTATTTCTGTGCGTAATTAACGTGATGTCATAAAGGATGTTATAATGCTAGCAGCTAATACATATGGATCGTGTTTGGATAATTATCGTTGATAGGTTAAATAATAAAGCGCTACTAAAATGAAAAAATCGGTATATTTGTTATAAACCATAAATAAATAAACGTTCGAACACCAACGGTTGACGTATGGCTGGTGTGGCCCTTGGGGCCTTCGACCACCGCAAAGTCGCGGATACTTAAGATGTATATTATTTGGAATTTATGAAAAAATTACGAAAATTTCATATACGCCCAGATAAATCTACTTTAGGATTATTAATATTTGTTTGTTCTCCGCATTCTGACAAATGTTATAGTAAGTAATATTTACCAGGCCAGGCCGTCGAAATTGGACGGATTTGGATATAAGTATTTTCAACAGTCTAGTTGTACTCATTAAAATAATTACACATTACTATAATTACATATACCCTATACCAATAACAACATATTACATTTTATAATTATACAATGATTACAAACATTTTGTAATTTCCATAGACCATGACCATGGCATTGATCAGAATTTTTGTACCAGACTAATAACTGAATCTTTAGTCTTAAAAGAGATAATAGAACTTTTAATAACAAGTAAAAAGCGACAAGAATTACCAAAGAAATAAAATAATTTAAAGTAAGACAATATATCGAATTATACGAAAGTAAGGTTTGATTTCAGAAGCCATTATGTGGAAATTTTTTACTGGTTTAATTTTTTTAGTGGTTTAAGGTGGCAGACACCATTTTATATGATCCAGGTAATAGCTAGAATGTCGTTATTTTCCTCTTTCTCCATCTATATTTGAGTATTTACCCAACAATCAATTGGTTTTATACTCAGTCACACATACATAAAAACGTCGTGTCGAATCGTAGATGTCGAGCATGTTCACAGATATACTAGTCGGAATATAGATACACTAGTCGGAAATATGCATAGAATTATTATGCAGTATGTTTAATCTTCTCGTTTATGAATTCTGTTCAAAAATATTGAAAGGTAGAACGAAAATATCTTATTTAAAAATTAAAGATTCCATTGTATTTAGCAACACAACAAGTACGTAATGATTTTATGTAATAAATCATTTTGCAGGGCTGTAATAATTTTTCATAATGTGAAGTTACGTTAGATAGATATTTTTACAAAAAAAAATGATAACTTGATAAGTTAAACACGTGATACACTAAATAAAGTTAACTAGTTAAATTGGAATACCATCTTTATCTTTTAAATTAGTAAGTAATCCATCTATATAAAACACAAAAAGTTTTTTACAGCCTATTGGTTGGGCTGAAAAGTTCGTATCGTCTCTATGAGATGGCGACACTAGAATAAAATCCATATCATTTTTAGGTAGTACCAACCTTCAAAAGAAACGTGTATAAATTTGACAGCTGTCTGATTATTAGTTTGTGAGATACAGCATTTTGAGTGAAGCAACTTTTGTTATTTTGAAAAAAATGGATAAAAAGGAATTTCGTGTTTTAATGAAACACTATTTTTTGATGAAAAAAGTGCTGCTGATACCAAAAAGTGGCTTGATGAGTGTTATCCGGACTCTGCGCCGGGCGAAGCAACCATTCGTAAGTGGTTTGCCAAATTCCGTACAGGCCATATGAGCACCGAAGACGATGAACGCAGTGGACGTCCAAAAGAGGCTGTTACGGACGAAAACATAAAAAAATCCACAAAATAATTTTGGAAGATCGTAAATTGAGGTTGATTTGTATAGCTGGCACTCTAAAGATATCAAAGGAACGTGTTGGACATATCGTTCATGAATATTTGGGTATGCGAAAGCTATGTGCAAAGTGGGTGCCGCGCGAGCTCACAATCGACCAAAAACAAGAACGTGTCGATGCTTCAGAGCAATGTTTGGAGCTGTTCAACCGCAATAGAAGTGAATTTTTGCGTCGATATGTGACAATCGATGAAACATGCATCCACCACTACACTCCAGAGTCCAGTCGGCAGTCATCTGAATGGACTGCACGCGATGAACCGAATCCAAAGCGTGGAAAAACTCAATAGTCGGCCGGTAAGGTCCGTATTTTGGGATGCACATGGAATAATTTTCATCGACTATCTTGGAAAGGAAAAAACCATCAACAGCGACTATTATATAGCGTTATTGGAGCGTTTGAAGGACGAAATCGCGAAAAAACGGCCCCATTTGAAGAAGAAGAAAGTGTTGTTTCATCAAGACAATGCGCCGTGTCACAAATCGATGAAAACGATGGCAAAATTGCATGAATTGGGCTTCGAATTGCTTCCGCATCCACCGTATTCTCCAGATTTGGCCCCCAGCGACTTTTTCCTGTTCTCAGATCTCAAGAGAATGCTCGCTGGAAAGAAATTTAAAGCCGATGAGGAAGTAATCGCCGAAACAGAGGCCTATTTTGAGGCTAAACACAAATCGTACTACAAAAATGGTTTTGAAAAGTTGGAAGATCGCTATAATCGGTGTATCGCCCTCGATCGCAACTATGTTGAATAATAAAATCGAATTTTGCCAAAAAAATGTGTTTTTCTATAAAACGATACGAACTTTTCAGCCCAATTATGTCCGTTATAGACTTGAAACCATCCAACCGATTTTGTTAAAGTTTTTTGTGTTTGTTTGATAATAAATAATAAATGTTGCAAATATAAAAAGTCACAGACTCAGCATTAGGCACACAGTAATACTTCTGCAATGTTGCTATGCTGTCGCTGCCACTAACAAGACCTACGAGAAGTCAATAGATATTGGGGTACAGTTATTAAAGTAGTGTAAAAGGTGTAGTAATGCGATCCCGTACGATAATAAGAATATACCTTCCACAATTAGTATGATATTACCTTCAACTAATTGTGGAGGGTATGTCTTGTTTAAGATGAACCTTAGAATGCTGATACGATATTAAATATTAATGGTAGTTTGTAAAGGTTCTGAGCAAGTTATGGTTTGTGGTATAGTCGTTAAATATAGAGCTGGAGCACTCGTTATTCCGAGTCTGTGATTTTGTAAATGGCAACCCTATTTTTATGTGAAAGGTTAAGCGAGGTCACATGGCGCCGAGGCGGCTCCGGAGCTCCGGACGCGTCGTTTAACAAATTCTTGCACTATGTTTTATTGCTACTATTCCAATTGTAACAAGTAATAACTTATCTATAAAATACTGTTGTATTTCATATTGCTTAGTAATATTTACTATGTAGGTTGGTAAGTTAAACTTGAAAGGAGTGATATCTGGGGGCATGGCAGTGTCCCCGCCAAGTCGAGCAAAAAAGCGGCACGGCCGTATCATCATACTTTTCACGAAGCAATTCAGGCCATTGTCGACCACCTATAACTTTGTAGTCAATGAAACTAGAAGCCTGAATTTTCAGTAACCGAGTAGGCATTGTATAAACATGGTATATTTTAAATTTCATTCGATTTAAACCAGTAGTTTAAGAATTATAACTAGTCAAAGTTTCTTAATTTTGTCACTCACTGACTGACCGATTATCAAAACTCTAAGGCACTTCTAGCAGACATAGAAGCTTCAAATTTAGAATACAATTAGTGTTTAGTGTATAAATCAAGGAAAAACTAAAATATTTGTTAATTACGGTCCAGTTTTCTAGATACACCAACTGCATAAATAACTTTGATACCCATAATATAAATATATTGAATTACAAAGTTATATTTGCAGTAAATGAATCAGTGTACTTGTATATGTATAACAGGTGTAAATGGGTACGTTGTCTCATCTCAATGTCAATCAAGAAGTAGAAGGTACCGGAAAGGTAAAAAAGTAGGACTAACTTATCTACAAAAAGAAATGAGATGCCATCAAAACATAACTTGTAAAAAAAAAACAAGTCTAGCAACTCAGTTTTCTACCGTAAAAAGTTGTGGGATCCATGTAATACCAAGTCGATTAATTTATTCAGTTCCTATTTAAGGGTCCTTCTGTTTTAAGTTATTACGTAATTAATTAACCTAACAACATTTTATAGTAACCATATCAATGTTAAAAATGTTTTATATTTTAAATATATAGATTGACTTGGCAATCGCACTAAGCAATCTAATTTAATATACTATGTATTACTTGTGAGATACATTGTGTTTTCATGCCTCACTTGTTTATGAAGATATACGAAACCGTTTGTTACCTTTCAATGCAGAGAAATTATAATTTATTCACCATAATTTGCCCTTAGCTACGTAGTACTATTATATATTCTGTGCCTTAGCGCAGTACGTGTACTAATTTTGTAAGTTTTAAAACGAATATTTTGTGATTACTGATTACATTTGTTAAGTGACATAAATGAAGTACTTCACTAAATTTAAATTTTTTTTTCAATTCGGTATCCGGCCGGATAGTGATTTCAGGCCGGATAGGCCGAATACCGGGTGGCTACCGGATATCTGTTTCATCTCTACAGTACACCTGATGTTAAAGGTACGTTTTGGCCCATAGACATCTAGGTAAATCACAAATAGTAGAGATGGAATGCCTCGTTAAAAAGTTTCCGGTTCTCCTCACAGACCATACAAAACGTAGAAGCATTATGCTGCTACTTCGCTCTAAGGTACGTGAGGGTAATATAGTCACCTTAAGCTTTGTCGCCATATAAATACTAGGAGGAAGACGAAGACAAGAATACAAAGTCGTATACTATAACTAGAATTTTGAAAAAAAAAATAGCAAACAAGCTTTAGCAATAATTAGGAACACTTCGAAAAATCAACTTAAAAAATTTTTACTACACACAATACTAAAATCGATTAAAATATTTACTATAACTTCAACTGTCAAAATGGCGTCAATAAAAATTAAGCAACGTCTTTTTACTGATGAAAAGCCATAGAATAATAATACACAATAGAATGGCTGTCAACTTTATTTTATACGAGATTTGGCGTCGCCAAACCCGATTCGCTGTGTTGACATACTGAGTAAATTTACACATATTTTTATATATTTTATTTTACACATATTATTTTATTTAGACTTTTGATTAATGTTCAAGATCATCATTAAAAAAAAAAGTGCAATTTGGCATTTTCTAAATAATTTGCATGCGAAATTTGGAAACGATTGTAACGTCAAAACACATCTCGTGTTGCCATTTATACGTGTGAATGATGTGTTAGTGACATTTTAGTGGCTACGCGGGCTCCGCCCACTCTCCCGTTCTATTATGTATGTATTATAGTATTCTATTTGAAAAGCTAACGTATCACAGAGGCATCTAATAAAAAAAATGTTTGTAGTTTTTGAGTTATAAGAAAGTGACCACATTAACCGGATGACCATATTATCCTCATGTACTATGTAGTTATGTCTTTCTGTGCGGGTGTG
This sequence comes from Parnassius smintheus behrii, assembly GCA_036936625.1. Classification (NCBI taxonomy): domain Eukaryota; kingdom Metazoa; phylum Arthropoda; class Insecta; order Lepidoptera; family Papilionidae; genus Parnassius; species Parnassius smintheus. The sequence continues at coordinate 19,753,685 of JAUPFT010000005.1, read as the reverse complement.
TCCTTTCTTGGTCGAGAAGACCAGTTCGTGTTGCAGCTATAATACGTAGTACTATTAGTGGCTCTGCCACGAACCACCTGCACCGCCTGCATACAATGCACCGTGCTGGTTCACATCGAGGATACGTCGGATACGTCGAGGATTAGTGAACGCAAATAAAACATGGCTCATGGTGAAACATATACTTGCCTATAATCTAAAATGCCCCCATTTACCCCATTTACCTAAAAAGAGGACTGATTTCAGAATATACCGTATGACCTTTTTTACCGCCTGGAAAAAAATAGGCTGTAACGTGTGAACGGAGAAGAAGACAATGGCACTGATATTTTACAAAAAATAAAAACAAAGCTTTTGAATTAAATAAATAAATAAGTTAAAATCTATTGAAATTCAAATCATATCCACCCTACTTTACGAACGGTAATAAAACAATAAATTTAGTAGGCATCTTCGATCTTGTTACTTCGCAGGGTCACAGGCTCAGGGCAAAGGGCAAAGTAATTGTTTAAAAAAATTTTTTTCAAACGTTTAATTTAAAAATTTTGTTTTTAGTTTTTGTAAAATATCAGTGCCATAGGCTTCTACTCCGTTCACATGTTACACCTTATTTTTTTCCAGACTTTAAAAAAGGTCATCCAGTATACAGGGAAATTTTTCAGTGTACTAATTTTATATTTATGTTCAAATAATGATATACCATTATTGCAGTTTTTGAAAATACGCCTTAAATAAGGCTTCTACTTTTATTTGATATTATACGTGGATATGAATTAATTACTAAAAAAAAACTGTTGTGTCAAATAGCAGAACAAAAATGAATAAAAATTGCATTATTTAATGTTTATTTATTGTTGTTCCGCTAGTTTGTTTATGCAATGCAATCTCTTGCGGAAAAATCTTCACTTACCGATGTTGGGAAGCATTACCTGTTCGTGATGAGTATGGGTAAATTTTTGAAAAAAATGTTTGCTTTATAGTGATGGAACATTCTCAAAATGCAGTTTTAATCAATAAAATTCAAAAGTGTGATTGTTTTTAACACTAAGAACTAATTGGAACAGTGCACTAAGAAAGCAAGTATACATTGCACTTGACCGATTTTTTAATTGAATACGCAAGGCAAAAAGTATGTTATCATAAGTACCTTTTACTTTATGTAGGTTATTCTCAGCGTAAAAAATACACCTGTCAAATTAAAAGGAAATTATACTTTTCAAAATATTTAATAATGTTTTTCTAAGGCTATATCGATTTCGGTGACAACTCACGCCAAATAATTTATAGGGCGAAATATACGTTCAAGCACAAAAACATATTTCTACTTGGACCTCCTCGAATATGAAGTAAGAGCAGACAGACAGACAGAAATAATCCCAAGGTACATGCAATATTTACTCCATTCATTTTTACCGGACCACCGGATACGATGCCGGTAAATTATTCCACTCAGTTACTGAATGCATTTCAAAAGACTAAACAGAGTATCTGGTTCGAATACTCCACACATATCTGTCGATCATGACGAAGAGGTGGAAAATCGTTGACTGTCCAATGGTGGAAAGATGAGGGAGGTCTGAAATCATGTAATTCCTGCGCACTCTCCGTAAAGTATCCTGTAGAACACCGAGATGTTGGCTACTCCGCACTTCTTTATAGAGTAAGGGTTACAATGTAAAAATAAGTCCACCTGATGGTTAGTGGATGTTGTGGATCATAGACATCTACATGTAGCCTCAATTAATAATCAAAATCTAGATGCGTTCTCACTCCTGAGGACTGAGATGGAATGCTTTGTTTACAGTAAAAAGGGTCTCCGGTTTTCTACACTCACCATGTGAAACATTAAGCTCCTATTTCACGCGCGTATTATATGAGAGCGTGGTGCTACCCCCGTCAAGCCGACCCGTTCGTGTGTTGTCTGAAAAGTTTCCGACCTAATAAAGATACTAGAAATTTTTTCTTAAAATTTATTTTTATTTTTCTACATAGTCTCCTTGTAACTCTACACACAACTCCCGGCGATACTCCCATCTCTCTAACCGTCCAAACAGTACTCGGCGTTTTTCTCTGCAATATAATTGTTCATGAAGGTGATTGTCTCCTCATCTGACGAAAATCTCCGTTCTCCAAGCGCAGTTTTAACAATGAACACTAATATATATTAACTTAACTTACAACTATAGTTTACGTAATATCTCTTGAAAAATATTTAATTCTTAAAGAAAGAAAATATCAGATATTTATAAAATGTACTCATTGTATAAATAGCTGCAAAACATGTTTTAACTATCACTCATCTTCATTTGTTTTATAAAGATGTTTTTTCTTGTGTTGAATACTTAAGCCATGTTTGATATTGTTGTTTATACATGGACATAAGCAATAAGCGAGCGAGTAAGAAGAATTTATTATGATTCACTGTCAATACATCTGCGTAGCATAATGTCGTATGTTATTTTGCTATGGGGACACGCGACTAATACTGAAATTATATATAGGTATTTACGTAGGGGTCAATTAGAGCAATCTATAATTTAAAACCTGAAGGTCGCTCAGACAAAAATTAAAAAAATTAAAATATTAACTTTGGCCTCTCAATACATTTATGAAAATGTAATCTACGTACACAAAAATAAAAGTAGTTTTACAAAAATAAGTGATAATAATTCTGTAAATACTATGAATATCGAGTTAGTAATTTATTCTTGGGGCGATGTATAATACGCTTACAAAATCCCAGAAAATGTACAAAATTAGACCCACATAAAGTTCAAAAACGTTATTAAACTAATTCTGTATACAAAGGGTTATTATAATATTAAGAAATTTATGGATGAAAATAACCCCTGGGAAGGGTGATCGCTACCAAGCTATTACTAATTTGTTTTGTGTTGTTAATTGTAACATACATTATTGTAAGCTGTTATTTTAACAAAAAATAGTCCCGCTGGGTTTTTTGCTGGTTCTCCCCAGGACAGAGTTTTTTTGTTCCGAACCAGTGGTAAATTAAAAAAACCGGCCAAGAGCGTGTCGGGCCACGCTCAGTGTAGGGTTCCGTAGTTTCCCGTCCGTCACAATAAGTGTTCCCACTTATGAGTTTAAAGGTGGGTATCCATTATGTTCGCGCTCCAGCAGCGCTCCGCGCTCCTGCAACTGCTCCCGGTAGTGGGTACTGTTGTTTCCATCCAAGTTCAAAATGATTTTCCTAGAAAGTCCTTATAAAGTTCTACTTTTCATATTTTTTTCATATTTTCTAAACTTATGGTAAAAGTTAGAGGGGGGGGGGGGGACACATTGTTTTTTTACTTTTGGAGCGATTATTTCCGAAATTATTACATTATCAAAAAATGATTTTAGTAAACCCTCTATTCATTTTCTTCATTCAACGGTCACAGAGATTAAGCGAGGACAGACAGACGGACAGACAGACATTGCGAAACTATAAGGGTCCCTTAAGTTGACTACGGAACCCCAAAAAGTGACTTTCAATAAGTATTATTTATAATCTATGTCGAATAAAAAAGTTTCTGATTCTGTTAGTCAAACCTTGCGGAAATCTATTGACGTATAACTGTTTTGTTGTTGCTGGTGTATTTTAAAATTCTTATTTTTTTGTATTTACCCAAGTTGATACAAAATCAGCAGTAGTCGTTTATGCTACGGTTAAAATATTTAATAAACTGTGAATTAAATGTGTGTATTTTACGAGCATCATACAAGAATACACTCATCAGTCTGTGTTCTTGTGATTCTGAAGTACCTACGTTACAGCTTCGTTGACGTGCTCACGGTTTTCCACGCGATCTCTCCGCGAGAGAGCAGTCGTATTGCGTCCGCGCCGTTGCCTTCGCGTCTATTTTCTTATATTAGATGTATTCCGAATGTACAATAGATTGTATTAGGCGAATATTATATTTTTCGATTTGTAGTTGATGATTTGTAGAGATGTTGTGTTTGTGTTAGTCAAAAAAGTGTGTTGCGTACATAGAACGTAGATTGGAAATTCAAAGCACGATTTCAGTTTCGACCGGAAGTGAAAATATTATTACAGCATTGTTTTCCGATGTTGGACCGTAGTATGGAAAAAGCAAAAAAATCTCGTAGTAAGTGTTAATGTATGAATGAATTGGTGTCGAAATCACATACTTAGTCGTTAGGACAAACCTTGCCGGATACCTTCATTAACAAGTGTGTCGCGGCGTCGATTTCACCGGCGTCACGCACGTTCGCGTCTCGCATACTCGCCTGCGTAGATCTCGATTGAGCCAAATACAGCTGTATTTGTAAGATACAGTGCTCGCACAAAGCAATGCTGCAGTGAAAGTGTTTGTGATGCGGGACGCTCAGCTGGGCTGACGTGATCGCGCAACATGGGCCAGTGGCCATGTGGAAGATATGCGGCAACAGTAAGGCCGAGCCCGTACTGTTCGCTGCTGCAATTAACGATGATTATGTAAGCGTGGTTACTTATCTTTGATATAGAACGTCTCTTATTTATATTTATTAACATTTCTTTTATGATAAAATTATACGATTTTTAATATTCCGAAGTATTTGCTTGGCTCAATAACAACAGGTTTGAACATCGCAATTTAGTAAAAGTTATTTTTTTATTTATGAATTATACAATATTTCCGTAGTGATTGTACGTAAATTTCTTATTCATTTCTGAGTTAGAAGCTGTGTATTGCTGCTTTCTGTTGGTCAGTTCGTCGTTATGATTTAAAGGAAAAGAGAAGGAAGAAGAAGAGAAGGAGAAAGGATGATTGCATGAATTTGATTTTAGTTCTCTGGGGCGACCACTAGTTTGATTATATTCGTCGTCGTGATTGATGTACTCGTCGCAATATTCTGAAAGGTTCTGCATACATTCATAGTATGTATTATTGTCTGTTTAATTAAAATAGAATCTTTTACGGATTTCCTCACATGCTGTATGCTTAATTATTCTTTATATCATTCTGTATTGTCATTGAATAAGATTAGTACTAGATAATTGTTTTTAAGTAGATATACTTGTTATATAAATAGCAGTTCTATGAACATATCTAAAATGCGACTGAGTAGATATCAGGTAATGCTGTTGTATTCCCGGTATCATTTTCAATGCAATAGTTCTACTTGTTGTTTTACACTGTTAGTGGCTGATATATAAACCGATGGTTGGTGGTTGTATAAACCGCTTTCGTAGTTAAAGATATCACAGTGATATTTATAATAGTATTTTTTTAAATCGTATTATTCATCATGAACATCAGTCCGTAAAAGTCACAGCTTGTGCTATTTTACGCCTGGTGCAAACGAGATGATTCAACCTCCATGTATAATTATCTCATTTGCGCTAGCAAGACCATAAGGTCGTTCTGGCATATCACATATTCGAATTTTACGACTATGAGTTACGAAAGTTGAGAGTTGAGTTGAGAGGAATCGATCACTCCATTTCCGGTGATCAAATAGCGTAATCGATTCCCTTACGCCACCTCCGCACGCCAATTATCATATTTCTTTGTGAGAGACTCCAAATAATTGTAGTTTTGTATAAAAATCGAATGTATTTTCAAGGTTTTCATTAATATTTTATACTTAATATTATTTCTTTATAATATACCTTTCCGACTTTCTATTGGTTTTACTCATTTTGATGATTTATTTATGTATAAAAACTGCGAATGACAAGCCCTTTTTACGAGAAACGAGTGGAGTGCTCCAGACAGAATTTTGTTTACGGGAGCCAGTCTCAATGAGAACTAGCTATCTGCGCAGGAAGGGATTATAGCGCACGTGTGTGTGCGCACGCACAGCCACCGTACTCTCTATTCCCTCAGTCTCATAGTACAACTACAATGTTTGGCGGTAGGGAGCCCTTATTTTATTTGCTTCAGGTGCAAAATGGCGTGCTTCATTGGATGTATATTTTTGTTGTGTGATCGAAATCGGATAGGATAGAATATTAAAAAAAAGTTACCGATTAAGACTGTAATTATCGCAGTATAAATTATATTTATTTTAGGAAATGCAAGCCAGCTGGCGCTTACGAGCACACAGTCCACCAGATGGTAAAGCGGACTGGCCCATAGATACATATCTAACGTGACCATTTATTTCTTCCCGCAGAGCGGGACTTCCTTAATTATGATTTAAAAATAAAACACATATTTATGGATTGTTGACATGACTTTTATTATTACCCTTTTTTGACGAAAGAATATTTTCCTCCCATTTTATATATGGGAAATACTCTTTTGTTTGTCTAAACTCTTAAAGCAATTTGCCAGCTAAATATAAAGTGTGTTTGATTGTAATTCCAAAATATGTCTGCTTAAAATTATTACTTTAAATTTATTTTATTTAAATTACGTATAATATATGTAATTTTTACATATATATATATATATATATATATATATATATATATATATATATATATATATATATATATATATATATATATATATATATATATATAACGTAACTTTAAATCAAGCCGCGCTTGCATGAATTGCGTTGTTACTTATAAGGGTTCCGGTTCTCACGTTCAGCATACGAAACATAGTAGTATGTGAGACAACCATGAGATATTTTTTTTCTAACATCGACCAAGGCTCTTTGGCTCAGGTACTGTTGTTTAATATGTCGCATTTAAAATATTCAGCCTAGCGAAGAGAAGCACCTTATAAAGTGCGTGATGTCTAAATGAGACCGCTAATCCGCCTAGTGGTATTATCATTTAAATCACTTCTACGTGACATGTGTTGAGCAACTTACGATGTGTTCCAGCAGCCGACATGGCGGTTGTGGGGCGAAGAGCGGGTGGACGGCGCCATTTACACCGTGTATTTGAAGAAAGTTCGCTATCATCGACCCACTCGGAGTGCTTCAAGTGTAAGTAATCTATTCTGTTATTACTAGACACATGCTTGATTTCTTGATTTTGTATCTTCTTGACGTAGAAGTGGAAGCTCAGGAGCATTCATTAATTTATTAAGCCTGTTAAACTGCACTGAACGCCGTAGTTCTCACGCTTGGCTGTGGTTGGTAACAGCGGTTTTATATAAAGTTGTTATTAGGCAGATGTTGGAGTCTGGATCTACTATTTTCGTTCTCGCTGTCGCCTCTTACGTCACCTACGAGATCATAGAATACTATAATACATACATCATAGAACGGAGGAGTGGGCGGAGCCCATGTAGCCACTAACATGTCACTAACACGTCAATTCACACGTATAAATGTCAACACAATCAATCGTTTCCAATTTTTGTGTCAAGCGTCGCAAATTATTTAAAAAATGGCAAATTGTGCAATAATTACGTGTCTAAAGAACAGCGGGAAATGGATTTTAAATAAAGGAGACATATTCTACAACCAGTAAGTCGAAACTATTTATATTTGTCTAAAATGTGTTTGTAGTAGTGATAACTGATATTAGGACATAATTGCTTGTATGTGTGCTCCCGTCGATGCCAATCCTCCTACAAAGTAAGGTTGACAGCCATTCTATTGTGTATTATAGTATTCTATGTACGAGATGATATGGTGTAGTGAATCATCTTACGCTGCCACTACCCGGCAAGCAGAAGCAGGCGCAGGCTCCTAAAATTTATTAGTAAGCGAGCAACTAAACTTTGATCTTTACCGACACAACTTTGTTAATAAGTAAAGAAAGAGTAAAAAAATAATTCTTTCATTGATTTACTCACGAGGTTGCCCCGTTAACAAGCTTCAAGAGATCTCGTACTTAAATTCCGTTAGTCAAGTTTATTGATTGCTACAAGCCTTTTCAACGTTTCTGCGATTTATGTTTAACCTTAGTTTTATATTATTGTTACGAGCTTGAGGTTCGTGACAATAAAAATTGCCGATAAAATTACCTAAATTAACACTTTAATTTACTTTACACAAATTAAAGTTAAAACACTAATAATTAAACACACTAATTCACTTAATTTCGCTCCGAAGCGTCGCTTGTGTCGCTGAGTTCAACTCTGTCTCGATCGCATCTTGCGCCACCTATTTATTCAAATTAGCAAAATATCCGGAATGTTCAAGTAAACACGCGTAAGGTACCGAGAGCTCGAGTATAGATTTTCTAGAAACTTAGTTCCTCGGGCGGCGCTGTCGGTCGAGAGATCGGTGATGTCAATCTCTGCAAAGCTCCCCTCGCCCTCGTTCCTGACACTAGATGGCGCTAGTTGACTTATTCACACAACACTGCCCCCTCCTAAGACATGCTCGTCCCGAGCATTATCGGTCCCATAATAACGCGCCAAGCGATCCACATGGACGATCTTAGGAGTCCCTCTTGCGCCTTTCTGTATCCGGTAGGTCACATCGTTGATCCTGGTTACAATCCGGTACGGGCCGTCCCATTTAGCTTGAAGCTTAGGAGATTTCCCTTTGCTGCGGACTGGATTGTGCAACCACACTAATGAACCTTCGTTGAACCCTTTATTGTTCATTTTGCGGTCATACCGGGTTTTCATTTTCTCAGACATTTGCTGGCCCGATTGTCTGACGTGCTCATAAATGTCATTCATTTTGTTCCGCAAGTCATATGCATAATCGGTTATACTGCGTGGGGCATCAGGTGGTATCCCAGTGATCAGGTCTGCAGGCAGCCGTAATTCTCTTCCAAAGTTTGCGAAAGCTGGTGTCACTGCTGTACTTTCGTGAACAGAACTTCGATATGACAACAAAAACGGTTGTATGTGCTTGTCCCAATCTCGTCGCCGATTGTCTACAACTTTTGCTAGGTACCTCTCCAATGTCTGATTAAATCGTTCCACCATTCCATCAGATTGCGGGTGATAAGAAGTCGTTCTTGTTTTATGAGTACCCATAACTCGGCAAGTTTCCTGGAATATTTGAGACTCAAAATTCCTTCCTTGATCGCTGTGAATCTCTAAAGGTACTCCAAAACGACAGAAGACTTCATGAACTAGTTTATCTGCAACTGTTGAAGCTTCTTGATTTGGAATGGCGAAGACTTCTGGCCACTTAGTGAAGTAATCCATCACAACCATGAAATACTTGTTACCGCTTTCACTCTCCGGAAACGGCCCCGCCACGTCAATGGCTATTCTCTCCCATGGTGCACCCACACTGTACAACTTCAATGCACCTCTACTACGAGTCTGAGGTCCCTTTACAGCCGCACAACTTGTACATTTGCGACACCAGTCCTCGACATCGTTTCGACAGTGGACCCAGTAAAACCGTTCTCGGATCTTCAGTAGAGTTCGTTTAACTCCCAGATGGCCTCCTGAACAATCATTATGGTACAGCTGTAGAACATCCGGTACTTTAGCTTTAGGGACAACCATTTGCAAATGACAGCTGTCTCCCCGAACGTTTTCCCATTTACGACACAGAACTCCATCCTGAAGCAGCAAGCTGTCCCACTGGGCCCAATAGCTTTTAGTGGTCGAACTCATCGCTGAGACGTCACTCCACTTGGGCTTGGGGGCACTGGCCTTTATCCATTCCAGAATCGGCTTGATGTCCGGATCTTCCTGCTGTGCATGTAGTAAGCTGTCCTTCCACTCGTTGCTGAGGTGGTCTGCCCTGAGCATCCTTACGGATACCACTTCCTTACTCTCTTGCCTAGTACAATGTTTGCAATCTTCAGGACAAGGTCTTCTGGACAATGCATCTGCGTTGCCATGAGATTTCCCGCTGCGATGTTCGATCTCAAAGTCGTATTCCTGCAGTAGTTCAATCCACCTCGCAACTTGTCCTTCTGGGTTTTTAAACTGCAATAGCCATTTTAGTGCAGCATGGTCAGTTCGTAAGTGAAACTTTCGTCCCAGAAGATATTTGCTAAAATGCTGCAACGACTTTACCACAGCGAGCAATTCGCGTCTTGTGACACAATAGTTCCTTTCCGGTTTTGACAACGACTTGCTGAAGTACGCTATCACGACCTCTTGGTCACCACTCCGTTGAGACAGCACACCGCCAAGTCCTATATCACTTGCGTCTGTGTCAACTATAAATTCTTTGCTTGCGTCAGGGTATCCCAAAATAGGTGTTTTGCACAGACGGTCCTTGAGCTCCTGGAATGCGATATTGCAACTTTCATCCCAGCAGAAATGTCGCTTCTCCTCGGTTAGCTTGTGCAGAGGTTTGGCTATATCTGCAAAGTTCTTCACGAATCGCCGGTAATAGGAGCACAAACCCAAAAATGCTCTAACCTGCGTCTTGTCTTTTGGGACCGGCCAATCCTTGACAGCGGCGATTTTCTCTGGATCTGTGCGGATACCTTCTTCCGATACTACAAACCCCAAAAAGTTAACTTGCCGTTGGAATAGTGAACATTTTTTCGGGTTCAACTTGAGGTTGGCACTCTGAATCTTCATAAGCACGCGTTCCAGGTTTTGAAGGTGTTCCTCAAACGTACGGCCCACGATGATGATGTCATCCAAGTAGACCAGACAGGCATCGCCAATTAGCCCGGTAAGTACAAGTTCCATCAGCCTTTCAAACGTTGCAGGAGCATTGCACAACCCAAACGGCATTACTTTGAATTGCCACAGACCCTTTCCCGTCGAGAACGCAGTTTTCTCCTTGTCCTTAGGGTCAATTTCAACTTGCCAGTAGCCACTTTTTAGATCCAGCGTGCTAAACCATTTTATTCCTGTAAGCATGTCCAGCGTGTCATCAATTCTTGGCAAGGGATAGCTGTCCTTCTTTGTAACGTCGTTCAGACGGCGGTAATCAACACAGAACCGCATGCTGCCATCCTTCTTTTTCACCAGCACCACTGGCGAACACCATGGACTAGAGGAAGGTTCAATAACACCATCCTTCATCATTCCTTCAATCATGGTTTCCACTTCCTTTTCACGTGCTACCGGCAATCGTCTTGGCCGCTGACGGATAGGCAACTCTTCACCTGTGTTTATTTTGTGTTGAACTAAACCAGTCTTTCCTATGTCAGCATCGTTTGATGAGAATACATCGGCGTACTCGAGTAACAACTTCTTCGCCTTGACCAATTCGTTCGGGGACAGAACACTGCGACAGTCTTCCAAAAGTGTGGTCACTCTCGTTTCTGCGTCCTTGCTGGGGGTCCCACTCGATATATATTGGCACCGACGTAACCAATCCACTTCCTCACAAGTACCAATTAATGTGCCTTTTTCTATAATCTGGTCCCGGTCGCAAGGGTTCAGCACACGTACTCCTGAGATGTCAGTGGTCCTGACCAAGGTTCGAGCTACTTTCCATGGAAGGTCATTGTTTACCCTTTCCACAAGTACACAACGGTGAGCTTGCCCAGCGTTTCGGGGAAGACTAACCGGAACAATCGTTTCCGATCTTGGCGGAAGAATAATCTTCTTAATGCTGTACACGTTCCCTGGTAACGCACCTTCCATAAAAAGTTCTTCCTGTCCACATTTCAAAACACCTTGCTTAACGTCGATCTCATAACAATTATTCCTCATAAAGTCTAGGCCTAGGATGCAGTCGTCCATTATATCAGCCACGATGACATTATGCAGGTAGGTCACGTTGCCTAGCTTCAACTCCATCTCCTTCTCTCCACGGACGGGTATACGCTGACCGGTGGCTGTTACCAAATTAATGCGTTCTCGGTTGTATGCGGAGTCCCCAAGGAACTGACTTATAAGTTGGGAACTAACAACCGTACGAGAGGCTCCAGTGTCTATGGTCAATTTACACGGCATTCCGTTGACCTCGCCCTTGATGATTAGACTGTTCCCATCATGGGTTTGTGAGATCGAGATCCTTGGGGCTCTTTTAACATCAGCCAGCACCCGCCCCGCAGTTCTGGCTTTTACTCGTTTCCCTGCCGCTGCTGGGCGGTGCTGTTGGCCGCACTACCCTCCTGGGATCGTTCACCTTCCCTTTCTAGGGTTCGCTTAGGGCAGCTGGATCGAAGATGGCCCTTTTCCCCACAGCCATAGCACCTAGGGCTGTATCCCTTGTTGCGGTCGCGAACTATAGCTGCTGCAACCTCCCTGACGCGATGGGAACGGTGATCCTGCCGCACGGCTTCCACTTCCAGTGCATGGGCCAAGGCGTCCTTAAGCGTCTCGTGGTGCCCGAGCCTCACAGCAGCTCTGACTTCCAGGTCGCGGATGCCGTCTATGAATGTCTGCACCAGGTTCCCTTCAATGAGCGCAGGTACAGACCGGTATGCTTTTCGCACCAGCTTCTCCACTTCTAGAGCCCACTGCTGCAGGTTTTCGTTGATGCGCTGCACACGATCTTTGAGCTGCGCACGAAAGACGTGTTCCAGGTGAGCGTCGCCATACCTCGCCTCCAATGCCTCAAGGAGTTGCTCATAAGTCACTTCCTCACCGAGAGCTTCCAGAACTGTTAAGGCCTGGTCGCGCAGACCTAGTGTGAGAGCAGTCATGGCCTGGCTTTTATTCCAGCCGTTCGCCTTCATAACAGCCTCGAACTGGATCTTGTAGGCTGACCAGGAAGAGGTACCATCGAACGGCGGCACTTTGAATCCACGTAGCGAAGGTGTTGTAACTACTACGGGAGCTGTTGTTCCATCCCCAAGTTTGAGGTCGTCCAGCGTTTTCTTCACGTCAGCCATTACGTTGTCAACCCGATTGTTTACTTGGTCGATTCGGGTTTCGGCCTCCGACAGGCGGTTGTCATGTTGAGCAACCTTATCCATCACCTCCCGTATCTCTTTTCCGAAAATAGCGTGAAGGTCCTTCATGAGGAGCATCTGCTCTTCCTTATCGCGTTGGAGTTGCTCTTCTAAACGACGGGCCTGTTCCTCCTGCCGGCGGGCCTGTTCCTCCTGTCCGCCCCGCAGCTGCTCTTCCAATCGGCGTGCCTGTTCCTGCAGCATCACCATCAGAGCACCTAAATCAGGTGCCACAGACGTAGAAGCTGCTGACGGACTGGCTTCCGTGGCCGGCGGCTGGCCCTCAGACATCTGCGGCGTTGCACCACCAAATCTCCTCTGGTCCGTCTCCTGCTGGCGTTGACTTCGGGTACGGACACCCTCCGTTTCCTCCTTAGGTAAAATCGGCATTATTTTATCCCACTTCTGACACCAATTGTTACGAGCTTGAGGTTCGTGACAATAAAAATTGCCGATAAAATTACCTAAATTAACACTTTAATTTACTTTACACAAATTAAAGTTAAAACACTAATAATTAAACACACTAATTCACTTAATTTCGCTCCGAAGCGTCGCTTGTGTCGCTGAGTTCAACTCTGTCTCGATCGCATCTTGCGCCACCTATTTATTCAAATTAGCAAAATATCCGGAACGTTCAAGTAAACACGCGTAAGGTACCGAGAGCTCGAGTATTATTTTCTAGAAACTTAGTTCCTCGGGCGGCGCTGTCGGTCGAGAGATCGGTGATGTCATTCTCTGCAAAGCTCCCCTCGCCCTCGTTCCTGACACTAGATGGCGCTAGTTGACTTATTCACACAACATTATGAAAACTAGTAACGTTCATTCGACTGATAATTTGGAAAGTAGTAGTTGAACTGCATTGGCCACGACCTAGTTCCAATAAAATCAATATTTTACATAACAATAACAAAGTGGGACTTCCTTCGAACTGCTAACAAATTTTAAAGGTTTTAAAGGTAATCTTCCACACTTTTTAGATTGTTACTTGCTAAATTTTTGTAGATTGCTGTAAATTTAAAAGTTTATTACAATTTACTATTTATATTCTTTAAAATGCATTGTATTTGTAACATTATTCACTATCAACTACCATGCAGTGTGGAAAGGCAATTTGAAAGAAGATGTTGCCAAACCGTTTGCCAATCATGTACACTATTCTAATTTAACAGTATTAGAGCCATGCGGCAGCTCTTGTGAGTGCAGGTGGCTGGGGGCCAAATCCGCCCCCCGCAGACCATCAACGTTGTAGCGGAATTAAATGGAATATTGCCCAGGAGGGTACCAGCACCCCTGATAAGGGAGAACATCTCGCTGAGTGTCCACGACCAAACTACTCCACTCTTCCTGAGTGTGGGTGCTTAGGATGCTCCACATATTCTTGGGAGGGGGGGGGGGAACATAAAAACTGCTCGGGGCAAACTAAGCAACAAGAGCAAGGCAACTCCTGCCACGCTGTCCGTAAATTTCTGCAACGTCAGGGAACTCCATTCGAACTGAAATGCCGTCCACTACCATCTAGAGCCGTCTAAGTCGGGCTTGCTCTTTCTGACCAACACGCAGGTGTCCTCTCAGCCAGATACTTCGTATCTCTCTTACCCGGGGTACTAATTTGAAAACTTCTTTGTGCCTCTGACTGGAGTTAGGCTTAAAGAGTTTATTATCTCAAAAAAAAAATATTCACTTATATGAGACTTAAAAATAACATAATTGGTAAAAATAATACATTTGAATACGGTGACTTATATGAATAAAGTTACATAAATATATCAAAATTAGGATTGAAAAAGCACTGTCTTTAAAGTTTGGAGTTTGCATATACATCCGAGAGGATATCTATTCTTGACGCCTCGAGAGTCTTGAAAGGTTTGGATTTGTCCATCCTTTGGCTACGCGTAGACAGCGACGACCATCCACGCGTCTACGGGTGCCTCGACAGGATCTATTAATGGGCGGTAATGTCGAAACATACCGACTTATCGAGCACGTCCAAATAGCTACAAATTCCTTGTTACAGCAGAGGCCATCCGCAGAGATCGTGATCCTAGGCAATTTTAACGCCCACCACGCCGAATGGCTCGGTTCACGTTCTTTCGTCACGGATCTTTGGCATATAATCTTACACAGCTGGTTACAACGCCTACGCAGATTCCAGATGTGAAGGATCATGCACCTTCCCTTTAGGACTTTTGTTGACCTCTCATCAGGACGGGTATCAGGTTTCCGTTAACACACCTCTTGGCTCCTCGGACCATTGTCTAGTCCAGAGTGTATGGTGCCATTTACTCTCACATCGCGGTTGCATTCTGCAAGCTGCCGCCGTGTTTGGCACTATAGGTCGGCCAATTGCGATATGATGCAGTCTTTTTTTGCATCCTATCCTTGGGCTTGCTTCTCGCCGAACGTTCGCAGCGTTATTGTTGATTCTGTCGCTGATGTGGTAGTTTAGGGTATGGAACTTTTTATTCCGTCTTCTGTGATGCCCATCGGAGGCAAACCCCAGCCATGGTTTGGTCACTCCTATAAAATAGCATCATGCTATAAGCAGGAGTGCTACCCAGCCTGGACCTGGGCTAACGCATCAACGTCGCGGGATGTAAACACCAGCACCTTTAAAAAGAAGTATAATTCCGCCTCCAGGTCCATCAAAAGAGTCATTGTTAAGGCAAGGTCAGAGTACGTCGGCAGAATTGGTAAGAAGCTAGTTCGCCTTCTTGCGGGAACCCGTGAATTCTGGTCTCTTGCTAAGGCTGTTCAAAGGAACTTCTGTCAGCCATTTCTTAACGTCCAACTCGACTCTCGATGACGGAGGGAACACACCACCGACTATCCCGCGGTGTGAGTGCTTCATGCTGGATGTTTGGTTTACAAGGGGCTCGATTCGCGAATCATTCCTTTCCCTGAACGTCAACAAGTTGTGGGCTTGATGGAGTCTTTCCCATTGTGCTAAAGAAGTTTGCTCTGGAGTTAGCACCGGTTTTAACGCGTCTTGTCCGGTACTCCTACTCTCAAGGCGTAGTCTCGAATTCATGGAAGACAGCCTTGGTCTATTTGATCCCTAGAAAAGGCAAACGCTCAGACCTGTCCAACTACAGGCCTATCGCCATCACCTTCTTGTTTTCCAAAATAATGAAATGCATTATAAACTGCCAGCTCATGTATTTGCTCAAGTACCTTGAAGATAACCAGCTGATTAGTGACCGCCGATTCGGTTTCCGTCGCGGTCAATCAAATGGTGACCTTCTGGTCTATCTTTAGATTAGTCGTTAGTTTGGACATAGCTAAGGCCTTCAATCGGGTTAAGCACAAAGCGCTCCTTTCGAAGCTCCATTTCTATGAGCTTCCCAAGATCTTGTGCAATTGGATCACCAGTGTCCTTGGTGATCGGAGCATCAAGGTCTTAGTGGACGGTGCCTGCTCTGATTACAAGCCTATAAACACTGGTGTTCCACAAGGCTGCGTGCTATCACCAACACGATTTCCTCTGCATGTCAAAAGTTTTTCGGATAAAATATAGCCTAGATCACTCGTGGCGTTGCTCTCTATCTACTCATGAAGTTGCATTACAATCGGTTCTGCCATTCCGAAGATTAGCCTGAACAAACAGACAGACAAATTTTTTATAACGTTTAATCATGTTTTGATAGCTTGAAAATAACCCCTTTAGAACAATATAAGGCAGTTATTTCTATAGTACCCGGTTGACCGAGCTTTGCTCGGCATTTTTCGCTCGACTGATGAATTATAAATAATATTTTTTGATCTTAGCGACATAACAGAAAAAACTGAACTGGTTATTTGAATAAAAAATCATGAGTGCAATTATTTTTATTTAAATTTTCGTGTTTTTAAAAAATACTAAAAAAAGGGCTCGAAAAAAATATATTTTCTCAAAAAAGAAAGAAACTTGAAAAAAAAAATAAAAAAGTCGGTCGGTCGGTCTGGGCTCGAACCGGGATTTTACGATTTTGTGACCGCCCATTATACCAATAAGCTATTTATAATCATTACCAAACTGTCAAAATTTCTCTTGCATGTTTCTTCCGACAATTATCAATGGGTGCACTGCAGTGTTCCAGTCTGAAGGGTATTGAGAGCCGGTACAATTTCAGGTTATGTGTCATTCCCCCTTCGTCATTAGAGGCGGCAATGCATCTTTAGCTTTTTGATGGTAGCTGTAGGTGTCCATGGATGCAGTAGCCACTAACCATCAGGTGGACTGGACTGTAAGTTCGTTTGTCAGTTCTGTTTAAGAAAAAAATATCGTGAGGAAAACCACCAACGCCAAACCTAGGGGACTCTTCTGCTCTAAAAATCTTGTCAAGATTGAGAGGAGGTTTATGCCCAGCAATAGGTTCTTAATAAGTTCTTACTTTTAAATGTAATGATTAAAATCTAAATCTAAAATATGTAACAAATAGTTCGACTGGTAAGTCCAACTTCGACCGAGAGGTCAAACGACGACGAACGACGAGATTCCGATACATCTTTTCGACAGGCAAGCCTTTAAACCTCAAAACAAGATTCTACAATCAGTGCGGGTTCTCAGTTATACCTATGGATCTGAGATATGGTACTTCACTTCTGGTCATATGAGAAAGCTTAAGGTCGCTTAGCGAGCTATGAAAAGGGCTATGCTTAGGGTTTCTCTGCGTGATAGACTTAAAAATGAGGATATTCGCAGTAAGCCCAGAGTAACCGACATAGCCGAACGGATTAGTAAGCTGAAGTGGCAATTTGCCGGCCATATAGCTCGAAGAACCGACACAACCCATGGGGAACAAAGGTTGTCGAGTGGCAGCCTCGTATCGGCAGGCGAAGTGTAGCTCGTTCCCCCATTAGATGGAGTGACACCTAGTAAGACATGCAGGAAGTCGATGGATGCGGTGGCCCAGGATTGTGTTTTGTGGCATTCCTTCTGAAGGGTCTATCTTCAGTAGTGGCCTTAAGGGCTGTAATGATGATGATGAATGATGACTAAAATTTGAAGGGCCGCTTTTCTCGTGACCATATAATGGGGATAATTGAAATATCGTGATGGTTCAATTTTTCTATAATAAAAATTTACGACATTGTCTAACTGTTTATTATAGCACTATTATGGAGAGTTAAAGCTGTCTGTTTTCATTAAAAAAATATTAAATTAAATTCACGTATCCTTGAAAATTAATGGTTCTGCCTGCCGCTTTCAGGAGTCAGATGACGAAATCTCGCATCTGGAGTGGGAGACGGTCCGCGTCCGGTTCGTCAAAGCTGGCACTGTCGAGAGACTGGTGGAGGCACTCGCCACTGATGATGGCGAACTTGAATCCACCTATGTCAATGTATTCCTCGCCACATACCGGTAAGGAATTTCTTTAGTATCCTTGTATGTAACCGTCTGTTCAGAGTGGCTTAAGTGTCGTGGTTTAAATCTTGACCGATACTAATATTTCAATTAAGGTTTTGAATGATTTTAGATTGCCCTCTCTTTTCTGACACTGCACATGACACTATTTTCGACCTTTTCACCCACCATAGCTGCAGCACAAATGGGTCGGCTCGAACGGGAAGCACCGCGCTCGTATAGAATATCAGCGTGAAATATAGAATATTGCTGCTGTGTTTGTTAAGGTGAATGACGAGAACTGGATCCCCTTTCATTTTAGTAAAATAAACACTAACCTTTTACAAATTGTGAACGCGCTAAGAAACATACGAATATGCTCGAGAGCCGTGGTAGCTCAGTGGTTAACGCTCGCTGTAAGTATAACAGAACGCGAGTAACCCGGGTTCGATCCCCGCCGGCACCAATGAAATTGTTAATTGCAATTTTAAGTGCTGATTTACCACGTGCTCGGCGGTAAAGGAAAACATCGTGAGGAAACCTGCATGTCTGAGGAATAAAAAAAAATATTTCGAAGACATGTGAAGTTCGTCAACACGCATTTGGGCAGCGCGGCGGTCACTTCCTTGCCCTAAACACTCTCAGAAATGAGGGGAGGCCTGAGCCCAGCAGTGGGACGTATATAGGCTGTAACATAAATGCTCGCGCGCTACCACCGAACGAAATGTTTGAAATTACGACGTTCACGGGCGTAGTGGGCATAAAAACTATCCATGGGTGCGTAGAACAAACTTTTGTTGAATATTTTTATAACATCACGGTTTAAGTCAGGCGAGCCGGTAGGCCAGTCTAACCTTGTGATGTGATGTGATATTCTCGGAAAACAGCATTGACTCGATGTGCGGGCGCATTATCATTGACCAGTACGAGTTGGTGTCCATGGTTTACTCGGAATGGTCGGACTATTCCATTACTAGCGACTGTTTTATACCCATCTGCTGTCATGGAGCCTCGATACGGGATCAAAAGCTTTCTATCTCAAATCATAATTCCACCCCAAAAGGACATCGATATCCCGCCTTGCGGAATGGTTCCAGTAGTAGTTCTTTGTCTTTCAGTTTCCAAGTCTTCTCTAGACACAGACACGTGGGTTATGTCAACCTGATGCAGTAATTTGTATGTATTTATGACGGCCTTCAAACTTTCTAAAGAGTTACAGCCTCTATATGACCCATGGCTGCAAATCAGTACTATTATGTTATATCAGTGTTATGAAATTATCGTGATTATAAGTCTCGGTGGTTATCGAACTTCGGTGTCCTCGCGTACTGTGAAATTTATAAAGAGCACTTATGTACTGAGCTAAGATGGTTCTTCTATATCATCTCCTGACCTGACTCATCTAAAAACGTTAGTTCGCGTTGGTCCTTAGTAGCTTTCATCACGTGTCTCACAGAATGCGTTCTATTACATACATATATATATATATATATATATATATATATATATATATATATATATATATATATATATATATATATATATATATATATATATATATATATATATATATATATATAACGTCAAACACAATCTGAAAGTATTTTTATATTTCTTATATAAGATGTCATGCAAAATAAAATAATAATTTATGTATGTATAAAAATTTACAAATTACAAATGTAAGTAGGTAGTATGTAAATTGAATAAATAATTAATAGAAAATTGTAAAATGCCAAACAACTTAAAATGAATAATTAATAAGTAATTAAATAAAAAATCAATATTAAAAATTTAAATTTAAATCTATATAGGCAATTAGTTGCTTTCGAAACGAGTCTGGCACTTTGGAACTTTTCCTAACCACCGATCTGGCGGTTCTTCGAGGTCTATGGCCGACCCCTTATCATATCAGCTTACTTCAGCCTTGAGCCGCTAGAGCACAGATCCTGATTACTCTACAACTTATCAGTGGGTATTTAGTTTTGAACTTGCCTTTTTAGGGTTCCGTAGTCAACTAGGAACCCTTATAGTTTCGCCATCTCTGTCTGTCCGTCTGTCCGTCCTCGCTTAATCTCTGTGACCGTTAGCACTAGAAAGCTGAAATTTGGTACCAATATGTGTATCAATCACGCCGACAAAGTGGTAAAATAAAAATTTGAAATTTTTTTTTATTAGGGTAGCCCCCTATATGTAAAGTGGGATGTGATTTTTTTTTTTAATTTCAACCCTAACGTGTGATATATTGTTGGAAAGGTATTTAAAAATGAATAGGGGTTTACTAAAATCGTTTTTTGATAATGTCAATAATTTCGGAAATAATCGCTCCAAAAGTAAAAAACAATGCGTCCCCGCCCTCTAACTTTTGAACCATAAGTTTAGAAAATATGAAAAGTAGAACTTTATAAGGACTTTTAAGGAAAATCATTTTGAACTTGGACGGAAAGTCGGAGCGCCTGCCCCGGAGCGTGCAATGTTGCACGCTCCATTACCCACTACCGGGAGCAGTTGCAGGAGCGCGGAGCGCGAACATAATGGATACTCACCTTTAAACTCATATGTGGGAACACTTATTGTGACGGACGGGAAACTACGGAACCCTACACTGAGCGTGGCCCGACACGCTCTTGGCCGGTTTTTTTACTTTATCCTTTTTGAAAGGGTTGTGAGAACTCCGAAACGCGAATTATAATAATTTAAATGTTGAAGATAGAAAAATCAAGAAAAATCAAAAAGGTGACGACTGACACTGACACTGCTACCTAAACGTGTTTATGCGAGATCAACTCCATAATGAAATTGATTAAATAATTGTCGTATAAAATGAGAAGATATAAAAAATTCTAACAAAACTATTGATTCGTAATTTTACACAAAAAACATACTTACCTTACTTAACACCATCAAAAGGTGTAAATTTTTTACAATAAAGTTATGTATGTAGGATAAGTTGACCCTATTTACGAATAAAACCGGCCAAGAGCGTGTCGGGCCACTCTCAGTGTAGGGTTCCGTAGTTTCCCGTCCGTCACAATAAGTGTTCCCACTTATGAGTTTGTACAAAAACTGTTGTTTCCATCCAAGTTCAAAATGATTTTCCTAGAAATAAATAATAAAGTTCTACTTTTCAGATTTTTTCATATTTTCTAAACCTATGGTTCAAAAGTTAGAGAGGGGGGGGGGGACACATTGTTTTTTAATTTTGGAGCGATTATTTCCGAAATTATTGACATTATCAAAAAAACGATTTTAGTAAACCCCTATTCATTTTTCAATACCTTTCCAACAATATATCACACGTTAGGGTTGAAATTAAAACAAAATCACTTCCCACTTTACATATAGGGGGGCTACCCTAATAAAAAAAAATTCCAATTTTTATTTTACCACTTTGTCGGCGTGATTGATACACATATTGGTACCAAATTTCAGCTTTCTAGTGCTAACGGTCCCAGAGATTAAGCGAGGACGGACAGACGGACAGACAGACACGGCGAAACTATAAGGTTTCCTAGTTGACTACGGAACCCTAAAAACTAATAGATTTTCAATTTTCTATTCAATCTTTTTTTCCATATTGCTCATAGATTGTGATATAATAACAAAAACCAGAGTATAAAGTGATTTTTCTATAGTTGAGCTACTTGCAATAAGACCACTATTATTGAAATGCAGGCTGCAAGTCTGCTTGTTTCAGAGCCTATACAACCTCAGCCCAAATTCTAGTTTCATCCCTACTACCCCGCGCTTCGTATGCTATCTACCTACATGTTTGTAATCACTTACTGTACATAAGTAGATAGGTCGGTAGATACTTATTTCATTAGGTTTATCATATTATTCCCTGTTTATTTATGCCAACCCTGTCACTTCTTATTTTTATTACGGTTATTTCCCATTTTAATTTTACGTCGTCCTGTTGCGTAATGTGTATTCTGAGTGCAAGCGAGCTGAGGATATAAAAAAGACCTGCTTTATAGTTAGTTCAGTTAGTATGCAAAGTTTCATGATCTAATTTGAAGTATTTTGTGAATACCAACGGTTTATTGTTACAAAGAGAATTAGCTACTACCATAATGAATTGTTATTTAGAATTTTTGTAACAGTTAAGTTATTTAAGAATATTTGAACTATTAAAAAGCTTATTTACCTACATCTTAAAACTAGACTGATGTTGTTTTGTGAAGACTGATATAAAGCTAATTTTGTTTTTAAACATAGGTTTAAAAACAAAATTAGCTTTATATCAGTCTTACTAATATCAACTTACTAATATTGATTAAAACCAAAAATACACAAGTGTATAATACGTACTAAATATACCTTTTTACTACCTACTAAGTTTAGTAATGATTAGGGCCCGGATTAATATGTATTGAAAACATCAAAATATGTACATATAATATGGACTGAAAATCCTCAAATATGGGAAAAATATGTATAATAAAAGATAACGACATTGTACATTAAATCGACTTTTTATTAAGGAAAACAAAAAAAATACAATTTTACTTCGCTTCTGTTTCATTATTATTTGAATTACAGTATACAATTACATGTTTCTTTAAATTTTCAAAATTAAAACCCTTTCTGTTCGGACGAAACAATGCCTTGTACTGGCTGAATGATCTTTCAACATCACAGGATGTGATTGGAGCATATTTAAATTTGCATAATTCTTCAAGTGAGTAGGGTACATCTATGGTGCCTTCTAATGTTCCACACAGCATGCTGTTAATTTTCTTTAGGGTATTAAATCCTTTGTTTTTTTCCAGTACGTAGCTTAATTTTTGCCTCGCTACTTCAGCAACGGGACCTTCTGATGCTAAAACTTTTTTTTCGATATTTTCGATAATCTTCAAATTATCATTTAGAGAAGTAGAAGAATTTTCGAGTGCCTTTATCTCGTGTGATAAAAAGCAATAATTGCTTTTTATGTAAAGCAAATCGTTACGTAGAGTGTCATGTTCGAGAAGTTCTTTTGAGATTGAAATAGCAGCAGCCTCGTTCTCTAATTCAAAAATAATAGTTTTGATTTCAGTGTAATACTGGGTATAGTATTCAACTGCTGTCAGCCAAGTTCCCCAGCGAGTCAGCACTGGCTCTGGTGGTAAAGGAATGTCGGGATACATCTCTTTAAATTTTGAGATCCTGCTTGGTGCTTTCAAAAAAATTTTCTTTACGTTTGATACTAAACTGTCAACATTTTTAAACAGAGACCTTATGCATTCAGCTAATCTATTTATACCATGAGCCAAGCACGTCACATGAATCATTTTTGGATACAAAACTTGAAGGGCACTTGCAGCTTTTACCATATAAGGAGCAGCATCGCTAAGTAACAAGAAAACTTGTTCATGTTTAACTCCATCAGGCCACAAAACACTCATTGCATCATTAAAAAGCTTTGCTGACGTTTGGTGGTTGCATTTAGGAAGTTCTTCACATGCTAATAAAAAGGATTTGCTGGCATTTTCTTCATCTAGACGTCCGATAATCACATTGCCAATGCATCGGTTTTGAGAATCTGTAGTTTCGTCAATGGCAACCCATATAGGGCCATCCTTTATATATTCACGAATCGAAGCCAAACAATTTTCATAAATACCAGACACATAATTTTTTCTAAGTGTGGATTCATCAGGAATGCGTTTGCCAGAGTATTTTTCCAGGAATTGTTTAAAAGTAGGATTATTCAATTTCCATAAGGGTATATCTGCACATATCATAGCTTCACATAATTCTTTCGAGAAAGTAGAACTTTGGGAGCTGCTCGCGACTGCATCAGTAAAAAATTGTTGCTTAAATTTGTTCTTTCTTGTAATATTTTGCTTGTGTTTAACAGTAGACACATGTTGTGATATCAAAAAACGTTGCTCGGTGGATATAGATTTTTCACAAGCATTACAAAATAGTACTTTTCCATCTGTAGTTAGGCATTGGTTTGGGAAATCTTCGATATACTTTTCCAATTTGAACCGCAATGGTTGCTTATCCTTAGGCATTTTTGCAATGCGAGTAAGTAACGAAATACAATCACACGCGACAAATCGACACGGCAAGCAATTACGAGCGTCACTTACGAACTGTGGGGCAGGGCACGCACGACGCACGAGTCAGGTGAGGAAAGGCGGTGCGGGGCGGGTGACGCGAGCGCGATTCAGTGACCGCTGTCATCTTGGCGCAAAACTCATTTTTAGGTATTTTACAGAGCTGCTGATTAAAGAATTATTAATTATTTAATTATTTATTAAATATAAAAAAACGACTGTGAAAAAAGAATTATTAATAATCAAATATTATATTTATGTTATTTTAGGCAGTTTACACTATTTATATTTACACATTTATTTTTATCGAATTATTATCAGAAAACAAGAATATTTTTTTTTACTTTTATGTTTATTTCTTTCGAATTGAAATTTCAAATAACAATTTTAACAATCTGGCGCCTAGTGATCGGTTTCTCCTGGGTGATTGTAGATCCAACCTCTGAAAATAACCGCTCACTGGATACCGAAGTTGCCACGACAGGCAAATAGATCTCAGCTAGGCTATGAAGCCCGAGAAATAACCCTTTCGTGCCATCCCACATCTCCAATGCATGTAATATATGAAACTCTTCTTCTGCTTTAGTTTTATTTCTTATGTTTTGGTGCGTTACTTCTTTATGGTAGTTCCATATGTCACCTTCAGTATTATCGCATTTTCTGAATACATCTACTAAACTATACCGAAATACGGGCAGTTGAATAACCGTTCATCCATCAAAATCAATGTTTCAGAAAAATGATTGTAACGAAATACGAAGTACCGTAAGCCAAAAAAAATTTCCAATACAAAATAACTATTACTCTAAAAAACTGTACTTAAGCTATTGATTAAGTTAAAGCTCAAACAATATAATTATTAATAAAAAAATGAATAAAACTATTCCAATCTATTTTAAATATTAATTGTAAACTTATGTTAATTCATTACCACAATAAAAATAAATCACAATTTTACATCAAAAATAAAATAACCGATTGAAGATAATTGCACTTCTGAAGTTCAAGTATATTTGAGTCGAGACTACAATTTATTTTCGACTGAAAGACCATTCGCCTGTTTGTTGATTCGTAATTAAAATTCATCCCTAACTACCCTAAGTGTTATTACACTGTACTGTGGCAAGGGCACTGCAGACAGTGTGCACTTTGTCGCCCTAATTAGGGACCCTTACTCTCTTTCCCTTATTACACCACCCTGAATCAGGGCATAGGGAGCCTGATTCAGGGTACGACGACGTAGCTTTGAAACTAATAACAATTTTAAATAAACATTTATCTGTCTCACTTACACAAGTTGCGAAAACAATATCGTCGCTAAGATTAGATAAACATAGACACACAAACATGCAATGACGGGTTGGGAGGGTGGTGCTTACTATATTAAATATTACCTAAAATACGCAATAAAAATGAGTTTTTTTAAGCTGCAGTTACTTGTATTTATATTAAAAAAGTATATTTTATTTTAAAATCTTTATTGCGTCCCCTTACAAAAAAAGGACACAAAGCTTATCAGATGTATAGAAGTAAACATAATGGTGAAATAAAACATATTTTTATAAGTATTTTTATTGTAATAATAAATCAAACAATATAAAATAGGTAATTAAATATAATTAATATAACATTTATTTGAAATTATATTTAATAATTCATGAATAAACTAAAATAATAGTAATTAATTATTTTGTATGATATTTAAAACGTAGTTTTTATTATAATTTCCAAAATATTTAAAATCAGAGGTAACAAATTAACTTACTCCATTAATTATAATATAATTGGAAAATTATAGTCTCCCATTAATGTAGGATAATCACAAATGCGGAAAAGTGGCAACATTGAACCTAAATGGCAATATTCGATAATTTTATTTAATTATTTGAGGTTTTTTACGTTTATATGAAAACAAGAACTAAAAATTATGTGTTGAAAGTGATTTCGCTTGGTTTTTTACGTTTTTGTGACCTTGAATAGCATTCTTTCACTACGCTTTTACCCATTTTTTGAAGCGGCTCAAATCTGTCGGCGTCACATTGAACACTGAACTGAACTGACGTTAGCTAGGCATATGACTGTGGCCATAATATGTGCAGTGGCAACGCTTTGGCGCGGTTATTACTGATCTAGTGTAATATACATATAACAGCTACATTACTATAAAATCTCTTTCAAGAAGTAAATAATTAAGCGTATACGTTAACATAATTGTAAATTAAGGAATGTTCGATTAAATAGACACTAAGATGAAAAAGTAAAAATCATGAAAATATTTCTAGTTAGTATCCAGGTAAGGTTTGTTTGTAGTTTTTAATATATCGAAATTTAAAGTACTCGTGATATCGAAAAGTTTATATTTTATACCATTTTTAGGGTTCCGTCCTTAATCAACAAGGAACCCTTATAGTTTCGTCATGCCCGTCCGCGATTTTACTCAAAGACCGTAGGTGCTACAAATCTGTAATATGGCATAGGTAGTTAGATATTAATAACGCCTACAAAACTTTTAAATAAAATCTTAAAAAAAAACATTTTTATTTTAGGTACAGGAGACAGGAGGTTGGGTACCTCCCATAGAGGTTAAGGGAGGATTAATTTTTTTACTCGTCTATTTCATCGTTCAAGACAACCTGTCTTTCAAAAACATTGGGGATATGGAACAACATTTTTCGATTCAGGGTTTCAGGGATCCGTTTGGGAAATATTTAGTTAAAGTGGTATTTTTAATAGTCGTAACCAACTAAATCGCTGTTTATGAAAATATGAAAAGTATACACAATAGTAGTATACATAAACAAATTAAAAGGAAAATTTTCAGTCAGTCGCTACTTCCGCTATCGAATAGAGAAAACCCGCTTTATAAAGCGTCACCTCAATGCTGGAGTCTCTCAGGGCTCTGTCTTCTCACCACTCATCTTTAAAAAGAATTAACAAGTTAACAAGTAATAGTGGACCAACTTTAAAATGCACTAAACTGACTTTAAACTAGCTGCATTATAACTTTGTAATGTTATTGTAAACTGTAAGAAATAAACATTTTATGAAGGAAACGACTTATAGGCATTACTACTATAACTCTACCTTTACTTTTGCGGGATAGGTAGGGAGGACCTTTCCTACTTACTTACTACTTTCGCTGATATGTTTAGTTTGTAGTTCTTGTAGTTGTCATTCAAAGTATTCTTTTTATATACAATCGTATAGCCTTATACAATTTTATTCGTGGTAATCTTGGTTTACGCGGGCGACCCTCAAGATAGCTTAGAAGGCTCGTTACGGTATATATCTTGGGGTTGCACTGCCGGTAATATATAGTAGTAGACTGTCAATTATGACCATATTTATACGGACTTAGCATGTGAATGTAGATTGTTTCTACATCGAAAAGTTTTTTTAATCTTTTTTGGATACCACTCCCTGTAATTATGATTGGAAAATTAGTCCTTTAGTTACCATCGTCCTATTTGGGCACATTTTTAGTCATAACGGTCAAACCCGAACTCAATATGCCCCTTGTTGAGAAAGCTCCTTTTAATTTCACGTTTTGTGACGGGCAACTACGTAACCCAGAGCCGTGGTAGCTCAGATGGTTAGCGCTCGCTGTAAATTTCACAATACGCGAGTAAACCGGGATCAATTTCCGCTGGCACCAATGAAATTGTTAATTGCAATTTTAAGTGCTGATTTACCACGTGCTCGGCGGTGAAGGAAAACATCGTGAGGAAACCAGCATGTCTGAGAAATAAGAAGAAAAAATATTTCGAAGACATGTGAAGTTCGCCAACACGCATTGGGACAGCGTGGCGGACTATTGTCCTAAATATATATATACCTTGCCCTAAAACCCTCTCAGAAATGAGAGGAGGCCTGTGCCCAGGAGTGGGACGTATGTAGGATGTAACTTTAACTTTTAACTTTAGCTACGTAACCCTACCTCTACATTGTGCGCGGCCCGACAGCACAGAAATCTAAATAATAAGGCACTATTATTTAGATTTCTGTGCCCGACACGCACTTGGCCAGTTTTTATTTATAATTAATATCAATATTACTTTTTACAGCTCATTCGCAGAATGCAGCCAGGTTTTAGATTTGTTGCTTCGGCGATATGAGGCCTTAGCTTCGGAGGAACTTCTCCCAACTGCTTCTGATAATTCTCAACAACATCGAAAGTAAGTGACATTCACGTTTGAAGCTTGCTTAACATTTTGCGCTATGCTTTTTTTTATATTGCTAACGCTTTATTCTTTTGAATATACGTATTATTTTTGAAGAGAATATTACACTTTTCGTCTCTTAACAAACTTATTTCGTTGTTAGGACTCTGGTGGCATGTCTCCACGTTTGGTTGGACACCTATCCGGAGGACTTTCGACAACCTCCTCACCATCCTGCACTGCAGCAGCTACTCGCCTTCACACAGCTTCATCTGCCTGGTTCGGAGCTACATTTGAAGGTGCTTTTACTTTATATCCACTATCGTATCTTAATGTTTATTACGCATTTATGAATAGTTATTACGAAATTTTTATTTTTAGGTATTACAGAAGCTAGCAGTCTTCAGTGCAGAGCGCAATGGCGGTACGAGTGCTGGTACTGGTGCTGGAGTGTGTTTAGCTCCAGGGATGCGGCTTACTGCCCACCACACCAGTACCTATCGTCTACCCCATGTACCCCACCGACATTTTGCCGAACAACTCACCCGAATGGACATGGAACTCTTCAAGAAGCTAGTGCCTCACCAATGTCTTGGAGCAATATGGTCTAGAAGAGACAAAGATCGTTCGCACGATGCCGCCACTGTCTTAGCCACCGTAAACCAATTTAATGCAGTATCTTTTAGAGTTATATCAACTGTGCTGGTAGAACCAAATTTAAGGCCATTGGAGCGCGCAGACATACTAGCCGCGTGGTTAGATATAGCCCGTGAATTGAGGGTGCTAAAAAACTTTTCATCGCTAAAAGCTATTATATCAGGGTTACAAAGTAATCCAGTATATAGGTTAAGAAAAACGTGGGCTTTATTAGCCAAAGAAAAATCAGAATTGTTTGAAGAGCTCGCTCGTATATTCAGCGAAGATAACAATCGTTGGGCGCAAAGAGAACTTTTAATGCGTGAGGGTACAGCCAAATTCGCAGATACTGTTGGCGAGAACGATCGCCAATTACAAAAGCTTTTACATGAAAGAGGGTCGCCTGGAGTCAGCCACGGAACTATACCATATTTAGGAACTTTTTTGACAGATCTAACTATGATAGATACTGCTATACCGGATACAGTGTCGGATGGCTTAATAAATTTCGACAAACGGCGTAAAGAATTCGAGGTGCTCGCTCAAATAAAACTATTACAAGGTGCTGCGAACGCTTATCACTTACCTTGCGACGCTATGTTCGACAGATGGTTTGACTCCGTGATTATACTTGATGATCGAGAAGCGTATCAGCTTTCGTGTCAAATAGAACCACCGACGAATCCTCCCAAAGACAGGCGACCTAAGAAAATCAATGACAACAATAATCAAGGGCACAGAAAAAATGATTCTATCGCGAGCACAAGTTCAAGTAACAGTTCGCAATTTTATTGCGAAACCGATGGTGCTGGTAACGCTTGGAAGAGGGATAGCTTAGAGAGGCGAACGTCACCCACAAGACTTTCACATGGATCTTCATCATCGTCCCTGCCTTCACTTGATGTTTCGTTGTCAAGTGCGAATAGTGGCCAAAAGCCAGCCAATGGAAAGGCTACTGCCACGAGTCCAGCCTATGCAAATACACGTAATGGTCCTGATTTTTATATAATTCGCGTGACATATGAATCTGACTGTGTAGAGACGGAGGGTGTAGTTTTATACAAATCGATAATGTTAAGCAACAACGAGCGAACTCCACAAGTTATTCGAAACGCTATGCTTAAACTTAATCTCGATGGTGATCCTGATACTTACACGCTGGCTCAAGTTTTACCGGATAGAGGTTGGTAGTTTTTCTTTGTACTATTTTATAGTAGAGCCCTGCGCAGACTTCGGCTGGGTATGGGTCAATTTTTCCATTGTACAAAAAATCTCAGTATATCATAGCTTACATCATTACTGGAGAGCAATTCTCTGAATGTTCGTGAAGTTTCATTACAGTTGGTACAGCCATTCCAAAGATCAGCTTAGTCGTCGTCATGCTAGCAACTTTCGTGAATTTAGAGTATTTAATAAACACAGACTTTATAGAAAATTATCGTTTGTCGGAAGAACTCGTTAATTACCATAAACCTATAGTTTCGTCATCTATAGTCTGATAAAATCTATAGTTTGATAAAAATTCCTGATTAACCTACATGTATTGTAAGATAATAAAAATATTTTAAACAATATTAACTTCTCATTTATTCAATAAAAGAAAAAAAAATGTTTTCTTATCGGTCACCACGCTCAAAGTGTAAAAAACTTGAATTAATATCAAAAAAACACTACATAAATAAAATAAATAAATAATTATAATTGCATTCTTCTTCTTTAAGTGCCTCTCCATTACTGAAGGTCGACAGTCATCCTTCTAAATTCTTCTTTGTTCATGGCTAGCATGAACAGATCTTCAACTTTCTTTATCCCAGTCCATTTCCGGATGTTACATAGCCACGACATTTTCCTTCTACCAACACCTCTTTTACCCGCTATTTTGCACATCACAATAGTCTGCAGCAGTTGGTAACGTTCATGCCTTAGCACGTGTCCTAGGTACGCAACTTTTCTCTGTTTGATGGTTTTGACAAGTAAGGGTTAATTCCCTTCATTGCGTGCACTAATCCTGTCACCACTAACCCCAAAACCACTATTCCAGGAAAGACACACAGTCGATGATAATACGACACGTGTTTCGCCTCTACACGAGGCATCTTCAGGTGATGTAGGGTCTACGGCGGCTGACCGCTAAGATAATATAATATAGTTAAAATATGTAATGTACAATAAACTGTTAAACATATTTCATTACAACATGTTCTTTGACTATGCGAACGCTTTTTGATAAATTGACAGAATTTGCATCAGTGCAAACTCACGGTAAAGCGCGCGGGATTAGCGCCGGACCTTGCCCCCGCTCCCCCGCCACACCTGACATGTTATTGCATCATCTAGTACTGAACAAATTGTAGGCTTATGCTTATGTTTTGACTATTTTTGTGAGAAAAAAAAGTATTTCGCTGTGTTATTCTTAGTGAAAATTGATAATTATATCATAAAAATGAGTGGCAGGAGATCTACCATTTGAAGTTATTTTAGAGACTGACAATGAAAGTAAAGTGAAATGTACTAATGGAATGTAATGTTTCTTTGTTTGATTCCAAAAACATTTTATCATGCTGTCCATTTGCTATCATTGGAAATAAATTTACCTCAAAAACGTAACGCTATACTGGTAGATATAATATAATATACTATCTACAGTAAAATTATGAAAGACATGGCATTACTCCATTTGTACATTTAAATACAGTGGACACTTTGGTTACCACTTTAACTAATGTTCGGTGATTTAGCCAAATATTCGGCCGAATATGAATATTCGGTAAAGCTGCCGAATATGCCGAATATCGAATATGAAACGAATATTCGGCCCATCTCTAAAAACGATATCTCGGTTACAGTGAGCATTTTGTTTTATTGTAATCATTTAATAATGCTTATCATTTTTTTTACAGAAATGGTGCTTCCAGCGAATGCTAATGTTTACTACGCAGTAAATACAGCATACAATCTCAACTTTATATTACGTCCTCGAAAAATTCAACCAGCAGAACTTATGGTTAATGGAAAAGTGCGAAATAAACGTTCTTAAGTCTTTATTATATGAATATAGTTTCTAAATAAATTATTTATAATTTTTATCGCAACATTTCCACCAATTTTAAATGTAATAAGAAATTAGATATTTTAAACGTGATAGAACATTTGTACGTTAAGACGTTTTAACCCTTTCAATAAATTTAAGTGTCGTTCAAGAGCATACAAAATGAAACGAAGTGGTCTAGAGCAGCAAACTAGAAGATGATCTTGACCAGTTTGCAACAATGTTACCAGCGATTCTTAAACTTTTAGCCTAGTACTGTGTCATTAAGTAATGTGTTTTAGATTCTTTACAAGAATGCGTATTGCATTAAAATTTAAATGTGTTCTTAGTGTAGTGTACCTTCTTGCAATGTGTAAATTGTTAAAATCATCCGAACCTTTGTATATATTATGTATACCTAAGACCCCCTATTAATCTTACGATATTACCTCCGGTCCGGTGTGATATGTTATACTCTATTTAAATGTAAAATTAACCTAAAAATTTGTATATAGCGAACGTTGTAAAAGTTTAATAAGAATCTCATATAGTAATATTAGTTTAGAAAATGTATTGTTAATGTAGCCAAAGGCAATTTATATGTCCCAGCAAGGTGCTGTCTCGTTTTTGTATTCTGAATATTTGTGAAAGTTTTAATACTGAACACTTTTTAACAAACCGAATTTCGTAAATGATCTAACAGGTAATTCTAATGACGTAGGTGCTTAGTTAAATTATGGTGCAGAATTTGAATAAAATAATAAAAATTTACTCACTGATGAGTTCACCCTTAACTCAAAGTAAGGGTTGATAAAGATTAAATTACTAGTGAACGTTATTACATTAAAAACAAATAAATGTTGAGTTAGCTCATTGAGTGTGTGGGGCGTCATTAATGTATGGGATTTCGTAGTAGTCTTGATAAAAGTGCATGTGTACAGTATTTAAAAATTTTAATTTGAAACTGTAATTAAATTAAACTATGTTTTATGCCAGATGTTTAAATCTAAGACGCGATCGTTCTTCATTACCATGTTTTATTACGATATGAGAAGTGTATGCAAAAACAGTTTTTCTAACCAATAGAAAACTTTTTCAGACAATTTAAAAGGTAACAACTTAAGCCTTGTAAGTTGCTGAACCGGTGCTTTTTTAATTTTGTAACTTTCTAAGGTGTATAACGGGTAAGGGAAAACAAAATGTTTATCAGCACCCGACAGAGAACGTAATTTTTTTTTATTTTTAATAATTTCAAAAGTAAGTCAGATGTATAGGGGGAAACATTTACTACGTTTGTGACGTATATAGTAAACTTTAATTAACAACAAAAAAAACAGATAAATACCTGTGTTACTATGAAATCCCAAAAATCTTCATATTATATTTCTTTACTTGTTATACTTAACCTTATAGTTATAAGCCATTGGCGTCTATAACTTCATTATACTACCGAGTGATGTGTTCCAGAATGCCATTAAATAACTACCTATAAAGTTCTCACAGTTGACTTAATAAAATAAATGAGAAAAAGAGTAAAACAAATTTTGATAATGCTTCACACTGTTCGAGAAATACAATGTGCCTAAGTATACGTTAATAATAGTTGTGTTTATATTGTAAATGGTCGTCAGTATGTATGTTAGACACTGGTAGTGTAAAATGTATTCCACGAAATAAATACGATTGTATATGTTAATTTTTTTCTAGTGATGTTCGATATTTATACTTCTTATCTTTAATTCTGTTTGTATATAAGTGTATCTTTTTTAGCAGTGTAATTTTCTAGTTTTCACCAGTGTCAACTAAATAACATGTTTAAGTTGTTTAATAAAACTTAATAATTCCTTTTGTAGTGTTTCTTATTTTTCTTTAAACTATTATGGTGTCCAAACACGGTCAGTTAAAGTCATCAGTCGAACTGATCAGTTCGTACTAATTTAAGCCAAAGAAATTTCCACACCCACGGTCAGTTCAACTGATTATTCCAACTGATCAGTCCAAACTAGGACTGTGATATTTTTTAAAATATCGTATTTTTGGTGTATCGATAATTATAAACATATCAATGTTGGAGTTCTATATATATCGTAAGTTAATATACAGTAAGTCAATATCAGAGTTTTATAAATCGAATAACATATCGATATCGGCTTTATTTAAAAAAATAACCGTAAGTCATTCTAGTCTAGTTCATTTATTATATTTACTAAGCAAAATTAAATTATAAATGTATGAAAATGTTAGATTATAGTTCCTATTAATTATTGTTTTCCTGTTCATTAAGTATTGTTCCCGCCAAAACACACAGTTTGTGGTATTAAAATTACTATAATCTACGAAACTTATTACTACTTTACTGAGATATACTGTACAAAATTACATTTCTTTTTAAGATAATAAGCAAATAAATAAACTGAGGAAAAATTAATAGAATAAAATAAAGTACAGAAGATTAGTAGGGTAGTAGTAGATTACAATATTTACGAGACAAAATAAAAAAATCAAAACTTTTTATTGAAGAAATATCGACTGTCGATATTCATATTTTAAACGCTTAGTCCACCACGCGAACATGGTAACCATGGTATCGCCCCGCCTACCCGCCTCTGCGTCGAGCATCGAGCAAACGCGTTAATGCTGATGCTACACTAACGGGAAACGTCAATACCTATAAACTCACAAATATAACGCGATAAAGTTGGCTACACTTGAACGTGGAGCGTTCAAATGTAGCCAAAGCGTAAGTGTGAGTGGAAATTTTAATGCCACTAAACGGCTTTAAAATTGGCTTTAATGTTCCTTGAAGACTTTCTATATTTGTTAAAAATGGTTCTACAAAACCCATTAGGTTTTCCTCCCTCTCTCTAATTCTTCGATAGTTGTATTAAAAGATTATAATTGGATAATTCGTCGCAAAGCATCATTTTGCGCTGTACGATTCTTAAAACTTTTGAGTCTCGGATCCCACAAATATGGCTCTGTTTGCAGGATCTTAAGAAACGTAATAACTTTTTTATTATTCCGCTCCATCATAGCCGTACGTGCGACCTTGTTGCGCTCATCATGCGCTGTCAGACAAACGTAGTGTGGCCGCTTCAACGTGTTATTTCGTGCGTTAATCTGATATACCGCTACTCGAGTTATCGCCAAACGGCAAACGGCATTGTTAATGTCATTGTCAAATTAACGCGTTAAGTCGTGGCCACGTCTACATTCAACGTCCATCAACGTGATGATCATTTCTCGTTAGTGTGGCCCCAGTATAAGATTGAAGAAAAATGATAAAATAAACAAGCTCCGTGGCTTAGCGATGAGTTGCTGCGCTGGGGGCCGTGGGCTCGAGTCCCGCACGGAACACGTATTTGTATGGTCTGCAAATAATTGTTCCGGGTCTGGACGTTTGTCCTTGTGCAATTTATGTTTGTAAATGCCCTCACGATGCAGGAGAAAATCCTAGTGTTAACGTTTTCCTAAAGAAAAAAGTCTAGAATTATTAAAATAATTATTTGATTTGTTTGATAATCAAATATGTCAGTTTTATAAAATAATACATTTTTAGTATTGTATTAAGTTACATAACACATATAGGTACACTATATTTAGTTTAGTTTTCTTTATTTTTCTTGTGTTTTGTCCCCCTTTGGGGGCATAAATTTTTAATAAGTATCACTCCAATATATAATAATAATAATAACATAAAAATAGTGCCGTCACTGAGATCCTATACACACCTTTAAATTGCACCATGAGAAAGGTGAGATCATGAAAGTCACCTAGGTCTTTATGAGCCCTTTCAAATGAGTTCAAACACGATCGTCCCATCTAGTGGCGTCACTGAGATCCCTATACCCACCTTCAGTGTCCACCATCAGCTAGGTGATATCATCATATTCATCTAGGTCTTCATGAACCTTTTTGAAAATGGGTTGAAAAAAACACGATGGTTCTATGTAGCATCACTAAGATCCTTTACCCATCTTCTGAGTCAATCATAAGAAATGTGATATCATCACAGTCACCTCAAATCAAAAAAGTTAAATTCTCTAAATATATAGAATAATAAAAAATCTAAATAGCATAGAAATAATGTATGTAGCTACTAAGAAAGTTTGTTTTAATTACCAGCGGATTACGGCGGCCGGAAAACTCAGTGGAGTGCCATCAGTTAAAAATTTCAACTTAAGATTAAGAACGCACTCACGATCAGTTTTTGGATTTACGTCACTTCGACTGAGCAGTTTCAACTGACAGTGCGACCAAAAAAAAACCCGTGGGTTGTCGTCAGTTAAAAATTTCAACTTAAGATTCCACACTCACGTCCACTTTTTGGATGTACGTCAGTTCAACTGATCATTTTAACTGACCGTGTGTGGCGTTCATTACGCTGACCGTATGAGGAAGCTCAGAGTCACATGCTATAAAGAGGGCTGTGCTCATAGCTTTTCTACGTGATAGACTTTCGTAATGAGTATATCGTAATAATTAGTACATAGCGCAACAGGTCAGTAAGCTGAAGTAGCAATGAGATGGTCATATAGCTCAAAGAACTGACAATCGTTGGGGTCGGTTCGAGGTTCTCGAGTGGCAACTTCATGCCGGTAAGCAATGTAGACGATTTTCAATTAGATAGAGTGACGACCTGATAAGAGATGTAGGGAGTCGAATGATGCAGGTGGCTAAGGACTGTTCTTTGTGACATTCATTGAGGACGGCCTATGTTTAGAGATGATAATGATGATGCTGGAATATTCATCTAGGAATACGTACATGTAAATTAAAAGAGTAAAAAAAAATGCTTCATATCCTTGCACCACGCGCTTTGGTATATCTGCTAATTGTAAACTCTGCTAAATATTTCAACTCTACTTCATTCAGTCTAATAACTCAACAGTAAACTTAAATAATGTTAATGATATCTCTTCAATCGAAATTAATTTTTTTGAATTAAAAAGGCTGCTGAAATTGCTCGATTGAAACCAATCGGCTAAATAGGTGTGCTAAAACTATATTAAACCAGTTATCAATTATTTTCAAAAGATCTATTTATCAGGGGCTTAATACAAATTAGAAATCAGCATTTATAATACCTATTCATAAAAATGCTCCTAAATAATTATACTTCAATATTATCGTTCTCTTTAGAAAACATCAACTACATCTAACCTTTTACTTTTCACGGATTGAATTACCCATAATATGGATAAAGAAAACGAAATGGATGCTTTTTTCACGGAGTACAGTAAAGCAATCGACCTTATTGACCATTTTATACTCTTTCAAAAATTATATGCTGTTGGTGTCAGGGGCGACCTGGTTAGATGGTTAACATCGTATATTTAAAACATATCACAAGCGGTGATTTTAAACTGGGATGGGCGTTCTTTCTGGCGGTGGTCCTTAAAATATTGTTTTATTTTTCTCTAGGTCGTAGCCATCTCGAATATGCGTATCAAGTATGGAATTCTCAATATAAAATATATATTATTAAAATCGAAGTGATTAAAAACATTATTCAATACGTATTCTCTAAATTTCGGATATCTAAATAAGGCTTCGAATTGTTGTGTTCTCGTCTTCATCTCACTCCGCTGTAACTAAGTGTTTAATAGCTGTCTTAGGCGCCATATAGTTAACCCGGTTTTACTGAGTAAAGTTTGCTCAGGATCATTTAAACTGTCCTGACTTATTAAAGAGATTACATACTCGTATCTCAGTACCTTTACCTTCACTGCGTTATAACAATCCCGTACACGTATCTTTATGAAACTCATTCTTTATAAGAGCATGTAAATAATTTTACAAATTTTCCAAGGACTGTGATAAGAAGAGAAGAAGATAAGTTTTTTGTACTATTGGTTTATTACCGGTACTACTATTTCTAAATTGATAACATCTAAGTTCATTAACGCTTGAATTCTTAAATCTAATTAACATCAACGTGCAACTTGTATTGCTTATATATATTGTATGTATTTATCTAAACCGATTACCCATTTGTGGAAACTTCTAATAGGCTTACTTACAGGGCCCGATTTACCTATTTAGCCGTTCCGGGCAAAGATAATTTTCGCCGCCCTTTACATACACAAAACCATATAAGTCATGAGCTAGTTGTGTTGAGGTATGTTAAGTATACACTACCTACATAAAATACGTGATATTGTTGGGAATATGCCTACCTGTAATATTCACGTCAGTCTTTAGGCCTTTTGAAGAAGTACCTATACGAAAATTGATGAGACTTATGTTAGTAAGTATACAATGTATGTCTTTTAAAGAATTTGACGGAAACTACTGAATGGATTGATATATCTTTTATCGACATAGCTATGTACCTTTCAACTTTATTATCATCGGCAACCTATTGCGACTCACCTGCCTATGAGCTGCCGATGGACCTCTTTTCCCTTCTGCTATTTTTCAATGTCTCGGGCTAATCTTGCCTGTGTATGATGACCCTTTAAAGGAACAATACACGTTTTTCATCATAATCGTTTCAGGAGTTAAAAAGATTAGGACCAAGCTGTTTAATTATTTATTATGGTCAATCGGTTCATAAGTTATGGTTCATACGCTACGTATTAAAAAGACACAGCAAAAGATTTGTTTTAAAATTTTATACTGATAAAAACCAATTATGTTACTACAAAACAAATCAGAGAATACTAAATTCTACCTCTTAATAATAGTAATTTTATTCGCAGTTTTTGTTCTGTAAAATCTTTAATAATACCTAAATGATAAATTAATACAGTAGCAAACCTTGTGTTCTATTGAAATTATAGCCAATCCAGATTATACGACAATATTATGACGATTTCTGTGGACATATAAAATACGAACTTACATAACAAGAGTTAAACTTAACCCTTAATGATAATACAAATATTTTGAAAATGGTAAAAAGTTAAAGTATTATAAGTTAGTAAGTGTAGTGGCGTTTGAGAATATCCACTGCCCCATATATGCCCGCGGTGTCGTAAAAGGCGACTGAGGGAAACGGGCAGGAGATGGGCATGGACATGGGCAGCATCTTCCTGATAACAGCAACTATACAATAAAAATCTGCGGTTGTCAACCCGCTTGTCAAGCGTAGCTACTGTGGCAAGCATCCCCCCATGAGCAACCGCACAAACAAACGGCCCCCAGTCTCTAGCTGCCCCGTTATTTCTGGCTACGGTGGCGACCATGGTAACAGCGGGATGGGGGGGGGGGGTGCTAAGATTCTCCAGTGGAGGTTCGGTTGCTACCCTAGATGACTTGACCTGACAACATAAAACGCACGCACCATGAACACTGACGAGAAGATCCAGGAAATAGAAGAAAAGGTAGACAAGTTGCGCTGGCATATAGGATTATTCGACGTCCGAAGAGAGAGGGAGGACACGGTAATCCTCGAATCCGCTTGTTTTATCACCGGGAGGGCCACCATCTGTCCTAAGAAGGTATCGAATTTATCATCCACAAGTCTCTCGTCAACACCGTTGTAAAGATTGGGCGTGTGTCGACGAGGGTTGCGTACCTGACACTCAGAATTACCAAATAGTATTCGCTGAAGGTCATATAGGTTTACACACCAACCTTGGCACATCCCGATGATGAAGCGGAGGAAATATATAAGGATATCTCTAGAGCTATGCATTCCTCCAAAACCCATAATACGGTATTGATGGGAGAATTCAACGCAAAACTGTGCACAAGAAAAAGCGATTAACTGAAGGTAGAGAAATTTGGAATAGGGTAATGGAACCCACGGGGCCAGTAGCTGGCCGACTTCGCAGAATGAAGGACCCTTTATGATGAACTCTTTCTTCAAGAAGCGGCACCACCGGAAGTGGACGTGGTCGAGCCCCGACAGTTCGACAAAAATGAGATTGATTTCATTATGACGACCAGACGCCAACTGTTCAGTAATGTCTCAGTGATCGTGAGGGTGAAAACTGGCAGCGATCACCGAATCTTCAAGTCTTGTTCTTCAAGAAAGGTGACAACGCTCTCTTAAAAA
The DNA here is from genome assembly GCA_036936625.1 of Parnassius smintheus behrii. Taxonomy (NCBI): domain Eukaryota; kingdom Metazoa; phylum Arthropoda; class Insecta; order Lepidoptera; family Papilionidae; genus Parnassius; species Parnassius smintheus. The sequence goes on along the minus strand of JAUPFT010000005.1, from coordinate 19,713,840 downwards.
ACTACAGAGAGATTTCCCTTCTGAGCCGCGTCTACGTGATGTTTTCGAGAGTCATTACGAATTGTTTCGCACGCAGACGACGAATTCCGGCCTCCCGAACAAGTTAGTTTCCGAAAAGGCCATACCCTTCCATAGACCACATACATACCCTTCAGCAAATTGTACAGAAGATCGAAGAGTATATTCTGCAACTTTGCCTGGCGTATGTGTACTATGACAAAGCCTTCGAATCCGTCGAAATTGGCGGTGCTACGGTCCCTTTAGCGGTGCCAAGTTGACTGTCGGTATATCGAAGTACTGAAGTGTTTGTACAAAAGGACTAATATGGCTATAGTATATATCTATAGTACAGAGCCAGACAAATATGGCTATAGTACAGAGCCAGAGTACGAAACGTAGTTGTTGGGAGCAGTAAGCTCGAAGTTGTTGATGAGTATGTTTACCTGGGATAAATAGTCCTACTAGGTAAGTTCAACTGCGGCTGAGAGGTCAATCGTTTCAACTGGGCTGTACAGCGTTCGGGAAATTACGACACATCTTATCGTCAGCTATACCTCAAAACCTGAAAACGAGACTGTACAACCAGTGCGTGTTGCCAGTGATGACTTATGGAACTGAGACGTGGTCCTTCATTCCTGGCCGTATGAGGACGCTAAAGGTCGCTCAGTGAGCTATGGAGAGGGATATGCTCAGAGTTTCTCTGCGTGATAAACTTAGAAATGAGGATAGAAACAGAGTGACCGACATAGCTCAACGGATTAGTAAGCTGAAGTGGCAATGGACCGACCATATAGCTCGAAGAACCGACAAACGATGGGGAAAAGAGGTTCTCAAGTGGCAGCCTCGTACCGGTAGGTGAAGTGTACGATGACCCCCACTAGTTGGAGTGAAGAGCTGGTAAGACACGCAGGAAGCGATGGATGCAGGTGGCTCAGGACCGCGCTTTGTGGCATTACTTGGGGGAGGCATATTTTCAGCAGTGGACTTGTGAAGGGCTGTAATGATGACGATGATGATAAAGTAAGTATTATATTTAATATAATCCTAATATCTTCTCCCTTTTTTGTCAATTGAAAAATCTATGTGTAATTTATTAAGAATTTGGTTGCAGCGTTGCTGGCCGCGGGTTTGATTTTTGTACAAAACTAGATATTGATATGATACGGGCTTTAAATAATTGTTTTTGGTCTGAATATTTGTCCACGTGTCATACAACATGCTTATAAACTTTATAAATAAATACTTAAAAAAAAAGAAAAAAGTGTCAGTTAGTAATAAGCCTCAGGTAATGTTATCGTAGAAGTACTTTGAAGGCGTTTTTATTCGTTGCATTCTTAATATCATTCATTCAACACCCTCCGTTCTAAATGTAGCCTGTATCGTAAAAGAAGACATGAAAAATTAGATTTATGCTGTGGAAACCTTATCCTAAGACAGTTTGATTGTCGTGAGGTCCGACCGTCGGTCGAATGAAGAAAATGAAAGCTATTCTTAAGATAAGGCGGCGACATCGGATCGTTTAGAATTGAATAAAGTACAAGTAAAATTCTAGAGAATCGCTTTTGACGTATTGGTAGCCATTTAAGCTTTGAAAGCTGTCTGACCGAAAGAGCCAACTTTCGAAGCTGAAGACCGAGTGTGGCAGCATTGTTTCCGGGATACCCGAGTTTTGAAGTGAGATTGAGAGGTTCAAAGGGCAGCTGTACACATCATCGTTTGAGTCACATGCAAGTGTGAGCATCATCCAAGAGCAAGTCTTATCCGACACTATTCCTTTAATATCCCGGACTTCAGTCTGAGCGAGATTAGAATGGCTCTACAGCATCTTAGATAGGAAGATATGTGATCATAGTTACGTAAATCGTTTGTATGTTTGTACTTGTTTAGAAGATGTTGTGACAGATTTGGGTAACATACATCTGCATAATCGATAGCAAAATGAGAGAACGAACCAACGTAAGTTTGGTTTTGAAAGGTAAGAAATTTTTAAGACGATAAAGGTTTTTTGTAATTGTCCTGTTGCTTCCAACTCCGCATCGGCAGGTATATTTTTTACTTTACCATATGTTACGATTGAAAGTCTGCATTTGCGCGTACACCTTTGGTAGTGTGAAATGTCGTGCACGGCAGCTTTTAACAGTTTTTTGTCGCGGCGCTACTGAACCGCGGGTTCGAGGCCCGCACGGAACATAATATTATGTTTCTATGGCCTACAAATACTTATTCTGGATAAGTGGTGATCTTGTGCAAATTATGTATGTAAATCACGCCCGCAATATAGGAGAAAATCCTACAGTAGTAGTAGTACCCTTTTTTTTAATAAATAATATTTTAAATAAATGTGATATGTTAGAGAATCCTCATTTTGCAAAAGAAATTTACATTTCACTTTTTTGAGAATAAACACAACAGATGATGAAACAATAAATGATGAACCAGGACTTTCGTAATTGGATAATCAGTACATTATTAACCACAAAGTTGTTGACTATTTTGGTATTGCAAAATATTTTATTATAACCGTAATTAAAAATAGTTTGTTGGCACTTCATTACACTTTGTATAAGTATTTGTTCCAACATTACAGACGTATTTTTAATAATATTTTATAACGTAGCAAGAGGCGTTCAGCCTGCAATTGTATTGTATATATATCTTGTGGTAGTTCGGTAAAAAAACCAGAAAGCAGCGTCGAAAGAGCCAAACATCTGGTATTAATCAAAATATCTCTACAACTGGAGACATATGTCCAGCAGTAGACTATAACGGGCTAATGAAGAAGTTACAAACTATTTAATTACAAAAAATATTAAAGATTTATCTTATTGGATTTCAATAATATGCATATTACTTCGTATGAAATACATCTTAATTTACAAAACTATCATTACGTGAGTTCTAAAATAACATTAAATAACTGTGCCGTAGTATTTAACTAATGTCCTCCAGACCGAATGAACAGTTAGGATGGCCAGTCATAACAGAGACTAAAGTACGGCCAACTAGCAGCGATGCGAAAGGTCAATCTACCGAATGTGGAGTTGACAATATATTATCTATCTCTTTACATCTAGTGTATTTGTCGTAATGTCTCGTTTTCCCGGCAAAAACATGTCAGGGTTAGGACGGGTTCGCCAACATTCGGGAGGCCATTTTAGTGGTTAATGATGGAGCCACAACCAAGTACGTCGAGAGATAAATCAACAGATATTACTTTATCTACATTATACAATAATTAAAATTATAACAAAATTTATAAAAAGCCTACTTTTTGGTTTACTAGATATTTTTTAAATTATATTATATATTATCTAACTATCAAAAAGTTACGCACCCCTGGTATTCCTAATAACCTTGCATTGGTTTTATTTACATTTGGTATCGCTTCTCGTTCGCCGTACTTTAGTCATCTATTCAATAAAGAATTAGTACCCTAGTGTAAGGGCAAGCACAGGTGCACTCTCTATACTCTCTTCGTATTGTCATCTACTATGGGACTACTGTTGTTTATCCCATGCAGGTTTCGGGCCTCGGGGGAGTACCCCATTACCCGGGTAATCCTCACAGCCCATATCTATGGGCCGGTCTTGGGAGCCGTACATGTACGACATTGTCGGTAATATTCATTGGCGTATTGCGCGCCACCATGTCGGTGCTACCGGAGGGTCGGCCGTCTCAAAGCCCCGCGGAGTCCCGAGGTAAGGAGTCGACGCAATGCCAATCTTGCCGACAGGAGTGCGCTCCGGACAGCAGCTGCTCCGGGCCTCCAGTGCTCCTTCCTGGCTCTAGATGATGGCCTGGTATCCCTAGGCAGAAGTTGGCGTATCTCGCGCCTCTGGGAAGGAATCTGCCGAAGGGTCAGCAACCCCCAGGTCCCGCGGAGACGCATCTCGACGCGGAGCCGAAGTCACCAACAGGCGCGCGCTCACTAGCAGCGCGCTGGGCCTTCGGAGTTCGCTTCCCAGCGTGTAGGTGAAACGCAGCGTTAGGTACTCTTCATCCCGGGTGGGTTCAGGGGCGTCCTCGAGGCTCTACGCAAGCCGAGTTGGCCCCACAGCACGTGCACCCACTGCGAAGCGACGCACTGTAATTCTCCCACCCGGGCGGATTCGACGACCGGCGGACGAGACCGCTTACTAGCGCGGTCCGGACGAGACTCTCTCTATACTCTCACTCTCATAGTCCAATGAAACGGCAATCCGACATGACCTGAGAGAAATCAGGCACAGGGCCACCAACTACGTGCTTTCCAAGAAACGGGCGTTACACAGTCGACTTCCTGACTCTGGGCTCAATAACTGTTTCTTTTTTGGCCGAAGCAGGATTCAAAACCATGGTCAGCAGTCGCGTTTACGACCACTAGATCAACAAGACAGTCAATTAAGTATCTACTTACTATCACAGTGTAAGATAAAAGATGTAAAAGTAAAAAGATGCACGAGATCTTTTTACTTTGACATCTTTTATCTTTTTTACGTATGTAAAAATCCACATTTTCCCTTTCTTATTTATATAAGCCTTGCTCTGTAAGGTATAAGGAATATCATCAAGGAATAAGCTCAAGCACAATTCTAACAGCAGTTATACAGGTACAGTCGACTCTCGTTAGTTCAAACCTGCGATAATTCGAACGTCTCTATAATTCAAAGTTATCACGAGTTCCCTACAAAATTTCTTTATATTTCGAAACAAATCAACACTCTTGTATGAATTTGGTAATTCGAACGAAAAAATCATTGCTATAACGTAACAAAACGACGCGTTAATTCGAATTTATCGGCGTCAAACACTAGACTATAAAGTTGGAGAGCGAAAGGACAGAAAGATTGTAAATACATTTTTAAAAAAGTTCAAACTTTTTTCTCGCTATGTGAGCCTTTGTTTTTGTTATGATTAGTTTGACTCACACGAATTGGTTTGTTTAGTTAGTTATGTTTCAGTTACTGTTAGTCTTTCGTTGGTTTGGTTGTATACAGATTAAAACTTTGTGTTAGTTATGAGGCCAGAAAAGTATAAATGCTTGACGATTGCCGATAAGAAGAAGTTAATCGGAAAAATAGAGGGAGTTGAAAGGAAAAGTGATGTTGCAAAAGAATTTAAGATTCCTCCGAGTACTCTTTTAATCAAAATAAAGCATAAGGAGAAAATTTATGCTGCTCAAACTGCTGGAGTACGAAAAAGAGCCATTAAAGGTGAATTTCCTCGACAGGAAGAAAGCCTGGTCATTTGGCTAAGACATTGTAGAGGACAAAAAGTATCTATTAGCGGAAACTTGTTAAAGGTAAAAGCAAAAGAGTTCCCGTTTACTCTAAGCATTAAAAACTTTGCCCCCAGAAGTGTAGCTTACAAAATTCAAAAACAGAAATGAAGTTTTGTTTAAAAAAGTTTGTGGGGAAAGTGAAAGTGAAAAATGGAAGTCTAAGCTTTTGTCTCTGGTAAAGATAAAGTTAATAAATAATAATTGATTAACACTTGACAATTCGAAGTTTTATTTATTTTCTCTCAAAAATTTCGAACCATTTCATATTTCCCTCGAGTTTCGAATTAACAAGACACACGTTTCACAAGGAGTTTTCTTCCACGTACAACCTCTCTGTGGAATAGTTTAGCACCGGCGATTTTTCCGGAACGATACGACCTGGGGACCTTCAAGAAAAGAGCTTACTCCTTTCTAAAGGGCCGGCAACGCACCCGCAATTCTCCTGGTGTTGCGGTTGATCATGGGAGGCGGTAGTCACTTAACATCAGGTGAGCCGCATGCTCGTTTGCCCCCTCTTCTATAAAAAAAAAATTAACAAGAGTCGGCGGTATGTACTTATATTTTAAGGCTCATTGTATCCACCTATAACATAACGTTAATTATTATTAGCCTAGGCCCTAGGTGCCAAAACTTGACAAAACTAAAATTCCAATTTAAAAAAAAACTATATAATTTCTGTAATAAGTATAATTTTTCTTAGAATTTTAAGATCAACGTGAATAATTTGAAAAAAAAAAAGAAAACATAAAAGGCATGATAATAAACGCATACGTACTGCAATAATATTCTGATTTACTAATTACTAGCTGTGCCCGCGACTTCATTCGCGTGGAACTAGTAATTTTATTAGGATAATTTTCAATGATTTATTTGTACTTTTAACTATCGCGAAGATCTAGAATGACACTAATCTGGATAAAAGTCAATCAGATGACCTAACGAACGAACATATAGACGGACCCAGAAATGAACTAATAGATAGACCCACAATCAAATAGTAAAATGAATTGGGCTAACTATACCAGTACACGTGTTTCATATTGTAAATTAACAACAAAATTACCGCAATAAAGATAAAGAAATAAAAAGATTGTCCTAAATAAGTAAGCCAATTACTGGTATTTAATTACTGGCACTATGGTGTGAGGCACCATATTGCCATTAATATTTTAAAAAATTGGAATGAAAACTACAATCCAATGCCTATCTAAAATTAAGTACCTAATTAAACTAACAAAATAATCGAAATGACGTAAGTATAACATTATGTCTCCACCTGCACAATAATGAAAAATTAAACTAAACTCAACCAATAAATTCTCTTGACCTTTAATTAATAGGTGTGATTAGGCCCAGTTAGGTTTTCTATCGAGAAATTCTTAGTAGCAGCCCGGAGCCCTCCTTTGAGGGGAGGCCTGTGCCCAGCAGTAGGACGTATGTAGGTTGTAACTTACTTTTTTACTTTTAGCCGGGAGCGGTGATTTTAGTGGTGTTTCACTCAGAAAGCACTTAAGCCGTTGGTTACTCTTTATATTTGTGTCGGGTTGCCGGACCATTAGACCTCACAATACAGTTCTATTATATATAATATTCTGAGCATCGGACTATGAGAGTGAAGGAACAGAAAGTGCACCTATGCTTGCGCACACACTCGTGATACATAATCTTATCCTGCGTTATTTAAGTATAGTGTACTCCGTTTGCACTGACGTATCTTTTATAGAATATTAGTAGGTTACTCTTTACCAAAAGGTTCGTACATAATACTTCGATGTCCTGCATAAATGGATTATCTTCGTTGAGATTGGCTGCCATGACCGAAATTCGGTCTAAGAGGTTTGATGTTGGAAACAGAAAGAACATGCAAAAATTAAAAGTACTCAGTGCTCAAAACACTTAACATTTAAATACTTAAACACAGACATACTCAAAGTATAACTTGAAATAGGAAAAAAAATTAAAAAGTTTAAAAAATATATTTAAAACATTTTTCATTTCATTATTATATTTATATTTAAAAACCTTTAACGCCATCTAGTTGCGAATTGCAATAATACTAATCTGTACATGATAAATAGACTACTTAACTGTGTTAAATAACATTTTTTGTGGTAGAGTCCTAATGGATGTCTACGTTATAAAAAGTAGCTACTGTCCAAATCTTAGTTTTCTACGTCGAGCGGTTTAGGATGTGCGTTGATAGATGAGTCAGTCACTTGGGACGTCTTTTGTATATTATTACATAGATAATATAGTATTTAAATAGTGGACAGTGACACCTGTCGGTAAATGTAAAAACTAAATTTACGTCATGCATTAAATATTTTTATAAACGGTATTTGCAAACGAAATAAAAGATTCCTGTTATAATAAGAATTTTGTCTAATTATAAAAAATTATTTGAGAGATAATTGTATAAATTAATAACATGCACTTTTATTACTAAATCCCGATTTTAAAATTAAAATTAAATGAATTTAAAAATATGTATATGCATATTAAAATTAAGTTATTAAAGAGAACAAATGCGTCAGGACAGCACGCAGTGCGATGGACTCTTCGGGCGGAGCCGAGGAAACCCTCTCAACAATCTGAGTATGCCTAAACTCAGCCATGGGCCATACATCGCCCATGGCTATTTAACAGCTCTATATCAGAACGCATTTAGAGTTAATATATCCTAAGAAAGTTAAAATTGTTATATGACCTACTTCCCCTATGAGTAATGAGTAATTTAAACATGAAGAGCAAGACACAACCCGCTTATTTGCATCGCCTTTGTCGGATTAAATAAAAGTAAGAAAATTACATTTATCATTTACTGATCTAAACAAAAACATTGCGTTGTTATTTTAATTCAAAAGTATTCGTAGTAATTTTAAAGTTACAAAAATCATTTAATAATTATTCTACATACCAACATGAAATCGTCCCGCAAAAAAAGTTTCTTAAAATCTGAAACACCATATTTTACGTTTAAAGGTTTATATTTTCCAAAATCATTTTTTAATTAATGCCTACGTAATAAAAATAAGTTATGGTCCCAATTTAACGCGTCTATCGTTTAAGCTGTGCGTCTAAATACAATATTTTTCGCACAAAATTTACCCTAGTTTTAAAACCGTAAGGGCAAATTTTATTATTTTGGAGCATTAAATATTTTTCTCCACACAAAATTCAACAACCCCAGTCCCCTCCCTATCCCTTCCCCTATCCTTCGGGTGAAGAGTTGTTTTAAGGATTCGCAAAATATTTTTTCTCCATACCCCCCCGTAAGTGGTTGTTTTGAAATCGCAAAATAGGAATTCATTTATTTTATTTTCAGAGTACTTTCAATATAAGCATCGAGTCAGTCGCCTCGTAAAATATTTTTTAATACAAACTGTTACCTAACTCTTTCACCTTCTTAGGGATCGAATTTTCCCAATTCCTTTCTTAGTGGATATCATAAAAAGTAGCTACTGTCAAAAATTTTAGATTTTTCAACGTCAAGTCACTTTCTCAGTCAGTTACTCAGGACACAGCTACAGTCTCTAGTGAGAGTAGGATATTGGCCCTATTGACGAAGGCGCCTCGCACATATTTTTTTTTGATAAATAAAATAAATCTAAACTTTAGGAAGTCAGAAATCGAGCACAGCTAGAAATCTAATTTTAAAAATTCAATATTCTTCGCAAAACTTTATTATGAAATCTGCTACCACCAGCAATTTTTCCAGACCAATAAGACTTAGGAGCTTTCAAAAATAGTGCCTACTATTTTATAAAAGTTACTACAGTTGTTTATTTGTGGCGATAGTCAGCGTAATGTTCCTGGGCTCCGTATGGTAAGTGTAGAGAACCGGAGACCCTTTTTACTGAAAACGAGGCATTCCTTCTTAGTCCTCTAGGATCGCATACGTACATCGCATCTGCATTTTGATTCTTTACCGAGAATAAATGCAAATATCTATGGGCCATAGCATCCACTTACCATCAGGTGGACTGTGTGCTCGTTTGTCTTCCTTATTCTACAAAAAAACAGCCAGGTTGTTGTGTCGGTCATAGCATTTGTTTTAAGTTATTTTTGTTATAAATCCTATACCTTTAAACGAGCAATTCTTGTATATATAATCGGAATCTCAGAAACGGCTCCATCGATTTTCATAAAATTTAGTGTCCAGGGAGTTTCGGGGGCAATAAATCGATCTAGCTAGGATTTATTTTTAGAAAATGTCCTTTTGTCCGTGTTTTCTGGCAATGAAAAACTGCTAAATATGAGAATGTAAATTTCGACACTTCGTTAACGATCGTAATAGCTCAAGTGGATATCGAGCGGTCGCGAAATCGTAATGAATTGGTTCATGCCCCGTCTTGGGTCCGACTTTTTTTTCATTTTTTTTCGAGTTCCCTTCTTTTGTGAGAAAATCTATTATTTCGAGCCCTTTTTTAGTATTTTATAAAAATACGAAAATTTTAACTAAACTAATTGCACTCATGATTTTTTATTCAAATAACCAGTTCAGATTTTTCTATTATTTCAAGATCAATAAATATTATTCATGTAATTTGTATCTAAATGTAACATAAAAAAACCGAGCAAAGCTCAGTCATCCGGGTACCGGTAGATGGTGGGTGTTAGGTAGAGTCAAGTCTCGACTTTACCTTCTTACTCTACTTTACCATCAGCGATGTACAGGTACACAATTACGATTAATATGAAATACGTAACGATTTCGAGAAATGCCATTTTTTTAATTAAATTTTAATAAATAATTGACATTTGTGAAAGTTAATATTGGCATTTTATTTTAACTTAGAATTGTGACGGCGCGGCGCGGCGATTTAACTTCCTTGTTCAGTGCCCCACAACTTTTGTTGATTTCGTTTGAAATACTTAATGTAGGTAGCTATATCTTTGTAGTGACGTAATAATGATGGTTAAGAAATGTAATGTTTCGTTTTTCAACATGGTGGTCCTAACATTTTGTCTATAAAACTGATTTGGCAAAGTTATCATACTAGTGATGCCACGATGTGACCGTAACTTTGCCATAATATTTTGTTGCAACCAAAGATTGTCACCTTCAACCTATATATTTTACCGATTACGACGATTTAAAAAAAGGTTTGTATTTGAGATTTTATGTTTGTATAGATGATTCACCGTAACAGTCAAGACCAATGTTACCAAATGAGATGTCAATCGATTCATCTTTATCAAAAGCTAAGGAAAAGAAAAGAGAAATCTATATTATTTTTACTGCGTTGTCGGGTATTAATAATATTATTACTACTCAGTATTTTTCATTTTTTATATGAGTGTGTTGATATTAATTTGCATCCAGTGTCATTTTTAATGTTTTGCTATTGTGAGAAAACAATATATAGTTTGGTTATAGCTATTTTTTACCTGATCGTAGTAACTAATAAGAAAACTTGTTAAAAATAATTGTGACAGGTTTTACTTTTGATCTATGCTATAATTATTGATTTCAGCTTATTATTGCACCAATTTCATTTTAGAGGAGAGTATTTTTGTTTGATATATTTTAGATTTTTGTCTGAGAAATTGTGAAAATATTTGAATAAAAAAATTAAATAAAGAACGTAATCAAACACATTTAACACATTTTCACGTTTGTATGAAAAATTGAAAAATGGGAGGGAAAATTTGCCATAGACGTAAATTTTGCTATTTGCAGCACAATTAAAGGAGCAGATTATAACTCTTGATTGTTGTGTATTATATTGTGAGATAAACTTACCTTCAACCTTGATTTCAAATCCTATTATTTTCATTATAAACACTGATGCCAAAGTTGCCACGAAGTGAGGTTAACTTTGCCATTTTCTACTGTTTAGTATTTTGCCTGTTTAATTTTAGTATTTGTTTAAATCACTAATAAATACGAAATTAATGAAGAATATATTGTTATTTTTTACATTGACGCCCAGTCGGGGAGTTACTTTTATGTAGGAAAATTGGTCTTAAACTTTAAAATCCTTCCAAAAATGGCAAAGTTGCATTTGTATTTTTAGCACCAGTGCACAATCGAGATTTGTGGACGCGTCGCAAGCGCTTGCGGCAATTTTCCTATGATCTGTGACAAAAAACTGACACTCGATCGGATTGGCTACAAGCGCTTGCAAAACCCCCGTAAACCAAGCCAAGCACTCTAACTACACGTTTGAATTTGTCACGGCTTGCTGAGGTTTGGCAAACGTGCGACCTGGACATTACAGTGAGTGTTGACAAATTTTTGGTTGTCATCACATGTGTTCATTTAGTAGCGTTAGTTAATAACGCGTTGTTGACGCAATCCTGCCGCACTACACAAGGCCTGGATGCATCGATCGATCGAAGACTCACCTACAGATTTACATAGATAATTAACTCACAGGTGCTTCGGTGCTTATCTGTGTAAGATCGGACGCGAAGTGACAGCTAACTGATTCGACTGCGGTGGGCAGGCCTAAGACTACGCTCGCGTTATATCCGGCGTGGCAAATCGTTTGAGTTAGATCTTTCGTCAGATGTTCCATTGCAACATAGCCTATAAAAGTGGCCCACTAAATATAGGCCTACACCATAGATTGAATCATAGGAGTACTTTTCATAGTTGCCACACTTTGCAGGCGGTAGATTTTAGTTATATTCAAGAAGCTCCTGCTGCCAAATTCCTGTTTCAGTCTTTTTTTACCATGTCAACACAATCAATCGTTTCCAATTATCGTGTCAAGCGTCGCTGCATGCAAATTATTTAAAAATTGCAAATTGTGCAATAATTACGTGTCGAAAGAACAGCGGGAAATGGAATTTAAATAAAGGAGATATATCCTACAACCAGTAAGTCAAAACACACATTTTGTGAATATTAAAAACAAAAATAAGGAAATATTTATGTGTCAAAAACATTAATCAAAAGTCTAAAATGTGTTTGTAGTAGTGATGACAGATAATACGACGTAATTGCTTGAATGTGTGCTCCCGACAACGCCGATCCTCGTACAAAATAAGGTTGACAGCCATTCTATTGTGTATTATAGTATTCTATGGTTATCACTCGTCGCCCACGAGATTATATGGGGTAGTGGATATTCTTACACCACCAATACACAGCTATTCGTTGGATGTAATGAAGGAATACATTTTTTGTACACAATTGATAAAGATGAGGTAAATGTACTAATCTAGACGGGTAAAGCGTACGGTAATGCACTGTTTGTGCAAATTCTTCAAAGTTTTTTTAAGTATATCACATACTCTTATATGTGGTAGAGCCATGCTGCAGCTATATTATGGTTGTAGCGCGAATAGGTTGGCTCGACCGGGGAAGGAACTTGGTCTCATAGAATACCAGCGTAAAGTGGCAGCTTAATACTGCTGTGTTTCGTATGGTGAGTGTTAGAAATACGGAGACCCTTTTTTACTGGAAATGAGACATTCCATCGTAGTCCTTAGGGGTGACAACGCATCTGCATTTTGATGTTTAATCGAGGATAAATGTAGATGTCTATGTACCACAGCACTCACTTGCCATCAGTTGGAATGCGTGCTCGTTTGTCATCCTTATTCTATAAAATAACTTATTCAATCAGGTTATTTTAAAGTATTTGAATAAAGTTCGGTTAAGTACCTATGTATCAAATAATTATAAGAATTGCAGTCACTTTACGAAAAAAAACATTATCTCTTTATCAACATTAAATTAAATTTATTTTAGCAACCTTTTAATGAAAAAAATCATGCCAATTATCTTACGAAGATGCAAAAAGAGATTTTGATCTACATTTTCTCGTTACATTTTCATTCTACAAAGAGTAAAATACTAATTATCCAAACAAAACTGAAAAATAAAACAAAATCTAAAAATATTGCCCTGTTCCTAACAAAGGCTTATTCTCACACCTACAATTATTTTTATATATTACGACTTAATTACATAAATTCATTTAAACATGGTAGAGCCATGCTGCAACTATATTATGGTTGTAGCACGAATGAGTAAGCACGGCCAGGATATGACCAAGCTCTCACAGAATACCAGCGTAAAATAGCAGCCCTTTTTAGGGTTCCCTACTTAATGGATAACCAACCGGACCCTAACTACTAAGCCTCCGCTGTTCTTCCGTCCGTCCGTCTGTCTGTCTATCAACGGGCTATATCTCATGGTCCGTAATAGGTAGACAATTGAAATTTTCACGATGTGTTTCTGTTGCCGCTATAACAACAAATAATTAAAATTAAAATAAATGAATAATTAAAGGGGACTATATATATCCCACTAGAAACGGGTTTTTACGATGGTACGGAACCCAACATGCGCAAGTCGAACTCGCACTTGGCCGATTTTTACTAAAAACGAGGCATTCATCATTAAAAAATAAATTATTTTTAAGGGTGACGAACGAGATTGAATTGATGAGAATTGTACTGTATCTCTTTTATGTCACATACTCAGATCAACGTTCGGGAGATTGCGACACATCTTCTCGTCAGGCATACCTTAAAATCTCAAAACTAGATTGTACAACCAGTGCGTGTTGCCAGTGATGACCTATGGATGTGAAACGTTGTCCTTTACTCCCGGCCGTATGAGGAAGCTCGAAGTCGCTCAGCGAGCTATGGAGAGGCTATGCTTGGAGTTTCTCTGCGTGATAAACTTAGGAATGAGGATATTCGCAGTAGAACCAGAATGACCGACATAGCCCAACGGATTAGTAAACTGAAGTGGCAATGGGCCGGCCATATAGCTCGAAGAACCGATAACCGGTAGGGCAAAAAGGTTCTCGTGTTACAGCCTCATACCTGCAGGCGAAATGTAGGGCATCCTTCCACTCGATGGAGTGATGACCTGGAAAGACATGCAGGAAGTCGATGGATGCAGGTGGCTCAGGATCGTGCTTTGTGGCATTTCTTGGGGGGCCTCCTATGTACAGCAGTGGACTTGTAGAGGGCTGTAATGATGATGATGACTCAGATCAACACAGGAAGATGGACAGGGCACTATGTACATGTCCAATAACACCTGAGTGAGTGAGTGACATAAAACTAGCAAAATCATACACGCACCCACGCATATGTAACACATAAGCATCTCAATCTACAAACTATAGCATAAGTGCATATGTGTGCGTCCAGCACTGGAATTATACTGGTTATTTAGAAAAAAAGAAGAAAGATGTGTGAATGAATGCGTGTCTAAGCAAATGAGCATGATTTCGGCGTCACTTAAAATGTACGTAGTGTTCTGAGTGTCTTTGTTGGTCTGTGGTAACATATTGATGTTTGCGGTTAGAGTATTTATATTGGCTGCTGAGGTCAGCCAATTTAATAATGCCATTGTGACACAAACGTGGAATGTACTGACAATGTGTAATAGAGGCATAGCGACCTTAATGAGAACTTGTGGTATGTTGGTGACGGGCGGTCGTGCGGTGGGTGGTTGAAGGTACGCGTGCTAGCGCGCACCACCTGCGTCCCGCCACCGGTTGACAGCTCGGCTGAAATTTTCATGGCCATCGTATCGAGCGGGAGGCCTTCGGTCCGCGCAGTCGCGTTCCACCGCCCGCCCGAGCGCCTCGTTTCATCGCCACTCAGTCTTTGAGTATCCCGCTGTTCACAACAACAACATACGCGTCTTTAACTGCTTCTGATCGTACGTTCGTATCTCGGTGCGGAGCGCGTGTAGTGCTCGTGCCACGTGAGCTCGACTTGCTGGGACACCTGATATGTGATTTCATGCCTCTGTGCTCGCCTAATTGCATGCGGCGTGATGGAGATAGTCGAAAAATGTAATAGTAAGGTGAGCTCTTAAGTTTTATCTCTTATGTTGACAGAAGTAAGTCATTTATCTTAGTAAAATGCCATTTTCTAAATTAAACAGACGAAGCTTCAGTGTATTTCGGCGGTAAACTGATCATTTATTGAATGAATCGCTTTAGATTAGCGCAAATATATTGTGTTGTCCTATATTTATGATTACGGTCAGTTGGCTGGTGGGAGCGGCACCGAAGTCCTATAACTGCCGCAATCTGATTATAGTAGAGGTTCAGAAGTTGTACATATTATTACCTTTTTGTATCGTTTTACATATTTATTGGTTCTTGGTTAAAGAGCATACTTATTCAATTATTAACTATTGAGTTATAATATTGTCCAGTATAGGATTATGTTTCCTTGTTGTTATGGTATTCATGTAGCTTGAAGAATTTTTGAAGTTATTAGAAAATTGTAAATTGATGTCTAACGTCTTGTTTTTCTTACATTACTCTTAAATATTATAAGTAATAAAATACTATTTATGAGGTGAAAGAAAATGTGGTGAGGAAACCTTCACGTCTGAGAAACAAACTATTTCGGGAACAACACGCACTAGAGCTGCGCGATGGACTGAATGCTCCATAAGTTCATAACCCTTTCAGAACTGAGAGGAGGTCCATCCCGACGGCGGATGCAACTGTAGCTTTAATTTGAAATTTACTGTTTATGCTTAAGACTTATTATTCATACAATGCTTTTAAAATTGGTTGAATTTAGAATAACTATTATTGATATAATAAAAACCTCTTACTAAAAATGGCTAAATTATATTATGTCATAAGTAAAAAATTTAAACAAATTGTGTAATATAAATCAGTAGACTAGAACTAAGTCAAAGAAGAAGAGTTTATTTCTATTAACGGTAATAGGGCAAAGAAATAAAATATTAATCAGCAATTATTTATTTATCTTATTTGCTGGTGAGGCAAAGAATGGTAATGGTATCGAGTTTTTACTTATGTCATATCATCACCCCTTACGAGCAATATTGAGTCATAGTGTTCCTCCAACTCTCGCAAAAGTGTGTGGTAATATCTGTGTTTCACTGGTTGCTTCTAGCTTCTTCATCTAGAAAGATAAAAAAGCATCTTTTGCAGAAGAATATCTACAGGTTGTGCTAGCATGCCCCAACTTCTTTTAGCCGTAAGCGTGCCATGTTAAGCTTCTAGATCTGAGTCCTGAGTGACTAGAGTGCTATTCAGATCGCGCAATATAATATAACTGATCCAAAGATTTTTTATAGAAGAATTTCTTTGTATGTAGTTATTTGTGCAGTCAGCCTAAAATTTTGAATTCGAGATTGTTCGTGGCCAGTATACTGTGTAAGAGTCGCAGATATTTTGTTCTTAATATCTGGTCTCGTCTCGTCTATGGTATATCTTGTTAGATTACTATACTTAAATATGATTGTCGCAAATATTAAATGAATTAAATCTTTTCCAGTCGCCTGCTCTGTTAGATTCTAAATCACATTAAGAAAGAAAACGAGACTATATTTTTTATTAAACTCTACACAAATTATTCATTATTTTATAACGTGATACAGGGTTGCGTGATACGGGCACGGGGCGCTATACACGCACGCAGTGAAAATTAATGCAACGACTCTGATCCACTGGCATTCGTTTCTTAACGGAGGTTCATGAAAAGTTCTAGGGTAATAATTACCGCTAATAAAGATTTATAGGCTTTATATGGACAGCCAAGTAAGGGTTGAAATGTTGGGATACTTACATTAGCATTTTATTTCGTTAACCAAACTGGATGTGTCTGTCAATAGGGTACAGTTCGTGTCATGAGATAAACAAATGAAAAAAAATTTGTACAACCGACTTCAATTTCACCGAAATCAAAAAAAAAATATATATTGTTAAAATTTTTCCTGAATAAAGTAATTATTATTATTATTATGGGGCATCCATATAGTTCTCTCATCTGGTTGGGTTATATAAATACATAATTATAAATTAAAATGAAACGATAAATATACATAAATATCAATAAAATAAAATAAATACAAAAATACATAAATAAATAAAAGCCCAACCAGATGGAAGCCCTCGGCAGGGGAGACCAAACGGCCGAGGGTTTGGAGGAAAGGGAAAGAAACCGGCGGTTATTATTATTATATTAATTAGATTATAACCGATTTAGGCATCATTTATTTAAGTGCGTTTTGGAAAAACAATTTATTAGGTAAATGAAATGATGTAAAAACAGGAATGTTTCTATCTATGACTTGCACGTTTAATTTACTTAAATATTGTATTTTCGAACTTAAGTTTTCAATATATTAAAAGTGGTAAAATATGTGATAATTTATTATTCTATACGAATATTTTCGTACAATATTTCTTACACGTAAAATATACGTACATGTGTCGACCCGTTAAGTCGAACTTAATTAAAAAAACGAATAATTGAAAGCGGTTGACGACTGACGAAATTATGGAGTACCTAATATACAACAAATATGTTAATGTAATACTTATGACGAGTGACAGGAACCTGAGGCCACTTTTACTGGTAAAGAGGCAATCAAAAATGTTTATGGGGCACAGCATCAAGTTACCACCAGATGGACTGTGTGCCACCCTTATTTTCAAAGCAAAGTCGAGACTAACCCCCCCCCCCCCCCCCGTAATATTTAAACCCACCAGCAGTTGTGCATTTCGTAAAAATGAGGATATCTTTTTTTACGAATATTGAAAGTTCAAAAATGTATATGGAAGGTAAAGTAAGACAACCTATTTCCTTAAAAAGTGGTTTGCAAGAAATGAGTGGCGGGAAGCCACAAATTGCTCGTATACAACGTTTTTGCGCTATAAAAGTACATTTTTTTATAGAATAAGGGTTAAGTATAGTAATCTAATGGTTTTTAACCAAGTCATAGAAACGTTCCCGTTTTTAAAGAAGAAAGCATGGTTAGATTTACTAGCAACCAACGCTGGTAATACTTTTGGTATGAATGATGAGATTGAAAGAAAAAAGGCAGAATTTAGACGTCTAAATAAGAGAGTAGAAGAAGTTGTTGAAAGGAAAAAGAAAGAAAGAACGAATAAGAATGATAGAAGGATATCTGATAATTTCCAGGCTAACATAAAAATGTTCTGGAAACTCGTAGGAACTGCCAGGGGAAATAAAAAACAGCCTATAATGAATGCTATAATAGACGAGAATGGATGTATTCTGAATGATGAAGTTTCGAATTTAAACAGATGGAAGGAATACTTTGAAAGCGTGTTTATGAGTGAAGAGTCGTCTGAATTAAATGAACTAGAAATTCCGAAAGAAGTGGAAAGGGGTATGGAGATAAGTGTAGATGAAATAATGAAAGCAATTAAAAGCATGAAAGCAGGTAAGGCAGCTGGATATGATAGAGTATCGCTCGAGATGCTAAGGGCTGGAGAGGGAGTGGTGGCAGGCCTGCTGTACACCTTGTTTAATTTATGTTGGGAATTAAAACGGGTACCGGATGACTGGTGTAAAGCAGTTATAGTACCAATATATAAAGGAAAAGGGTCACAGCTTGCTTAGTATTGTGGGTAAACTGTATGCTAAGGTGTTAATTGAAAGAGTTATGAAAGAAACTGATGGAAAAATTTGGGATGTGCAAGCGGGTTTTAGAAAGGGAATGGGGTGTACAGATCAAGTCTTTTCCATGCGCATGATTGCGGAGAAGTTTTTGGCCAAAAACCAGAAAGTTTTTTGTGCGTTCATGGACTTGGAAAAGGCTTATGCCAGAGTGGATAGGAATGTGTTATGGCAAACACTGATCTCATATGGGTTGAGCGCTGGTTTGATACAGGCATTAAGGTTTCTTTATAGGGACTCTAGTGCTTGTGTCAAGATCAATGGGGTCTAATCGGACTGGTTTGGCATCCAAAAAGGTGTCAGACAGGGCTGTGCAGCTTCCCCTTGGCTGTTCAACCTATTTATGGACAGGTGTTTGCAAACTTTGAAAGATGAAGAATGTGGGTTAAGAATGGGCGAGTTAACCGTCAAATGCCTTTTGTATGCCGATGATCAAGTTATATTTGCTTCATCGGGGGCTGAGTTGCAAATGATGGTTACATTAATGAACTGGGAATTAAAAGAAAGGGGAATGAAAGTGAACGCAAGTAAGGCGAAAGTGATGGTTTTTGAAAGAGAAGAAAGCAAAACGGTATGTGAAATAAGTATAGAAGGAGAGTTAATTGAGCAAGTGGATGAGTTTGTGTATTTGGGATGTGTATTTAGCAAGGATGGTAGATATGATAGGGATATAGAACGACGAGTAAATGCAGGGAATAGAGTGAATGGGGCACTACACTCTATTATGAAGAACCAGAATGTGTCAAAAAAGACACGTATGGTAATTCACATTGCTGTGTTAGTCCCTACTTTAATGTATGGTAGTGAAAGCTGGGTGTGGCAGAAGAAGCACGAAAGTAGAATAAATGCTGTAGAAATGCGGTCTTTAAGGAGTATGCTAGGGTTGAATCGAATGACAGGGTGAGAAATTGCGTGATAAGAGAAAAATGTGGTATGCAAGAAGATGTTGTGACCAGGATTAAGAAAGGAATGCTTCGGTGGTTTGGTCATGTAGAAAGAATGAAGGAGGAAAGAGTGACAAAGCAAATTTATATGGCAGATGTGAACGGCCGAGTCGGGAAGGGACGCCCTAGAAAAAAGTTTATCGACCAAATTGGTGATATTTTGAAAAGGGGCCACGTTAGAAGTACCCTTAACCGACGAGCATGTATGCGTAGATATATAGATGTAAAGGAGGCGAAAGAGGTATGTCAGGATCGTGCCAAATGGAAGTCCGTAGTCTCTGCTTACCCCTCTGGGTGACAGGCGTGAGTGTTTATGTATGTTTGTAGAATAAGGGTAGAAAACAAGCACACGGTCCACCTGCACGTAAGTGGATGCTGTGGCCCATAAAAATCTACATTTTTTGATTAGGAATTAAAATGCAGATGTCTACTAAGTTTCACCATAATATAGAACCATATCTTAATACAGCAGCGACATATGCATGATATGCTACAAGAGAAGTTTCTTGAGGAGATAGTAAAGGTTGTGCTTGATAAAAAACAGGGGTGAGGTTTTTGATATAAATCGTTCAATTATTACGTAAACAGGGGGGGGGGGGGCAAATTTTTCTTACATTTACTAAGAAAGTGAGCGAAGGGAACAAAAAATTATACGTAAGATAAGTTATAAAACACTAAAATTGTTCTTAAAACTATATTTATTCATATTACGTACTAAAAATAAATGGAGTTTTCCGAAAATTTACTTTGCTCTACACTACCACATGAGTAAAGAAAAAATTCTTACGTCTCACCATTTAGGGGAGGGGACTTCGCAATTTTCTTAATCGAAAATTGGTCTGAAATCAAAGAAAGTTCGCTTACACAATACTTGAACCCTCCCTAACTAATTGGAAGAAATTTGATAATTTGTGATATTTTTAGTCTACTCAAAAGTTTCAGTAAGTTAGACTTTTATTAAAAAGTAAAAGCCAACGTCAAGAATAAATTCTTGGTCCACTCGTAAAGGTCAATAAATTAGACTTTTCATGAATAGTAAATTAGTAAATTAACATCAATGAAATAAAAAAATAAATAATTTCCACTACACTATGTCTTGGTACCGACTCGAGTCCTTTGAGGCTGGTTTTGGCTCTTTATTGTAAGTTTGTTTTTACGTAATTTAAATTGTAAATTTCGAACTGCTTATTAAAAATTACATACGACGAAATCAAATGTCAAAACTAAATTCGCAGAAGTGCAGCAGATTTCTTTTCGATAAACCTTATTTTTTAAATATATTTAAGATATTAATGATGGCATGAACAAGTACTGAATTTCCTACTTCGTTAGGTACATTATATATGGTAGAACTCAAAACCTCGCAAAAGTTTACCGATTCCAACTAAGGATGATTCGTAATTTAAATCAAAAAACATCTTAATTTTAATAGAAAAGGAAAGAGCGCAGTATACTCTCCACAGCTGCATTTTGGTGTATGCTAGCCACGAACATTTTGTCGAAAGTCTGAATGAAAAGAAAAGAGAACGGGACAGTGGAATACCGTAATATAAACGAACTAAATATCGGCTGGTAGCCAACCCGACTCATATTACACTTATTAACCAATGCTTGACAATCGTATTATCTCACTTAGTGGTAAGCAATGACGAAGCCCTGGACGGTAAATCGAATTTTCTTACCGTAACAAAAGCCTATCCAATCTTTGGACGGAAGTTGGAGAGAAGTCATACGCCGGCGAATTATTCCATTCCTTTTATAGGCATTACACAGGACAAGAGAAACAAAGGGACTGGGACCCTTTAACAGAAAATAAAACATTCTACAAGATATGCTTTACGCGCTCGCCTTGCAACCGTACGAGAGATAACAAAGTGAATTATCCATGAATTACGGTGTTCGTTGATTAAGCAGCAGTAATCGGTCTTAAGGCTGTCTGAATATCAAGCCTGCAAAAATGTGTGCTTTAGGTTAGTCTCGTTTTGACGAACTTGAGTTGGCTTCCGACAAAAAGCAGTGGCCTGCTCTAGGCGTATGTCGATTGTTGTACCTGGTGCTTCAGACTTTTCACCGTCTTACTTCTGAGTTGAAGCCTGTTGTCATACACAATGTTAGCGATACGACAGTAAATAATAGTATCCTAATGGTAAAGGAAACGAACTGTGAAACATGTTTTGTACGTGGTAGAGCCATGCTGCAGTTGTATTAGTAGTACAGTTGAAGCACGAATGGTTTGGCTCGACCGGGGAAGGACCACGCTCTCACAGAATACCAGCGTAAAGCTTAATGCTGCTGTGTTTCGTATGGTGAGTGCAGAGAACCAGATACCCTTTTTACTGAAAACGAGGCATTCCATCTTAGTCCTCATGGGTGACAACGCATCTGCATTTTGATTCGTAATCGAGGATAGATGTAAAAGTTTACGGGTCACTGCAACCACTTCCCATCAGGTGAACTGTGTGCTCGTTTGTCACCCTATCCTATAAAAAAATCGCCATTTACAGTTCAACAACTAGTGAAACATCGCACTCTCCTTTTTTC
This sequence comes from Parnassius smintheus behrii, assembly GCA_036936625.1. Lineage (NCBI taxonomy): Eukaryota > Metazoa > Arthropoda > Insecta > Lepidoptera > Papilionidae > Parnassius > Parnassius smintheus. The sequence continues at coordinate 19,691,697 of JAUPFT010000005.1, read as the reverse complement.
CTGAAGAAATTTCGAATATGTAAAAATCCATAGCGTTTCATCTCCGCTGCATGCCGCTTACCAAGTGTGGCAACTACAGCAAATGTCCCCCTATAAGACCTATGGAGAAGGCCTATGTTCAGCAGTGAATTTGAGATGGGCTGTAATGGCGATGATAATGCAGTTGATGATATACTAACAACTATGTTAAACTTTGTTAATAATCTTATGCGCTTATGATTAAGATTTAATTCGTCATAATTATATCGAAGATAATCGTATAGTATAGAGTCGTGGTTGCTCAGATGGTTAACTATAAATATAACAGAACGCGAGTAACCCGGGTTCGATCCCCGCCGGCATCAATGAAATTGTTTATTGCAATTTTAAGTGCTGATTTACCACGTGCTCGGCGGTGAAGGAAAACATCGTGAGGAAACCTGCATGTCTGAGGAATAAGAAAAAAATATTTCGAAGACATGTGAAGTTCGCCAACACGCGTTGGAGCGGCGCGGCGGTTACTTCCTTGCCCTAAAACCCTCTCAGAAAAGAGGGGAGGCCTGTGCCCAGCAGTGGGACGTATATAGGCTGTAACTGTAATTATATCGAAGAATATAGGCTTGAAATCATAGTTCATGGAGATGTAAATATACGAAGCAAGATTACCTCGTTTTTTTTTAAATTTGACGCCTCTATTGAACATGAATCCATACACAATCACAATATCATACAATCACATAATCACAATAAACCAAAATACTTATCTCAAGTACCTATACGATAAAATTCTAGAGTATTTAATTTAGCTGGATGCTACATATGAATCACATCTTTAAGCCACCCGTATTTTGAAATTATATTAGATCGCGAAATACCTGCAATGATTAATGCTATGTACACACAGATCCAACATAGACTTATGCACATTCTTTTAACTTAATTTGTGTCTGGCACACGATTTTACTGCTTCGTTCGAGAGGCCAACCATTTTGAAGAAAGTTTACAATTATAATACGGCATCTACTTGGCAAGTAACAAACTGATACAAATTTTTGTCTGTGAGTTAGAACCATTTGCCGGTCAATTTATTAAATTAAAACAAGCTTTATAAGCGTATTTATTTTCCTGAAGGTTCTTGAAAGCTAGGGTAATTTGAAAACTGATCTGCTTCTACCGTACCTATCGTATCGTACGTCATTATCAACTTTGGTAGTCAAACTTCTACGGGGTTACGAACGTCTACGGGGCTACGAACGTCTACGGGGCTACTACTATTACTATTAAGTCGATGGATGGAATTAAAACGATCTAATGGCCCGGCCACACTAAGGAGAAATGCCGTTAATTATCGCATTGATGGACGTTGAATGTAGGTGTGGCCACGAATTAACGCGATAATTTTCAACGGCATTAACAATGCCGTTTCCCGTTTGCCGATAACTCGAGTGGCGGTACATCAAAGGATTAACGCGCGAATTATCGCGTTGAAACGGCCACACTACGTTTGTGAGGTGAGTACCACGGGGTTGCACGTATGGCTGCGATGGAGTGGAGTAATAAAAAAGCTTTTCGAGATTGAATTAAATAAAATTACTTCAAAAGTACTTTAATTTACGGTATGAAACTAAGAAAAATAAGCAGGAGAAAAAAAAATCAATTTTTGCAGGTCAAAATTCATGGTGTACATTGGTACGAAACCCTGAGTAGGTACGTGTATCTAATTCGCACTTGACCAGTATTTATGATTGGCTTATTAGTTATTACTTCATTAAAATATATTTACGTTTGTCTTATTATTTAGCTTAAACTATTGGACGTCTTTTTAGTGCATTTTGGGTGCGGGAAAACAAAATAAAACATAAATAGATTTACAGTGTACGTTTCCTGTGCATTTGTAGCATCTTTTCTTTTTCTTTGTATTCATTTTTTCTTTGTTTATTTTTTATTTTATAGGATAGGGTGACAAACAAGTACACAGTCGACCTGATGGTATGTGGATGCTGTAGCCCACAGATATCTACATCTATCCTCGATTACGAATCAAAATGCAGATGCGTTGTCACCCGTGAGGACTAGGATGGAATGCTTCGTTTGCAGTAAAAAGAGTCTCCGGTTCTCTACACTCACCATACGAAACACAGCAGCGTTAAGCTACTATTTTACGCTGGTATTCTGTGAGACCGTGGTCCTTCCCCGGTCGAAATATTTAACAACGGCAAATTTAACGCCGTTCAACGGCAAATTTAATGCCGTTCAACGGGAAACGACGTTGACTGTTCAAGTGTACTCCACTCATTTTATCGCGTTAAATTTAAGGCAATAATTGTTGCGTTTATGGGCATTGACGTTGCTCGTTTTTGCCGCAGCATAATCAAAAGGTGTAGCCGCAGCATAATCAAAAGCATCATACGTTCATTTGCAGTACTTGGTCTACACACGTCGCTTATATTGCGTACCGTCATTGCGTTATTGGTGCTACGCCGAAACTCATATCTATAGCTTAGGCCAGTAAAGCTATAAAAGTCATCTGACTCATAGCACTAACATTACAGAAATTAGTTTATATTCTTTATACTTACAAAATAAATCAAAGAAAAAACACGGCGGAAAAACAAATAAGCAACTGATATTTCATAGCATATAATGCACAATATTGAGCTTTTAGACTAACTACTACTTTACTATTTTATAGGGCATAGACATGAATTAAATATATTAGTAAGTATATTTCACAAGTATCAGTAATCACCTCATCGAACGAAAGCATAAAATGTAATCGCAAAATCGTTTTAAATGTCCATACCTACGTTCAGGAAAGCAAATCGTGAAAAAAGTACAACTATTTCTTTAAAATCATATATATAAGGTTGAAGTGTTTGTCTATGATATCGAAATAAGTATCTTTTATACACGAGCTTTTAACGATTCCTGCTAAGGACGTACATATGGAGAGAAATGTAAAGCAAGAATTCAATATCAAGAGTGATTTAAGCTATATTTTATGCCATAAAGTTGGAATTGTTTTTGAGAAATAAACAATCCTTTGCCGCAATAATATTAAGGTATTTTAGAATAGAAAATATTGAATGCGTTATAAAATATACTTAATTCAGGAAAAAGTAAATTGTTTGTATTGTTATTTTAGTGTACAAAATCGCAGACCAACCAAAAATGAATCCGAAAAGTGTCCGATTAACACTACCAACTTTTGCGTTCATCGTCACAGAGCTTAAAAATGACGTTCAAAATAAATATTATGTTGTAAAATATTCAAATATTTGGAATGTATGTTGTTTGTATTTTACCTGTTACTTTTGTACCTAATCTAAGCTTTACTTTGCACATGATTTCATTTTTCTTGAAAAAATGAGTATATTTATTTCTTTGGTCTATAAAACATTAGCTTGCAAAGTCTAGTGTAATTACGTCTACTAATTTCTGTCAACCTACATTAATTCTACTGGTCAACCGTTTCAAGTTCGCGCGTACATGCAATTAGTCTGTTAGCAGATGCAATAAATCTTTGCTTTTCGCTTGTACGTACTGAGTCAAATATAGTTGGTTATATTAGCAATTCTATTGAAAGCTATAGCCTTTTAACAGCACTTAATCTGATCTTTCATTAAGTTGATCTGTTTTACCTATCTTGGATGCCGTAACAATGTTGGTTTATTGTATCTTTTTTTCTTTTTGGCGAACAACTAAGAATAAATTTCTTAGTTAATGATTTTTATTGACATTTACACGAACACTACACATTAAATAAAACTATTTATACGGATTTTATCAATTCCCGACGTTTCGTGTGCTTTACAGCATGCGCGGTCAGATTCAGGACCAACTATGACACTGGAAGTCAAACATTTCAGTCGTCCTGTGACCATGAGTGCTGTTAAGCACCCGAAACGTCGGGAATAAAGAAAAAGAAGTTAATTAAACACGATAAAATCCGTATGATGATGATGAACCTGAGACCCTTTTTACTGGAAACGTGGCATCTTAGTCCTAGGGGTGACAACGCAACATTCTGATTCTTAATCGACGATAATTGTAGATGTCTATGGGCCACACCATCCACTTACTTTCAGGTGGACTTTTTTATAGAATAAAAAAGTCTCAGGTGAACTGTGTGCTCGTTTGTCATCCTTATTATTTAAAAAATGATAATGATGATTTGATACCAACGCATGTTATTTCCAACAAAGTAAATATTAACTTTTGTACGTCGTCTATCAAATAAGCTCTTTCGAAGAAACAATGAACGTTATAGTAAAACAGTATGTGACTTAATTCTGAAAATACAGACAAGCTAACATTTCACTTTAATTGTATTTGCTTTAACTGTTTAACCTAGAGGAATTTAACTTAAAATTTGTGCTATGGAAATAACCCGTGAACATCGCTATTAAAAAAGTTTTGCGAAACTAAAAAATCTGTAGTAAAACTTCTAAATCGCGTACTAGGTATGTTCTACTAGCGCCTAAAAATCAAGAATCCAACGTTTTGTTGTATGAAATCGTATCAAGCAATCATATTGTACATATAAATTATATAAAAAGCACATAATTGCTATTTTTACATTAAAATACCTTTTAGGTATAACTAAATACAGATATAGATACAGATACACTGATCATTGACTCACTGGTCACTGCTCACTGTGCTCAGCTCGGCCCCGTCGTGAGTAATTTTAAGAAATTATTAACGAGTCAGGTGAAAAACACTAGGATTTTCTCCTGTATCGTGGAGGCAGTTTAGAAACATATATTGAACAAGGACAAACATCCAGACCCGGAACAATTATTTGTAGGCCTTACAAATACTTGTTCCGTTCAGGATTCGAACCCGCGGCCCTCAGCGCTATTACTCATTGCTAAGCTACTGCGCCACGGAGCCGTCAATGCCGTTATGCCTGAGTACAAATATCTAAAAATTAAAGTAATATTAAAGTTGATTTCTGATCGTTTTAAAATAATTTTGTCAAGTTTTTCAATAAACAATAATAAAAAAAATTTGAATCTCAATAATAATAACATAGTAAAATTAAAAATACTATTTGCTATTATTGATTGAGATGTTTTCTAAATTTATTCACGATCATAGAAGTCGTGTGCTTCAGAATTTTCCAAACTTTTTTTAATGACAATTTGACATAAAATTATCGGAAAAATTAAAAGTAATAGTAATAAGGTTATTTGTGAAAACTAGTGTGTATTTAAAACACTAAAAATTTGACGTATAACAAGAGCGCTTAAGGTTTGGAATTACCAAATAATTTACATATTATTAAATATTATCACTGGCATCTATAAAAAGTTTCATGAGTACAAAACAATATTCTAAATAATTTTTCCAGTCCCTCTCAGACAACTCTACTACGCTATGGGACCAAACAATGCGTTCCATCTCAAAAATGGTTCGGACAAAATTTGTGTTACTGAAACCGTTTTGATTGTTTTATATTCGGAGAAGATAGAGCTAACCGATTTAATAGTAAAAGAATAATAATAATCAATATATATATATATATATATATATATATATATATATATATATATATATATATATATATATAAGTATTACACATTTTTGAATTGCGCAGGACCCCTATTTGACAAGTACATTATGTTTTAAATATAACTTTTAACTGTCATTTGGAAATTTTCCGTCTTTTTCATTTTCAAGTTGAAGTTTCCTTGCTGCCGGTAGCCGCTGCTGTTGAGTTAATGATATTTTTAGATTCGTTAACTATTCTATAATAAAAGGAAATAAAAAGAACCTGCGTCGTTACGCGCCATTTCGAATTAGAAGCATAAATGTCGACCGAGGGAAAAAATAAATTGACGATACTCTTTATTTGCACCTATTTATGACATTTGTGGATAGAACATTTGACAAGTAAGCACAAAATAGCACACGCAAGTAGATATTTAATATTTGGATAAATATTTTCACATGAGTTTTTTTTGCGATTTGAGTTTTTTGTTGCACACTTGCAAAACAAAAAAATCAGTATTGGTCACAATTTAAATTTTGATTAGCATTCTTGTGATAACTATTTTAATCAATTTATTTAATTTAATTTTTGTATGATCTGAAATCTTTAAAATTTAATTTTTTACTAAATAAATATAGTTTTTGATGTGGCGGTGTTTTTATTATCTAATAGGAAAAGTATTTAGAATATGTACGCGAAATTGCAATTCAAAATGTTAGGAAACAAAAAAGTAATAGATATTGTAGAACTTCATTGAAGAATAGGCACCATGTATTCCATTACATGGTGCCAAATAAGGACCGTTACGAGGGTTATGATGATATGCAGTGAGGTTAAGCAATAGCCCGTGGAGCACAGCATTGAACACTTCTTCTGGCAAGCATTGTACCATTCGCCATTGATGCTACATCGATCTCGTCAAGGTAAAAAAAATGCGATCTAAATTTTCCCTGTGCTTCTCGACCACTTGACTGGTGTTAGTTCATTTCGTAATGGCCAAACCGTCGACTGCTGCTTTATTTCTAAGCCGCATTGATAATAAAGATACATCACCTGAAATAATGTCGTATACACTCCTACATGAGTCGTCTTTAAATTTAGTAAACATGTTTTGCCTGGTGCCATAACATGATTACTAATTAAATTAAACAGCATTAAAGTCACCGAACGGGAAACTATTCATCTCGCGCAAAGAAGTTCGTGTAAAATGTGAACGCTCTCGTAAACACCTCCCGATCTAACCTGCTTTGATAATTTACGTGTATATAATCATAGCTATTCTGCAGTATATACTGAATCTCTTCATACGTAATTCGCCTATTTTCTGGAACTATGTTGAACGTTTTCTTTCGTAACAGCTGTTAAAGGGCGACCACTTTTTTCTTCAAATGTCAAAGACGACCGCACAAAACTTTGTTTTTCCAGCTGTACGCGGTGGTCAAACGATTGGTCTGATGATGCGATATTTTAAAATCGTGAAAAAACGTCGTGCAAAATGTTCCCGATACAGATACATTTTTCAATTAAACACGATATTTCAATTTAGCTTATCCAAATTGTAGAGGGTTATTTGAAATTGGTACATTCGTAGTTTTATTGGTGAATGATTGTTTACAAATATAGACAATAAACTAGCTTTTCGTCCCGCGGTTTTACCCGCGTCTAAGTTGTGACGACCAACATAATATTCAAATAAAAAAGCGGTCTAGGTGCGACCCGAAAGGTTCGCATGACTAACTTCCCAGTGGAAAGAATAAAAAAATGTCATATTTTATACAATTTTACATTCAGCACAAAAACGACTTGACCGATTTTGCTCAAAATGTAATGAGGTCTAAGTTAGATAATGCGTTAAATGAAACTGGTCCCATCTCAATATCACTCTTTGTTCTCGAGATACACGAGCTTGAGGTTCGTGACAATAAAAATTGCCGATAGAATGACCTAAATTAACACTTTAATTTACTTTACACAAATTAAAGTTAAAAACACTAATAATTAAACACACTAATTCACTTAATTCCGCTCCGTAGCTTCGCTTGTGTCGCCGAGTTCAACTCTGCCTCGGTCGCATCTTGCAGCGCCTATTTATTTAAATTAGCAAAGAAACATCCCGAATATTCAGGTAATTGCGCGCAAAGGGACGAGTGTGCGAGTATAGACTTTCCAGAAACTTAGTTCTTCGGATGGCGCTGTCGGTTGAGAGATCTGTGATGTCATTTTCTGCAACGCTCTACTCGCTCTCGTTCCTGACACTAGATGGCGCTAGTATATCGTCGACTTGAGCGCGTAACACTGTCCCCTCCTAAGACATGCTCGTCCCGAGCATTATCGGCCCCATAATAACGCGCCAAGCGATCCACATGGACGATCTTAGGAGTCCCTCTTGTGCCTTTCTGTAACGGCTCCGCAATGTCAAGGGCTGTCCTATCCCGTGGTGCACCAACATTGTACAATTTCGGTGCTCCTCTACTACGTGTCTGAGGTCCCCGCACGGCCGCACAACTTGTACATGTACGACACCAATCCTCGACATCGTCACGATAATGGACCCAGTAGAACTATTCTCGGACCTTCAGGAAGGTTCGTTTAACTCCCAGATGGACTCTTGAACGACCGTTATGGCACAGCTGTAGAACATTCGGCACTTTAGCTTTAGGGACAACCATTTGCAAACGACAGCTGTCTCCTCGACCATTGTCCCATTTACGGCACAGGACTCCATCCTGAATCAGCAAGCTGCCCCATTGGGCCCAATAGCTTTTCGTGGTTGAGCTCATCGCTGAGACGTCCCTCCACTTAGGCTTGGTATCACGGGCCTTCATCCATCCCAGAATCGGCTCGATGTCTGGATCTTCCTGCTGTGCACGTCGTAGGCTGTCCTTCCACCCGTTGCTGAGGTGGTCTGTCCTGAGCATCCTCACGGATACCACTTCCTTACTCTCTTGCCTACTACAATGGTTGCAATCTTCCGGACAAGGTCTTCTTGACAATGCATCTGCGTTGCCGTGAGATTTCCCGCTGCAGTGTCTGATAGTAAAGTCGTATTCCTGCTGCTGCTGGGCGGTGCTGTTAGCCGCACTTCCTTCCCGAGACCGTTCGCCTTCCCTTCCTAGGGTGTGCTTAGGGCAGCTGGACCGAAGATGGCCCCTTTCCCCACAGCCATAGCACCTCGGGCTGTATTTTTTATTGTGGTCGCGAACCGTAACTGCTGTAACCTCCCTAGCGTGAGGTGAACGATGATCCTGTCGCCGCCAGGCAGTGCCGTTAGCTGCACTACCCTCTCGAGGTCGATCAACTCTCCTTTCCACGGTTCGCTTAGGGCAGCTGGATCGAAGATGGCCCTTTTCCCCACAGCCATAGCACCTTGGGCTGTATCCTTTGTTGCGGTCGCGAAATGTAGCTGCTGCAACCTCCCTGACGCGATGGGAGCGATGATCCTGCCGCACGGCTTCCACTTCCAGAGCATGGGCCAAGGTGTCCTTAAGCGTCTCGTGGTGCCCGAGCCTCACAGCAGCTCTGACTTCCAGGTCGCGGATGCCGTCGATGAATGTCTGCACCAGGTTCCCTTCAATGAGCGCAGGTACAGACCGGTATGCTTTTCGCACCAGCTTCTCCACTTCTAGAGCCCACTGCTGCAGGCTTTCGTTGATGCGCTGCACACGATCTTTAAGCTGCGCACGAAAGACGTGTTCCAGGTGAGTGTCGCCATATCTCGCCTCCAATGCCTCAAGGAGTTGCTCATAAGTCACTTCCTCACCGAGAGCTTCCAGAACTGTTAAGGCCTGGTCACGCAGGCCTAGTGTGAGAGCAGTCATGGCCTGATTTTTATTCCAGCCGTTCGCCTTCATAACAGCTTCGAACTGAATTTTGTAGGCTGACCAGGAAGAGGTACCGTCGAACGGTGGCACCTTGAACCCACGTAGCGAAGGTGTTGTAGCTACTGCGGGAGCTGTAGCTCCATCTCCAAGTTTGAGTTCGTCCAGTGATTTCTTCATGTCAGCCATTACGTTGTCAACCCGATTATTTACTTGGTCGATTCGGGTTTCAGCTTTCTCGATTCGGTTTTCAGCTTTCGCTATTTGGGTTTCAGCTTCCGACAGGCGGTTGTCATGCTGAGCAACCCTAGCCTTCACCTCCTTTATCTCCTTCCCGAAGGTAGCGTGAAGGTCCTTCATGAGGAGCATCTGCTCTTCCAACCGACGGGCCTGTTCCTCCTGTCCACCCCGCAGCTGCTCTTCCAATCGGCGTGCCTGTTCCGCTTGCTGGCGAGCCTTTTCCTCCTGTCGGCGAGCCTGTTCCTCCTGCTGGAGAGCCTGTTCCTCCTGTCGCTCTTTCAACCAACGGGCCTGTTCCTCCTGTCCGCCCCGCAGCTGCTCTTCCGATCGGCGTGCCTGTTCCGCCTGCTGGTGAGCCTGTTCCTCCTGTCGGCGGGCCTGCTCCTGCAGCATCACCATCAGGGTGCCTAAATCAGGTGCAGCAGATGCAGGAGCTACTGACGGACCGGCCTCCGTTGCCGACCGCTGGCCCTCCGACGTCTGCGGCGTTGCACCACCAAATCTTCGTTGGTCCGTCTCCTGCTGGCGTTGACTTCGGGTACGGACACCCTCCGTTTCCTCCTTAGGTAAAATCGGCATTATTTTATCCCACTTCTGACACCAATTGTTACGAGCTTGAGGTTTGTGACAATAAAAATTGCCGATAGAATTACCTAAATTAACACTTTAATTTACTTTACACAAATTAAAGTTAAAAACACTAATAATTAAACACACTAATTCACTTAATTCCGCTCCGTAGCTTCGCTTGTGTCGCCGAGTTCAACTCTGCCTCGGTCGCATCTTGCAGCGCCTATTTATTTAAATTAGCAAAGAAACATCCCGAATATTCAGGTAATTGCGCGCAAAGGGACGAGTGTGCGAGTATAGACTTTCCAGAAACTTAGTTCTTCGGATGGCGCTGTCGGTTGAGAGATCTGTGATGTCATTTTCTGCAACGCTCTACTCGCTCTCGTTCCTGACACTAGATGGCGCTAGTATATCGTCGACTTGAGCGCGTAACAATACGTACATGTGCACACACGGAGTTCCTCTTAAAAACCATACTATTAGATTCTAAAGACCTTGAAACGGTAAAATTTCCAAATTGCAAAGTCGGACCCATTACAATAACTTCCCACTGGGAAGTTAAAAAGAGGGAAAACCACTCAAACTATCCTTGTCTTCGCACAAAACACAAAAGCCAGAAAACTAATTTTGGATGGATTCTTTTCAAGCAATCCTTTTAAAAGAATTAGGCAATAGAACTAGGCAAATTAGGCAATAGAACTAAGCAAATTATATAAATTTCTAAAATATGAACTATCTATAATAGGTGAGATTTTAGATTTTTCTTTAGGTTTTTGGAAAATTTAAAAATGCGTATTTCACTCTTTTATATTAAAAATAAATTGTGCAAGTTTTCAAGTTACGTTAATCTTTGAATAATTTTTCAACATACAAATATGAAATCGGCCCGTATAATAAAAAGTGACGTACAAACTATATATTTCCTATGAAAAAAAATTTGAACTCCCTCTACCCCCGCCCCCAAGGGGTTGTTTTGAAAAATCACAAAATACGTATTTCGTATTACTTTAAAGTAACTTTCGATTCAATCACCCGTTATCACTTAGGGGTTGAATTTTTAATATTTTTTGTTATTATATACGTAATATTTAATAATAAAAGGGACCTAATGTCTCAATATCAATATTTTTCGCACATACTATGCACCCTCGTTTTAAAATCTAAACGTTTTGAAAAAATAATAATATTTGTAATTCAAAAGTAGGTATTTATACTCACCAGGTTTCAAATAAAAAAGCCAAAAGCATTTTTTCTCTATAAAAATTTCAACATTGTTGCCACCACGTAAAGGGGTAGTTTAAAAAATCGCTACATGTGTTCATTTATTTTATTTACAGAGTATTTTAATAAGTTTCATGTTAGTCGCCCTGTAAAGTAAAAAGCTACAAACTGTAACACCCTACTTTACCGGGGTTGAATTTTCAAAAATTCTTTTTAAGTGGATGCCTACGTTATAAAAGGCAGCTACTGTCCAAATTACAGATTTCTACGTCTAGTGGTTTGGACTGTCCATTGATAGAAGAGTCAGTTACTATAAATATATAAACGAATACAACTGGCTGATGTTTCATATAAAACATTTTTCGCAAGACTTTATGTCTATGACTATGCATGGTCTTTCGTACTTTTTATATGAGATTTTTAAAAATATATAAATGTTACTAAAAATAACTAATATTATATGCTTTATTGCTGAAAGTAATGAAAGTTGCCAAAAGGAACCAATAAACCAACAATAAATTTTTATTATATTATGACAGTAGAAAAATATGGGTTTCAAAGAGATTAAGTGCTGCCATATACGTTCCACATATAACTTTCTCATCGGGACGCTTTCGTTGATTGTGTGCGAGTATTCAAATCTTGAGAGATCACAAACAAGCAGTGTAATCTATTATGATCGCTGCTTTAGCTATAGTTTAACACTAATGCCTACAAATCATGTGAGATCGTATACTAAATCATTCTTAAATTAATACTAAATTTGCGCTAAAGTTTCGGAATAAAAAGTTTGGTGAATAGACATCATGTACATTTATAAACAGCAGATTTTATTCAGGGCTCATGTCAAAATTCGTAATTTGTTTATACTCAATCTTAGGAATTTTGAAACGAATTTTCAATTACTCGCTTATTGGTGATTTAGACCAGGCATCTATTTGGACGTGTGTAATTTCCGTAGTCTTCTAAAATAAGCGTAGTTTTTCATTGTCAGTCTATAAAAAGTAAACTCATGGACATAGGTCTTCCCTTTGTAAGGAGGATCTCTCCCCACACCTTAGAACCTACTGCAAATCGCGGGGCTGGATATTTTATGACACAAACAATAACCGTATAAAACAATTAAATGTAAAACTAGTACGGATTTTATCGCGTTTAATTTTTTCCCTGTATAAAACAACAACAACAAACAACAGCATGATGGTTTTAATGAACAAGGATGACTAACAAGCACACAATTTACCTGATGATAAATGGATGTTTTGGCTCATTGACGCTTCCATCCATCCTCGATTAAGAATTAAGATGTAGAGTCGCTGTCATCTAAGTCTTTACCAGTAAAAAGTGTATCTGGTTCTTTACACTCACCACAAAAACACAGCAGAAAATAAGAAAATAGAAATAGTACTCTGGTATTGTGTGAGAGCGTGGTCATTCCCCGGTCTAGCCGACTCTTTCGTGCTGCAGACATATATAGCAGTAGCGTGGTTCTACAAAATTATAACGTGCTGTTATTTTACTCTCAATTTTGGCGGTTAGTGGTCATTTTCCAATCGAGCACGCAGTCCACCCTAGAGGTAGATTTATTTGATTGCAACCGTAATTCAGCTACAATGTGGCTATACAACGTAATTTAATTGAATACATAATCGATATTAGATTTACAATACAGTCCATCACAATACCACCTTTATGTATTCATCGAGTGCATTTAGGTAACTAATTTTCAGTCGAATATAGCTAACGCCGGTCGAATACTAAATGAATGCGCAGAATATGTTTTGAATTTTAATGAACTTCCCGGGAAAACGTAAGCTTACTGAGAATTTCTGTTTGCTTTCGTAACTTCGTATCAAACAATTATTATCTATTACCATGTTCTATTTGTATTTTTTTTGTACAATCTAATATGGTGTTTAGAAACCATACATTCCTGAGTAGGACAACGGCTTACACCTATATCAGCCGCCTAGGCTACAACTATGAAAGGTAGTGCCCGACAAGTTCTCCTTCGGCGCTTGACCATTTGGTTGTAGATTTGGATTTCTGCCGTTCTACTCTGCTTTCTCTCCGTAACTTCTTCCAACATTATCACCTGCTCGCAGAAGGTAACACCGTCGCTCCACGACCTTTATTTTTTCGACATAAGCTGCCAAGTATAGAAGCTTCGCATTTCTTTCTCTCTAGGTGAGGTAGTACTCTCTTGAAGCTGGCGTCCCGAGCCCCAAGTGTACATATTCACTTAGCCTTCGTAACTCAAGGCGGGGGATCTCACTAAGTTACATCCTCCTTTTACTCCAGATGGTTTTGGCCTATTAAGCCTCCCGAGGTGTAAGGGGGGAGGGGGCAACTAAAGGAGCTTTTCAGTCATTTTAAGCTAGAGTGGTTACGGGGTACCTACATTAGTAGTAGGTTTCAAAAGTTTTTCGTGCATTGATAGTAGGTATTCTTTTTTTTAAATAAATATTAAAGGTTTAAGAATAAATTAGTATTAGTCCAAATAATACTCAGAATTACTAAGAAAATTACTCGTGAAACATGAAAAAAAGCTAAAATCTACTTAACACTTTCCTTATTATGGTACTTTAAGATTGAAAAATTCGGTTTATGGAAATATTTTAAAAGAGGTTAATGTTTCTGGCTGTTTGAGCGCGCTCGAGACTTCAACCGCTCTTGAAATAAAAGGTCAAAGAAACAAGAGCTAGTTATAGAATGTTTCTACATCGTAAATATTAGATTTAACACTTTCAGCTCTTAAAAAAAGAAAACCAAATCGTTTGGTGACGTAAATTTATACATTATTTATATTTTATTCTTTTTATCCATTTCTTAAGTCTACTGGTGGAGAAAAGTTTTTAAGAAAAGCGCCTATAGGCATGAATTTCTTGGAAAAGTGCCTATTTAAACACTAGTTTGTGCAGGGAGGTTGACAAGATTAAGGCTTATTCTTTCGCAAAGTCACAGCCAAAACTTCAAAATACTTAGACTTACTTAAAGTTCTTATATGAATGTTTAAAATCTACCACGGATTCGGAAGGTGACCCTATAAAAATCTCTAGCCCATTTTTCTTTTCGGTTTTTTTAAAGTGATAATTCGATGGCTCGATGGCTCGATGGCTCCGTGGCTTAACCATAAGTTGCATCGATGAGGAGCGTGGATTCGAGTCTCACACGGAACAAGTAATTGTATTATCTACAAATAAATGTTCCCAGTCTGGATGTTTGTCCTTGTGAAATCTATTTTGTATGAGTAAATCCTAGTATTCGGGTTACGAATTTTAAATAAAAATAAAATACATTATTAGTAGGTAATATTGATAAAACAATTTTTACGGATTTTATCGCGTTTAATTTTACTTAAGTATTTCTTTTTAATTCAACCTCCTTCCGTATTGAAACAACGATGTTTTTTTTTTAAATTTCAATAATAGCCTTATGTATCATCCTTGATAGGAATCCATGTTCTTTCGCGAGATAATTTGTGGTCTACCAAATTTGATGTAATGACGAGGGCCGTCTAGGATATGTTCACAAATTGCAGACTTCGAGAGGAGCGTTGGTATTTCACGTCAGCTATATGTTCTTTTACGCGGGTTTTATTGATCTTTTTATTTGCCCTAATAAAGCAGCCCCATATAAGAGATACAACATTCACAATCAAGATTTTACACTTTTGCGTCTTGTTGAGGGATATTACACTTAACGGATGGTAAGCTTGTACTATAGACTTGTATAAATATCAATTCTTTAAGATGTAGCCAATCTTGTCTGTGACTATATTGTTAGAATTTCGTATAAGTAACAAATCTAGCAAAACCAAAGAATTCTTTTCCTCTAGTTCTACGCTATTACACGAAATCTAAAATTAAACATTTCTGTTCTTTTTATCTAAATACGCTAGTAATATATAAGTCAATGAAAATTATCTATTATCTCTTAATTAGATTTAATCTAATTAAACATTTTCCAATTAAACATTCATGTTTAATTTTGGATTTCTTGGAATTAAGATGTTCTAAAAATGCAGGTAATTTTTCTGATGGTTAAAGTGTCCGTCAATTAAACAAAATTATCGTCTACGTACCGCTCGTATTAAGAAGAAGAACAAGAAACCTTGGATTTACAGGTGAAGTAAGAAGGACTATCTTTTCAAACCCTATAAGTATATCAGTCCCAATGGGAGATACAAGTGAGCTCACACCATCTTCTTGCTTGTAGAAATCTTCCTTTCACAATAGACTGTAACCCGATGCAAGGCTGAGTAATACTGCATATTCTGCAGGCATGTTGTTTTCCTGTAGTCTTCAACAAGCATGTAAATTGAGACCAAACATCAAAATTAACCACTGATTTCACCATCAGTAAAACGTAGGTATTTTATCTCAGTGACGAAATGGTATGAATCCTTAGTGTGAGCTCTTGGGTATGCAGTGGCCAAGCATTTGTTGCATTGGGTTCAGCGCTATTGGCGACGGATCCCGTCCCATCTCGTGTATCGATCGAATCCCGCATGGATCAAGTATTTGTAGGCCTCTAAATAACTTTGACTTTTCATCTTTCAAGCTTAATGTTTCTCTGGAATGAAAATTCTTTTAACTTTCGGAGCTTTGCCCTTGTCCTTTTGAGCCCCTTGGGCTGTTAGCCGTAGGCAGTCGCCCATATCGCCTTGCATTGCCTCCGTATTTAAGGTTTTTACTGTTTCTAGATAAAAGTAGCAAAATTAAAAATATTTAAAACAACTAAACGATTTTAAATATTTCAATTCGTAACCAGAGACCGCCGCGAAAGCTTATTCTATGGCAAGTAGCGTAAGTGAATCCACTGTCGTGAGTGTCCTAAAAGACGACAGACGGAGACAGTAACAGGATCATAGTCGCAGCATTTTCCTGATACCATCTGATACCAATCGTCTGTAAAGGCATCTTGTGGGGGAGGTTTACATTTAGTAGAGGGCTGTAATAAAGGAATTAACTAGTTCAGAGCTTAAAAACTTAAATATATGCGGAATATTTAATATTATGTATATAATAAAATCGAATATTGGCTTGAGTGTAAGGACAGATATTACGTTTTAAACAATTGTTACTAAAATCGGAGTAAATATAGATTACACCACTAGGTCATAAATATAATGAACAACTCTGAAAAACCTTAAAAAGTCAGGCATAGAAGAATAAAAAAAGAAAATTTTAATTGTAACCCTAGTTTTTATTCCAATAAACTTTTACTACTTGTTCGTGGCATTCCGCGTTGTTCTAAATCACAATCTTGTTAATGATCTAGTTTAAAAGTCTTGGAGCATGCAATGCAGTGACTTAGTTTGTGATTTGTAAGGAGTATTATTAAATTGAATCCTTATAAGAAATGTTAATATTGTAATGTTTATAATAAACTGGCATAACATGCAATGAAGTAGGTATTCCAACACTGCTCTCAGGTATAGACGCTTCTAAGACATGATAAGTATCTAATTCATTCAATGTTATACACTTATTTGGTTTGTGTTTTACTTATATACTGGATGATTTTTTTACTGTCTGGAAAAAAATAGAGTGTAACAGGTGAACGGAATAGAAGCCTATGGCACTGATATTTTACAATTTTTTTCCATTAACATATAAAATTAATCTTTCCATAAATACTAATTGGCTGGGTATTATTTTAATTTCGATAGTTTTAATTGATTTATTTATTTAGTTCAAAATTTTTGTTTTTATATTTTTTAATTCCAAAAATTTATTTCAAATTAGTGGTATTTATTGATAGTTCAATTCATAATATTTTAAAATAAAAGCAAAAAAAATGTTAAATATCAGAGCCATAGACTTACTTCTATGCCGTTCATCAGTTACACCATTTTTTTTCAGATGGTAAAAAAATCATCCAGTATATATAGCGATAAGAAATTGTCAAGAGGCTTTGCAATTACTTTATTTTAACCCTGACATAAATGTTAATGAAAACTCAAAGTATTTTCATTCTCACTCAGAAGTGTTAGCGACGTGATGGAGCCGCAAGAAACGAATAATTAACAAATAATATTATTTACGTAATAAAAGCCAAAACATCGACAATTGGCGGTCCTAAGAACCAACAAAAAGAAAAATCAATCAAAATCGTGACACCGCTGGAATAGGTTATTGAAACTACACGTTATCTATATACAGTCAATGTATTTTAAAAAAAATCTTTAAAGGTAACTTAGTCCTTAATCTGTTAAGATATTTCATAATTCCATTTCGTCCCTAGGTAAGAAAGCACATACTGGTATGTTTTTCGATACATGGACTGTGAACCGTCTCGTATACATAAGTTCACAGAAATAGTAGACAATAGAAATAAATTAGCGCACGATTACTTCCGAAACTGATGTCGCAACATCTTACCGTATTATAAACATATACAATGCACAATGATATCTAATGTTCACATTACATTGCTTGGCGAGTTTGTCCACGTCGCGTGTGTCGCGTATTACGGTAGAACAAAAGCAGCAATGGTAATTGCACAATACGAAAGAGTAATAAATGAGTTTGCATAGGTAAATGTCATAGTAAAGTGTTCATCTAGTTGTAAATTAATTAGAACAATGATAATTAGTAAATAATCAACTAATGATGAAATGTTATGCCTTTATTAGTTTAATTACACGTCCTTGATGAGTTTTTACAACTGATTATGCTACAGTGCACCATTATAAATTTATAATAACAAAAATTTACGTACGACGTTCCCCGCGCAACTAAATCACAAAATGGTGAATGATGTTTGTCAACACATCATAGCGGTGACAAGGTCACGCGTCTAGGCGACTTCTATTGTCTTATGACGATTTATATGCATAAGTCAGATTTGAATTCCCCGATTGTCAATGGAGAGCGGCGTCAAAAGTCTCCTGAGAAAGTAATGTAGCAGATTTAAGTTCAGAACTGAGAAACTGTAACGGCAGCCATGTTACAGTTAACTGCTAGTAATAAACAACGAAAGAGAGTATTTTAATACGCTATTAAAAAGTTTAAATATTAAGTCCGTCAAGTCTGTTAAATTTGAGGCAAGCAGATAATATGAGTTCGTTTAAAATTAATAGTACATTTTTATTAAATGGCAGCGTCGCAACTTTATTTCTTTTTTGGTTTTACAAATGATATTGCATTCACATATGATAATCAGAAATTAATTATAACGAGAGAGTGAGAAACATATTAGTTGTAAAAACCATCGGCCGGTACATGCTATCACTGAGAATATCACGTATCATAGCTTTACCTTCTAGGGTTTCATCACCACTTCCCACCAAGTGGGGTTGTAGGTAAACACTGGCTTAAAACAGCACGAAAAAACGACCTTCTTGTTTTTTACTGTCAAAGTTTTAGAAAATTTTAAGTTAAAATAATGGCAATTCTAGTTCCAGAAGTGACTACACCTTGAATTTCTTACGACAGTGATTATTTACTGGTTTGTAAGGAATTTAATTACGATAATTTAACCATAACGTATTCAAGTAGTACGCAACATGATTTTGGAAGGTATTGTATCTACTATCCCTATCTATCCTATCTAGCCTATCTAAAATCCTCTGGTGAATGTAACCCTTTCTCGTTGATTGCATATGATGGATTTTACCATAGCTGCCATGTTTGGCTTTCTGGTTGCAGCCGCAGTTATTTATACTTTCAGTTGACAATCAAATGAATAATGAGCTATCTCCTAATAACAAAATTAGAAAACTGTATGAGTCCTTTAAATATAAAGAAGGATTAAGTATATGTTTAATTTAATTAAATACTTATTTCATTTTACGAAAATGTTTTAATACGTTTGTTACATTAAAACAAAAGTTTTAGGAGAGGAGAGGGAAATGCACGCAAGTTATTTTCAGAGTGCGGTGCGCCATTTCAAAGTGCTGGAAACTAATAAAGAAGCCACAGGAACGAGTGCGGTGTAATGAGTGGCTTAATGGGAAAATGGTTTTTAAAAGAAAATGCTTAACTTTCAGTATGGTATCTTACTTCCAAAATAATTTAACTTAAGTAGGTACTAAGTTTAAAAACAAATCATATGTTTTGTTAAATGTTTTGTTTAGGTAAAATTATTGTTTTTATTATTAACCCACAACAGACCCATACTGGTCTTGTATCCTCTGACATAAGAAAGTTCGCTATAAATGCTAAAAAGCTTGACAGGAGGATTCAAGAGGAAATCTCACACTTTAAATTCAGCTCTCCGACTTGGGTCCAAGTATTTTCCGTCCGATATATGCGACATTGTTATATCGCCATCTTTCGGTTGTTTATCGGGTGCTTGGGGTGGCATAGCAAGAGAATAGCAAGAGAATATCCTATTTCATCTTGTGGGTGTCGTAAGAGGTCGCTATGGGAATAGAAAAAATCTTTGCAAATTTATTATCATATTTATTAAATGATATAATTTTGACTTCTGTTTTATTAAGGAGGTCATTTACTAACTACATCATTCGCACATGAATGAAAATGATTTCAATGCAGAATAGAGGATTTTAATTTAAAAATTCGTGAGCAAGATGTAAATAAACCTTCGCGTTATTCCATGCTCCGAATAATTATGTATAATTATTTTACATTTTTCTTCGTTAAATTCTCCCTTCTGCAGTAAAAGCTTTGTTAATAATCATATTTAAAAGGTCTTTTATCACGCAAAGTGGTTTGCAATAGTTTGTGACTTGTGTTAATTATGGGCCAAGTCATAAAAGGAAAAGTGTAAATTTTGTTCGCTAAGCAAGTTATGGCATTAATTTTTTACACATAAAATAAAGAATTAAATAACCACATAATTTCTTTTCCATTTTAAAAAGGTATAATGGAGGCATTTAGACAATCATTATTTCGTAAAATTAAAATTGATCGATGGTAATTATTTTGTATGTATAAAATAAGTAAGTAGGCGTTCTAGAATGTACAAATATACGTATTTCTTTTTAAGCCGACTTCAAAAGACAAGTATGTTCTATTGAAATTTCCTAGCTTAGTTTAATAAGATTTACCGACTGTCTGTTTAAACTTAAGTATGCCTAGAGATTTCACGCCTATTCAAATTCTGGGACTAATGGCCCGGTTGGGATTTTAATTAAACCAAGGTGTTTAAGCATATTGACACCAATTTATTTCTTTAGTAAGTTATGTTTTCGTCTTGAAATGTGTCCATGAATACCTAGCTACCTACCTACCTAGCTACTATGTTATAGGTTCTGAGGTTCCCAGCAATCTCAAACTTCGGCTGAATAAGCATTTGAACAATATTTTTAATTCAAATGTTTTTAGTTTCAGATATAAGGTATGGTTTTCGAGTATGATTTTCACATCGGGCTGTGATTGTCACTATTATCTGATTATGAATCAATCTCATCGCCTAAGCGTTATTACAGTATTATCAGGCGTAATATTCGACGGCAATTTTTCTGATAACATTATATATACATAACATTATAGGCATAAAGTATGTAATTTAAGATTCGAGTGATATTTATTTAATGAAACTTTATTCTTGTGAATTACAAAAATAATATTTCGACAGGCCTGTTGGTCTAGTGGTTACTGACCCTGACTGCTACGCCGGAGGTCGTGGGTTCGATTCCCACCCAGGACAAATGTTTGTGTGATGAGCACGATCATTTGTTCTGTGTCTGGGTGTAATTTATCTATAATATTTATGTATTTAGAAATATATAAGTATGTTTATCAATTGTCTAGTACCCATAACACAAGCTCTGTTTAGCTTGGGACTAGATGGCGTTGTGTGATAGTTGTGGAATATTATTATTATTATTGTGGGGTATCTATATAGTTTTCTCATCTGGTTGGGTTTAGTTAAAATGAAACGATAAATATACATAAATGTTAATAACATAAAATAAATATAAAAATACATAAATATATAAAAGCCCAACCAGATGGAAGCCCTCGGCAGGGGAGACCAAACGGCCGAGGGTTAGGAGGAAAGGGAAAGAAACCGGCGGACGATGCGGGCGGTATCGAGGAGCACCGCCTTCTGCATTTGAGCCTGGAGCGGTCCGTCGCGGAGTGCCAGTCGCCTCAGATGACCCGAGAGGCTGACTGGGATTAGCCCATTCGCAGAGACGACTACAGGAATAATTTCGGCCGGCAGACCACCCCACATATCGGTCACCTCGTGAGCCAGGTCCAGATATTTTGTTCGTTTATCTGTTTCGGCTTTCACGAGGTTCTCGTCATATGGAATGGTAATGTCGACCAAAAATATCCTTGACTGTGCCCGGTCCATCAGCACAATATCAGGCTTATTCGCAAGAATAGTCCTGTCTGTGATGATGGCCCGGTCCCAGTAGAGCCTGGCGCGGTCATTTTCGAGCACGGCTTCCGGCAAGTACTTGTAATACGGCACTTTCCGGCCCACGAGACCGTATTTCAGAGCGAGCTCCTGGTGTAGAATTCTGGCTACTACGTTGTGCCTGTGCAAGTACTCAGAGTTAGAAAGCGCCGAACAACCGGAGATGACATGCCTAAGTGACTCACCGGGATGGCGACAAGCTCGACAGACGTCGACGGTGCCATCCTTTAGGATGTATCTCCGATTGTTGTTGGTCTTAATAACCTGATCCTGTATTGCACAGACAAAACCCTCGGTTTCCCCGAAGAGGTCACCGAAACGTAGCCAGTTGAGGGAGGCAACTGTATCTACGAAGGGCTCATGTAGAACCCAGTAGTACCTCCCGTGGAGCTCCTTCTCCTTCCATACGGTCTCCCGGTCGGAAATGCTTAGTACTGCCGGGTCCTGCCATTGCTCGTTGGCTAAGGATAGAGGGGTAAGTCCTTTATCACTAGCAATGACGTCATTATAGAATGGATCATCCGATCTCGCCAGGAAGTAATTACGGAGGCTGCACACTTCGCGATTATGCATGGTGAGCGCGCTCAGGAAGCCACGCCCACCATGCTTTCGCGGCAAGTACAGCCTCATTACCGACGATCTCGGATGATGCATCCTATGGGACGTCATGGTAGTGCGGACTTTTCTATCCAGGGCGTTAAGTTCGGTCTGAGTCCACCTGAGTATGCCAAAGGTATACATTAGGACAGGCATGACCCAGCCGTTATATGCGTGTGCCTTATTCACACCGGACAAAAGGCTGTTAAGCACTTTGGTCAAGCGTGCATAAAACGTGTCGCAAACTGACTGTTTCATACCAGCCTCATCGATACCCATGTTCTGAGACATACCCAGATATCGGTATGTTTCAGCCTCGGAAAGGGTCCTTAAGTTGACGGGCATAGATAAGTCTATGCCCTCAGAGTTAGCAACCCTACCCCTCTCAACATGGAGGACCGCACACTTATCCGTCCCCAGCTCCATTCCAATAGAATTGCTAAATTCACAAGTGATGTTTAGCAATTCCATAAGATGGGAGCGACTGGAGGCGAATAATTTGAGGTCATCCATATAGAAGAGGTGGGTCACTTTTGTACCTCCTTTCCGAAGCTGAAATCCCCTCCCGGAACCCTCCAGTAAAGTACTGAGAGGGTTCAAAGAGAGGCAGAACCAGATTGGACTCAGACAGTCGCCCTGGAATATACCCCTTCTTATCCTTATGCAGCTTTCCGCATCCGTCATCCGCTCGTCTAGATGACAGAGGATCGTACTCCACTGCCCCATACACCGCTCGAGGAAGTCTCGAACTGTACGGTCAATCTTGTACAGCTCGAGGATCCTCTTTAGCCATGTATGGGGCACCGAGTCAAATGCCTTTCTGTAGTCTATCCAGGCGGCGGAGAAGTTCCGACGGTTGCGTTTCACCACTTTGCCAATGACC
Organism: Parnassius smintheus behrii; assembly: GCA_036936625.1. Taxonomy (NCBI): domain Eukaryota; kingdom Metazoa; phylum Arthropoda; class Insecta; order Lepidoptera; family Papilionidae; genus Parnassius; species Parnassius smintheus. Next base: position 19,668,551 of record JAUPFT010000005.1, on the reverse strand, counting down.
GCGTCAATTAGGAGTGGTTTCTTGGTTCCACGGCCGCCGCCCCGACATCCATTTTGAGCACGCGACATCACCTGATTTGATTCCAGGTGACGAGTGATTCTCGCGCTCAAAATGGATGTTAGTGTCTTGTATATGGTCGGCAGACACGTGATGGGGCGGTATTTGCTCGGGTCTGTGGTAACCTGGTCTTTAGGAACCAAATGAGTGATCCCAGTAGTGAAGAGGCTCGGGAGCGACTTCTGGTTGAGAGCCTCTTGGAACTGTCGGGCGAGCACAGTGTGACACACCACAAACCCCTTCAGCCAGTAGTGATGCAGCCCGTCGAGTCCCGGACTTTTCCAGTTCGGGGTCCTACGGACCGCCTCAGCTACGTCATCCGGCGTTATAATGACGGGGTCCATGGGCGTTATACTCGCACACTGACTCGCCACAACTTCCGTCCAAGGGCCCTCGCTGTGGTTTATGGGCTCTGACCACAGGCCGCGCCAGAATGCTACAGTGTCGGCCTGATTCGGTGCTGGGCCCGTTCCACTTACCATTGGTCGCTCCAACGATTTATAGAGCCTCTTCTGATCACTCTGGAAGAGACGATTCTGGTTAAACCGTTTCGACCTCTCGGTATATCGCCGAATCCGCTTTCCCCAAGCAGCGATTCTCTGCTTCAGGTCGTCTATGCGCTCCGTCAGTTTTTGCATTATATCCGGCTGGGACAATCTAACATTTGTCCCAGCAAATGCCATCCTGACGGTGCGCACAATCCTTGGCCTGTTGTTGCCTGACCTGAAGCATATCAGTCTGCCGATGAGGGCCCTAGCCTTTGCGATACGTTCTTCAATTCTTATTCTCCAGGCTGGGATAGCGCTACTTTGTCCAGTAGCGCGTCCAGCCGTGGAAAGTTTGGCGCCTATAATACGGCACACTGCCAGTGCGGCGCCAGAAAGAATTGAGTCCGTCTCGCAAAGGTCCCGGCTGGCTTCCAAATAGGTCACCAGCATTGGGTTCAGAGCCCTCACGACAGCCCGATTCCGCTTGCTTAGGGCTATGCGGGGAAGTCGCGGTCGATTTTCGAGAGGCGTACTGCGCGTTTCCACAATCGCCTCTTCCAATGTACTCCTCATGTGCTCTAATTCCAGTTCCTGGGCGACTGTTCCATCATCGTTTGAATCAACCACAACTGGGGTATTCACGGCGGCATTCACATTTGCGGGTTGCTCTGCAATTTGTGGTGCCGCATCCTCAGCCGTAGCATTTTCATCCGATGAGGGAACAGCCTCACGTCTTTCATCCGATGAGGGAACAGCCTCACGTCTTTCATCCGATGAGGGAACAGCCTCACGTCACGTCACGCAGCGAAATATCCAGAATATTCAAGTAAACACGCGCAAGGTACCGAGAGTTCATGTTTCAACTTCAAGAAGTTTAGTTCTTCGGTACGAGACTAGATGGCGCTAGTGCCGGCGACTTAAGCGCGTAACAATAGTATTATGATTATAAGTATATATAGCACTTGTTGAAAAATATCAGTACCTGTAGGTGTTGACAACTTTGCCGGGTTCAAAATATATTTCATGGATTTTCTTCTCATAACTGCTGATTTATTTGATGATGTGGCTAAAAGACAATAATAAGATTAACTTTGAAATTATTCATATCATTATACCAGTATCTGTGATGACTTACAAAAGTATATTTTCACTGTATAATATTGTTACGAGCTTGAGGTTCGTGACAATAAAAATTGCCGATAGAATTACCTAAATTAACACTTTAATTTACTTTACACAATTTAAAACACTAATAATTAATCACACTAATTCACTTTATTTCGCTCCGAAGCTTCGCTTGTGTCGCCAACTCCAATACTTCCCCGATCGCATCTTGCAGCGCCTATTTATATAAATTAGCAGCGAAATATCCAGAATATTCAAGTAAACACGCGCAAGGTACGGAGAGTTCGTGTTTCGACTTCAAGAAGTTTAGTTCTTCGGTTCGAGACTAGATGGCGCTAGTGCCGTCGATTTGAGCGATTAACAATATTATAAAATAATTTATTTTAAAAAGTATAAAAGAGGGGTGATAGCACATTGCAAGCTTAATATTTATGAAAACTAGACCTAATGGTTGATCATCAAAGCGTCATCCTTCTGTCAGCCGTAATCATTACATGCATTATCCTTTTAAGTCCGATAGTGCATATAAATAGTATGTAATAATATTCTTATTATTATTATTATTATTATTATAAAGGAAATAAGGTATGGTTTTCGAGTCGGGCTGTGATTGTCACTATTATCTGATTTCGAGCCAATCTCATCGCCTAAGCGTTATTATGGACGCCACACACGGTCAGTTCAACTGATCAGTTTAAACTAAAACTGTTGATATTTTTATAAATATTGATTTTCCGATTCGATTTTCGATATATTTAAAAAAATATTAACAGTTTTAGTTTGAACCGATCGGTTGGAATGATCAGTTGAACTGACCGTGTGTGGCATCCATTACAGTATTATTAGGCATAATATTCGACGGCAGTCTTCCATCATTCTTGGAGTAAGTAAACATACTAATAACATTTATTATAAAGTATGTAATTTGAAATGGAGTAATATTCATTTAATGATAGTTTATTCTTATGAATTACAAAAGTAATAATTATTTTTAAAATTTGTGTAAAGTAACGTTAGAATTAACCTTTGATTTACCACCTTAATTAAAATATCACTTATCACCACCATGAGTCCCCGGGACTCATGTTTTAACTTTTTAAATAAAAACTGAACGAAAGATGTTATTTATGTTGTTATTTATTACATTTCTAGCAAACACAATAATTCGTACATATCCGGTAACATTTTGTGATAAACTCAAATTAACATGCATTTTACAAATACTTTAAAATTAACAGTCATCAAAAATCGTCCGTTACGACTTACAGAAGAAAAAATAAATGTTGCAGCTCTTGGACAAAATAAAATATTTTTTCCTATAGAAGACATTATGAGGTAATTAAAAATAATAATAATTAATAATGGCACTATTTTGCAAAATTTCCAGTGTCTCTTTACCAGCCTTCCTATCTTCTGTCCACAGTTCAGCAAATCTCATAAGTAAAATTTTAAGGGCATCCCCTTCAAACTTTGAGATTGCTGGCCTGGAAGAAGCTAGAAACGCTTTCTTAATTACATGCCCTGGTCAAAATTTTCAATTTCCTCTAAATTCACAGAGGAGCTGGGACGACATAAACTGCAAATTGACTTATGACAATCTTTTGAGCTTTAGTACAGGTTCGGCGCGTGCTAGGCTTTTGGCCGTGGGTACGCATGAGGCCGGCTACTGGCTTCACGCGTGTCCTTCGTCAAATACAGGAACATTTCTTGAGCCTGACACGCTCCGAATCGCAACCTGTCTACGGCTTGGGGTTCCGGTCTGCGCTCCTCATAAATGTCCGTGTGGCAGTGACGTCGACAAGCTAGGATATCACGGGCTATCATGCCAAAAAAGTGCAGGTCGCTTCTCGAGACATGCAGCACTTAACGATATCATACGCCGGTCTCTTGCCACCGTCAACGTGCCAAGTCTACTTGAGCCGTCTGGTATTGCAAGAGACGATGGCAAGAGACCGGACGGTATGAGTTTGATTCCATGGAGGATGGGCCGGGTGCTGGTATGGGATGCAACCTGTTCAGACACGCTGGCCCCTTCCCATCTACGTGGAACCAACAACAGAGCTGGTGCGGCTTGTGAAGCGGCAGAAAAGGCTAAAGTTTGCAAATACAGGGGTCTAGGCTCCAAATATATTTTTGTCCCTTTCGGTGTCGAGACCCTTGGTCCGTGGGGTCCTAGCGCTATAAGCCTTTTTAAGGAAATAGCAAAAAGGTTAATCGACGTCACAGGAGACCGAAGAGCTGGCAGTTACCTCGGACAAAGAATTAGTCTAGCTATTCAACGGGGAAACGCTGCCAGTATCTTCGGAACCTTACCTAAAGGACCTCTTTTTTAATAATTTAATTTAGTTATTATAATATATATTTTTAAGGTTTTTAGTATTAGAAATAATGTTTATAAATTTATGGGTTAGATTTAATTTAAAGTATATTTATCATTGTACATTAAATAGGAAAGTGCTCAAAAGGTCGTTATAATATGTAATGTACAATAAACTGTCAAACATAATTCACTAAAAAATGTTCCTTGACTATGCGAACGCTTTATGGCACTATACAAAATTTCAAAACGTGCAGTATGTTAACATACTAATGTGTTACACATTCTTGGCACTTTTTGGAACAGGTAAAGCAGATTGGCTTCTTACAGACAGTGCAAAGATAAGCAAATATTTGCACTGATCTCTCGGTAAAATATCATCAGATTGCGTTGTACTGGTTGATCAGGAATGTCTAAGGCATGTTATGTTATCCTAGTTACTAAGGATAGTACAAAAGTTCAAAAGAACAGAAGAACAGGTAAGAAAAGAAGATCAGGAGTTTTTCAGTCTCGGAGCATTCGGAATTGGTGTCATGATCACTCACAATATAATTAGAATGTGGCTCACGAATACATTCAGCTGCATAGCCGCTGCTATCGCCAATCTCCTCATCTTCGCCAACTAAATCATCTTCTTGCAGCCTCATTCAAGAAAAGAAAAGAGCTTACTCCTGTCTAAAGGGCCGGCAACGCACTTGCAAATCCTCTGGTGTTGCAGAGGTTCATGGGCGGCGGTAGTCACTTAACATCAGGTGAAACGTATGCTTGTTTGTCCCCTCTTCTATGAAAAAAAGCCATTCATCATGATATCTGAGGCTAAATCATCTGCAATGTTTACCGATTCAATCCTTCTACGTTTAGATGCCATAGTAAAAGGCTACAACAAAATTAACGTCACACAACACCCCACCATAAGTCCCTAGGACTCACACTCGATCATATTTACCTTCCCGAACGACCTGCACATGCGACCGCTCACCTCTACGTCCTGCACCTCACCGCAGGAAGGTACTAGAAAGCGCAAGTCTAAACTCTAAAAAATAAACTATTTTTTGTTGTTTAAGTGGTAGTGAGTCCCGTGGACTCAGGGTGGTGCATTAAGGGTTAACGTAGAATTCGTAAGGTATCATTGAAAAGAAAAGAATAGAATAGAATCATTTTTGTTCAATATAGAGTACAAGAATGCTTATGAAAAGTTATTAATAAGTATTCTTGTAATTAATATTAAATAAAAGTTATCGTAAGCTCGTTAGAAAAATAATTCTGTCCTGGGGAGAACAAGCAAAAAATCCATTTTTTTCAAAGTATTATTTGCAATATTATATTTTATACAGTTAGTATGAAAACATTTAGAAACTGCATCTCATATGCATCTCATATGCATGTTATTATAAATCATGTACTTTTCAGTAGCATTATAATAACCCTTACTAAACAATTTTTGTTCACTAAATTTTTTACCTTTTCATAGTGCTTGCATATTTTAGAGACCTTGTTGTAAAAGCGTATAGTTTATGGCCCATGAATGAATTATTCTTTTTGGAGTCGAATAAATGTAACGAAGAATTCTATTTAAGATATCCGACGTTCACGCTTTAATGATTGTATAAAAGACGTTAGATTTATTTCTACGTTGAATTAAAAAAAAGGTCGTAAATCGTCCAACACCCTTCTTTAGGAATTTCCTCTGCATCGTGGAGGCGATTTACGTAAACCGAAAAAATATAAGATGAGCAGATCTGGCACAATTATTTGTACCAATACTTTCTCCGTATGTAACTCGAGCCCGCAGTTCGCAGACAGCTTAGCCATTTCGCTATAAAATCATAAAAAACTTAGTCGATTCTAATTTATATATCCTTCATAATTTATAATTCATTACAACCTGGCAACAATCCACCGCTAATGGGACTCCGTATCGTTATCGCTATCATTTTGCCATAGCTACCGCGCTTGGCAGACGGGTTGGCAATCGCTTTTATTATCAGCACGTAATATTATTTAATCTGTGCTATCAGGAACATGCTACTGCACATGCCCCTTTTCAGTTTCCTTCCGTGGCCTCTTACGATAACTAGAGGATGGCATGCGAAAGTGGATTACTTACCCCGGACCCAGGATTCGAACCCAGGACCTCATGATCAGTAGTCACACTACTACAACCACTAGACCAACGAGGCAGTCAGCTAGCTATATTATAGTTGTAGCACGAATAGGTCGGCTCGACCTCGGTGGGACCACACTTTCAAAGAACACCATCGTAAAATACATTTTGTATGGTGAGTGTAGAGAACCGGAGACCCTTTTTTACTGCAAACGATTCATTCCATCTTAGTCCTCACAGGTGACAACGCATCTGCGTTTTGACTCTTAATCGAGTATAAATGTAGATATCTATGAGCCACAGCATCCACTTACCATCAAGTGGACTGTGTGCGCACAATAGAACATCAGTTAATGTGATAGCGCGTATTATGAATTTCACACAAATGGAATCTGTTTCGTTGTGCAGAGGGTAACTGAGTTATCGACGAAGAATGTCGAAGTTAAAGAAGAAAAAAAAGGTAGCTTTGGCTTAACACATTTACCCGCGGGAAATGTTCGGAAAGGTATTGTTTTATTCACGCGTAAAAGTCTCTGAATGTGTCCCAGAACAAACTTTAAAATAGAACACTGTCTTATATTATGTATTGTTAATATATTCGAGAGTTTCATTGGAACAATACAACATAAGAAACAAAGTTATTTGAGAAAAGATAAAATATTACGTATCACCCCCCAACAAGTGGCACTAATTCAGCTTTTACTATTGGTAGTTATTGTGTTGTGACTACTTTTACCAGTTACTCGAATGCTCAAAGTCAGAAATTCATTAATGGGACAATGTATACGCTATCACAATAAAGTCCTAGAAAATATACTTTTTATTATACGATTAAAAAATATTATTTTTATCAAACAAATACCTTGCAAAAGGGGTATTACAAATGATTACATAGTTGATAATAATCCTGGGAATGAGGTAATCGCTTCCAAGGTGTTTCATAAATGAGTGTTGTAATTAATTGTACAAGGAATCTATTTTTATATTTTATAACGTTACAATGGAAAAATATCCCGCTGGGTATATTGCTGGTTCTTCCCAGGACAGAGGGTTTTTTCCAAACCAGTGGTCAAAGTAAAAATGACTTTCAATAAGAATTATTTATAATCTACTAGCGACCCGCCCCGGTTTCACACGGGTGATTTCTAGATCTTGACACCAGCACCACCTACCGAGTCCAATTGTGTTTTTAAACCACCCACTCAAATACACACAAAAAATTCGTCTAAATCATTCAAGTTAATTTCGAGTTTTAACGAGACCAATGGACAACAATAGATTTTTGTGATAATGAAAATTATTTTACTCTGTACCTCGTAGTTGTACTTTTACTACTACTTCGATACTAAAGAGTGGCCTCTTTAGTGTCCACGGATACGGAGCTGGTGGCAATTTCAATTCATAATTTTTTACGTGCCATGCCGTAGTTATATTAGTAGTATAGTTGTAGCACGAATGGGTCGGCTCGACCGGGAAAGGACCACGTTCTCACAGAATACCAGCGTCAAATAGTAGCTTAATGCTGCTGTGTTTCGTATGGTGAGTGTAGAGAACCGGAGACCCTTTTTACTGGAAACGAGGCATTCCATCTTAGTCCTTACGGGTAACAACGCATTTGCATTTTGATTCGTAATCGAGGATGGATGTAGATGTCTACGAGCCACAGAAACCACTTACAATCAGGTGGACTGTGTGCTCATTTGTCACCCTACCCTAGAAAAATTGTGTATATAGAAATATACTTTCAGAGATTGAGATAATCTAGATATTATTAAACCGTGGAACTTGTCCTTGTCCAGCAGTAGAATGTTACGAACTGATGAAGAAAAAAACGGAGTTGAATATGTTTTATTAGTAAGATTTATTAAGTATTATCCTTATTTATTATGTTTATTAATATTTTTCTTGATAAGCTTCCAATGTATTTTTAATGTTTGGTGAGATGCTGGTAGGAAATGGTACTACACGAATACGTTTTTTTTACGTGGTAGAGGCACGCTGCTGTTGTATTATGATTACAGCGCGAAGGGTTCGCCTAGACCGGGGAAGCACTTCGCTCTTACAGAATATCGTCGTAAAAGTGCGGCTTAATGTTACCGTGTTTCGTATTCGTTTGCGAGTGGAGAGAAACGAAGACCCTTTGTACTGGTAACGAGACATTCTATTTTAGTCGTCAGGGGTGAGAAGGTATCTTCATTTTGATTCTAAATTAATATAAATGCAAATTCTATTACAAAAATCATCATTACAGTCCATCTCAAGTCCGCTACTGAACATAACCCCACAAGGGATGTTACAAAGCGCGGTCCTGAATCACCTGCATTCTCGAATTCTTGCATGTCTTACCAGATCACTCCATCTAGAGGGGGCCACCCTACACTGTGCTTCCCGGACGAGTAGTTAAATATTATTAGTAAGCACAAATAAATAGCACAAATATATAGTCAGCTGACTCTATATCTTCTGTTGCTAGTTGTAGGTGGTGACACATTTGTGGGGGAATGAGTGGTGCTCTTCCAACTATTTGTTTTTCCTTTTAAGACTTTAAAAATATTGATTACTTACGGCAAGAAATTAATAAAAATGCCTGAACCAATATTATATTGGCAAAATTTACTTAACTACTCAAGTGATTAAAAAAAGCAATTTATATCTTTCTTTCGACCAGGTTAAGTTATGCGGTTGTCTTACTTCTTAGTTACAGCCTATATGTGTACGTCCCACTGTTAGGCACAGGTCTCTCTTCATTTCTAAGAGGGTTTTAGGGCAATAAAGTGTCCGCCGCGCTGCCGCAATGCGTGTTGGCCAACTTCACATGTCTTCGAAATATATTTTTGTCTTATTTCTCAAACATGCAGGTTTCCACACGATGTTTTCTTTTACGAGCACGTGGTAATTCAGCACATAAAATTGCAATTAATAATTTCGTTGGAGCCGGCGGGAATCGAAACCCGATTTGCTCGCGTACTGTGAAATTTACGGCGAGCGCTACATCTTAGCTCTAATCATCTAACCTGATCTTTTTTTTACGGGAGGAAGTCTTCATGGACTGCTTCTGCCTGGGGAAAGGCGAAGGAGCGTGCCGAACTCTTACCGGCTAAAATCACGCCGGTGTTCATTCGCACACGCGCGAGGGGCCGCGGGAATCCAAATTCTTCCGCAGCCCCACACTAGTTCTGACTCCGTCTGTCCGGGCCTCGTCTCCTGAACGGGGTAGTGAGGTGTTCAACTACCCCGTGTATCACTCCGTCTCGGGTCCATCAAATAGGGGGGCGGAGGCTTCCCCAAGTCCCTCGTCCTTGGAACCATTCATGGGGGCCGGAAAAGAACATTGTCCGCCCTTCTTCTGCGCCCGGTGCGCCTTTTGCGGCCAGGGAAGGGAGTCGAGATCTCCCTCTTCCGTTCCGCAGTTTCCTTCTGCGACATCACGTCCTCGCAGGGCACCACTGGGTCCCACGATTCTGCGCTACCGACCATCCTCTGCACTAAGGTTCGCCTCCTACTTCATTTGTGAGGACACGGCGCTGCTCCTTCCAAGCTACACATTCGGCGAGCGTGTGTTGCGCCGTGTCCTAAACCGAGTAAAAAACAATTTTATTCCGAGATCCTTTTATTCTTCCTTCTTCAACAATCCACTGTTAGACATTGAGCCCTTCCATTGTATTTGCCGCTTGGCAAGCGTACGCAATCGCTTTCTTGTTTGACTCACTCCTGACATACGTGTGCGCCATTGTGGAACTAATAAAGTGATTATGTGTAATCTTTAGAGTTCAGTTTCAGAAATTTTAAATATTTTGAATACATGTGAATTGCGACAACATATGTATTTTCAGGTGCGTAGTCGCCTCTTCCGTTTTCATAAATTAGTATATGGACCGCATACTATTAAAACATCATACTCTTTACTTTGTCTTAAAATGTACACTGAAAATATAAAGGGGAATTCTTAGGACGATGCTGCATTCCACATTTAATTTGTTCGTAATTGGATTTACTGAGCTTAAAATTCGCTAAAGATATCTTATCCAAACACTTTGTCTGTTTCGCTCTGCGTAACAATTTAATTTAAATTTTATTCGTCATTCCTATAAACAAATATCAAAGCAGTAAAAGAAAATTTCTTTAAAAAAAAAGCCTACGTCAAACTTCCGTAAAGTTTGACGTAGGCTTTTTTCTTTTATTTAATCTTCTCTTCGCTGATTTTCAATATCAACCTTCAATTCCAAACAAGCAGTAGCTGTGAACTGTGGAAGAAAAAAATATAGTTCCACAAGTAGGCACAAATACCTACTTAACCCACCCGTGCCTAATGTCATTATGTCCTGATCTTTGATCTGTCTCACAATATCTTAAAAATTAAAATATATTATGATATGCATGGAACAGTTAGGGCATGAGGCGATCTCTTTGTGTATTTTATATCGTAGTACCCGGATGACCGAGCTTTGCTCGGTTTTTTTTAAGTTACATTTAGATACAAATTACATGAATAATATTTTTTGATCTTATTGACATAATAGAAAAACTGAACTGGGTGAACTTCAAATAGAATGAAAATCATGAGTGCAATTAGTTTAATTAAAATTTTTCTTATTTTTAAAAATGACTAAAAAGGGCTCGAAATAATAGGTTTTCTCACAAAAGAAGGGAATTTGAAAAAAAAGGAAAAAAAGTCGGACCCAAGACGGGACGCGAACCACGGAACTCCGACATCACGCCTGATCGACATCCCACCTGAGCTATTACGATCGTTAGTAGTCTGTCAAAATTTACCTTCTTATATTGTAGCAGTTTTTTTATTGCCTGAAAACACGGACAAAAGGAAATTTTCTAAAAATAAATCCTAGCTAGATCGATTTATTGTCCCCGAAACTCCCTGGACACTAAATTTTATGAAAATCGTTGGAGCCGTTTCCGAGATCCCGATTATATATATATATACAAGAATTGCTCGTTTAAAGGTATAGGATTCTAAAATTTCTATATTACCCACTACTAGCCTATATCGAGCCGAGCCATTCGTGCTACAACTATACTACTAATATAACTGCAGCATGGCTCTACCACGTAAAGGTATAGGATATTATATGACACGTAGATATATAATTGTCATTTGAATCTATCATGGGTGTGCATAATGTTTCGAAGTGACATCATTACTTTTCTGTGTAGAAATTCGTGCGGTTAGGAGCCTACACTACCTCGAATGGCTTAGCATGATCCCTCGTTATGCCGAAAGTATTGCAGCATTCATTTTGAAATAAATATATGGTAATGCTGAGGATTGACGTTAAGAGGAATATTATAAGAGACGTGAAACTACAAGGTTGAAATTATAATATGTTGCTGGAAATAACAATTACATGAGAAAAAGTAGTTAGTTTTCTCTACTACAATGAGCTAAAGACAAATTTTAAATAACTTGTTTATTTATTTAGTCATAATCATTCTCCCGATGCATGTTTAGGCCAAAACTCTGAGAGACATGATTTGGGAGCTCTAATTTGTAGATTCTGTTGAATATCGACTATCAAAAAAATTTTTTATCTCACAAATATCCTATACTTCAATAATGATATAATAAATTTTCGTTATATGCCTTTCACGTAAGGAAAAAAACGACATAATTCTATTATTATCTACCGAAAAAGATTCAGTACAAGCCCTAATATCTCCGAAATTCTACATCATTTTGACGTAAAATTTATAGCAAAATAATCATTAACATTTGCTTAAACTATACTATGATCTTTACACTTTTTAAATCGTTACTATTATTTTATAATTAATTAAATAAAACTACGTAATTTTGATTGTTAAATTATGAAGTGTATTCGCATGCGGATAAACTATTTTATCAATAAAAAAAATTAAGGAAACGTAAGCTTGGACGTCATTTGAATTCAATTTTACTGAGTAACATAAAATTATAATAGTAAATAACTGGTGTAGGGATAACAGTTTATCAATTAATGATGATAAAACTGTTATAATAACCTTTACCAAAAAGAGACGGTTAGACAAATTAGTCACACCAAAACTCAATGGTAAAGTAGTACCATTCTCCATTGAAGTTAATACTTGGGTATAACAATTGACCAAAAACTTACGTGGAACTCATAATTTTATAACGTATGTCAAAAGGCAACAATTGCTCTAGGTACTTGCAGCCGTTTTGTCTGGAACAACTGGGGCTTGCATCCCAGTATAACCCCAGCAGCATAAGGAGGCCAATTCTTACTTACGCCTCCACTGTCTGTTATAACAACGTCAACCTAAAGACGACTGCGGACAGACTAAATTGTCTACAAAGATTAACTGCTGAATGGCAACGGTAGCGACATGAAAATCACCTGCAGCGGCTCTTAATGTACTTCTATGCTTAACGCCCATTGATCTTTATTTAGACAAGGAGGCGAGGGCTAGTTTGTATAGGATTAACGCCCAGGGTGGTTTGAGTTTGCTTTCCTACAGAGATCTGCGAGATCTATACTTCACTCAATTAAGGAAACAACGGTATTATGCGTGATCTCAGATATCATGCGTCCACTATACACTTTTAATAAAAATATTAATAATATTGTGGAATAACCCTCCAGAGAAGGCTGGTTGAATGGCCAGATCATCTGTGAGGTTGGTAGCCTCATATGGTATACCGATGAGTCAAAACGGGCCCGGACGTAGGTTTTGAAATTTATGGAGAACACCCCTAATTCCAAACTTAGTATGAATTTGGGTAGATTCACCTCTACCTTCCAGGCTGAAATTCTATACTTCAGTGTGCGGAAACCAAGCAGCACTGCTAACACTGAGGTTAAACTTAGTGAACTCGAAGCTCTTTACACCGGCCGAGCCAATATTTCTCGGGAAAACGTCTCCGAGTGCCGGGACAAACTTGTGTCTGAAGTCGAGTCTTTGCTGAACAGAGTCTCGGATTGGGGACGACTAAATCTAGTCCAGTTTAACCCCCAGAAGACACAAGTTTGCGCGTTAACCGCTAAAAAGAACCCCTTTGTCGTATCCCCTCAGTTTCAAGGCACTCCCATTGTTGCCTCAGCCAGTATCGGAATCCTCGGCGTCGACATATCGAGTGACGTGCAGTTTCGTGGTCACTTGGTAGGGAAGGCCAAATTGGCCTCTAAAAAGCTTGGCGTGCTCAGCAGAGCGGGACAGTATTTCATGCCGGCACACCGCCTGCAACTTTACAAGGCGCAGGTTCGGCCGCACATGGAATACTGTTCCCATCTCTGGGCTGGGGCTCCCCAGTACCAGCTCCTTCCACTTGACCGCATCCAGCGCAGAGCGGTTCGAATCGTCGACGACCGAGTGCTTTCCGATCGGCTCGATTCACTGGCGCTGCGAAGAGATGTTGCATCTCTTTGCGTATTTTATCGCATCTATCACGGCGAGTGCTCTGAGGAATTGTTCGGATTAATCCCAGCCGCCAAATTTCGTGAACGCACTACACAGCAAACGTCCCGATACCATCCACACCATCTGGATGCTTGGCGGTCCACCACTGTACGTTCACAAGGAGTTTTCTTCCACGTACAACCTCTCTGTGGAATAGTTTACCACCGGCGATTTTTCCGGACCGATACGACCTGGGGACCTTCAAGAAAAGAGCCTACTCCTTTCTAAAGGGCCGGCAACGCACCCGCAATTCTCCTGGTGTTGCGGTTGATCATGGGCGGCGGTAGTCACTTGACATCAGGTGAGCCGCATGCTCGTTTGCCCCTTCTTCTATAAAAAAAGGCCTGTGCCCAGCAGTGGGACGTATATAGGCTGTAACTTTACTTTACTTTCACAGTATCAAGCGAACTTGCATGCTCTGTGATCATCTATGTTCTCATTTAGTGGTGATCCCCTACATTACTCTGTGCATTAGACTGAAGTTCTCACCTCCGCATTAATTCTTCCTCATCCATTGTTATTGTTACGTACTCAAAAATTTAAAACGTTCTCCGTTAGCCTCTTCTTTCTAAAATTTTAAATATACTCGACTTTCAATTCAATGATTCAAAATTTCGTTATCAGCACGTGAAGTGGTTTCTATCCAAATTGTAGATTTCGTATCTAAATAACGCTACCACGGCGGTCAAATTTGCAACTGGTTTTAGGATGATTGTCGGTAGAAATGGCTTCAAATAATCCAATTACAATTTTTTTGAGTTCCACTTGGTTTCAAAGTTAAAGACTAAAGTGACAGGCTATCGGATCAAGTACCTCTTGAATGGAGTCACTCGAGAATAAATGTTAAGCTAAAGTGGTCATCAAATTGTTAAATGCTACCTTTGACGATCGTTTCGATACGAGGTCTGCCTCCATTTTGTATTTTAATTAATTTTTTTCTATACAATACTATATAGGCTGACATCACCGAGGCTCTTCAACCTGTATATTATGGATGCACTGATTCGAGAGCTCAGCAGCATGCGTGTCGGCTGCCATTTCGGCAAGGTGTGTGTGAACAATATCAGCTACGCGGACGATATGGTTCTGCTGGCACCCTCAGTTAGTGCGATGAGAGCTCTACTCGGTGTTTGTCAAAAATTCGCTGTCTCACATGGTTTACTATACAATACCGAAAAGTCGCATTTCATAGTATTTAAGGCTGGCAGTAAATGTCCTAGTGTGGTACCACCTATAAAGCTTTATAATGAACCGCTAGAAAGGGTCTATAGTTTTAAATATCTTGGACATATTGTGACTGACAGCCTTAAAGACGATGAAAACATTGAAAGAGAACGCAGGGCACTGTCGGTCAGGGCGAATATGTTGGTGCATAGATTTATTTATTTATTTATTTATTTAGGCTTACCAACTAAACACATACAAAACATTATTATTAAACATTTGCAGTTATAAACAAAATTATACTATATATGTATTTAACTTAAAGGTATGCACAACATTTCAACATGAAACTTAAAATTAGTTTTGAAATTAAGAGATAATAAAATATGATATAAACACAAAGACTATTCTATGCAATACAGGTAAAATTATAATTTGGTAGAGAGCTTAACTTAGATTCGGTCGCTGCACTGACGCTGTCAAGATCACGCTTTTCAAAACATATTGTGCGTCATTTTATTCTTGCAGTCTATGGACCAACTACACCAAAAAGACTTATAGTGCCCTACGTACTCAATACAACAAGGCATTCAGGGCGCTGTTGCGGCTGCCGCGCTACTGTAGCGCGTCTGCGATGTTTGCACTGGCGGGTGTGGATAGTGTTGATGCAATAATACGAAAAAAGACCGCATCTTTGCTGAACAGAGTGCGCGGCAGCGGCCACAGTGTACTGAGTCAGATTGCCAACAGTGGGGACTGTCCACTGATCAAAAAAATGATTTCCAGGACCATGTCCTGTTTAACAATTAAATATTAAAATAAAAATAAAAATGTGTAAATTATATTACTAACATAGATGTAAGTTTTTCTCTACTAACAATTCCTATGGATTTCAAGTTGTCCGAAATAAACAATTTTTATTTTTTTAATTATTTATTTTATACATTGCAAGGAATTGTCGCTCGTTGTTATGTATAATTTTCAATTAACTTTAAACTGCAGGAACGTTATGGAGTCTAAATTGAAAATATTATGTTACTAAAAATCAACGTTAGTAAAATATTTTGGCTGACTCATTATATAAAATCTGAGTGAGTGGAAAGAGGTCACGTAAAAAGTGTCTTTAAGCTGCTATTTCACGCTGCTGGTGTCTTGCGAGAGAGTGGTCCTTCCCGGTCGTGTCGACCTTAATATTGACTTGATCTCGAAAACAAGTGTCCCCTCTGAATCCTAGCCGAAAAAAAATTGTATTCTTGGATTTCTGACTTAGTCGTTCTGAGATTGTCCCTGTGTTTCTGAAATTGAAAGCAAGTATAGCCTATATAGCTATATATAGTATAGTATAGATAGTAGTCGTGGACAAAATTGTCTACCAGGACATTTTGAACGAGTGGCAAAATTGTAGAGAATATGAATAAAATCGCCAAGAAGCTATATATATATATATATATATATATATATATATATATATATATATATATATATATATATATATATATATATATATATATATATGACTAGCGATCCGCCCTAGCTTCGCACGGTGATTTCTGGATCTTGACAACAACATCACCTACCGGGTACAACTATTTATCTAATCCATCTAAGAACCCGCATAAAACTCGCGTAAAAAGTAGCTCTGTAATTGTCAAACGTTATTTTGTAAACCATTTTCGTTTCTTTTTTTTATAGATTAAAGGTGCCAAACTAGCATACAGTCCGCCTGATGGTAGATGGACGCTGTGGCTCATAGACATTTTCATTTATCCTCGATGAATCGAAACGCAGATGCGTTGTCACCCCTGAGGACTAAGATGGAATGCCGCGTGTCCAGTAAAATAGGTCTCCGGATCTCTACACTCACCATACGAAACACAGCAGTATTAAGCTGCTATTTTACGTTGGTATTCTGTGAGAGCATGGTCCTGTCGAGCCGACCCATTCATGCTACAACCATAATATAACTGCAGCGTGGCTCTATCACGTATAAAAAATGTAATTTCTCTAAACGGAACAAAAAATGCGATACACACATAATATCTCATTTTCTAACTATCAAAAACAGGTACAGGTACTACATACACAGGTTTATAAGAAACGAAAAGAAAGAAACCCATATGTAACTGAAGCTGAAACATGATCCGTAATAAAATCTGTAAGGTGCGTCTTACCTTATGTAGTAATTTAAATTATCTTACCATAAATCGTCATATTCAAGGGTAATACACCCGAAATACATATATTTGTAATTTAGTTTATTTTCCTTTATTGTCGCTTTGCATGCCCGATGTTCGCGTGCTAGTACATCTCGTGAATGACACTTTCATTCAAATCGCCCATTACCTATTCGGGTGGCTCAAGGTTCCCTTCGAAAAAGAAACGGAGAATTTATTTGCTCCTTTACGTTATTTACGTGCTTTGGGGTACAAAAGCTGTTTTGTTAGGTCGTCGAAAATACATCAGGATTACAATTTATATTTCCTCCACTGATACCTATGGATGTTTTATAAATTATTTTAAGCATTAGTTGGTGTGCTTATTTTTTTCTTAACGAAACGTCAATGTCTCAAGTATATTGTCAAAGTCGTGATATTACAATTTCATTAGTGATATTATAACGGTACGAACGGTAGATTATCAATAGACCTCATTTTTGACAAATTAACGGGCCCGGTTGACGGAGCCTTGGCTGGGCTCCTACTTCTGAGTCGTTTATAAAAAAATAACCACGAAGGAGACGGCGGAGACTAATCGCTCGCTTCGCTCGCTCTCTCGAGCCCGTCATCTTCTTCTAACCTAACCAGTCCGAGTCGGGATGCCCTAAGAAATGAAGTCAATTGATAATCTACCGATCAATTATAATATCACTAGTGAAATTGTAATATCACGACTTTGACAATATACTTGTGACATTGACGTTTCGTTAAGAAAAAAATAAGCACACCAACTAATGCTTAAAATAATTTATAAAATTAATAATTTATCACGTCATTAGACATTACACTTGGGAAACTGTCGTCGTACAAAAATATAGTGTTAACGGGTGATATGAATATTGATATTAATCCAGAAAGCAGTGAAGGCGGAGCAAAAGTCTACCTTAATATATGTGCATGCCAGGGCCTGCTTCCAGCACATTTGCTCCCTACACATCTAAGTGGTTCTTGTTTAGACCACACTTTACTAAAAACTAGGTTACTATCAATAACCTTTGTCACCAGTCCTATAGTAACCGATCATAGTGCCGTCATTCTTAACTTAAGCCTTAAAATATCGAAACCTAATTGTAAGTACTCTATTACTAAAATTAATACGAAAAACCTTGAACAAGCAATTCAAAACATTGACTTTAGCCCAGTTTATAAAACCGATGACGTAAACATCTCTTTGCCTTACTTAATAAATAACATACGAAATGCCATTGCTAGCAATACTTCGTATAGAACAGTAGCTAAAAAAATAATAACTTAAAGCCTTGGATTACACCTGGCCTGATTAGGTGCATGAAACACAGGGACAAACTACACCTGATGGCAAAGTCCTCTTCAGATAATTCCATTTTACAAAATTCATATAAAAGATATAGGAATTTTTGTAACAATTTATTAAAAAAGTTGAAGTATAATTATCTTACAAACTTACTAGAAGAGTCTGGTAGAGATAATAAAAAGATTTGGCGGCATGTAAAAGATATTGCATTTATTTCCAAACAGCATGAATCTTCGTCAGAATTATTACAAAATAATGACTCGCCGCTTATATCAGCAAATACAGTAAATAATTACTTTGTGAACGTTGGTAAAAATCTGGCTGAGCAGATAACAAACAACTCTAACAATAATCCTGAATACAGGGCCACTTTATTAACTCAAAAAAACTGCCAATTAAGCTCGTTCACATTATTAGATACGGACCCTAGTGAGGTGGAAAGGATTATAATGAGACTGAAAGAAACAAGCGCGGTTGGATGGGATGGATTACCCACTAGTATATTAAAAATATATAGACAAATTCTAGTACCACCATTAACCCATATTTTCAGAATTTGTCTCTCTGAAGGAATTTTCCCAGATTGTTTAAAAAGCAATTGTAGTTCCAGTATTCAAATCGGGGGACAAAAAAAAACGTTTCCAATTATCGGCCTATCTCGATACTCTCATCCACGTCTAAAATATTAGAAAAATTAATTAACAACAGATTAATGAATTACTTACAAAGTAAATCCATATTATCGAATATGCAATATGGTTTCAGGCCTAAAATGTCCACTGCTGATGCTGTGCAGGAAATGACCGATTACGTCTCTCAAGAATTAGATAAAGGCAACCAATCAATTGGCATTTTCCTTGACCTTGCAAAATCATTTGATACGGTTTCTATTCCTATCCTATTAAATAAGTTAGAGAGCATAGGTATTCGAGGTAAGCAGCTTCAACTTTTTAAGAATTATTTAGAAAATCGATATCAATGCATAAAAATCGATAAGGTTGTTAGCTCTGAACAAAAAATACTCATTTTGGCGTGCCTCAAGGAAGTTTATTAGGGCCAACCCTATTTTTGATTTATATAAATGACCTTTGCAATCTTGAACTTAACTCAGGTAAAATAATATCTTACGCAGATGATACCGTGCTACTTTGTTCCGCAAATACTGTTGACAAGGTTTATTCATATGCTCAGCAAGGTTTTGATAGAGTTAATAAATGGCTCCAACAAAACATATTAACACTGAATACGGACAAAACCAAATATATTCATTTTTCTATGCGCAGCTCAACCCAGCATATAACCATTCCAGAACTTCATGCACATCAATGTTACTCAGTCACAGAGTCTAAATGTTACTGCCCAGTTATTTCTAATACAAAAACTGTTAAGTACCTTGGAATAATTATAGATTCTACGTTTACATTTAAAAACCACATAAACCACCTATGCAATAGAGTTCGTAAACAAATGTTTGTTTTTAAAAAAATTCGTTCTTTTGCTGATAATAAGGTAGTAAAACAAGTATATTACGCATTATGTCAGTCAATACTCACCTATTGTATAACCTCTTGGGGTGGAGCAGCTAAAACTACACTACTACCACTGGAACGCGCTCAAAGAGCTGTATTAAAAGTTGCAACATTCCGCCCTATTTCCATCCCATCTCTTATACAAATCCTATAATGTCCTCTCAGTGCGCCAGTTATTTGTTATGAGCATGTTACTAAAACAGCACTTAAGATTGCCTTATAGAAGAGAGGTCACTGATAAAAGGCGCAAAGATAAAGTAATAGAAACTACCATTAGAATAAGGCATTATTTCATGCATAGATTTTTTACATTTCTCGGCCCTTATTTGTATAATCAAGTCAATGCAATTTTGTATATATATCCATTAAAAAACAAAATTTGTCATACGATGATACAGAGAAGTTGCTGATTGTTTTAAGTTAATTAATATCATAAGTAAATTAATGATAATGTATTTTACCCAAATAACCCCTATTAGTTAGTACGTTATTCATTTTATATAAGAAACAGAAAATATTTGTTAATGTATCTTTTAGCACATCCACCTGAGATACAGGTTTATCCTAGTTCAGGTGCCTGTTATTGTAGACTATTTTTAAGTTAAGACTTATTGGAATAATTTTTTTATATATAATTATTATTATGTGGGCTATCAATATAGTTTTCTCATCTGGTTGGGTTCTATAAATATATAATTATAAATGGAAATGAAAAGATAAATATACATAAATATCAATAACATAAACTAAATATAAAAATACATATATAAATAAAAGCCCAACCAGATGGAGGCCCTCGGCAGGGGAGACCAAACGGCCGAGGGTTAGGGGGAAAGGGAAAGAAACCGGCGGACGATGCGGGCGGTATCGAGGAGCACCGCCTTCTGCATCTGAGCCTGGAGCGGTCCGCCACGTAGACCCAGCCGCCTCAGATGACCCGAGAGGCTGACTGGGATTAGCCCGTTTGCAGAGACGACTACAGGAATAATTTCGGTCGGCAGACCACCCCACATGTCGGTCACCTCGTGAGCCAGGTCCAGATATTTTGTTTGCTTATCTGTTTCGGCTTTCACGAGGTTTTCGTCACACGGAATGGTAATGTCGACCAAAAATATCCTTGACTGTGCCCGGTCCATCAGCACAATATCAGGCTTATTCGCAAGAATAGTCCTGTCTGTGATGATGGCCCGGTCCCAATAGAGCCTGGCGCGATCATTTTCGAGCACGGCTTCCGGCAAGTACTTGTAATACGGCAATTTCCGATCCACGAGACCGTATTTCACAGCGAGCTCCTGGTGTAGAATTCTGGCTACGAGGTTGTGCCTGTGCAAGTACTCAGAGTTAGAAAGCGCCGAACAACCGGAGATGACATGCCTAAGTGACTCACCGGGATGGCGACAAGCTCGACAGATGTCGATGGTGCCATCCTTTAGGATGTATCTCCGATAGTTGTTGGTCTTAATAACCTGATCCTGTATTGCACAGACATTATTATTATTATTATTGGGGTATCTATATAGTTTTCTCATCTGGTTGGGTCCCATAAATATATAATTATAAATGAAAATGAAAAGATAAATATACATAAATATCAATAACATAAAATAAATATAAAAATACATAAATAAATAAAAGCCCAACCAGATGGACGCCCTCGGCAGGGGAGACCAAACGGCCGAGGGTTAGGGGGAAAGGGAAAGAAACCGGCGGACGATGCGGGCGGTATCGAGGAGCACCGCCTTCTGCATTTGAGCCTGGAGCGGTCCGCCACGTAGTCCCAGTCGCCTCAGATGACCCGAGAGGCTGGATGGGATTAGCCCGTTTGCAGAGACGACTACAGGAATAATTTCGGTCGGCAGACCACCCCACATGTCGGTCACCTCGTGAGCCAGGTCCAGATATTTTGTTTGCTTGTCTGTTTCGGCTTTCACGAGGTTCTCGTCATACGGAATGGTAATGTCGACCACAAATATCCTTGACTGTGCCCGGTCCATCAGCACAATATCAGGCTTACTCGCAAGAATAGTCCTGTCTGTGATGATGGCCCGGTCCCAATAGAGCCTGGCGCGATCATTTTCGAGCACGGCTTCCGGCAAGTACTTGTAATACGGCAATTTCCGATCCACGAGACCGTATTTCAGAGCGAGCTCCTGGTGAAGAATTCTGGCTACTAGGTTGTGCCTGTGCAAGTACTCAGAGTTAGAAAGCGCCGAACAACCGGAGATGACATGCCTAAGTGACTCACCGGGATGGCGACAAGCTCGACAGATGTCGACAGTGCCATCCTTTAGGATGTATCTCCGATAGTTGTTGGTCTTAATAACCTGATCCTGTATTGCACAGACAAAACCCTCGGTTTCCCCGAAGAGATCACCAAAGCGTAGCCAGTGGAGGGAGGCTGCTGTGTCTACGAAAGGCTCATGTAGAGCCTTGTGGAACCTCCCGTGGAGCTCCTTCTCCTTCCATACGGTCTCCCGGTCGGAAATGCTCTGCACTGCCGGGTTTTGCCATTGCTCGTTGGCTAAGGATAGAGGGGTAAGTCCTTTATCACAAGAAATGACGTCATTATAGAATGGATCATCCGATCTCATCAGGAAGTAATCACGGAGGCTGCACACTTCGCGATTATGCATGGTGAGCGCGCTCAAGAAGCCACGCCCACCATGCTTTCGCGGCAAGTACAGCCTCATTACCGACGATCTCGGATGATGCATCCTATGGGACGTCATTGTAGTGCGGACTTTTCTATCCAGGGCGTTAAGTTCAGTCTGACTCCACCTGAGTATGCCAAAGGTATACATGAGGACAGGCATGACCCAACCGTTATATGCGTGTGTCCTATTCACACCGGACAAAAGGCTGTTAAGCACTTTGGTCAAGCGTGCATAAAACACGTCGCAAACTGACTGTTTCATACCAGCCTCATCGATACCGATGTTCTGTGACATACCCAGGTATCGGTATGTTTCAGCCTCGGAAAGGGTTCTTAAGTTGACGGGCATAGATAAGTCTATGCCCTCAGAGTTAGCAACCCTTCCCCCTTCAACATGGAGGACCGCACATTTATCCGTCCCCAGCTCCATTCTAATAGAATTGCTAAATTCACACGTGATGTTTAGCAATTCCATAAGATGGGAGCGACTGGAGGCGAATAATTTGAGGTCATCCATATAGAAAAGGTGGGTCACTTTTGTACCTCCTTTCCGAAGCTGAAATCCCCTCCCGGAGCCCTCCAGTAAAGTACTGAGAGGGTTCAGGGAGAGGCAAAACCAGATTGGACTCAGACAATCGCCCTGGAAGATACCCCTTCTTATCCTTATGTGGTTCTCCGCAGCCATCATCCGCTCGCCCAGATAGCAAAGGATCGTACTCCACTGCCCCATACACTGCCCGAGGAAGTCTCGAACTGTACAGTCAATCTTGTACAGCTCGAGGACCCTCTTTAGCCATGTATGGGGCACCGAGTCGAATGCTTTTCTGTAGTCTATCCAGGCGGCGGAGAAATTCCGACGGTTGCGTTTCACCACTTTGCCAATGACCGCGTCAATGAGGAGTGGTTCCTTGGTTCCACGACCACCGCCCCGGCATCCATTTTGAGCGCGTGACATCACCTGATTTAGCTCCAGGTGACGAGTGATTCTCGCGCTCAAAATGGATGTCAGTGTCTTATATATGGTGGGTAGACACGTGATGGGGCGGTATTTGCTCGGGTCTGTGGTATCCTGATCTTTAGGAACCAAATGAGTGATCCCAGTAGTGAAGAGGCTCGGGAGCGACTTCTGATCGAGAGCCTCTTGAAACTGTCGGGCGAGCACAGCGTGACACACTACGAACCCCTTCAACCAGTAATGATGCAGCCCGTCGAGCCCCGGACTTTTCCAGTTCGGGGCCCTACGGACCGCCTCAGCCACGTCTTCAGGCGTTATGGTGACGGGGTCCATAGGCGTAACACTTGCACTCTGGCTCGCCATAACTTCCATCCAAGGGCCCTCGCTGTGGTTTACGGGCTCTGACCACAGGCCACGCCAAAATGCGACAGTGGCAGCCTGATCCGGTCCTGGACCCGCTCCACATACCTCTGGTCGCTCCAATGATTTATAGAGCCTCTTCTGATCACTCTGGAAGAGACGATTCTGGTTGAACCGCCTTGACCTCTCGCTAAATCGTCGAATCCGCTTCCCCCAAGCAGCGATTTTTTGCTTCAGGTCATCTATGCGCTCCGTTAGTTTTTGCGTGATATCCGGCTGGAACAAACTGATATTTGTCCCAGCAAACGCCATCCTAACGGTGCGCATAATCCTCGGTCTAGTATTACCCGACCTGAAGCTTGTCAGTCTGCCGATAAGGGCCCTTGCCTTTGCGATACGGTCCTCAATTCTTTTTCTCCAGGCTGGGATGGCGCTACTTTTTTGAGTAGCACGTCCAGCCACGGGAAGTTTGGCGCCAATAATACGGCATACTGCCAGTGCGGCGCCAAAAAGAATTGAATCCGTCTCGCAAAGGTCCCGGCTGGCTTCCAAATAGGTTACCAGCATTGGGTTAAGAGCCCGCACGACAGCCCGATTTCGCTTGCTAAGGGGTATGCGGGGAAGTCGCGGTCGATTATCGAGAGGCATGCTGCGCGTTTCCAGCATCGACTCTTCCAGTATGCTCCTCATTTTCTCTAGTTCGTGGGAGACTATTCCATCACCGTCTGAATTAGCCACAAATGGAATGTTGACGGCAGCATCCACATATGCAGTTTGTTGCGCATCTAGTGGCGCCGCATTCCCAGCCGCAGCATTTCCATTCGATGAAGGAATAGCCTCACGTCGTAGTCGCTCGAGTTCGGCGTCACCAAATATGTTGGAGCGCAGGATGTACCTAACTCGGTCTGCCAGGTTTTGCTCAGTGACGGATAGAGATGGCTCCAGCTCTGCAAAAAAGCGATGCATCCGAGCCCGATACGCCAAACATCCAGTTTCTTCCCCTTTTGCCCTAAAATACGCCCGCAGTGCGTTTTCATTCATCGATTTAGACCAACGCATGCAATTATTATTATTATTATTATTATTATTATTATTATTATTATTATATGATCACTTATATTATCACAAAACTATAATATTATAAATATAAATACAATCTATATAAATAATATTATTTTTTCGGCTATTATCCACCGCGGCGAGGAATTCTAAGCCATCGGTGAAGTTAGGCATCCAAAGATAGGAACCTTCTTACTATTCGAGCCGTATTTAATAAGGCCGATTTTTGAATTAATGCTTTCAGCCATTTGCCCAAACCTAACTTGGACAGATAATCGTCCATATTTTTACCAATAAGTCCATTGACTGATACAACTATTGGTACAATAATAGTAGAATCAACGTCCCACATAGCGACAATCTCATGAGCCAAGTCGATATATTTTATTTTTTTATCATTCTCTGCTTTTATGAGATTCTCGTCATGAGGAACACTGATATCCACTATTATTGCCTTGCGTGTAGTTCGGTCCATCACCACAATGTCAGGTTTATTTGCCACTATAAACCTGTCTGTGATAATTGACCGATCCCAGTACAGCGTGACACTTCTATTTTCAAGGACTGGCTTTGGTTCATACTTATAATATGGAACATCCTGTTGAGTAAAGCCAAATTTAATGGCAAGCTGTTGGTGTATTATTCTAGCTACTTGGTTATGTCTGTGCAAATACTCACCATTTGATAGTTGTGAACAACCGGAAATAACATGTCTGAGGGACTCTCCAGGGTGGTGACATGCGCGACATACGTCAACTGTGCCGTCCCTCAAAATGTATTTCCGGTAGTTGTTCGTTTTAATTACTTCATCTTGTATTGCACAGATAAAACCTTCAGTTTCTGCAAAAAGGTCACCAAATTGTAACCAATGTACTGATGCAACCATGTCTACATAAGGATTAGTTAATGCTTTAAAAAATCGACCATGCAGTTGTTTGTTATTCCAAACCTTTTTGCGTTCATCTATAGTCATAGTATGAGGCCTCTGCCATTCCTTTGCCGACATATTAAGCGGGGTTAATGATTTGTCATTAATCACTACATCATTATGAATGTGTGATGTGTCTTTTTTTTTAATAAAATAGTCTCTGAGGTTGTATACTTCACGGTTGTGTAGGTTTTTAATGTTTAATAAGCCCCGTCCACCATCTTTTCTTGGAAGATACAACCTCATGACAGATGATCGTGGGTGGTGCATTCTGTGCGTAGTCATTAATGTACGGACTCGTCTATCTAAGTCATCCAATTCCGTTTGAGACCATCTTGTAACGCCAAAAGTATATAGAAGGCTAGGTATTACCCAGGAGTTATATGCTCTAATTTTGTTTCCGCCGGATAAATGACTTTTGATAACTTTTTTTAATCTTGACATAAATTTTACTTTTGAATTTTCTTTAATATTTTTGTCATTAATTCCTAGCGCTTCTGCCATGCCCAAGTATTTATAGGTTTCTGTTTCAGAAAGAGAACTGAAATGTAAGTCATTTGTAATTGCAAAATTATTACAATCTTTAATTTTGCCCCTATTTACGTTGATGACAGCACATTTATCTATTCCAAATTCCATTCTAATATCATTGTTGAAACTATGTGTTAATTTCAACAATAATAGGAGATTACTCTCTTTTGATGTGAATAGTTTGAGATCATCCATATAAAGTAGATGTGAGATCGGTGAGTTTTCTTTTCGAAACCGAAACCCTAATCCGGATTCCTCAATAGCAGTGCTTAAAGGATTCAGGGCTAAACAAAACAAAGTTGGGCTCAAACTATCGCCCTGGAATATACCCCGTTTAATATTTATAGGGTCTATCGAACTACTTTGCCACTCACCTGGTAGATTTAGGACAGTGTTCCACTGACCCATTACTTTACTTAAAAACTTACAAATTTTGTCATCTATTTTATATATTTCTAAAACTCTCTTTAGCCATGAATGTGGAACAGAGTCATATGCCTTTTTGTAATCCACCCAAGCAGCGGACATATTTTTGCGATTACGAAAGACTTGTCGGCAAATAGCTGTGTCAATGAGAAGAAGTTCTTTACAACCACGTGACCCTTTCCGACATCCGTTCTGTGCAGTTGAAAGAATGTTATTATTTACCAAATGTTCATAGATCTTGTTATTCAAAATTGCAGTTATTAATTTGTATACAGTTGAAAGGCATGTTATAGGTCGGTAATTTTTAGGTTCCGTGGTGTTTCCATTTTTATATAGTAAGTGGGTAATACCAGTTGTAAGAAGTCTCGGGAGCTCACAGCACTCAATGGCTTCTTGAATCTGTGCAGCCAAACGCACATGGCTACTTGTTATCCATTTCAGCCAAAAGTTGTGTATACCATCTGGTCCAGGTGATTTCCAGTTGTGGAATCTACGAGTAATGGAGTGTACATCTTCAGCAGTAATTGAAATAGAACCCATGTTAGCCAAATTAGAAAACTTACGTTCGGTTGCACGAATCCATTCGCCTTCATTATGAGAAACTTCGTTAGACCATATACTTTTCCAAAAATTTAGACATTCATTTAAGCTTGGGCTGCCATGAGTACAACTATTAGTTGTAGTGTTCTCCCAAGACCGATACACCCACTTTTGGTTACTTTCGAATGTGCGATTCTGGAAGTACCGTTTAGATCTTTCTGAATATCGTCTAATACGGTTGGCCCATGCTTTTAACTTTTGTTTTTGTGTATCAATGAATTCAGTAATTTTATCCGGAAAATGGGGATCTGATTGGCTAATATCATTTTCATTAGCGATTTGATTTACTAAAGTAATTATTTTTTTACGTCTGTTACCTGTTTGGTAGCTTATTAATTTTCCTACAATTTTGCGAGTATTGTCAATTCGTTTTTGAATTCTTTGTTTCCATTTAGGTTCTGTATTATTTTTCTTAAAATTTTGTACTGAAATGACAGGAATTTTCATTATCATACATATAGCATGGGCACAACAGTATAGAAGGGACATAGTTTCCAAAATAGAGTTACTTTTTTCAAAATAATCTTTACATAGAATATTCATTGATGCTACTGTTAAAATAGTTTTTTTGTTGTTAGGAAGTTTAGGTAGTTTCGGTCTATTTTCTATTGGTGTATTTTTATATTCCAGAAGGGAACATTCGAAAGTCCTTTTCATATATTCGCTGTCTTGGGAACTCACATCTATATCAAAACAATTTTGCTCTACTTTTTCGTTATTTAAGTTAGTAATATTTATATGATGGTTACTGTTATTTACATTTAAGTCATCAGTCTCACCTGGAAGTGTTCGTTGGGAATCAGGAATTGAATTGATAGTAGATGTTGAGTACTCACTGCAAAGTTGTTCAATTAATCCGCCGTCCAAAATCTTACGACTTAGAATTACACGTACTTGATCTGAAAGTCTTTGGGCAGTTAAGTGTGTTAGGTTGGGTTGTAGCTGTTGGAATTCAGACAGCATTTTAGGGCGATAAGATGTAAGATTGGTTCCTCCTTTGGTAGCCTTATAGTACGCGCGCATAACACTTATATTTAATTCTTTAGTCCAGCGCATGCGTCGTCGCACTACACCATCAGTAGCGGGGTCCTCATGTAGGATGGTAGTTCCTGCAGGTCCCAAGCCAGCCGCTGGCGCTCTTCGTCCCCTCAAAGGTGGTACGGGGGTTCTTCTTGTGCCTCTTGGATTACATTCCATGGATGTGTAGTCCTCCGTAGGCGATGTTACGTGTGCGATTGTGGTATTGGCGGTATTTATTTGTATTTGTCGTCTAGTTCGATGCATAATGTAACGTTAAATTAAATATTTTATAAATCTGTTTGTAAAATTTCTTAGATGACAGTTGTCAATTTGAAAGAAATACATTTTTCTTGAAATTAGTTTCTTATCCACAGATTTTTAAAGTTTTATTTATATTGATATTGTAAAATCTATTTGCGTTGAGAATTTGTTATTTGGGAACTTGAAACATATGCTACAAAAATTCATTTTTAAGATTTTGTACTGACTGCATCATTTACTTTTGACAACGTCCGCCATTTTTTTTTTATTATTATTATTATTATTATTATTATATTATGACACATTCACGACTTACGTCGGTTTTAATAAATACCCCGTTCTGCATCCCACAGAAAAAAAGGTATTTATATATCCCCATTAATGTGTTTTAAATTAATATAATGTTGTAGTTTTTTATAGTACTTTTTTTAATATTGAGATGTAATTTAATGAAAATTATTACGCAAATTATAAGAGTCATTCAAGATGTACCTTCTGTAAGTTGTTCGTCTTTTCTCATTCTTTTTCTCTCTCGTCCCCGTTTTTGTCGAGAATTTAGTGACTGTTGTACATTCGGATTATATGTGTTAGATGAGTTCGGTGCATTTAATGATTGTTGTATGCCTGTTATGCCTAATGATTGTTGCATGGTTTGCATGTGTTGCTCTTGGATGTTTAGTGAACGTTGTATATTCGATGTGTTTGTGGTGTTTGTTGTATCCGTTGTTCTTGGTGACTGCTGCGTGTTTGATGACTGTTGGGTGATCTGTATATGTAGATGGTCCGGTTGATTATGTATAAATACGGTATCCCCTAGCACTTTAGTGAGTATAGTTGATGTGTGAATAGCTGCTTGTTTTTGAAGGATACTAATGTTAATATGGCTATCTAATTTATCTATGTATTTCCTAATACTTTTAGCTACCACTCCCGTTGCTCCTATTACTATGGGAATGACAGTTGCTTGTGTATTCCACAAACGGCTAACTTCAGTTTTTAGCAGGTGGTATTTGCTTAATTTTTCAATTTCCTTAGGTCCTATATTGTAGTCTGATGGTACAGTTATATCTATTAAGAATGTTTTATTACTTGTTTTATCAACATATATCAAATCAGGTCTGTTATGTGTTACAGTAATATCAGTTTGGACGGGCATTTCCCACATGATTTTAGCAAACTCATTTTCCTTAATTTGTGGTCGGATGAGGGTTTCTTGCCACCAGAGGTTAGAAACTTCTATTTTGTTCTTTTTAGCCAGACACCAATAGACGTACTGGACAAGGTAATCATGTCGCTTTACGTAATATGTCCCTACTAGTTTGTCACATCCGGATATTATGTGTTGTGTGGTTTCATCTTTACAGGAACACAGACGACATTTTCCATCTACTGGCTCATTTAATATGTCGCGTTGATGTTGCCGCGTATTAATGGCCTGGTCTTGTATTGCAAATATTGATGACTCTGTACTAGGAGAAACCTGTTGCCTTTTAAGCCATTGATATGAAAGTTCTATGTCTATATTGGCCTGATCTAAAACTTTTTTAGGAAATTGTCCATGTAAGGGTTTTGTTCGCCACAGTTCATTGTGTCTTTTAACTATTGCCATCTTAATTTCTTTATCTGTATATGTATTTTCTTGTGGTAAATGTAATTCTCTTTCTATCTCTTGTGCTTCTTTTATAATTGAATATTTATCTCTATGTATGTCGTGTTGCATTATTATTTTAATGAGATAATCGCTTTCTGTTTTCAGATATTGTTTATATTTTACTATCTGTGCTTTATACATGTACTCTATATTTATCAGACCTCTTCCTCCTTGTGTTACAGGTAAGTATAGCCTTTCTATTTCTGCTTTTTGCTGATGTACCTTTTTAATTGCTAGTAATTTCCTTGTTTTTATATTATTATTATTATTATTATTATTATTATTATTATTATTATTTTTATTTTTTGGGGTATCTATATAATTTTCTCACCTGGTTGGGTGCTATAAATATATAATTATAAATTAAAATGAGAAGATAAACATACATAAATATCAATAAAATGAAATAAATACAAAAACTACATAAATAAATAAGATCCAACCAGATGGGAGCCCTCGGCAGGGGAGACCAAACGGCCGAGGGTTAGGGGGAAAGGGAAAGAAACCGGCGGACGATGCGGGCGGTATCGAGAAGCACCGCCTTCTGCATTTGAACCCGGAGCGGTCCGTCACGGAGTCCCAGTCGCCTCAGATGACCCGAGAGGCTGACTGGGATTAGCCCATTCGCAGAGACGACTACAGGAATAATTTCGGTCGGCACACCACCCCACATGTCGGTCACCTCGTGAGCCAGGTCCAGATATTTTGTTCGTTTATCCGTTTCGGCTTTCACGAGGTTCTCGTCATACGGAATGGTAATGTCGATCAAAAATATCCTTGACTGTGCCCGGTCCATCAGCACAATATCAGGCTTATTCGCAAGAATAGTCCTGTCCGTGATGATGGCCCGGTCCCAGTAGAGCCTGGCGCGGTCATTTTCGAGCACGGCTTCCGGCAAGTACTTGTAATACGGCAATTTTCGGTCCACGAGACCGTATTTCAGAGCGAGCTCCTGGTGTAGAATTCTGGCTACTAGGTTGTGCCTGTGCAAGTACTCAGAGTTAGAAAGCGCCGAACAACCGGAGATGACATGCCTAAGTGACTCCCCGGGATGGCGACAAGCTCGACAGACGTCGACAGTGCCATCCTTTAGGATGTATCTCCGATAGTTGTTGGTCTTAATAACCTGATCCTGTATTGCACAGACAAAACCCTCGGTTTCCCCGAAGAGGTCACCGAAACGTAGCCAGTTGAGGGAGGCGGCTATATCTACGTGAGGCTCATGTAGAGCCCTGTAGTACCTCCCGTGGAGCTCCTTCTCCTTCCATACGGTCTCCCGGTCGGAAATGCTCTGTACTGCCGGGTCTTCCCATTGCTCGTCGGCTAAGGATAGAGGGGTAAGTCCTTTATCACTAGAAATGACGTCATTATAGAATGGATCATCCGATCTCGCCAGGAAGTAATGACGGAGGCTGCACACTTCGCGATTATGCATGGTGAGCGCGCTCAGGAAGCCACGCCCACCATGCTTTCGCGGCAAGTACAGCCTCATTACCGACGACCTCGGATGATGCATCCTATGGGACGTCATTGTAGTGCGGACTTTTCTATCCAGGGCGTTAAGTTCAGTCTGACTCCACCTGAGTATGCCAAAGGTATACATGAGGACAGGCATGACCCAACCGTTATATGCATGTGTCTTATTCACACCGGACAAAAGGCTGTTAAGCACTTTGGTCAAGCGTGCATAAAACACGTCGCAAACTGACTGTTTCATACCAGCCTCATTGATACCGATGTTCTGTGACATACCCACATTATTATATTATTGTGGGGTATCTATATAGTTTTCACATCTGGTTGGGATGTATAAATATATAATTATAAATGAAAATGAAAATGAAAAGATAAATATACATAAATATCAATAAAATAAAATAAATACAAAAATACATAAATAAATAAAAGCCCAACCAGATGGAAGCCCTCGGCAGGGGAGACCAAACGGCCAAGGGTTAGGGGGAAAGGGAAAGAAACCGGCGGACGATGCGGGCAGTATCAAGGAGCACCGCCTTCTGCATTTGAGCCCGGAGCGGTCCGTGACGGAGTCCCAGTCGCCTCAGATGACCAGAGAGGCTAACTGGGATTAGCCCGTTTGCAGAGACAACTACAGGAATAATTTCGGTCGGCAGACCACCCCACATGTCGGTCACCTCGTGAGCCAGGTCCAGATATTTTGATCGCTTATCTGTTTCGGCTTTCACGAGGTTCTCGTCATACGGGATGGTAATATCGACCAAAAATATCCTTGACTGTGCCCGGTCCATCAGCACAATATCAGGCTTATTCGCAAGAATAGTCCTGTCTGTGATGATGGCCCGGTCCCAGTAGAGTCTGGCGCGGTCATTTTCGAGCACGGCTTCCGGCAAGTACTTGTAATACGGCAATTTCCGGTCCACGAGACCGTATTTCAGAGCGAGCTCCTGGTGTAGAATTCTGGCTACTAGGTTGAGCCTGTGCAAGTACTCAGAGTTAGAAAGCGCCGAACAACCGGAGATGACATGCCTAAGTGACTCACCGGGATGGCGACAAGCTCGACAGACGTCGACGGTGCCATCCTTTAGGATGTATCTCCGATAGTTGTTGGTCTTAATAACCTGATCCTGTATTGCACAGACAAAACCCTCGGTTTCCCCGAAGAGGTCACCGAAACGTAGCCAGTTGAGGGAGGCGACTGTATCTACGAAGGGCTCATGAAGAGCCCTGTAGTACCTCCCGTGGAGCTCTTTCTCCTTCCATACGGTCTCCCGATCGGAAATGCTAAGCACTGCTGGGTCCTGCCATTGCTCGTGGGCTAAGGATAGAGGGGTAAGCCCTTTATCACTAGAAATGACGTCATTATAGAATGGATCATCCGATCTCGTCAGGAAGTAATTACGAAGGCTGCACACTTCGCGATTATGCATGGTGAGCGCGCTCAAGAAGCCACGCCCACCATGCTTTCGCGGCAAGTACAGCCTCATTACCGACGATCTCGGATGATGCATCCTGTGGGACGTCATGGTAGTGCGGACTTTTCTATCCAGGGCGTTAAGTTCAGTCTGAGTCCACCTGAGTATGCCAAAGGTATACATGAGGACAGGCATGACCCAGCCGTTATATGCGTGTGTCTTATTCACACCGGACAAAAGGCTGTTAAGCACTTTGGTCAAGCGTGCATAAAACACGTCGCAAACTGACTGTTTCATACCAGCCTCATCGATACCGATGTTCTGTGACATACCCAGGTATCGGTATGTTTCAGCCTCGGAAAGGGTCCTTAAGTTAACGGGCATAGAGAAGTCTATGCCCTCAGAGTTAGCAACCCTCCCCCTTTCAACATGGAGGACCGCACACTTATCCGTTCCCAGCTCCATTCCAATAGAACTGCTAAATTCACAAGTGATGTTTAGCAGTTCCATAAGATGGGAGCGACTGGAGGCGAATAATTTGAGGTCATCCATATAGAAAAGGTGGGTCACTTTTGTACCTCCTTTCCTAAGCTGAAATCCCCTCCCGGAGCCCTCCAGTAAGGTACTGAGAGGGTTCAGAGAGAGGCAGAACCAGATTGGACTCAGACAATCGCCCTGGAAGATACCCCTTCTTATCCTTATGTGGTGCTCCGCAGCCATCATCCGCTCGCCCAGATGACAAAAGATCGTACTCCACTGCCCCATACACTGCTCGAGGAAGTCTCTAACTGTACAGTCAATCTTGTACAGCTCGAGGACCCTCTTTAGCCATGTATGGGGCACCGAGTCGAACGCCTTTCTGTAGTCTATCCAGGCGGCAGAGAAGTTCCGACGGTTGCGTTTCACCACTTTGCCAATGACCGCGTCAATGAGGAGTGGTTCCTTGGTTCCACGACCACCGCCCCGACATCCATTTTGAGCGCGTGACATCACCTGGTTTAGCTCCAGGTGCCGAGTGATTCTCGCGCTCAAAATGGATGTCAGTGTCTTATATATGGTGGGTAGACACGTGATGGGGCGGTATTTGCTCGGGTCTGTGGTATCCTGATCTTTAGGAACCAAGTGAGTGATCCCAGTAGTGAAGAGGCTCGGGAGCGACTTCTGGTCGAGAGCCTCTTGAAACTGTCGGGCGAGCACAGCGTGACACACTATGAACCCCTTCAGCCAGTAATGATGCAACCCGTCGAGCCCCGGACATTTCCAGTTCGGGGCCCTACGGACCGCCTCAGCCACGTCTTCCGGCGTTATGGTGATGGGGTCCATAGGCGTAACACTCGCACCCTGGCTCGCCACAACTTCCGTCCAAGGGCCCTCGCTGTGGTTTACGGGCTCTGACCACAGGCCACGCCAGAACGCGATAATGTCAGCCTGATCCGGTCCTTGGCCCGCTCCACATACCTTTGGTCGCTCCAATGATTTATAGAGCCTCTTCTGATCACTCTGGAAGAGACGATTCTGGTTGAACCGCCTTGACCTCTCGGTAAATCGTCGAATCCGCTTCCCCCAAGCAGCGATCTTTTGCTTCAGGTCGTCTATGCGCTCCGTTAGTTTCTGCATGATATCCGGCTGGGACAAACTGATATTTGTCCCAGCAAACGCCATCCTAACGGTGCGCATAATCCTCGGTCTATTATTACCCGACCTGAAGCTTGTCAGTCTGCCGATAAGGGCCCTAGCCTTTGCGATACGGTCCTCGATTCTTTTTCTCCAGGCTGGGATGGCGCTACTTTGTGTAGTAGCGCGTCCAGCCATGGGAAGTTTGGCGCCAATAATACGGCAAACTGCCACTGCGGCGCCAAAGAGAATTGAGTCCGTCTCGCAAAGGTCCTGGCTGGCTTCCAAATAGGTCACCAGCATTGGGTTAAGAGCCCTCACGACAGCTTATTTTATTTTATATATTATTTTATATATTATTATTATTATTATTATTATTATTATTATTATTATTATTATTATTATTATTATTATTATTATTATTATTATTATTATTATTATTATTTGTTTATTGCTCGAGATAAACCCGGTATTTTCCAAGCCCCCGCCCATGAAACTTAGGGAGAGGTAGGCTCAGGTTCGTAACTAACAAATATAGAATTACCTAAAACTTTGGACAATATTGTTACCGAATGAATTGCTGCTTGCTTCTGTATAACGTTTATGTTGATATGGGAGTCTAGCTTATTGCAATATTTATGCAGGCTTTTAGCGATCATTCCTGTGGCCCCAACCACTATAGGTATAACTTCAGTAGGTGTTTTCCAAAGCCTGGTTATTTCAGTTCTTAGTGCATGATATTTACTAAGTTTCTCTATTTCCTTCGCTCCGATATTGTAATCAGACGGTACGGTAATATCGATAAGGTAAGTTTTATTTTCAATTTTATTTATATAAATTATATCAGGCCGGTTATGCTTTATTGTAATATCTGTTTGAACCGGCATTTCCCACATTAGTTTGGCTGTATTATTTTCGTTTACTAGTGGTTGCGACATATGTTCTTTCCACCACATTTTGCTTACGCTAAATCCGTGCTTTCTTGCTAAGGAACACGTCTGTACAATATTATTGTGCCTCTTAGTATAGTAAGTGCCAGCCATTTTCTCACATCCTGATATAATATGTTGTACTGTTTCATCTTTCGTTAGACATAGTCGACACTTCC
Organism: Parnassius smintheus behrii; assembly: GCA_036936625.1. Classification (NCBI taxonomy): domain Eukaryota; kingdom Metazoa; phylum Arthropoda; class Insecta; order Lepidoptera; family Papilionidae; genus Parnassius; species Parnassius smintheus. The sequence goes on along the minus strand of JAUPFT010000005.1, from coordinate 19,632,808 downwards.
CATCTACAGGTTTCTGAAGTATGTCTCTCTCATATTGTCTTGTTACAATTGCCTGATCCTGAATAGCAAAAATAAATGACTCCCATCCTGGAGTTATTTTTTGTGTTTTAAACCATCTGAATGAAAACTTTACATCTATATTTTCTCTTTCAATCACATCCTTATAAAACTGACCATGAAGTGGTTTTGTTTTCCAAGCATTTACCTTTTTTTCTAATAAATGCTTTTTTTATTTCCTTTTCTGTATAATTTTCACCATCCCCTAGTCCTAATTCTCTTAAGTATTTCAGTGCTTCTTTAAATATTGAGTATTTATCTCTATTTTTATCGTGTTTTAATATTGCTCTTAAAATGTAATCATTACTTGATTCTAGATACTTTCTATATTTTATTATCTGGGTTTTATAAAGCACTTCTATATTAGTCAGCCCCCGCCCCCCTCCTTCAATCGGTAAATAAAGTCTTTCAATTTCTGCTTTTGGTTGGTGCGCCTTGTTCATTGCTAAAATTTTCCTCGTTTTTATATCAATTTTCCTTAAATCAATTAATTTAATTAATTAATAATAATAATAATAATAATAATAATAATAATAATAATAATAATAATAATTATAATAATCCTTATTATTATTATTATCATTATTATTATTATTATTATTATTATTATTATTATTATTATTATTATTATTATTATTATTATTATTATTATTATTATTATTATTATTATTATTATTATTATTATTATTATTATTATTATTATTATTATTATTATTATTATTATTATTATTATTATTATTATTATTATTATTATTATTATTATTATTACTTGCGATATCAACATCATCTGAAGAAAATATCAAATATCAATACTTAGCGGAACATGTGCTTTACCTACAGTCGACGGTTTTCCACAATCGCAACGTTTGGTAGACGGATAGCAATTACAGTAACACAAGTTTCGCATTTTTCTCGTTGTTCCTCGTCATTAGTTCTAGTATTTTAGAATTATTATAAACTTTAGCATTTTTAAATTTAATCATTGATTGTTATACTACCTTCAATTTCACCACTTCTTTACGAATGTATGCGTGAGTATAAAATAGTAGGTGCTTCATATTTACGAATGACAATCATTTAAAAACAATGCATTTCCACACATTTTGAATATAGATAAAAAGGATAAAATATTTCAATTTTTTTCTTGTTTATTTTTGTTCACCATTCGTTTATATTACCTTTTCTGCACCTTTTATACGTGACAGAGCCATGCTGCAGTTATATTAGTAGTATATTTGTAGGACGAATGGGTCGGCTCGACCGAGGAAGGACCACGCTCTCACATAATACCAGCGTAAAATAGTAGCTTACTACTGCTGTGTTTCGTATGGTGAGTGTGGAGAACCGGAGACCCTTTTTACTGGAAACGAGGCATTCCATCTTAGTCCTCACGGGTGACAACGCATCTGCATTTTGATTCGTAATCGAGGGTAGATGTAGATGTCTATAGGCCGCAGTAACGACTTACTATCAGGTGGACTGTATGCTCGTTTGTCACTCTATCCTATTTAAAAAAATTCCTCTGGAAATTTGGCCGGTAATCTCAAAATAAACCTGTTTAATTTTAATTAATCATTTTATTGGGCTTAACAGTAAATTACTACATGCCACAATTTTTTTTATTTAAAGATTAAAAAATTATATTTTTGATAAAGAAGCGTTAAGATCAAAAAGTTAAATTTAATTCATTCAAAAGGAAAAAAGGCTCACCCCGATGTCTAATAGTTTGTGAGCAACAAAGTAGACTCTCCGATTAATGGCAGAATGACATAGAATACGTATGTATGTATTATAGTATTCTATGCAGAATAACCTTAATCCTTAAAGGAATTACATACATTGTATGCATAGAAAGAATCTACAATTCTACATAAAGGATGTTAATATACCTATGTTATTTCACTTTTTCTAATTCAATTTTCCAATAAGGCAAAAATGGACAAATGTATACATAGATGTTGCGTGTAATTCATGCGTCAAGAAACTTAGAGTAATTACATACATATGTATGCACAGAGAGAACCTACAATTCTACATAAATTAAGTCTATATGCTTGTTTCACTTTGTTTAATTTAATTTTCTAATAAGGCAAAAAGAGAAACACTATTGAAAGATGATGCGCATAATTTATGCATAGAGCTTTTAATGACAAGTGGTCATCATGGTGTCTTTGAATTATGCCAAATATGAGAGAGAGTAAGTACAATCGTATCTTCTGATTTACTAGAAAAATGACATCCCTGTAGTAGAATTATGTGTGAAATTATATCACAAGACCTGACGTCTTTGATCTATAGTAATTTATTTCGCAATGTTAGTAACTAACTAAGCTCGAAGTTGGTGAATAGTATATTTCCTGGGACAAGTAGTCCGACTAGATAAGTCCAACTTCGATTGAGAAGTCAATCGACGGATTCAACTCGACTGTCACGGGGGGGGGGGGGGATCCGACCGACCGGACCGAGATGTTTGACGTCCCGATGTCATAGTTAGATTTTAAAGAACTTTACATGCATTTAACGGTGTATTTTACGCATCATTCATTTGTTTATAAATACGTTACGTTTTCACATATTACATATTTATGCGTACGATATATGGATGTGACACATCTCTCAGTTGCGTCTCCCGCGCCGCCCGCTCACAAGGAAAGAAAGTCTTTAGAAGAACTTGACAGACTAATTAAATTAGAGAATCGTAATTGTTTATGTCTAGTAGGCTGGGTGGTCTGTGTGTTTAACCCTCCATACGGACTTCATAAATATATACCATAAGCGGCTAGAACCACTTTCTTAATGTAAAATAGCAATTAATCGATTTAAAAAAAAGTTCTACAATCATTTATCTTTCTGATAATATACTTTTTATATCATTTATATGTTCAATATGATTGTGAGATACGATCAAGAATCCAACAAAACGTTGGATTCTTGATTTTTAGGCGCTAGTAGAACATACTTACGCGGTTTAAAAGTTTAACTATAGATTTTTTTTGTTTCGCAAAATTTTTGAATAGCGCGATGTTCACGGGCTATTTCCATAGTACAATTTTAATTTTAATTCCTCTAGGTTAAACAGTTAAAGCAAAAACAATTAAAGTGAAATGTTAGCTTGTCTGTATTTTAAGAATTAAGCTACGTATTGTTTTACTATAACGTTCGTTCTTTCTTCGAAAGAGTTTATTTGATAGACAACAACTGAAATAACATGCGTTGGTATTAAATCATCACTATCATTTTTTAAATAATAAGGATGACAAACGAGCACACAGTTCACCTGAGACTTTTTTATTCTATAAAAAAGTCCACCTGAAAGTAAGTGGATGGTGTGGCCCATAGACATCTACATTGACATCAATTTTTGGGCCCTAGTAGATCATATACCTACGCGCTTTGCGCTTAAGGCATGCAATAAAAGTAAGATTAACACCAAGAGTGAAATAAACACGCTGAAACTAAGGGGCAGTTGTTGTGTTTGTAAATAAATTTACGCATATAAATAAATTGTTTTACATATATATCATATAGCAATAATATACGACATATGAGGAGGTGAGAGGGGGACGACTCGACCTGGCAACGTATAACGCACGCACCCTGAGGACTGACGAGAAGATACTGGAGCTGGAAGAAGAGGTAGACAAGTTGCGCTGGCATATTATTGGATTATCTGAGGTCCGAAGAGAGGGGGAGGACACGGTAATTCTCGAGTCCGGCAGCTTGTTCTATCACCGGGAGGGCGACCATCTGTCCCAAGGAGGTGTGGGATTTATCGTCCACAAGTCTCTCGTCAACAATTTTGTAAAGATAGGGAGTGTGTCGACGAGGGTCGCGTACCTGATACTCAGAATCACCAAACGGTATTCGCTGAAGGTCATACAGGTCTACGCACCAACCTCGGCACATCCCGATGAGGAGGTGGAGGAAATGTATGAGGATATTTCTAGAGCCATGCATGCCTCCAAAACCCACTACACGGTGTTGATGGGAGACTTCAACGCAAACTTGGCACAAGAGAAGGCGGTGAGCTGAAGTTAGGGAAATTTGGAGTAGTTGAAATAATACTAGTTTTTACGGAATTTATCGCGTATATTTAACTTTTTAGTACCCGACGTTTCGAGAGCTTTACAGCACCCATGGTCACGGGAAGGACTGAGATGTTTAACGTCCAGATGTCATAGTTAACCGCGGTTACCATAGATTAAAATTTAACTTTTGTTCCGATCTACACAGTATGTACTTATGGTATCATGAAGCCTTGCAGTTGTATGCTTGGGTTGGGATTTAATTTTATTTATTATAGGATCCCAAGCAGATGGTAGCACCCAGCCGTCTTCTCTATTGAAATTAGGGTGTTTTTTGATTTCAATAGCCTCGCGAATCATCCTTGGAAGGAATCGGTGTTCTTTAGCGAGGATTTGTGGTCTATCAAATCTGATGTAGTGACGGGGGCGATCCTGTACATGTTCACAGACTGCAGACTTTCTGCAGAGAAACGTCGGGTATTAAAAAAAAGTTAAATATACGCGATAAATTCCGTAAAAACTAGTATTATTTCAATGTGTAGTGTTCGCGTAAATATAAGAAATCATTAAATTTGGAGTAGGGCAACGGAACCGTAAGGGCCAGCAGCTGGCTGACTTTATGGAGAAAGAGGGACTTTTTATGATGAACTCTTTCTTCCAGAAGCGGCCCCACAGGAAGTGGACCTGGTCGAGCTCCGACGGTTTGACAAAAAATGAGATTGACTTCATTATGACGACCAGACGCCAACTGTTCAGTGATGTCTCAGTGATCGCAAGGGTGAAAATCGGCAGCGATCACCGAATGGTTAGAGGCACACTGAACCTAAACGTTAAGTTGGAGAGGTCTCGTCTAATGAAGTCAACACTCCGTCCCCCTCGTGCTCTAATCCAGAACCCCGAGACTTTTCAGCTCGAGTTACGTAACCGCTTTCAGTGCCTAGAAGATTGCAATGCAGTGGACGATATGAATGACGAGCTCGTGGAAACTTTCCATGTGGTCGGAGCTAAGTTCTGCAAGACCCGCCGCAGAAGAACACAAAACTCTCCGATCACACTCTTCATCTCATGCATGTTAGACGGGAGATGAGGCTGCAATCGTCAACAGATTTGACAACATACAGGCAACTGAACAGACAGATCTCCAAATGCATGCGGCGAGACTTACGCAACTTTAATACTGCTCGTATTAAAGAAGCGATCGAGCGGAACCAGGGCTCCAAAGTCTTTGCCAGAGATCTGTCTGCCAGAAACAGCCAAATGTCAAAGCTGAAGACTGAGTGTGGCAGCATCGTTTCCAAGACACATGAGATTTTGAGTGAGATTGAGAGGTTCTATGGGCAGCTGTACACATCGTCGTTGGAGCCACACGCTAGTGTGAGTAACGATCCAAGAGCAAGTCTTACCCGACACTATTCCGATGATATCCCGGACGTCAGTCTGAGCGAGATTACGATGGCTCTCCAGCACCTTAAAAACGGCAGGGCCCCAAGCGAGGATGGAATTAAAGCGGAGCTTCTGAAAGCGGGTAGAACACCGGTACTTGAAGTCCTTCAGAAACTCTTCAATTCCGTCCTCCATGGTGGCACTACTACGGAGGCGTGGAGCGGAAGTGCGGTGGTCTTGTTTCTTATGAAAGGCGACATCGCTCTTTTAAAGAACTACAGACCGATTTCCCTTCTGAGCCGCGTCTACGTGCTTTTTTCGAGAGTCATTACGAATCGTCTCGCACGCAGACTCGACGACTTCCAGCCTCCCGAACAAGCCGGTTTCCGAAAAGGCTTCAGTACCATAGACCACATACATACCCTGCGGCAGGTTGTACAGAAGACTGAAGAGTACAATCTGCCACTTTGCCTGGCATATGTGGACAATGAGAAAGCCTTTGATTCCGTCGAAATTTGGGCGGTGCTACAGTCCCTTCAGCGGTGCCAAGTTGACTGTCGGTATATCGAAGTGCTGAAGTGTTTGTACAGTAGGGCTACGATGGCTATCCGAGTACAGAACCAGAGCTCGAAACCCATCCAACTGCAGAGAGGTGTAAGACAGGGTGACGTTATATCCCCGAAACTCTTCACCGCTGCATTGGAAGACGTTTTCTAGCTACTGGACTGGAAAGGATACGGTTTAACATCAATGGCGAGTACATCACTCACCATCGATTTGCCGACGATATAGTCCTTATGGCAGAGGACCTTAGCACTATGCTCAATGACCTCAATGGTGTCTCCCAACGGATAGGTCTTAAGATGAACATGGACAAAACAAAGATCATGTTTAATGTCCATGTCACATCTACGCCGGTAGTTGTTGGGAGCACTATGCTCGAAGTTGCTGACGAGTACGTTTACCTGGGACAAATAGTCCGACTAGGTAAGTCCAACTTCGACCGAGAGGTCAATCGACGGATTCAAATCGGCTGGGCAGCGTTCGGGAAATTACGACATATCTTCTCGTCAGGTATACCTCAATCTCTGAAAACTAGATTGTACAACCAGTGCGTGTTGTCAGTGATGACTTACGGATCAGAGACGTGGTCCTTTACTGCTGGCCATATGAGGACGCTCAAGGTCGCTCAGCGAGCTATGGAGAGGGCTATGCTCGGAGTTTCTCTGCGTGATAGACTCAGAAATGAGGATATCCGCAGTAAAACCAGAGTGACCGACATAGCCCAACGGATTAGTAAGCTGAAGTGGCAATGGGCCGGCCATATAGCTCGAAGAACCGATAACCGGTGGGGAAGAAAGGTTCTCGATTGGCAGCCTCGTACCGGTAGGCGTAGTGTAGGGCGACCCCCCACTAGATGGAGTGACGACCTGGTAAGACATGCAGGAAGTCGATGGATGCAGGTGGCTCAGGACCGTGCTTTGTGGCATTACTTGGGGGAGGCTTATGTTCAGCAGTGGGCTTGTGAAGGGCTGTAATGATGATGATGATGATGATGATATGAAGGGGAAGATAAATATTCTTTAATGTTATAATAATATGTATCCGAATACGAGTATAGAAGTTATTTATTGTAGAGGTTTGAGAACATTATGTTTGAATTTATTTATGGATATGTAAAGTATAATCAGGTTTGAGATTTTTTTATAATATAAATATATTGAACAAGTACCAGCCAAAGGCACCTAAGTTTTTGCGTAGGTAATATTGTAATTTCGGGCGTGGATTCAATATAGTTAAATTATTTTTATTTCTATGTAAAGCGTGTATTACATTACACTTAATTGAATTCTAAATCGTGACGAAGCGCATTTGTAAAAGGAGTATCGACGGGGTTGCATGTTTGATCCATGGCACCGTATTCATCAAAACATCAGAAAATAGGACTTGCCTTAGGCGTGGTGGGAACAATGGATATTAAAAAAGACAAAATGCTGGGTTAAAGAATACTTTTCATTGAGAAAAAAACTGTCCAATATTAATATAGTGCATATTTTGGAACCTGGTGACTTTAGAATTTTTTTAGAGTTAAATATTTTAATAGCTCCGTTTCTGTCACAGTTTTTGTAAATATTTAACAACAACTTGATGCCCTCTTCACGCATTGCTTTGTTTAAATAGTTTTTATTAATTTTATTATACAAATAGGGCGTTTTCCCCTATACAGGATTATAATTTTAAATAACACCTCTTTTTCTGTCGAGATGAAGACAAGTTGGACTGGCTTGCAGGAACTGAAGATTGCAGAAGACGATTCTCAGTAGTGAACGGTAGGGGTTCTTGAGGATAATGACGAAGGCTTGAAGTTGTAGTTTCCAAAGGTTGTTGGTTGCGTGTTCAGATCACGTCGGGTGGTCACGGAAGGGGGAGATCTCCCGCCAGGCAAGGTGTTCTTGGAGCGTTGGCCGCTCCCCGAGCAGAACACCTTACAATACTAGTAATATTACACAATTAACAGAACACCTTACATTACTTCGAAGATATGTGAAGTTCACCAATACGCATTGGGGCAGCGCGGCGGACAATTCCTTGCCTTAAAACCCTCTCAGGAATGAGCGGAGGCCCAGGAGAGGGATTTATATATATAGGCTGTAACTAACTAACTGTTTTTCTGTGGACATGCTGCCACACGAAGCACTGCTCAATTCTGTCGCTTCACTTGCTATCGCAAACAAATGTCGCACCGACGTCAAGACGTCCGGTTAGATCAAACTCAAAGCGCGGGCGCCGACTGGTCGTTCTAATTCTAAATCGTAACGTTGAGATTACACTGTCCTAAATTGTAGACAATTTAGGAAATAGAGCGGTTGAGGTCTCCAATTTGAACTAAATCGGATCCTATCTGTTCTAACTACGATTACATCTTTAAACTTCCTAATTAGATTTTCTAAAAATTGGATAATGTAATACACGCTTTAAAAGCAAATAAATAGTTTGTTTGAATTTTTACTTTGTGTTATTTTGCTCAGATCTAACCGTAAAACTGACGAATAATCGTCGTAAAATTTGGCAAACATAATTTCTCATAAAGGGCTTTTTGATATATTTTAACTTACCACAATCGGCCTGATTAACAAAATTCATACAAATTGAAACAAAGTTTAGCAAAACTAAACTATCTCTGTTATTGTACTTACTCTGAGCCCCAGTCAATCAAAACATGTCAAAGCCAAAATTCCAGAGACCGGGCTTCTTAGAGTAATTACTAGCATAGAGTCCTAAAAAAAGAACAAAATTCTTATAGCTGAACTCTTAATACTACGACGTTTAACATGGTAAAAAATTAGATAGCTGTATTATTGTCTCCTTGAACTTTTACAAGGTTGTTGACGTTTTTCCATTCAATAGTCACCTCTAATGATGTGCCATTAGCGAAACAAAACACGTCAATAAATTCATTTAGTCTATGTTTTAGTAAAACCAATGATTTTTTATTAATCCCTTTCGTAATACTTATTTATATCAATGAAAGTTTATGGAAGTTTCATCGGGCATCTTACAATAAAAAGGTAGCCGAATAGTGCGGAATTTCGTACTATCGTTGTATAATTTAAAATATATCGTGGAAAATCGGAATATATCGTGAAAAATTGAGACGGTATATTTCCGCAAATTATCCTTAGACTGATTATGGGTTTATAGGGAATAATAACTGTGTTTGTTTAATCAACGTTGGGTTTGCTTCACAGAGAGCACTGCTACGATAGTACAATAACAGCGGTAGCCACGTTATCAAGATCCTGCCTTAACTACATGATTTCGAAATATTTTCATCCAAGCAGATAAATCTTTGTTGAATATAGTCGATGATTTTATTTTCCGCTAAGCAAGTGATAAATCTATATATATATATATATATATATATATATATATATATATATATATATATATATATATATATATATACATATATAGATTTATCCCGGTAAGTGGCTCTGTTTTCGTGATCTAGAAAACAGTCCTGCGAAGCCAGGGCAGATCGTTGGTCAGCGAACGAAATCACTATAGATTAAAGACGTCATGTCGTGTAAAGTAACGTCACATATAATGCTACTACAGGGATTTCATTTTTATAGTAAATCACATCGAGTGTTCTTTACTCTCATATTTGGCATAGTAAAAAGAGACCAAAGACGACGATTCATGCGTGTAAATAGAAATGTCTAGTGACATTTCTATTTACACGCATGAATTACAAGCAACGTCTTTCACAAGAATTGTCTGTTTTCCCTTATTTAAAAATTAAAGTAGAAAAAGCGAGACTATTAAAAAGCGAGAGATATTAATTAAATTTATGTAGCATAGTAGGTTCTCTCTATGCATACGTATATTGTATGTAATTACTCTAAACTGGGCTTGTGAGTAGTGTAATTTAATGTAGATGATATTAAAATTTGTGGACAAAAACTTATATTGCATTTCGTTTTTCTCAAACTCACTTTTAATCGAGAACAAAACATCTATTAGTAAACTGTGTATTCATTTTTAACTATACCAATAAAGAAAGAGAAATACAGGGGATTGCCTTAATTTGTTAGACAGCTCGGTCCATAGTAACTCGCGTGGCCCAACTTCGCCCGTGTCCCATTGACCTACATTCTCGGCCTTGAACCCCTACTCCCCGCCGCCTCAACGGTCTGCTCCCGTGACGTCATAAAACCCCTTACTGTGTGCCTAGCTACTAATGAATGTACCACCATATGTCAACAGATTAACCATTTACACAAAAATACTGATTAAGCATCAGAAAGTTTTAGAGTAACTGTTTGTGGCTTTTGCAAATTTTCATCAAAATGTTTACATATTATTTATTGCGAAGTGTGTTTTTTGAATAAAATACTAAAGTCTAAAGTCGCAGAAAAGTTACCGGTACGGGTTAATTTTTTATTGTCGGACAATTGTAGTCAGCCTCTAGTAGTTATGGCTCAAAAGGTCTTGACGGCAGTTCTTCCTTCTATGGTTCCAAGGTAAAACGTAATTCTAGACATGGTTGCGTTTTAAGGTATTTTATACTTAGTAGAGTTATGCCATAACGTATTATGGCTGCAGCATGAATGCGTCTGAATGATCAGGGTCCATCCCTGGTCTCAAAAAATACATACATAGCAGCATAATACTGTTCTATTTCATAACCGATTGAGAACCGGAGACTCTTTTCGTTAGTAAAATGGAATGCGTCAACTTCCTACGGGTTGATAACGAACGTTAGGTGTCTATGTTTATTTGACAGATTTCACGGGAAAACAGCTTATTCCTGGACCATCCTTTTTCGAAAATTATCAATAAGGAATTCTGAAAATGTATCACAAATACAGAGAATAAGACAAAAATATAAGTATTTTGTTTACTAAGCTTCTTTCTGCTGGGAGTCCGTTTGGTTTGAGTTTCGGTTAAAAAGGTAAGTTCGTAATACCATAAGTTGTAAGGAATTTTAATGTAGTCCTTAGGGGATGGCGACACATTTGTAGCCAACTTTGTTTAAAGTTAGTTTCCTTGCAGGTTTTCTTAGAAATATCCAAAATAAAAAGAAAAAATTTCGCTTGACAGTAGATTTTTTATAGAATAAGGGTGACAAACGAGCACACAGTCCACCTGATGGTAAGTGGATGCTGTTGCCCATAGACATCTACATTTATCATATTAAGAATCAAAATGCAGATGCGTTGTCACCCCTGAGGAGTAAATGGAATGCCTCGTTCCCAGTAAAAAAGGGTCTCCGTATCTCTAAACTTACCATACGAAATACAGAAAGAAGTGTTAAGCTGCTATTTTACGCTGGTATTCTGTGAGAGCGTGGTCCTTCCCCGGTCGAGCCGACCAATTCGTGCTACAATCATAATATAGCTGCAGTGTGACTCTACCACGTATAAAGATAACGATAAGATGGTAAAAATTACGAATTGAGGGCTTATTTTAGGGCTTGTTGCCACTCTCCAGACAGGATATACGAGTAAATGCACAAAAAGTGACTGAGTTATCAAAAACTAGATAACGGAATTTATTATTTTCATACACGTATGACTTACCTACGTGCTTTAGTTATTGTTTTGAGTACGTACGTTCTTAGTTTTGTGATGTGGATGCATACAGTTCACTGCCTCGTTATGACAGCGTCAAACAAATTTTCCATTCGGTTGTATCTTAGAGTAATTAAATACATAGGTATAAGGTGTCTTCTGATTTTCCGGATCGCTGACTCTTCTCGACATAAACTTACATACGTTGATACGTATTATTTTGTAACAATTACCATACTCGTAATTAAATGCTATGTCGCTTAAAACAGACGTTTTATAAAATTCATGAGTACTGTGTGAAAATAAAATTTATTGATTTATTGTATTTATTGATAATATTCAGTTTGGTAAACTCGCATTTTTATATATAGATTAAGAATTATCTGCAAATATAGACGATTTTAGGTTACATTAAAACATCAATTTACTTAGTGGAGATCTTACATAATATCTCCTCTGAGTAATGATAAATGAACATAAAAGTACAGACGTCCTTAGTAAGCAAAGATTGACATTTATCCACATTTTGTACCCTAGGTCGGTCACATTTTGTACCAACGCCTTTGTTAGGAGCGCGTACAAAGCCGTAGGCCGTGTAATGGCGATTAAGAATATCCACTACCCCATACCTTCCCGTGGATTTCGTAAGAGTCGACAGAGGGAAACAGGCAGGAGATCGGCAGCAGCAGCATCCTGATGACAGCAATTGTACAATAAAAACTGCGGTTGCCAACCCGCTCGCCAAGCGCGGAAACTATGGTAAACATACCACCATGATGTGAGTTACGAAGAGACAGCCCCCAGTCCCCGTCGGCCCCGCTGTTCCTGGCTACGGTGGCGGCCATGGTAACGGCGGGGCAGGGGGTGCCAACAATCTCCTATGGATGTTCGGTAGCCTTCTAAGACGACTCGATTTGGCAACGTACAACGCACGCACACTGAAGACCGACGAGAAAATACTGTAACTAGAAGAAGAGATAGACAAGTTGCGCAGGGAATTATAGGATTGCCTGAAGTCCGAAGAGAGGGGCACAGTAATCCTCGAATCTGGCAACTTGTTCTATCATCGGGAGGGCAACCATCTGTCCCAAGGAAGTGTTGGATTTATCGTCCGCAAGTCTCGCTAACAACGTTGTAAAGAATCACTCAGAATCACCAAACGGAATTCATTGAAGGTCATCATACAAGTTTTTTTTTTTTTTTTTATAGAAGAGGGGGCAAACGAGCATGCGGCTCACCTGATGTTAAGTGACTACCGCCGCCCATGATCAACCGCAACACCAGGAGAATTGCGGGTGCGTTGCCGGCCCTTTAGAAAGGAGTAAGCTCTTTTCTTGAAGGTCCCCAGGTCGTATCGGTCCGGAAAAATCGCCGGTGGTAAACTATTCCACAGAGAGGTTGTACGTGGAAGAAAACTCCTTGTGAAACGTACAGTGGTGGACCGCCAAGCATCAAGATGGTGTGGATGGTATCGGGAAGTTTGACGTGTAGTGCGTTCACGAAATTTGGCGCCTGGGATTAATCCGAACAATTCCTCAGAGCACTCCCCGTGATAGATGCGATAAAATACGCAAAGAGATGCAACATCTCTTCGCAGCGCCAGTGAATCGAGCCGATCGGAAAGCACTCGGTCGTCGACGATTCGAGCCGCTCTGCACTGGACGCGGTCAAGTGGAAGGAGCTGGTACTGGGGAGCCCCAGCCCAGAGATGGGAACAGTATTCCATGTGCGGCCGAACCTGCGCCTTGTAAAGTTGCAGGCGGTGTGCCGGCATGAAATACTGTCCCGCTCTGCTGAGCACGCCAAGCTTTTTAGAGGCCAATTCGGCCTTCCCTTCCAAGTGACCACGAAACTGCACGCCACTCGATATGTCGACGCCGAGGATTCCGATATTGGCTGAGGCAACAAGGGGAGTGCCTTGAAACTGAGGGGATACGACAAAGGGGTTCTTTTTAGCGGTTAACGCGTAAACTTGTGTCTTCTGGGGGTTAAACTGGACTAGATTTAGTCGTCCCCAATCCGAGACTCTGTTCAGCAAAGACTCTACTTCGGACACAAGTTTGTCCCGGCACTCGGAGACGTTTTCCCGAGAAATATTGGCTCGGCCGGTGTAAAGAGCATCACCAGTGCTGTCATCTGCATAGCAATGAATGTTACGGGTATGCAACATATCATTGATATGCAGAAGAAACAGCGTTGGCGATAGCACGCAGCCCTGTGGAACACCAGCATTAATAGGCTTGCAATCGGAGCTTGCACCGTCTACAACGACCTTGATGCTCCGATCTGCAAGAAAGCTGGTGATCCAATCGCACAATTTCTCGGGAAGCCCATAGGAAGGGAGCTTCGAAAGAAGCGCTTTGTGCCAAACCCGATCGAAGGCCTTCGCAACGTCCAAACTAACGGCCAATGCCTCCCCCTTGAACTCCACTGCCTCCGCCCATCTGTGCGTGAGGTAGACCAGAAGATCACCAGCTGACCGACCACGGCGAAAACCGTATTGTCGGTCACTAATCAGCTGGTGATCCTCAAGGTACCTCATGAGCTGGCAGTTTACAATGGACTCCATTGTTTTGGAGAACAAGGAGGTGATGGCGATTGGCCGGTAGTTGGACGGGTCTGAGCGGTCGCCTTTTTTAGGGATCGGGTGGACAAAAGCCGTCTTCCATGATTTTGGGACTACGCCTGGGGAGTAGGAGTACCGGAAAAGACGCGTTAAAACCGGTGCCAACTCTGGAGCACACGTCCTCAGCACAATTGGGGGGATTCCGTCAGGCCCACTCGACTTGTTGATGTCAGGGAGAGGAGTGCTTTGCGAACCGAGTGCTGTGTGAACTGCACTTCCGGCATGGAGCACTCACACCGCGGGATGGTCGGCGGCGTACTCCCCCCGTCATCGAGAGTCGAGTTAGACGCAAAGAAAGAGCCTAGAAGATCGGCTTTCTCCTTTGCAGTATGGGCCAGTGAGTCGTCCTCCCTGTGCAGAGAGTTTACTCACCAACCTATAATCATATTTTTTAAAGATAAGAAAAGCATTTTTTTATTTATTTTCTTTTACTACAAAACAACTTAAACAATAAAAGTACATTACATTCTAAATATTATTAAAATAACTGGCCAAGAGCGTGTCCGGGCCACGCTCAGTGTAGGGTTCCGTAGTTTCCCGTCCGTCACAATAAGTGTTCCCACTTATGAGTTTAAAGGTGGGGGGGGAGGGTATCCATTACGTTCGCGCTCCAGCAGCGCTCCGCGCTCTTGCAAAACTGCTCCCGGTAGAGTGAGTGGGTACTGTTGTTTCCATCCAAGTTCAAAATGATTTTCCTAGAAAGTCCTTCCTTATAAAGTTCTACTTTTTAGATTTTTTTCATATTTTCTAAACCTATGGTTTAAAAGTTAGAGGGGGGGGGGACACATTGTTTTTTACTTTTGGAGCGATTGTTTCCGAAATTACTGACGTTATCAAAAAATGATTGTAGTAAACCTCTATTCATTTTTAAATATCTTTCCAACAATATATCACACGTTAGGGTTGAAATTAAAAAAAAATCACTTCCCACTTTACATATAGGGGGGCTCTCCTAATAAAACATTTGTTTTCCAATTTTTATTTTACCACTTTGTCGGCGTGATTGATGCACATATTGGTACCAAATTTCAGCTTTCTAGTGCTAACGGTCACAGAGATTAAGCGAGGACGGGCAGACGGACAGACAGACATGGCGAAACTATAAGGGTTCCTAGTTGACTACGGAACCCTAAAAAGTACATTATTTTGAGTAAAATATAAGTAACTTTTATTTAGTAAACCAAGTCGCTTCTGCTTGGTAAATAAAATTTATGAGAACACTTTTCCACAGTCTGAAGCTTTTTTATTGAGTTAAATATTTATGGGAGAGAAAAGTTTTTGATAGACAAATAAAATAAGTCATTTGCCTCATATCATCCCCATCATTACATCCCTTCCTCTCTTCTAAATATCAACCTTAGCAGCACACGGTGCTCCCTACGGACGGACGGTAATTACCATAGAACACTATAATATTCAACGGAATGGATGTCAAACGTATTTTGTACGAGATTCGGCGTCGCCGGGAGCACGCGTAAAAGCAATTACGTCGTATTATCACTACTACTAACCCGATTCGCTGTTTTGTCAGACTGAGTAAATTTACACATTTTGGACTTCATCATCATGAACTTCAAATCATCATTAAAAATTGTTAACATTTTAATACATATTGATATGTAAATAGTATACAATTTGGTATTTTCTAAATAATTTGCATGTGAAATTTGAAAACGATTGTTACGTCAAAACACATCTCGTGTTGACATTTATACGTGTGAAATGACATGTTAGTGACATTTCAGTGGCTACACGGGCTCCACTCCCAATTTCTATATTTATGTGTTATAGTATTCTATGGTAATTACTCTAACGACGAAAGCAACATGTCGATGCAAATTAATCATCGTATGGTCTATTTATATGTCTGCCCATTGTGATGATTATGGACTCATCATTCAAGTTATTCATGCCAATTGGCATTTCTGTAAGAGCCTTTCATATCGCGTTTTAGAAGGTGGACATTGATTTAAATAATTATTCATCATGAATGTTAATTTAAAACTATAATTTATTATTTGTCTTTTTCTTGTGGTTTTTTGCATTAGTCAACTAGTTTTAAAGCCATAATGAGTTTGTGAAAATAATTTGTGTTTTTAAATATGGATAAAGGCAGTACATAAGTAAATCAAAGCGAAGTTAGTTACAATTTTTTCAGTGCTTTATAACTAAATTAAAAAGCGTTTTTTTGCAGAAATTGTTACTATTCAAATGTCCATTTTATCTTTATACATTTTACAATCTTATTATAATTTACTTTCTTATATCCTAGTTGTTTTCTAAACGGAAAAATTATTTTACAGCTTTAGTCTTGGTGATCGTGTAGATTGTTGCAATTGCAACAATCTACACGATCACCAATGCAAATTTGAAATTTTACCTAAAAAAATAAAGTAGTGTGACAGCGAGTCGCTCAATTGTAGTGAATCTGGGATTATTAAAGGCGTGCAATATTTTTAAATGGAATGTGAGCGGAACGAATCGCTTAGAGCTTTCGCGTTTCTTGGTGACAACTGTGACGTAAGCTTCTTGATCAGCATTTTGGCTTTTCCGAAGTTCCATATTAATAAATGATAGACACTAATTGAAAGTAAGAAATATTGCAGTGCAGTTCTGATGGGGTGATGTTATCGATCGAAGTCAATTGAATAAATAAAATAAAGTACTATTTTCTTAGAGTGAAATTTTCTAACGTTTATTTTACTATTTTTACCTACCTATTTACCGTTCCTATTATTACTTTACTTTCAAGTCCTGTGCGTTTTTTCACAATACCTAGTATGCAATAAGTATAAAACGATTTAAAAGAATTAATTTGGTATATTTTCACAATAATATAATATTATGGTTTGTTCAATATATATTGGATTTTATTATGATAATTATTGTTATTTATAATCTACTCCACATATCCATTACAGCCTATAAAATTCCACAGCTGAATATAGGCATCCCTTTAGATTGCCACATAATTAAAGGGATTTTTGTCATAGTTGTTACGCTTAGGCTGGCAACAATATTTTTTTTCTATTGTTATTTATAAGACGCTGCTGCATATCTCCTGCTTTAATTTCCTCAGTCGCCTCTTACGACACTCTTGGACAGTTCGGGGTAGTGGATATTTTTACATGCCCACTTCTATATGGTCTATCGTGTCGTAGTCGGTTATTTATAATATCCTGTAGTTGCCACTTCGTACAGGAGATTTGACGATTAGTCGTGAACCAAATCATCATCATCAGCATCATCGTCATCATATCGTTTTCTGTTTTTATACATCTGAGCCCTGAGTCAGAAGAATATGTAATAGCCAAGTAGCAAACAGCACAAGAATCTCAAAACAAACGTAGTTATTATAGGTAGGTTTTATAGGTAGTAAGATTATAGGGAAATACCCTTTGCTCGGAACATTTATTTACATTATACTAATAATAATAATAATAAATAACGTTTATTAGCAACCAAATATGTCTAAATACAAAGGAGCTCTGTCTCCTGAACTAGGTTATCACCTGTATCTCAGGAAACAGTGCCTTCCCTAATTCTTAGTTCTAATACTACTTACTTTCGCTACTCATTCGTTGAATTTAGATTACCTACTTTTATCTTTTTGTATAATTGACCTACAATAAGTAACTTTATGAAACAAAGATGAAGAAAATGAATATTAAAATGTTAGGAATTTAGGGATGAAAATAAACTCTGGGAATAAGGTGATCGCTACCAAGTTATTTCCAATTTGTTTTGTGTAGTTAATTGCGTAACAAAATATAATAATATTATTGCAAACTGTAGATACTTTATACTCAGGACTGAGGTATTTTCCGTATAAGCAGCAAATTAAACATAGGAATGACTTTCAGTAAGTATTATTTAGAAATCTATATTGAATAAAATTCCCATTTCCATTTCTATTTATAAAGTGGAATCGCAAAATGTAATATTATCATTTAACGAATGAAAAGAAAGTTCTATAAATTGGTACTCCCAATCTTATTCACTATCTCTAAATAATGCTATTAGAATAATAAGCAGAAATTAGAATGAAATTTATTGACAATGAAAATCTATAGATATCCTTTTTATAGAATTATATTTAGTACCCGGTTGACCGAGCTGTGCTCGGTATTTTTCGCTCGGTTTTTTTTAATTCGTGTGTCTTGGAAATTATATGTTATGGAAATTATATTTAGATACAAATTACATACTGATAAAATACGAATAATATTTTTTGATCGTAGCGACATAATAGAAAAAACTGAACTGGTTTTTTGAATAAAAAATCATGAGTGCAATTAGTTTAATTTAAATTTTCGTGTTTTTAAAAAATACTAAAAAAAGGGCTCGAAAAAATAAATTTTCTCAAAAAAGAAAGAAACTTGAAAAAAAATTAAAAAAAGTCGGTTGGTCGGTCTGGGCTCGAACCATGGTATTACGAGTTTGTGACCGCCCAATGTACCAATTAAGCTATTTGTAATCTTTAACAAACTGTCAAAATTTGCCTTCTCATTCTAACGATATAGTAGCAGTTTTTCATTGCCTAAAAACACGGACAAAAAGACATTTTCTAAAAATAAATCCTAGCTAGATTGATTTATTGACCCCGAAACTCCCTGCACACAAAATTTTATGAAAATCGTTGGAGCCGTTTCCGAGATTCCGATTATATACATATATATATATATATATATATATATATATACAAGAATTGCTCGTTTAATAGTATTATATTTATATATATATCAACTACGTCATATTCAGATAGTTGCACGTCACAATCTCACAATGTTACAGCGATAAAAGAAGGATGCGAGTTGGCCGTTAGAGGGCTGAGTCTGATTGGCGCCTCGCCAGCGGGGGTTGTACGACTAACGCACAAGCTTATCGACAGAATATAGTATTCGATGAAAATGGCCCGTCTACAATTTTCAACATGCAATTTTCAATATACGTAAATATAGTGTGTGTACAGTGGAAATTACGTAACACTTATAGGCATGACGTATAAGTCATAAATTAAACTTTTAAACGAGTGGCGGGAGTGAGTGAGGAAGGTGTTAAATGTTTGATAATAAGATCTTCAAACTGCCTGCTGAGCGTGATAATTACTTCCAACTATGGAGAAAGTCCCCATGTCCTTTGATGGACGATATTGTTTGTCTTGTATGCCAGGAAGCTTTTAGCATTATCGTAGTCAAAGAGAATAATTATAACCACTACGTACGAGTAGGAGTAAGCACTCACGGTTACTAACGTTTAAGACGTTTCCGTTGAAAGTTTATTTCAGTGTTTGATCAGTGTGTGATGTTTTCAAAACTCATACGGATTTTTTTTGCTAAGATGAAGCCCTCAACAAAGTTTTTAAGCTTTTAAAAATTTTTTCTGTATGCTATTCATTTAAAATTCTTTCATTCATGTTATAATGACTGACTGAAAGGACAATGTCCAGAATCGCCCTGTGCAATAAAAGCATCGGACATGCATGGTAAATAATAGTCTATTTTATTGCATTAGTTGCAAATACTTTTATATTATGAACTAGCTGCACGCCAAAATGAACATAAAAAGTATTCTATTCGACTAATAACTAATCACCGCCATCTTTGCCAAACATCAAGAGGTGTCGAATAATGATAGAGATGCCCAATCGATTATAATCGATCATTTGATTTTTTTATGAACCATTTATTATAATCATAATCAAATATTGAATTTATTTCGATTAAAGTGCAAATAGAAGCTACAACAAAAACTGTTAACCATCATTTCTTTAAATCACTATATATTATTCCTTAAAATTATAGTTTAAAAAACCTACTATACCTCATAAATATGGTCATACTCGATTCTACCGCTCAAATATATTATGCAATAGAAAGTGAATTTTGTGTAAATTGCGGCTTTGCTGGTTGTTCTATTTTGGTAGAAGATGGTACTAAAGATTTTTAGTTACTTAAAAATCACTCGGAGCTATGAAAACCTATAACATTAGTAAATCTATTACAATCTCAAAATCTGATACTTTTTTAAATTTATCTATTCTACATCTAGTTCTCTATAAAAATAAGATCATAATATACCTAAGAATTCACTAATGATCGACAATACACACACAATTTTCCAATGCTCTTGGTTCCAGGGCAAACAATGCATGGGCGCAGAGCAATATCATTTAATCTATTTTTGTAATTCCATACCTTAGTACCTAAAAAGTTTACTGGTAACAGTAAGTGATATCGCGAAGTTATTAATCTGTATATTAATACGCGAAGGGGTTTTTTTTTTGATAACTTTGTACTCTCTAAGCATATTGCCTGTACGGAGGAGTGTGAGATTTGACATAGTTAAAGTTTATACAGAGAAGAAGTGCAGAAAGGTAAAATTTATGGAGAATATGCGTTAGGAATACATTGTTTCTCCTGCTGTCGCCTATTAAATGCCCACTGCTGAATATAGCCCTCCCCGTAGATTGCTTAATAGATATGTGACGCTCGGCAAACTTGGTAGAGTCATGCTGTTTATATTAGTAGTATAGTTGTAGCACGGATGGGTCGGCTCGACCGGGGAAGGACCGCGCTCTCACAGAATACCAGCGTGTGTAGATCGGAACAAAAGTTAAATTTTAATCTATGGTAACCGCGTTTAACTATGACATCTGACGTTGAACATCTCAGTCCTTCTCGTTAACTATGACATCTGACGTTGAACATCTCAGTCCTTCTCGTGACCATGGGTGCTGTAAAGCTCTCGAAACGTCGGTTATTTAAAAAGTTAAATATACGCGATAAATTCCGTAAAAACTAGTATTATTTCAATGTGTAGTGTTCGCGTAAATATTATAAGAAATCATTATGTAGAATAGTAGCTTAATGCTGCTGTGTTTCGTATGGTGAGTGTAGAGAACCGGAGACCCTTTTTACTGGAAATGAGGCTTTCCATCTTAGTCTTCGCGGGTGACAATGCATCTGCATTTTGATTCGTAATCGAGATTAGATGTAGATGTCTAAGGGCCACAGCAACCACTTATCATCAGGTGGACTGTGTGTTCGTTTGTCACCCTATCCTATAAAAAACGTGGTGGCAACCGCAGTTTTTTATTTTTTAGTTATTATTACGATACTCACGGGCTGACATGGGGTTGTGGATATTCCAACACCGACACTACACGGTTAATTGTAATGTCCATACTCCCAATGTCAAACGCATAATAATCTATGGTCAAACATAGCCCAGAGTAGAGATTATTTCCAAAGAATTTCAAGTGTATGTCGTATGTAAATCGTTTATTTTGTATTTTAGGTACGAGATCTGTGTCTTAACGTGCGGTTAAAATGCAATACACTTTGTTTTACATTTAAATTTTAAAATTTAATGAAGTACGGTCGAATTTTAACCACTTGGCGATCATTAGCAAATGAATAGTACACTAATTTTTTGACTGCACTGCGGGCAACAAGCGACGATGGCTGTAGAGAGTCGATAGCTATCAATAGTTCATCGATAGTTCACTGCGGCACTCGGAAACTTTCCAAAACACCCGTTAACAATATTAAATTAATTGTAGAATTTTTAATATAATTAAAACCTTTTGAGACGTAAGCGACATGAAAAACTGTGGAGATTATGAATGAATGGCTTTTTACTTTTGTTTATGTTATGTAAGTAAATTATGGTGATTTTCTTTACTGAAAGAGATCTGATGATAATTCGAGTCGCTACAAAGTATAAAAATGTCTTGGGATGGGGACTTTTCCATCCACCGGCGAGGCACTGGAACGGCGCCGATGTCAGGGCTCCGTTTTTCCACTGCCATTTAATACTTTTTTATTTACGCGGCAACCGGGCTGGTGTCGTGCCGGCTGCCGGGGAAGCAAAAATGTATAAAATATATGGCATGTGTTTTCAATTACCGGTGACGGCGTCGGCACGGCGTTGACTTCTAACGGTGTTGTCGCCGGTGCCAAAACAAGCAAGCTTCCCGCTCGATTCTGACCAGTAACCGGTGCCTTGTCGCTTGTCGTGCCGTACTGGTGAGTGGAAAGCCGACCAACAACATGTAGGATAATTTTTATCTCGAACCTAATGTAAAGAAGTTTGGTTGACTAAGGGGGTAATGCTCTCACGAAAAAAAGCGAATGTCTGTTAATAAAATATATTAAGTCTTTACTTAAGTAATTGTCATTATTTATAAAATAAGTTAACGCAATTTTTTTATATTTTTATTTATGTTAATCAAAGTAATCACTCATGTAATTGATGCACTTTTTGAAGAAATCTAATTTTGTACGTGGTAGAGCCACATTGCAGCTATTTATGGTTGTAGCATGAATTGGTCGGCTCGACCGGGGAAGAACCACGCTCTCACAGTATACCAGCGTAAAATAGCAGCTTAATACTGCTGTGTTTCGTATGGTGACTAGAGATCTAGATACCCTTTTTATTAGAAACGAGGCATTCCATCTTAGCCCTCAGGGGTGACAACGCATAACCGTTTTGATTCTTAATCGAGGATAAATGTAGATATTTATGGGCCATAGCATCGACTTACCATCAGGTTGACTGTGTGCTTTTTGTCACCCTTATTCGATAGAAAAAAGTTTTCGGATGACCACGGGGTTGATGTTGCGTGACGCTTGAGCCGCTTTGCTGCCGTGACGGTACTCATATTCCATAATTACAAATAAAAAATATATATCAAAGCAGGTCTTTGATAGCTAAGCGCTTGCTGCACATTTCATAGTACGAGAGCAGCCCAGGTTCGATCCCCGTTTCACCCGTCAGTACCAATTAAATTATTAATAGTAATTTTAAGTGCTGATTTACCATGTATTCGGCGGTGAAAGAAAAATCGTGAGAAAACCGATGTCTGACATATGAAAAAAACTTTTTGAAGATCTGTGAAGTCTACTAGTCTAGTGTCTGGCTCTAAAAACCCTCTCAGATATAAGACATTTTACTAAGTTGATCAATAGGTTTTCGAAATAGGACACGTAACAATGAGTTATAGAAATGCGTTCTATTTTTATCGAATCCTGAATTTGTTAGTAGCCAAGATCAGCAAAAACTAAATTAAAAACTATACCCAACTTTTTTTAAACTCCACATTTGACGGGAATTTGATTCGTATGCAAAACGGGGAAACTCGAACTTCAAGCAGTTCATAAATATTTCTGTCTGAAAAAAATTTCCGACTACTTTGGTAGAAAAACATTCGTCTTATTGCGCGGAATTTAAACGCGGCAGAACCGCCTGCAATGACGACATCTTAAAAAAATGAAAAAGTTGTTAAGGTAGATTAAAGTGTGATTATCCGTTACTTAACTGAGATTCTAAAGCTTTCGTTTGAGAAAGTTCTGTTTATTTCAACTCATACCTTAGATTTCAAAAGGGTAGCCGCGCGCTGGGTTACTTGTTACTTTGCCCCCTCTTCTATAAAAAAACTTGAATGTTAACAGACGCCCAAAGGAAAGCAAAAGTTGACATTTTAAAGTTAAATTTAGGTAGATGATAATGAACGTCTATTTAATTAAAGGAGACGCAATAGCTGCAGATTATTATGCATCATAAACCCAAAAACTACTCGAAGAACTACAAAATAAACGTTGATGAAAATTACGTGCTGGAGTGCTTTTTCATCATGATTATGTCCCTGCCCATTGATCAGACGGTGCAGGCACGGGATGGCCGTGCTGCTGAATTTCATTTAAGTAGTATTTACCATATTCTCGGGATCTAGCTTCGAGAGAGTTTCACCTCATTACTTACCTGAAAAAGCACTTGCGTGGTATAAAATAAAAATAAAATTCGACGGAGACGATGAGGTGATGTGTGCTGTAGAGGCCCTTTTCGAGTCACATTAAGCATTTTTTTCTAAGGGAAAAAAGGTTTTCCAAACGCTATCCAAGGTATATTAGCTTAAAAGGCAATTACGTAGAAAAATAAATACAATTTACATAAACTTATGCTAGATTTTCAATGCGTTTCCAAAACTTATTGACCAAATAAGTACTTTAAATTTTAATTAAATGTAAAAAATCAAGTTTTCTTTTGTTAGGAATTAATATTGTATATAACGGAGGTATAGGTACTAAAGTATTGTGTAAACTGAAGTCATCGTCATCATTGCCATCATCATTAATACAGCCCTTTACAGTTCCACTGTTAAACAGGTCTTCCCCTAAAACACTTATACGATGATTCAATTTGCTATTGCGTCGCCATACAAAACTAAACACGTTGCATTTCTTATTCTTTCCCTATATAGACTACTTATGACTATTCAGTCCTTACTCGTATGTACAAAAATTAATATCTTTTGTTTGTTTGTTTGTTTTCTAAGTAGTGTTTCTATACCATTTATCGGATTGCAATAAAATTTTGGCTAGTTATTCTTATCCTCGCGCCTGTGAACATTTCTGACAACAAAGCAACACATGCTGAACACAGCAAGTTAATTATAAAACACGCATATACATGGTTTCTTATAACTTAAGAACAAATTAATATAAGTTCTTAAAACATTACCCGTTGATAATGGACTGTGAGAATTCTAGTGGAAATACTAGGTCATAGTCATGAAAATATATTGTCATCATCAGTTGCTAATAACTAATGTCAATACAATATTTATAATATATAATCAGTTCAATCAAAATCTATTCAGCCGTCTAAAGGTGGGTAAAAATCAAACAATAAAATTCCCTAAATGCATAAATATATAGATGTGTCTACATACACCTACAGTTCAAGCTGATATAAGCGTGTAAAAGGAAAGAACATAAAAAGGAGCAGCTAGCCCGCAATATTTTTATAGACGTGAATGGGAAAATCTATTGATGTACGATAAATATGGAATCGTATCCCATATTTTAAAAATCATTAAAGCGAAGCGCTTGTGTCGTACTCGTAAATGTTTAGAACTCTCGTTATACCAGTATAACGTCAGAAATAACACAAAGTACGGATAAATTATAGAGCAATAAAAAGAGGAAACCAATAATATTTTAGACTGGACTTTATAGCATATATACTATCAGTTACACAGTAATCCTATAGCTTAAGTTATTACATAGCATTAAAATATGTATATGCCCAAAAATATTTATTTTTTATACAATATGGCTATATTATATTCCTGGAATATTTTTCGCTATATATTTTATTGTTTAGAGCCGTAATAGCTTAGGAGCTAAGTGCTAAAGCCAGGTGCGATTATTGCCAGCACCAAACAAATTGTTAATGTGCTGATTTTACTATGTGTTTGATTTACAATGTCTTACTGTTGCGTTATTAGCAAAATTGATTACAAGACTTTATAGAACGAGAGAAATGATTTTATTTGAATAGACAAAACAAAAACACACTTGATAGACCTCGGACAATAAAAAAAGGGCAGAGACAAAAAGTTTTTATATAGTCGCTCAGCGAGCTATGGAGAGGGCTATGCTCGGAGTTTCTCTGCGTGATAAACTTAGAAATGAGGATATCCGCAGTAGAACCAGAGTGACCGACATAGCCCAACAGATTAGTAAGCTGAAGTGGCAATGGGCCGGCCATATAGCTCGAAGAACCGACAACCGATGGGGAAAAAAGGTTCTCAAGTGGCAGCCTGGTACCAGTAGCGTAGTGTAGGGCGACCACCCAATAGATGGTATGACGACCTGGTAAGACATGCAGGAAGACAATGGATGCAGGTGGCTCAGGACCGTGCTTTGTGGCATACCTTGGGGTAGGCCTATGTTCAGCAGTGGACTTGTGAAGGGCTGTAATGATGATGATGATGAAAAAACATACAGTCGAATTGAGTACCTCCTACTTTTTGAAGTCGGTTGAAAAATACTACAAAGTTAGAGTTAAAGTTACAGCCTATATACGTCCTACTCTTGGGGCACAGGCACAGGCCTCCGTTCACTTCTGAGAGGATTTTAGCGCAAGGAATTGTCCGCCGTGCTGCACCAATGCATGTTAACTTCACATGTCTTCGAAATAATTTTATATACTATATTACACCGTTACACACATTATTTAGCATAATTGAGACCACCAACAATAAACGTCATTATATAAAAAATATATCATAAGTTCTCAGAATCAATCTCGTGTGTTTTATTGTGTAAGCAGGAGAAAATTAAGTCCACCTGGTCGAAGGCAGTACATGATATTGCCTTCAAGCCAACGTAATCCATTGTATTCGCAACCGGGCTCAAGTCGACGTCCTCATAAATCGGATTGTGCTCAGGTGTTACGACTTCCCTCGCTAAATTGCTTGTCTACTGCAGAACTACTTAGCAGGGAATTAGAAACCGCTTTTTATTACATTGTGCTTCCATCCCGAGCCTTGGATTATTTTCTGGTTTAGTACTTTACATTGAAACTAAAAATTATGTTTATTAATATTCTAAGAAATATTTTTCTTATTGACGATGATTAGATTTCTTTATTCGATTTGGAATATGATTTATCGATGTAAACGGCCAGGGGCAACCTATAAAAGAAATTTTATATGACATGAAATTGTCATGTCTACGGGTTTTGCGGGTCGTGCGTTCGAATTTTGCGCTGAACCACGGTGTACCTAATACCTATATAATAGTACTATGGACCCAAAAATAATTGTTCAATATGTAGATGTTTGTTCATATGCAGTTTTTATTTATAAAATGTCAGGAAAAAATCCTGTGTAAGTATGAGTATTTTTTCCGCGTACTCTCGTACTCTATTTCAACGTACACTCAAGTAATGTTTTAAAAAGTTGTGATTTCACACTGGAACGAAAAAGATTTATTTTACGAAGTTAATTATGAACTCACTCTATGTTAAAGGGACGTAAAATTTCTCTGGAGTATACTCCTAACTAGGAAAACTTATCAGACGGGATTTAGAGTACTTAATACTTATTTCCTTTGTTAGCCAACTTCAGAAACGGGCGAGGTTTTCAATGCGGCTGTGTCCTTTTTTAAATTTTGTTTTGTTTTGTCAATTAAGAACCGAGCTTAATGAATCTTGTATCTTATATTTTATAATTATATATAATAATGTCTTGTATTATATAATTATATATAAGTTTGGAGAGAAAATTCCATCCATAAGAGTGAAAGTTGAGGAATGAAATTTTTTAACGTAACTGTTTAAGCAACATTCTAGATGTTACCTTGAGCTTGTAATGCTCCTTTATCCACTCAAATAACTAAAAAGAATTAAGTAATTCTCATAATAGCTTTTAAGCTTGGTCTTTTGATTCCTCTATTCTTCTAATGGACGCCACACACGGTCAATTCAACTGATCATTCCAACTGATCAGTTCAAACTCAAACTGTTGATATTTTTTAAACTATCGGATTTTCGATATATTGATTTATAAACTTATATATAAAAATCCGATATTGATATCTTTATAATTATCGATATGTCGAAAATCCAATAATTTAAAAAATATCAACAGTTTTAGTTTGAACTGATCAGTTGGAATGATCAGTTGAACTGACTGTGTGTGGTGACCATATTCCTTTATTTGTAATTTAAAAGAATCAAATTTGTACGTTTGTGTTTCGCACATTTGTTCAAATTTTAGCAAATAATTTAGATGTCGTTTTAGTACATTATATTTGATAGAAACCTAGATGTTGTATAAACAAATATGATATAATATTTCCAATTATTATTAACGACGTCAGTTCGTATTGCGGACAAAAGTAGAACCGAATTATTTATTATAAGATCACTTGTTTCATACTTTAAATTAAACATAAAAGTTGCATTGGAACCAAAGTCAGAGATGACTTCGTCCAAATTAAACAACCGTCTTCTTAGTTATTATTTTTCTCCTAAGAGATGGAACGTCTTATTTCCAGTAAAAAGTGCCTCGGGTCCTCTACACCCACCGTGCGAAACTGAGCAGCATTAACCTACTGGAATTTCACGCTGTTGTTCCGTGAGAGTATTCTCCGCGATTAAGCCATTCATGCTGCAATCAAAATACATCATCAAGATATCCAAATTTAGATTTTTCAATAACTTTTAGTGTAACTCATACCAGCAAGAAAATTTGCATTAGGCATCATGCTGGCGAGTATCGGTTACTCTGGTCCTACTGCGGATATCCTCATTTCTAAATTTATCACGCAGAGAATAGCCCCGAGCGTAGCGAATAGCGCTGAGCGACCTTGACCCTCTTCAAATGACCAGCAGTGAAGAACCACGTCTCAGATCCATAAGTCATAACTGGCAACACACCCTAGTTATACAACCTCGTTTTGCAAGTTTGAGGTATACCTGACGAGAAGATGTGTCGTAATCTACCAGGTGCTGTCCAGATGAGTTGAATCCGTCGATTGACCTCTCGGTCGAAGTTGGATTTACCTTGTCGGACTATCTGTCCCAGGTAAACATACCCGTCAACAACTTCGAGCTTAGTGCTCCCAACTACTGTCAAATTAGTAAGCTGAACCATACAGCTCGATGAACCGACAACCATTGGTGAAGCAAGGTTCTCGAGTGGCGAGGCTACCACTCGAGAGTACCGTTTGGCGAAATGTGGGGCGCCCTCCTCCCCCCCCCCCTAGGTGGCTAGGTAATGCAGGAAGTCGATGGGTGCAGGTGGCTTAGGACCGTGTTTTGTGGCATTCTTTGGTCGAGGCCTATGTTCAGCAGTGGACTTGTGAAGGGTTGTAATGATGATCATGATCATCGCGAGTAGGTAGGTGAATACAAAGCTTATGCATGTGCACAAGTTATGACAAGTCTTGGGATTTTGATATTGCATGTTTTGATGATATCTTAATGCTGCTGTGTTTCGTGATGTTAAAAAAACCGGGTACCATGTTTACCAGAGGCATTCCATGTTAGTCCTCTGGGGTAGATGAGAGGTATAGATGTGGATGTCTAGAGGCCGCAGCATCTACTAACCATCAGGTGGACTGTGTGTTAAAAAAATAAGTTGCACTGCTTGCAGGTGAGATCGCTACTTAAAGAAAACATTGTTAATGAGAAATGATTTAAACTCCAATTCGTAGTGTCCTGAAACTAATTTTACCTTTTCATAAATTAATTTACTCCAAGACAGTTTAGATGTGCGCCAAGGGTTTTATCATTACCGTAAAAGATAAGTCGGCTTCGTTGTAAATATAGATAAAGTGTAGGCGGTAGCAGCCGGTCGGTGCACCGCTCGTACAATGTTTACTGCTGCCCTGGATCTATTCGCACATAAACAGGAATTATTTGTGTCGCAGTAGGGACGTATATACGGGTTTTGTTACATAAAAGATGATATAAGTTCTACTTCAAGTCTTATTGTACTTCTCTATTTAAGACCCGTATTACTAGTTTTTATGATTAATAATAATAATAAATAACAATTCCGTATGTACAAGAACCTCTTGAAAACCGAAACAGATAAGCAAACAAAATATCTGGACCTAGCTCACGAGGCGACCGACATGTGGGGAGTCCTGCCGACCGAAATTATTCCTGTAGTCGTTTCCGCAAACGGGCTGATTCCAGTCAGCCTCTCGGGTCATCTGAGGGGGCTGGGACTCCGTGAATGACCGCTCCGAGCTCAAATGCATAATAAACTGATCCTGTATTGCACAGACAAAACCCTCGGTTTTCCCGAAGAGGTCACCAAAACGTAGCTGGTTGAGGGAGGCAACTGTATCTACGAAAGGCTCATGTAGAGTCTTGTAGAACCTCCCGTGGAGCTCCTTCTTCCATACGGCCTCGCGGTCAGAAATGCTTTGTATTACCGGTTCCAGACATTGCTCGTTGGCTAAGGATACAGGAGTAAGCCCTTTTTCACAAGACATGACGTCATTACAGAATGGATCATCCGATCTTCCCCAGGTTCCCCGCCTACCGCGGATCTGTTAACACGTACAGTCTGTGTCTCTTTAAACAAAAATCCAATTAAATAGTTCGTATGGCGTTTTTCTTATTAAAGTTAGTGTTAATACAAAGTTAAAGTTCACTCCCATAAACTGACGGTGAAAAAACACAACGAAAAGTGCTAAATCAAATGTGTGCATTCGCTTACAAATTTAAATAAAAATCAAGTGTCCGTTGGTTAAAGTGAATCGAGTGTCGAGCGATTGGCTACGAGCGCTGATGACTCATGTTGTTATTGCTAACTAATGACGATTTACGTACTTAGAAGAAGCAATCACATTTTTCACTTATAACTTGTAAGCTTCCATAGCCTAGTGTGCAACTGTGCGGACTGAACCCCGTCGATCTAGGTTTCAAATCTCAGTGGAGTTTCTTTTTTTTTGTATTATCTGGATTGTATTTTTGTTTTTTATTCTTATTTTTTCGTAATGAAATTTCAATAAAATTTTCCTAAGATTCTGGGAGAGAATTTGAAGGGAACAATTAATACGAACTGTATAGAGAGCAGAATTATAGTTCAATAAAGGGGATAAATAAAAACTGTTAAAATGTCAAACTCTCAAAATTGTGCCGGCTGCAAAAACTCCATAACGAATAAAGACTCTCTACAATGTATGCAATGCAAGGGGAAATACGATCTGGATTGTGCAAACATCAGCCCAAAGAACTTTCGTCAAATGGAGCGAAAAAAAGAACATTGGAAATGCCCGGAATGTCTAAGCAAACTACCGAAAAGAGGAAATTCTAACACCCCTGTACGAGGCACCACGGCAACCATAGAGGGAGGAACAACCCTACATGTGTCGCATGTCCTCAAGAGTGGCAATCCTAATGTAACGGTGCGATCCAAGGTGTTAAATCCACCCCCACTCAGTGAGACGAGCAACCCAGCAGTACAAGGCGTTGAGAACATCACCATCAACTCTTACGCGGATATTCTGAATGACTTAAAAATCTACATAAAAAATTTATTGCACGATGAAATGGACAGAGTACAAAAAGCTATCGGTAGTCTTACAAATGCCATCAAAGACCAAAACAGTCGGATTGAGCAACTGGAGGCTAGAGTTTCGATATTGGAGAGTAAGTCGGAAACCAAGCCTGCCCAAACCCATCCAATTGAGGGCATCGTAATGCAGTTGCAGGCTGATATTGCGGAAAGAGACCAAACCTTACTCTCTAATGACCTAGAAATAGCTGGCTGTCCAGAAACACCCAATGAAAACTGCACCCACATTATTCTGACGGTTGCTAAGAAAATTGGTATGGAGTTGGACGATAAAGACGTCGTATCAGCAGAACGCGTGGGCCCACTTCGTCCAGCGAAACAGGACAGCACAACACCGCGCCCAAGACCTATAGCCGTGCGCCTTGCACGCCGTGATACACGGAACGGCCTGCTTCAAGCTGCGCGCTCCAGACGTAATCTCAACAGCGATGGCCTCGAATTACCTGGACCCACCAAACTGTTATATCTTAATGAACGCTTGACAAGATTTAACCGTCAACTTCTTCAAAAAGCACGCTCCCTTGCCCGCGAAGTACAATTCAAATATGTATGGGTACGGGAGGGAAAGATATTTGTGCGCAAGGAACAAGGGAAACCGCGGATTCGAATTAGAAATGAAATGGACTTATCAAAGGTTTTTAAGTATAATGACAGCTGATATCTTTCCATCCCGTACACACCAACACACCAACTGTTTTTTATGTGTTTTGGTATCGTGCAAGGAATGTATTTAATCGTTTCTTTTAAATTTACTTCCCGAAATCTGTAATTGAGACTATTTCTACACATACAACTACACTTTCTGACACACCGTACACAACCCACTTATTCATCACAAGTTTTATATTACTTTAAATATTTATTATAATATCAAGTTATTATATCCTAAATGGTTAGTATTAAAAATAAATATCTAAGAATAGGTCTATTAAACGCCAGATCTCTGAATACTGGGCAGGATGAATTTCTTGTGGCTGTCCGTAATCACACTCCTGATATATTAGCTATAAATGAAACGTGGTTAAAAGATGGAGAAGATGAATTTGCGCCTATAATACCAAATTATAAGTTTGTGCATAGAGGTAGGCAACAAAAAAAGGGAGGAGGTGTAGGCTTCTATATTAAGCAGGGAATAAATACTAAAGTACGGCAACACCCAGCGTCGTCTCTAGAGCAGATGTGGCTAGAAATTCAACTCCCGGGAGCTTCAATGGCCCTTGGCACGGCCTACAGACCTAACAGTGTGGGTGTTACAGAAACACTGGACGCTCTGAGTGACTCCCTGAATTCAATGGCACAATGCGATTACACTTGCATACTTGGTGATTTTAACGTAGATATGACTAACAAACATTGCAATAGAGCAAAAGATATAATGCAATTCTGCTATCAACATAACCTAGAACAACTCGTCAAAGAACCAACGAGAGTCACTGATCAGACTGAAACTATTTTAGATCTCGTCATGACTAACACTCCCTCAAGATGCAAAAATATTAAACTTATACACAATCGTTGTCTTAGTGATCATGCATTGGTGCTGTTAGATTTGGACATAAGAAAACCAAAATTTTATAAACAGGTAAAACAACAGAGATTACTAAGAAATATTAATTCCGAAGCTTTCGCAAGAGATCTGACACTTATATCCTGGGACTCTATCTATAATCTAGAGAACGTAGACGAAATGGTTCAAACTTTCAACGCATATATGAGTCAATTATTTGATGCTCATGCACCTACCCGTACGCTGACGATAAGGGACAAACCAAAGCCATGGATTACAGATATGTTGCTATTCATGATGAGTTTACGTGACGATGCGTTAGAAAAAGCCCAGAAGGATAAAAAAGATTGTTCAAATGAATACTACCGAACCCTTAAAAATTTAGTCACAGCAACCCGTAAACGCGAAAGAAAAGCTTACTTTAACCATTATATAAACAACAACTTAAAAGATCCGAGGTCACTGTGGCGTAATATAAAAAATGCTGCACAAATTAAAACTACTCATTTAAATACAATTCCACACCATCTCAATGACCCGAATATTATTAATGACTATTTTCTAGACTTGCCGCCATGTGACAAACCAGAACTCAAACAAGGTTATAAAGTATGTAACGAATGCTCACACGATACCCTATTCGACCTTAACCCGACAAATGAAATAGAAATCAGTAAGATTATCAATAAAATAAAAACAAAAGCCGCAGGGCACGATAACTTAAATATTGAAATGCTCAAATTAACTTTACCTGTAACTCTCCCTATTATTACATTTATAGTAAACAAGTCGATCGAATCCAGTACATTCCCAACGCAATGGAAAAGAGCTCTAGTCAAGCCCATTCCTAAAAAGAACACAGCAAGTGAACTAAAAGATCTGCGCCCTATCTCGATCCTCCCGGTGTTGTCTAAAGTCTTGGAAAAGATTATACTTTTTCAAATGCTAAATTACTTAGAAACGAATAACCCCCTACCAAAGTTTCAATCAGGGTTCAGAAAAGGGCATGGCACGGAAACTGCCCTCTTAAATGTCACTGACGATCTAACAGAGGCCTCAGATATGGGATTGAGCAGTATTATGGTGCTGTTGGATTACACGCGGGCATTTGACTGTCTACAACCTGAAATCCTCTTAAGTAAATTAGAGCACTATGGCTTTTCTAAAGACACATGTAGATGGTTTCAGTCATTCCTATCCAACAGAGAACAAATTGTGGTAACAGATGGATGCAATGGTGGCAAGAAATTCTCCACTCTACGGAAAATTGTAAGAGGAGTACCCCAAGGCTCCTTACTCAGTCCTATTTTGTTCTCTCTGTACACAGCAGACCTACCTAAGCAAATAAAACATTGTAAATACCATTTATACGCAGATGACACCCAGCTGTATTATTCTTTTGACCCCAGGGATGTTAAAGAGGCAATAAACAGAATAAATGAGGATCTCCATAATATCCAAACCTGGTCCCAAAAAAATTCTCTAGTATTAAACGCAACTAAATCACAAGTACTAGTTTTGGGCACAAAAAACCAAATAAAAACTATTTTAGACAGCGAGGAAACGATTAAAATAGAAGATGAAACCTTGACACAAGTAAGATCCGCTCGTAATTTAGGGCTTATACTAGACGGAGAGCAGAAATTTGTAGAACACATCAATAACAAGATAAGAAATTCGTACTTTAAACTTAAAACTTTATACAAAATAAGACCGTATATTAAAGAGGACCTACGCTTTCTCTTGTGTGACTCATTGGTGTTATCACAATTGAGCTACTGCAGCTCAGTCTTTGGCCCTAAATTGTCAGCTAATACCGAAAGAGCAATACAGAGAGTACAAAATGCATGTTTTCGATACTGTTGTAATGTACCAAGAAGACAATTTATAACCCCATACTTAAATGAAAAAGGCATACTCAATATGGGCGCTAGGAGAGAATTACACTATGCTTCGATAGTCCAAAAGGTAATTTGGAACAAAAAGGCCAGAATACCTATTCGAAAAACTCACCTGGATCAAAGATATTTCCTGTCGAAGTATTCGTTCTCACACACAAATGCTCCTCCACACACCCGCACACAAAACAGCAAGATATAGAAGTTGTTTCAAATTCACTGCGGCGAGAATTTGGAATGACCTCCCTCCACCCATGAGAAAGAAAATGTCAATAGATTGTTTCAAAGCCAAGTATAAATTGGCTCTGTTAAAAAGACAACTCGCTGCAGAGAATTTGAAACATCCCTATGTTAAGTTTTTACATCTACGGGACTTTTTTGTTAAAAATTAATAAGGACACACACACACACACACACACACACACACACACACACACACACACACACACACACACACGCACGCACAAACACACACACACACACACACACAAACACACATACACTCATATAAGTTCAAAGAAAGGAAAGTTTATTTTATATTTTCTATTTCTCATGTTGTTTTTGAATCTGTTGTCAGTTCATTTCGTAATGGTTGTTTTATGCATATTTTTAAATGTTTTATTTTGTCTTTAATGTTTTTAATCTTTTTTTTGTATTTGCGATTTAATATTTATATAATATTTTTTAATTAAAAAAAAATATTTTATATTGATATAATATTTAATTACTTTGTACATAGCTTATAAGTATAAGTCAAGTAAATGGGGAACCTGCTACTTTGGACTCCCGCACAACACCTCAGGGAGGAGGGAGCGGCTGAAAAACAGCTCTGTATGAGATCTGTATCTCGTTACAGACAAAGCTGAGCCGTCTCCTTTTGTCTCAAATAAATATTATTCTTTTGTTTTAACGTGAATGTAACTGTGTGTTTTAGAGGCAATAAAATTTATTATTATTATTATTATTATTTATTATCTTGTCAGGAAGTAATTACGGAGACTGCACACTTCGCGATTTTGCATGGTGAACGCGCTTAAAAAGCCACGCCCACCATGCTTTCGTGGCAAGTACAGCCTCATTACCGACGATCTCAGATGATGCATCCTATGGGACGTCATGGTAGTGCGGACTTTTTTATCCAGGGCATTAAGTTCAGTCTGAGTCCACCTGAGTATGCCAAAGGTATACATGAGAACAGGCGTGATCCAACCGTTATATGCGTGTGTCTTATTTATACTGCACAAAAGGCTGTTAAGCACTTTGATCAGGAGTGCATAAAACACGTCGTAAATCGCGCACGTTATGTACGTGGTAGAGCCATGCTGCAGTTACATTAGTAGTATAGTTGTAGCACGAATGGGTCGGCTCGACCGGGGAAGGACCACGCTCTCACAGAATACCAGCGTCAAATAGTAGCTTAGTGCTGCTGTGTTTCGTATGGTGAGTGTAGAGACGCATCTGCATTTTGATTCGTAATCGAGGATAAATGTAGATGTCTATGGGCCACAGCAACCACTTACCATCAGGTGGACTGTGTGCTCGTTTGTCATCCTATCCTATAAAGAAAACTGACTGTTCCATACCCGTCTTATCGATACCGATGTTCTGTGACATACCCAGGTATCAATATGTTTCCGTCTCGGATAGGGTCTTTAAGTTAATGGGCATAGATAAGTCTATGCCTCCAGAATTAGCAACTGCTTCCCCTTTCAACATGGAGGTACCGAAGACCCTTTTTATTGACATCTTAATCCTCAGGGGTCTCTTCATTTGAGTATAAATTTAGAATTTCTATGGGAAACAGCATCCACTGATCATCAGGTGGACTGCGTACTTGTTTCTCACCCTTATTTTATAAAAAAACATATTGTGTTACACACTGTAACGCTCCCCCCCCTCTATATAAAATAAAAATTTTATAATATTAATAATATCCCCTTTTCAATAACATTATATATGTGACCGGGATTAATAAAATATGTTTTGATCTTTCTAAGTGATCTTTCAAAAAGGTTTATTAATAGGCCGTTTTTAATAATTTGGCGTGATCGTCTTAGTTAGGACCCTTATTTACGTTGTGTTTGTTTAGTAACTTAGTTCTTTTAGGTGTCTTTTGGAAGAATGAATATTCACTAGGGCAATTGAAAGCTGTTGGTAGTGCCTTATAAGCTAAGTGAACCCCGTTCACGAAGACAGGGCTCGAAAAAGGTTAAGAACATAAAACGTCCGTATTCCACTTGTTTCAGGTTTACATTATTTATTTATTATTATTTATCCCTTCCCGCTTGGAAAAGGCTCACAATATATTTATACAAAATACCCGATACAAGGGCTTCGCTCTCTTACATTTACTTTAAAAAAAATGTAGGGGAGGTACACGGCCCCACACACGCCGTGCACGGTGAGTGCCAACCATTTTGATGCACTCCCCCCGAAGGGAACGCTAATTCGGGAACTGGACCGTAGTCCACAGCAAAATAACTGGCGAACCAGTAAAAGAGGCTTGGCCCCTTGTTAGTGCGTAAGCACAAACATCGACCGAAGTCGCGCATGTCAATGCGTGTAAACGCCATACAGAATACGAACGAATCCAGCCACAGTGAATGTACGTCACACGGTTTAGGCAAATAGGCACACTGGCCGTAAACCCTCCGTGAGCGCCACCACCTGCCAGACCGCCGCTCCTGCAGACGTGATGTAAGTGTATGGCATTACCACCAATTGCATGATCAGCACGGCTACTAGCCGCAGAGCGTGTCATGAGACTCCTGCTCACCTCAAGGGAATGGGGTCCCACGTTGTGCGGCTTTCTCTACCACCCGCATGAGGTCGACACATATGCTCCACCAACCAATACAACGGCAGATATAGCCAAAAGGCAGTTATAAGATAAGAGTAATAATTCGCCATCAGAAAGGGTTTGTGTCACTGACGTTGAGTAAATGCATTTTCGATCATGTTTGTCTCACCCACCAACAAGTTGCCTTCAATCATTCAAAGGTGGGAAAGTTACAGAGATATAATATTATGTTGTTATATAAAACATCGTGGAGGGCAAACAGTCTGCAGCCCCGCAATGAAGGGACCCGACTTGGGCAAAGCTACTTAGGTGTGAGTCAAACCAAGACGCAGAGAGCGCCATTGAGAATAGCGTCCCACCAAACAACCATCGCAAAGACGCAATGCTGCAGAACGCAACAAGCATCAATTCGACTATCGTCGGGCTTACACCATTCCAAGCTCCCCCATACATCCCAGCAGACATCACCACCCGTATACCTCCATCGACCAGAACCACAGAGAGCGTCGAATCAGGCGCAGCACACCCGTAGATCCATCACAAGACGCAATACCGCCAGTAGCAGTAAGCATCAATGCAACTATCATACGGATGGCGCCCCCTCACAACACACCCAACATGATCCCTATCGACTTTGGTAACAAAGTTGGTATTGTTGTTATATAAAAAATATCACTAACGTATCATAGTAGCACGCTACTAAGACGCCAGTGGACAAAACTTCACGTATCATAGCGCTAATGCACTAAGACATGAAGTTGAGTATGCCTGTTACACTTAAAAGTGCTACCAAACACACTCATCATCCCAATCCGAAATATAGACGACGCTTCGCTATGCGCTACTACGCCGCCCACAAACGGTATGGGTGTGCGATGTCCACGGGAAAGCCGTATTGCTACAACAAACCCGCTTACCACCGGCACTAAGATTGTTGTTATATAAAACTGCACCAACGTATCATAGTAGCACGCTACTAAGACGCCAGTGGACAAAACTTCACGTATCATAGCGCTAATGCACTAAAACATGAAGTTGAGTATGCCTGTTACACTTAAAAGTGCTACCAAACACACTCATCATCCCAATCCGAAATATAGACGACGCTTCGCTATGCGCTACTACGCCGCCCACAAACGGTATGGGTGTGCGATGTCCACGGGAAAGCCGTATTGCTACAACAAACCCGCTACCACCGACACTAAGATGATATGTCTAGGACACATCGGTTAGCGAGTCCAAGTTTACCTCGGACCAATTGCTCGTGAAGCAGCACACACGCCACCATAATATTCCTTTTCAAGTCCCTAATAAGGACTAGTCATTTTGCTACAGCACTAGGAGCAGTCAGTCACCCGACCACCCCATACAATGCTTATGCATCAAGGAGACCTCCTATAATATTGCTTTTGTATCATAGACCTTACTTTCATAAGTCATTCATATATAGGATTCGAACCCACGACCCTACTATTGTAATGCATATTAATCATAGAGACCTTCTATAGTATTGCTTTTGAATCATAGACCTTACTTTCATAAGTCATTCCTATATAGGATTCGAACCCACGACCCTACTATTGTAATGCATATTAATCATAGAGACCTTCTATAGTATTGCTTTTGAATCATAGACCTTACTTTCATAAGTCATTCCTATATAGGATTCGAACCCACGACCCTACTATTGTAATGCATATTAATTACAGAGACCTTCTATAGTATTGCTTTTGAATCATAGACCTCACTTTCATAAGTCATTCATATATAG
Source organism: Parnassius smintheus behrii (assembly GCA_036936625.1). Lineage (NCBI taxonomy): Eukaryota > Metazoa > Arthropoda > Insecta > Lepidoptera > Papilionidae > Parnassius > Parnassius smintheus. The sequence goes on along the minus strand of JAUPFT010000005.1, from coordinate 19,593,776 downwards.
GGTTCGAACCCACGACCCTACTATTGTAATGCAAATTCATCACGGAGACCTTCTATAGTATTGCTTTTGAATCATAGACCTTACTTTCATAAGTCATTCATATATAGGGTTCGAACCCACGACCCTACTATTGTAATGCAAATTCATCATGGAGACCTTCTATAGTATTGCTTTTGTATCATTGAGTTTAATATCATAAGTCCCTAATATAGGACTAGTCATTATGCTACAGTACTTCAGGCAGTCAGGCTCCCGACCACCCCATATATATGTACAACTGCAGGTATGTATCTCCGGCACCTCATCCATACAAGACGTCTATACGTGAACACCTTCCATAACTTAGTAAAATTTTCTTTAATACATGAACTCGTTCAACAACTTAGAAAATTTCATCTATACGTGAACTCCTTCCACAACTTAGAAAAATTTTCTTTTATACACGAACACCTCCCATGACTTAAACAATTTTTAACAAATTTTCTAATTATCTTATAAACGTTATTTAACTTAATTTCATATTATTTTTTGACTTGTATTTCTATTATTTATCTTATTTTAAATATTTTTACAAGTTTTTATAATAAATTTACTTATTACGAGAAACAATAATTTTGCCTTCAATTTGCTATGTTATTGGGATAATGTCTGAAATATATATTAACTTTATGTTTATTAATTTAACTTATTGCTTAATATATATCTTTTAAAACTATTTTGACGCCCCTTTATATTGAATTTAATTATTAATAATAGTATTGAGCCGTCACAACACGAACCAATAAGTTTCATTACACACAATGTCATGCTGTGTTCAGCATTGAACTTGTGGTGGGGTGCTTGAATGACGATCCTAAAATGTTTGTTTGTTGCAGAGGGAGCGGCGTCCCCCGGCATGAGGTCGGGGGAGGCGGGCGAGGGTTCGGAGCTGGCGGAGTTCGGTGCACGCTGGCCGCCTCCCTACTCGCAGGGCTACGGCTGGGCGCGCTCCGCGACCCCGCAGCACCCGCCCGCGCACCACCTCGCGCGCCACTCGCGCTCCCAGCAGGTATTACCTTGAATCAGCAGATGGGAGAGACCACCTAGCCCTAGTAGGTAAAGCTCTAAGGAATTGTTCGGATTAATACTATCTGCCAAATTTCATCAACGCACATCGCAACAGTACTAAAGTCACCATCTACATCATCTGGATGCTTGGCGGTTCACTACTGTGCGATTTACTAAGAGTAGAAATAGAAATAGAAATAGAAACTTTTTTATTCAATGTAGATTATAAAAATACTTATTGAAAGTCATTTTTTTAATTTACCACTGGTTCGCAAAAAAACCTCTGTCCTGGGAAGAACCAGCAAGAAACCCAGCGGGACTATTTTTTTTAATAATAATAATTATTGTTAATGAGTTTTCTTTCTCATATCACATCACATCATTATCCACATCGGAATTGTTTACCACAAGCGATTTTTCCGGACCGTCAAAAAACGAGCTTACTCCTTTTTAAAAGGCCGGCAACGCACCTTCAATTCCACTGGTATTGCAGTTGTTCATGGGCGGCGATCGATACTTACCACCAGTTGAGCCGCATGCTCGTTTGCCCCCTCTTCTACAAAAAAAAATCGAATATGAGACATCTTAAATCTCAACGTTGTCGTGTGGTTCTTTTATGTAACTCTCTCCCACTTAATGAATGACTGTACAATTCGGCGTTTCACCGGTGTACTAGGAGAGCTCCACAAATTTACCCCACCTTCAGAACACCGGTCATTGACGTTGAATACGCCAATTTGTGGTGCGATTGATGTTGAGATAGCTAATTACATGATATTTCTATGAATTTACACTGTATAATAAATTCCATAATATAAAAGTTCATACAACCAACTCATTCATCTCCACTCATGCCCCGCAGTGGCCCGTATTATACGGTACATGATAACTCAAATAAAATCTGTGATAGATTTGGGAGCAGATTATGCTATACTTAATATTTTTTTAAAGTGACTGCTGGCGCCGATAGACAGCACATTTATCAAACTAAAATGCCAAACGGACTTATATTCCACCTGATGGTAAGTAATTATTGCAACCTATGTTCACTTGCAGCCAACTTCTAACAAAGAAAACTGCATGTGCATTATCATCTCTGAGGACTAAGGTGGAATGCCTCAGAGCCTGTAATTATCGTTTAGACCGAAACACCGGCGGAAATGGCGGAAATAATATTGAGCGTGGTTCCGACCCGGACGGATTCTTGGGATAGAAAGGAGTTCTGCTATCTAGAAAAATGTACAGCCAGTATAAATATCATAGAATACTTATAATACACAATAGAATGGCTGTCAACCTTATTTTGTACGAGGATAAGCGTCGCCGGGAGCACACATACAAGCAATTACGTCGTATTATCACTACTACAAACCCGATTCGATGTGTAGACAGACTGATTTTAATAAATATTTATTTGTAAATAGCGTGCAATTTGGCATTTTCTAAATAATTTGCATGGGAAATTTGGAAACGATTGTAACGTCTCGTGTTGACATTTATACGTGTGAATTGACGTGTTAGTGAAATTTTAGTGGCTACACGGGCTCCGCCCACTCCTCCGTTCTATTATGTATGTATTATAGTATTCTATGATAAATATAGTTTGTGAGGTAGTCAGTTCACCTTAGCCTACACGAGTAACAAATGTCCAAGCACCGCAGTAATTTACCATCAGATGGACGTTTGAGTATCCCTCTGCCAAATTTTGAAAACCGATACACTCATGGAATTATCTCGTCTATCGTTTGTCTGTCACAGATATTTTATATACATGATTGAAATTTGGTCTAGTTATAAAATGGGGTTACCCAAAAACAGATGTAATGTGAAATGTTTGAACTTTCGACTTAAGTTTTGGGATAAAAAGGGAGTTGAAATTTTTTTTTGAGGCTGTTGGTAGTACCATTTAAAAAAATGTAGACCATACTCTTAGCCACTCTACATTCCTCAATGTAGAGTAGCTAAGCCGTCTATTATTCCTTCAAGTTATAAAAATATAGTAAACCCCTTACCTTCTTATCTCAACGATACGCTTAAAAAATATTTGTCTTATTTGCTCTTTACGACGCTTGGGTTTAACCTATCTGAAATTGGTGACTACCTAAATTACTGGTAATGCTTATCCATATTATATAAGTGAAAGTACAACCATTTTTATGGATTTAGGCCTTGTTTAAGTTTCAGATCACACATATCTCAGAATTCACATGAAAAGAAAAAAAATTTTAAACCCCAAATGGGGATGTTACTTTAAAACATGTTGGATATAATCAGCGGTTGCAGGACAACCGGCACACGAGCTATGAGGCTGAGGATGCCAGGGCGCGTGCGCGCGGCGGCGTGTACTACTCACCACCAGGGACGTCTTACACCATTGTAGAACGGCCGGCGTCGTCGCACGGTCACCACGCGCCCTACTCACATCACCACTATCCGGGAAAGCTCTCGCGCGCACCATATTTAGGTTCTTCCACAATTGCAAACAGCGCAGGTATAATATTAAAACTTGTTTTCTTTTTATAATCGCCTTCAAATGCATTAGAAGTAATATTTATATTTTATAATAATGTCCCTCTGACTAAGTTTCGTTCATGGCCAACATCCTCAACGCAGACTAGCCACCTGTGCAGAACAGTGTTATAGTGCCAGAGTATATGCGCAAACACAGATGCACCCTCTATTCTCTCTCTCTCATTACCGGATGGTACGGTAGCCCTACACGACCGGAGAGAGATACGGCGCAGAACCAACAGCTTTACGTGCTTTCCGAGGCACGGGGGAATAATATCGCCAATTTCCTGAATCCATGCTGTTACTGACAATTTTTTGACAAAAAACGTAATAACTGAGATTCGAACCCGGAACCTCTTGATCAGCAACCGTGGGTACGGCCACTAAACAAGCGAGGTAGGTAATATATATTATATAGACAGTTTCCGTGCCAATAGCCCTGTTAATTAAATTCACTTTAAATATGCGGCGTATCGAAATAACCTAAGTTAAAGCAACGTTTATTTCCATAAGTACAGATAACCCTTAGAAGCGGTTTGTTTCGTTTTAATTTGACGAACAACCAACAAACGATAATTAAAAATAATATGAGCCAATTTAATATAATTGAAATATAATAATAATAGTATATAGCAAGTAACCCTTACCTATAAAAACCCTTATACTATAAAAAAGTAACAGTTGCCGCGTGTGTGGCAGCGTAAGAAAATCCACTGCCGCATGTCGTCCCGTGGGCTTCCTAGAAGGCGGCAGAGGGAATCTGTAACAGGAAATGGACTGCAGCATCGTTCTGATGACAACCTCCAAATAATAAAAAACGGCTAGGATTTGCAACTATAGAAGAAATCACCCCTGTGTGGCAATCTACTGCGGAGGCCTATATTCAGCAATCGACCTTTGATAGACTGCAATAATGATGATGATGATGATGATATAGGGTTTATGTTGAGTTCGTGTTCAATAAATAACACGCTTCACTTTTATTATATCGATTCCAAACTTATTGTATGTTGTCTTTTTAGTTACAAGTTACAACATTATGACTAAAGCTTTGTCTAAGCTTTAAGCTAAAAAGGCTGTGTGCTAGTTACGAATGTATGTAGAAACATTTTCTTTTAGCTGACTTATAAAAGGAGGTGGTTCCCAATCACACGAAATTTTCGTTAATCCATTTCCTACCGTCAGTAAATGCCAGAAAAATATTATCAAAAGTGCGCGACGGTTAAGGCAAATCCTCTTAACAACGGGACATATATATCTGTAGATATTTACGGGCTAATAATAATAATAAGGAACAAAACACAGTAAAAACTAAACGATTTTTTTCATTTGTGCCGGCCGAAGGTCGTACCGCTAGCGTTTAGCTACCGCTCCCACAATAATTTTTGTAATGAAAGTGTTAACTGAAATTTTAAACACTGATTTACCACGTGCTCTTCGGTGAAGGAAAACTTCGTAAGGAAACGTGTATGTCTGTTAAATTAGAAAAAAATCGAGGACATTTGTAGTCCGCCAACATACATTGGGGCAGCACGACGGACACTTCTTGGCTCTAAAAGTACTGCCAGAAATTAGATGAGGCCTGTGCCCAGTAGTGGGACGTATATATTGGCTGCAACTAGTATTTAGCTTTAATTTTTTACTTACATTTTCGTATTTTATGCATACTTGTATGCATAAAATACGAAAATGTAATTCTTATTCAGTTTAATCTTTCCTTTCTTTTTTAAACGTTACCGCCCCCCCCCCCCACTAGAATTTCTCCTGTATCGTGGAGGCAGTTTACAAACATAAATTGCACAAGGACAAACATCTGGACCCGGAAAAATTATTTCTAGGCCATACAAATACTTGTTCCGTGCGAGTTTCGAATCCGCGGCCCCAGCGCTATAACTCATTGATAGCGCCACGGAGCCGTTCGGTAAAGGAAAATCAAATGACAGTTTCAAGTTATTGAAAGTTTACCATAGCTCGATAAGTAATTTGAAACTTTAGAAGTTAGATTGCGAAATGAAGTCAAAATATTTTCTGTAACTTGAAACTCTGCAGACAAATCGACGCAATTTGCGGTCGGCTTGTTTGTAAATCGGCGGATATAAAATATAGGCAAATTTTTATGGCATTACGAGCGACAAACTGGCACGTAGTCTAACTAATGTTAAATGGATACTGCAGTCCAAACACACCTTAATCCATCATTGATTAAAAATGCACCTGCTTTGTTACAGCTATGGAATTCTTAGTCCTCGTAACCAGATAGGTGCAGAATTGCTTGGTTGCCAACCAACCTGCTGCAATATCCTTTCTTCAAGGCAATCTATTATTTCTATATTCAGCAATTAACTTTGATAGGGTGGAATGATGATGATCATGAATTAGACAAAAAAGTTCTAAATATGTGGTGACACCGTGGCTGCAACACGCGTGTGTCGGCTAGATTATGAAAGGACAATCGCACAATTAACGTATAATAGAGTAATATTGGTGCTGTGGTTCGTATAGTGAGTGACGAAATTTGGAGACCGTTTCGCAGTTAACGAAGCACTTGCTAGGTGATGGCACTGTTTCTCTGCCTAGTTGTTTGTTTGCAAAACAGCAGCGAGTGCACGAATTTGCTCCGGCTTGAAGGATGTAGAAATAATTACGGACATTTCATTTCATCTTAGTCCGCAGAGGTCGTAATTCAAATGTAGCCTTCTTTTTTTCTTTTCTTTTTTGAAGTTAGTTGCAGGTATTCGTACGTGCGGCAGTAGCCACTCAAGTGGGCTTTACGTTAATTTGTCATTTTAATTTATTTAAAAAAAAAGGTGTTTGTCCTCAGGAGTGACGCTTAGTAAAGGAAAGATGTAAACATCCATGAGACACAGCACCCACTTACTATTAGGTTGGCTACGCGCTCGGTTACCATTACTTTCTGAATAAAAAATAAGGAGCGCTTTTTATCTTAAATTTATATTACAATAGATGCCAATGAAGGCCTATTAATAAGGTTTATCTACGACTTTTTTCCATCAGGGCTTCGATGGAACGAGGTTAAAAATATAAAAGTGCATAAAAGTTTCTTTCTAAAGTATTAGTTATATTTAAGTTATATTTAACTACATTGAAATGGGTACATAAACCAAACTATAAAGATTCTTAAAGTAAAAAGAGAGTTGCAATGCAAAAAATTAAAGAGCAACTATTGTGGCACTATTTTGTGTGTAAAGGCTTAAACATTAGAAACCAAAAACTTTTATTTAAATTCCACATTTTTTCTTAGCGTGATATTGTGTAAAAAATAAATTCACTGTAGCCCGGTAAATTATTTATTAGTAATAACGGCGCAACTACAACATCCTTATAGGCCCCTCGAGAATAGTTAGAATCTTTATTTTATGAGAGATAGATTAGAATGTTTATTTTATGAGGGAATTTTTTTTCAAATTCAAGGAAACATTTAGTATTAGGTGAAGGTAATGGTTTAGATTCATAATTGGACTCGGTAGGTGGCGCTTGAAGTCGAGATCCAGAAATCACCCGTGCGAAGCCGGGGGGGGGGGGTGTCTAGAGCTTTTATAAAGCATATGTTCATGCACGTGTAAGTTCTTAAATTTACTAAAATAAAAATTCATTCAAAAATTGTACAAAATAAATTTATTGTAAATTGAAACATGTTTAAAAAAAGGCCTGTTGGGTTTCTTGCTGGTTCTTCACAGGGCAGAGGTTTTTGAAAAAATAAATAATAGCTAAATAAAAAAATGACTTTCAATCAGTATTACACAATAATCTATATTGATTAAAAAATCATTCCTTTCATTTCAATTAGCTTATTTTTGGACAAGCGCTTCCTTCCAAGTATGTTAGGGCTGAATCTGAATGACAGGATAACAAATTGTGTGATAAGAGAAGAGTGTGGTTTGCAAGATGATGTTGTGACCAGGATTAAGAAAGGAATGCTTCGGTGGTTTGGTCATGTGGAAAGAATGAACGAGGAAAGAGTGACAAAGAAAATTTATGTTGCAGAAGTGAATGGCAGAGTCGGAAAGGGACGTCCTAGGCGAAAATTTATCCACCAAATTGGCGATTTATTGGAAACGGGCCAAATTAGGAGTACCCTTAATTGACGAGCATGTATGCGTAGGTGTATGGATGTGAAGGAGGCGAGAGAGGTGTGTCAGGATCGTGCCAAATGGAAGTCTGTAGTCTCTGCCTACCCCTCTGGGTGACAGGCGTGAGTGTTTATGTATGTATGTATGTAAGCGCTTCCTGTAATGCAACTAGTAAAATATGTTATAAATATGTAATAAAGTTACTCCAAGTTGACCGCCGCGTTGGTCTAGTCTTCTTAAGCACGATACTGACCATAGGGGATCGAGGGGAAATTATGATGTTTCTGGTATTTACATTTACAATTCGTAAAAAAATTTTTTTTTATATCATACGGTGACAAACGAGCACACAGTCCACCTGATGGTAAGTGGTAGCTGTGGCCTATAGACATCTACATTTATCCTCGATTACGAATCAAAATGCAGATGCTTTGTCACCCGTGAGGACTAAGATAAACTGCCTCGTTTCTAATAAAAGGGATCTCCGGTTCTCTACACCCATCATACGAAACACAGCAGCTTTATGCTGCTATTTTACCCCGGTATTCTGTGAGAGCGTGGTCCTTCCCTGGTCGAGCCGACCCATTAGTGCTACAACTATACGACTAACATAACTGCAGTATGGCTCTACCACGTATATATTATATACTTAAGCATCTCAAATTAAGATGAATTTGAATTGTTGCGAATTGGAAACTATTTTATAACAAAGTAAAGAAATATTATTTTTGCATTATTGCTCAAGTCGTTTCTACAGTTGACAAAGAGAAAGAATGGGAGTGCTACGAAAATTACGTGTACTATTTCTTCTAGTGCCAAACTTATTTACACGAGATAAGCCCTATTTTCACTGATTGTGACTCTGTCGACCGACTTATGGCGGCAAATCTATCAATAACATGGTGAACACAAATTTCATTGAGTAATGTCACCAGTATCAAGGTCTCGCAGTCGAATTCATTAAATCGGCTACCACGCGTCGTGTTTATCTGCAAATACTTCAAGAGATCCGTCGTTTGACGTTAGCTTGAAAAAGGCATGAAGCTCTTGTGACTTCAACAAGCATCTTAAAAGCTTTGATAAGTATTTGATTGAAAAAGGCGGGTAAAAAAGAAAATGATTAATATTGAAAACATATTAAAATATTAGCTGCTAGTGATCCGCCCCAGTTTCGCTTGGGAAGGATTAATTAATGTGGCGTTCTTTAGATTTAAGATGATCAAAGACTTGTTTCAAGAAAAAAATCTTATTTTTCATTCAAAATAAATTCTAGATCCCTTTCGGCATTGCCCTTTATCTGTTCATAAAGTTTCATCACAATTGGTGCAGCCATTCCGAAGCTTAGCCCGGACAGACAGACAGATATACAGACAGACCAAAATTTTATATATGATGATTTCTTTTAATTACGCGAATACTACACATTTTAATAAAACTACTTTTTAAGAATTTTATAGCGTATATTAACTTATTTAAGGTCCCGACGTTTCGAGCACTTTACGCACCCATGGTCACGGGGGGACTGAGGTGTTCGACGTCCCAATGGAATTTTAATCTGAAGGTAGCTGTGGTTAACGTGACCATGGGTGCTGTAAAGTGCTCGAAACGTCGGGAATATAAAATAAGTTAATATACGCGATAAAATCTGTAAAATCTAGTTTTATTTAAATGGTTATAATGGTATATATATATATATATATATATATATATATATATATATATATATATATATATATATATATATATATATATATATATATATATATATATCTCTGAATAGTATGCTCATAACCCTCTGAGCTTAACAGAAGCCTCATGTGTGACTTTATATATTCTCTTCATCATAGTTTTGTACGTGGTAGAGTCACGATGCAGCTATATTACGGTTGTAGCACGAATGGGTCGGCTCGCCCGGGGAAGGACCACGCTCTCACAGTATACCAGCTTAAAATAGCAACATAATACAGCTGTGTTTCGTATGGTGAGTGTAGAGAACCAGAGACCCTTTTTACTGGAAACGAGACATGGACTGGAAACCCGCCCCCAAGGGTAGGATGCAAAAAAGATCGCATCGTGTCCCAGTCTGCTGACCTATAATACCAAACACGGCGGCAACCTGCAGTACGCAACTGCGATGGAGCGTGAGTGGCACCGTAATCCGGATCTGACAATGGTCTGAGGAGCCATGAGGGACATCGAAGGAGACCTGATATCCGTCCTGATGAGAGATCAGCAGAAGGTCCAACAGGGAAGGTACATCAGGAATCCTCGTAGGCAAGGTAACCAGTTGTGTCAGACCATATGCCAAAGCAAAGGTCATAAACAGATCTATCCGCATGATCGGTTAAACGAGAATAAAGCCATTCAACGTGGTGGGCGATAACTTACCATCAGTTGGACTTTATGCTCGTTTGCCACCCTTATTATTCATAAAAAATCAGCACTATCGTCTAAAGTTTACTGCTAGACATGGGCCTCCTACATTGGAAGGAGAGTTTGCCTCAATCGTGACGATTGGCAAGCAAATTGACGATCGAATTATCAGTGGTTTAGCGTTTATTACACGCATATCTATCCATCCATTATAATAATGTCCTGCAAACTGATGTCGATCACGGCAGCCAGTGTCAATGGAGACTAGCCATCTGTGTAGAACAGGATTATTGTGCCTGAGTGACTGAGAATTTCGTAATAGAAAAACCCAATATATTACTTTGGCTCGGTCCGTGATTCGAAACAGAGACCTCATGAGTTTAAGACCACTATACCAACGAGGCAGTTCAATCCATCCGTTACAGCCTATAAATATTCATTGCTGAACATAGGCCTCCCCCAAAGTGTTGCTCTAAGGGGGGGATTTCGCCATAGTTGCGACACTTATATGTGGTAGAGCCATGCTGCAGTTATATTAGTAGTATATTGTGGCACGAATAGGTCGGCTCGACCGGGGAAGGATCACGCTCCCACAGAATACCAGCGTCAAATAGTAGCTTAACGTTGCTGTGTTTCGTGTGGTGAGTGTAGAGAACCGTATACTTTTTTTTACAGGAAACGAGGCATTCTATCTTAGTCCTCACGGATGAAAACGCACCTGCAATTTGATTCGTAATCGAGAATAGATGTAAATGTCTATATGCCATTAGCAACCACTTATCACCACGATCAGGTGGACTGTGTAACTGTTTGTCACCCTACTCTATAAAAAAAACTTTCAGGCGTGTTGACAACCGCAGTCCTATTGTTTCTCCTCTTTTAGTTTCCCTCTGTCACTGTCTGCGTAGGGTAGTGAGGTAGTGTGGATCCTGCACAGCAAATATGATTTATGTAAAATAGTAAATGTTTGAATTTCCATAATTCGATCATAAACATAAATATAAAAATAACGATATCTTTCGTATATAAATACTATATTTTCGACAGAAGGGAAACAATTCTCTCTACGACTGCTCATATCGTTGTTCTATTTGTTTCGGGACTCGAGGTCGTTCGGCATATATTTTATGTTTAGCCATAAAAACTTCAACAGCGTATACAAAATAGGTAATATGAAACGTTCGTACATTTTCCCGCAAAACTATTCCGTAAATATACAAACGGCTTATATTACCTTACCTTATCACCTAAATACATAATTAGCACGTAGATCTAGAACCGAAACAATTATTTGCAGGCTTTGTATAAATTGGAGGAGTCGTGGTTGGTTAGCGCTCGCTGTAAATTTCACAGTACGCGAGCAACCCGGGCTCGATCCCCGCCGGCACCAATGAAATTGTTGATTGAAATTTTAAGTGGTGATTTACCACGTGCTCAGCGGTAAAGGAAAACATTGTGAGGAAACCTGCATGCCTGAGAAATAAAAAAATTATTTCGAAGACATGTGAAGTTAGCCAACACGCATTGGGCAGCTATATAAGTACTAGATATATATAAGTAGTAGATACTATAGTGGTTTGGGGTTAAATTTTGGGCGTGTGTTTTATTTCATTTATTTTGCATTTATTTATTTTTGTTATATTTAATTTAATGTTTACTTTCTGCATTCCTTCTCCACATAAATAGCAACTACTTAGCACAAACTTAGTACAAACTTGAGACAAGAGTACTTACAACAACAAGTACTTAGTACAAACTTTATATGTATATATTTCACGTATATATGGATATAATATAGTGTTTAAAATGAGAAGAATTCTTTAAATTTACGACACAAAGAATATTACAACATAATAATGTTATGTATTAGGGGGTCATTGTAGAAGCGTGCTCGTCGCGACCCCTGCCAGCCCTTTTCAGGGCTGCAATTCTACACAGCTGCGCACCCATGCGAACGAGGGTTAGGGCGTCCCCCCAAGGCGACGCACACCAGCTCGTCCCCGTTGGTGTGGAATGCAGCGCGCAAAGCGGCGATGGGGACCGCCACCCGTCACGCTCAGCCCGACACGGCGGAAGGTGGAGGACGGAGTGCAGAGTTGGCACGTGGAATGTTAGAGGAGGCATGAGAGATAAGACGAATGAGTTGATCGAAATAATGAAAGAAAGAGAATTAGATGTCGTGTGTATGTCGGAGACCAAACGGAAAGGCAGTGGTATTGAAGAGCTCCCTGGCGGGACGTTAGCTATATGGTCCGGAGTCCCGGAAAGCGAGAACGCCTGCCAAGGAGTGGGAGTGCTGTTGTCGTCCCGGTTGGTCGATCTTATGACTGAATACAAAGTTGTGAACTCAAGACTTCTCTGGGTTCGCTTCAAAATGGGACTGACGAAGTTATTCCTTTTGGCTCTTTATGCGCCGGTAGCTTCGTCGTCCAGGGCTGAGCTGGAGGAGTTTTGGGAGAATGTAAGAGAAGTTCTAGATTTGGTTAAGGGAAACGAAAGAACTGTTGTATGTGGTGATTTGAATGGATGGGTAGGTATCGCTCGACCAGGATACGAGTCAGTGCTTGGAAAGTTTGGCGATAAAAGGGTTAATGATGCTGGCAAGCTTATACTGGCTGTATGCAAGGAAAAGGGTCTTCTTGTGACAAACACTATGTTTAATCACAGGAAGATCCATATGTACACTAGAGAAAGAAATAATGAGAGAAGTATGATTGATTTGTTCCTGGTGGATGACCGACTGCGAAAACAGGTGATGGATACACGAGTGTTCAGGGGTGCTGACCTGGGAACGGATCATTATCTAGTAATTACTAGATTTAGGGGTTTGTTCGCGGGTTGGCGCCACCGGACGGCAGTAACAGAACCACAGTCGGTCTGTCGCATCCGAAGCTGGAAGCTTCAGGAAGCGGATACTAGGGACAAATATCACACGAGGGTAGCCGAAAAGCTTGACACCATCGATGGCAGGAAAGAATGTGTGGAGAGAACATGGCAGAACCTTAGGGATGGAATGGTAAGTGCAGCGGAAGAAGTATGTGGTACGACAAAAAGAGGTAGTAGGAAAAGAAGAGATGCATGGTGGAATGATGAAGTGAAAGAAGCTGTAAAAAAGAAGAAAAAAGCATGGTTAGACTACTTGGCCTCTAGTAACGATGAGCATGCTATGAGAGAGAAGATGAAAGAAAGATATACGCTGCAGAAAGTTCATGCGAAAACATTGATTGAGGAAGTACGTGAAAGGTGTAGAATAGAAGCGGACGAGAGGTTGTCGCACAACTTTAGGGAAAACTCCAAACTCTTCTGGAAAGAGGTTGGAAGGTCCCGGAGTGGTGCGACAGCCTTAAGAATGAACAAAGTGCTTTCGAAAACCAATGACGTCCTCTCAGAAAAATCGGACGTCATGCAGCGATGGAGTGAATTTTATAGAGAATTGTATGCGTGTCATGATCTTAGTGAAGGATCCGGGGGTGACGCCGTGACTGGCACGCCAGACACGGACCTCGATGACACTGAGGTCATCAGCATGAAAGAGATTGAACGTGCGATTCGAAGTTTGAAATGTGGTAAGGCTGCGGGACTAGACAGAGTTACTGCTGAAATGGTCAAGTACGGTGGGCCTCGCGTCTGGGACAGCTTTCATCTGCTGTGCAATTTGTGCTGGCGGACGAGAGATGTCCCGGATGATTGGCGATCCGCGGTCATTGTGCCTTTATATAAAGGTAAAGGTTCACATTTTGACTGTGGGTGCTATCGGGCGATCAGCTTGACCAGTTTAGCAAGTAAAGTTTATTCGAAGATTTTGACACGCAGGATGCAAGAGAAATCGGAAAGATTCTTATGGGAGGCACAATGCAAGTTTAGACCTGGAAGAGGATGCACGGATCTAATGTTTTCTCTCCGCATGATCACGGAGAAGCTTCTGAGTGTTAACCAGAGGATTTTCTGTGCTTTTGTGGATCTGGAGAAAGCATTTGATAAGGTTATAAGGAAGAAAATGTGGGAACTGTTGCCGGGATATGGTGTGGATGGTCGATTGTTAAGGGCTGTGCAGTCACTTTACTATGACTGTAAAGCCTGTGTGCGGGTAGGGCATGACCTGTCACCCATGTTTAGCGTCCAAGCGGGCGTAAAACAGGGTTGTGTCATGTCTTCCTGGCTGTTCATACTGTATCTCGACAGCTGTTTACAGAAGCTGAAAGATAGCTGTTTGGGTGTGAAATTGGGTGACATAAAAGTTAATTGTCTGCTGTATGCTGATGATGCAGTGCTTATTGCACCATCAGAAGCAGAACTGCAGGCATTAGTCACGTGTATGAAAGAGGAATGTGAAATTAAAGGTCTCCGTTTGAATGCTAATAAAACTAAGGTTCTGGTATTTGAAAAGGACGAAGAGAGAACGAAATGTGAAATATGGGTAAATCAGGAATGTCTAGAACAGGTAAATGAAATTGTATACTTGGGGGATGTGTATACTTGGGGAGTGCTTTCAGCCGGGATGGAAGATGTGATTTAGATGGGGATAGGCGTGTCGCTGCCGGAAACAAAGTCAATGGTGCCCTGAATGCATTAGTAAAAAGGCAAGGCGTGGTGAAGAGTGCACGCCTTGCAATACATAACGCAGTGTTGGTACCGACTTTGTTATATGGCAGCGAAATCTGGGTATGCCAGAAGAAGCATAAAAGCAAGTTGAATGCAGTGGAGATGCAATCTCTTCGTAAAATGTGTGGCGTTACCATAGCCGACCGAAAGCGAAACGAAGAGATTCGCAATATGGCAGGATTGAAAGATGACCTTATCACAAAAATTGATAGGGGCGTACTCCAATGGTTTGGACACGTTGAACGAATGAGTGAAGACCGAATGGTGAAGAAAATATGTAGAGCGAAAGTAAATATTAAAAGGTGTCGAGGTAGACCGAGACTAACTTTCGAAGACCATGTGAGCAAATTGCTCGAAGAGGGGAGGGTCAAGAGTACTCGGATACCTAGACGTGCATGTATGAAGAAGTTAATGAACCTGAAAGAAGCGAAAGAGGTATGTAAGGATCGTGACACTTGGCGATCTGTTCTCTCTGGCTACCCCGTTAGGGATTGTGCGTGACGATAAGTAAGTAAGTAAGTAAGTAAGTATAATGTTATGTTCATTATTAAATCCTTGACAGTCTTATAGTACATTAACTAAGCGTTTAGCCGAAACAGCTGCGGGCCACAAACTCGAATAACACACAGATCAATTCATACAAAGTTTAAAAAAGTAAAGATAAAGTTACAGCCTATATACGTCCCACTGCTAGGCACATGCCTCCTCTCATTTCTGAGAGGGATTTAGGGCAAGGAGGTGTCCGCCGCGCTGCCCAATGCGTGTTGGCTAACTTTACATGTTTTGTGCTTTCCTAAGTAGCATGTCGTAACAAACCATTATGCTCTATATTTGTATTCCCCTATAAGTAAATTTTATTTTTCGTAAACAGTTTGTTTGGTAGTAAAGTTTTTGAGGGACACACTCGTACCAAGTAATATATTGTATTAATCTTTCGTTATCATCTAGATATCGATCGTGGGATTGAGATATCGATGGATATCGGGGGACTCGATATTGCCTTATTTTTAGAAATATGTACTAAATACTACAGTGGTTTGGGGTTAAATTTTGGGTGAAAGTTTTATTTTATTTATTTCATTTCATTTTAGTACAACAGTACAGTTAATTCTAACAAAGCCATCAATCTAAATATTGTCTCCAATAATAAACCTAAGAACTCGATCTTGGGATTGAGATATCGGTGGATATCAGGGGACTCGAAATTGCTTTATTTTTAGAAATAGGCACTAGATACTACCGAGCGACGAGCCGTGGTAGCTCAGACGGTTAGCGCTCGCTGTAAATTTCACAATACGCGAGCAAACCGGGTTCGATCCCCGCCGGCACCAATGAAATTGTTAATTGCAATTTTAAGTGCTGACTTACCACGTGCTCGACAGTGAAGGAAAACATCGTGAAGAAACCTGCATGTCTGAGAAATAAGAAAAAAAATATATTTCAAAGACATGTGAAAGTTCGGGCGTGTGTTTTATTTCATTTATTTTTTATTTATTTCTTTTTGTTTCAGTACAATTGTACAGTTAATTCAAACAAAGCCATCAATCTAAATATTGTCTCCAATAATAAACCTGTATCTCCAGTGTATGTGGTAATAGATAAAATTTCTGTATCTTATATAAATTCGAAATATATCAATTAATCAGGGTTTATTTTATTAAAATATATTACAATCATAAATTAACTTAAAATAATTAGTAAACTTTTCGTATTTTGGTGTGAAAATTTTTGTAGCCATGTTTAATGGAAAATCATTACATGAAGAATGCCTTATTTTAATTTACTTTAACCAAATTTATCTTAGTTTTTTATCAGTGACCTCTCTTCTGAAGGTCAAAGTGAAGTGCTGTTTTAGTAACGTACTCATAACAAATAGCTGCCGCACTGGGAGGACATTACAGGCTTTATATAAGAGGAATACGACGGGAATAAGATAGGGCGGAACGTTGCGATTTTCAATACAGCTTCTTTGATCGTGTTCCGCTAGCAAAGTATTTTTAAATTCGCCTCAATATAATGCGAAATACATTTGCTTTACTATCTTAATACAAGCAAAAGAATGAATCTTTTTAAAAACAAATTTTAGTTTACGGACTCTACCGCACAGCTGGTCTATGAGGTTTTTAAGTTTAAAAGTACAATCCAAAATTGCTTCAAAATGTTTCATAGTCTTGGTATTTAAAATAACTAAACAATAACATTTAAACTTTGCCAATGAGCACAATTGACGCAATGTACATAATTTTTCGAATTATAATATGCTGGTAAACTCAGAAATACTGCGCATAAAAAATTACAACAGGCTTGATATTTATCTACTCGTACTACCTCCTTCATCACGTGGTACGTAGTAGAGCCATGCTGTAGCTATAGTACGAATGGGTCCGTTCCACCGGAGTAGGACCACGCTCTCACAGAATACCAGCGTGAAATAACGGTTTAATGATGCTGTATTTCATATTGTGAGTGTAGAGAACACTTTTTAACGAAAACGAGACATTCCATCGTAATCCTCAAGAGTGACAAAGCATCTGCATTTTGATTCTTAATTGAGGATAAATGTAGAGGTCTATGAGCCACAGCATCCATTTACCATTATGTGGACTGAGTGACCGTTTATCACTCTCATTCTTTAAAAACAATCACCATTACCACCCGTCACAAGTCCACTACTAAGCCTCTTAAATGCGGATCCACCTTACACTCAGTATATTCCCTCTCGGCAGTCTAATGTATTATTCACACGAAACTTAGGTTTAATTAAATTGACGTTTAAAGTAATTGAGTCAACTCTATTAAGTTTTCTTTTAAACAGGCGCAACAAGCTTAAGGAACAGCACAAACCACTTAAGCGCAACAACTGGCAAGAAGCGGCCCATTTCCCCTGAACAGGTGCTCCGTCTGTTCGGGCAGGGAGGTGCTGCGGCGCTGGGCAAGGCGCTGCCGCCATCGCATCCACCAGCACCAGTGCCCGCTCCGCTACCGGCTAGGCGGCACTCACCTGCGAGCAGCCCCAGTAGCACAACGCATCATGTAAGTACGAGGGCGGCACTGAAAATTTCGAGAATCAAGGAAGTGACACAACGTTACTATTTAAAAATGTATTTATTGCTTTTCGAAGTATTCTCCGCGAAATTTGACACATTTTCCATACGATGGAACCAATCATTGAAGCAACCTTTCCATTCGGAAGTTGGGGTCTCCAAAATGGCCGTTTTGTAGGCGTCCACAGCTTCTTCAGGTGATGAAAATCACTGTCCACGCAATTTATTCTTTATTTTAGGGAAAGTATAGAAATCATTAGGGCTTAGGTCGTGGCTGTACGGTGGATGGTCTAATAATTCCATGTTTTCTTGCTCTAGAAACTCTTTTGTTCTGTGTGCGGTGTGAGAACTCAAATTGTGATGGAGGATGATGAGGCGGTTGTAGTTCTCTTTACGGAGTTCAGAAACGACCTGTGGCAAACAAATGCTAGCATACCATTCTGCATTAACCGTTCTTTGTCCCTCAAGAGGAATAGTCGTAACATAGCCGGTTTTGGAGACAAACGTGGCCACCATTTTTGTTGGCTTTAACTCATTTTCGAACACCCAAACTTTTTTTTTTGGTTTTTTGTTTCGGGTTCGTACGCATATATCCAGGATTCGTCACCTGATACGATGATGTATACAGCATTTGAGGATCCTGCGTGGAATCTTTCGAGAGTTCTGACACACCAAGTAACGCGAGCCGCTTTTTGCTATTCACAGAGCGAATGCGGTATCCATCGGGAAAACAACTTTTTTACACCTAATTGTTCATGTAAGATTATTTGTATTTGACTCATGCCAATGTCTTAAGTTGCCTGAATTTCGCGGTATGTCACATGTCGATCTTCCTCAATCAGCTTACGCACAGCATCAACGTTTTCTTGGGTGACTGCAGTTTTTGGACGACCTTGACGGGGATCATCACTGAGCTTGACACGTCCACGTTGAAATTCAGCAAACCAGCGATAAATTGTGTTTTTGGATGGGGCTTCATCATCAAATGCAAAAATCATCCGGTCAACACACTGTTTTTGTGTTAAACCACTTCGAAAGTCATAATAAATCATCGCTCTTGAATTTTCTCGAGTCAATTCCATTTTCTCAACGACTAATCAAGTTTGACAAAACCTTGTGACAAGACCGAGAATCTTTTTTTAAATAAATAAATGGTATTCGATTTTTAAAACCAAGGAGTTTTCAATTAAAAAGATTTTAATATGACAGGAACAGTGGAAATATACCATTCTCGATACTTTTAGTGCAGCCTATATACTCCTTATGTCTTTCCATAATAAACGTAATATAATAAACGTTAAGTCAAGATACGGCCCACATACGTCCCATTACTGGGTACAACACTCGTCTTATTTCTAAGAGGTTTATGGAGAGGCGGATTTCACACGGCCTCATATTTTTTTTAATTCCTCAAACAATTTTAGGTTTCTCATGATATTTTGCTTTACCGCAATTTCATTGTTGCCGACCGGAATCGAATTGCTATTTTATGCCGAAATTCTGTGATAACATGGTTCTTCGTTCATCGATCCGATTAATTCACGCGTAATACCAAAAGTAATAATGATCGCTTGACCCATTTTACAAATATGGACTGCCTCGTTGGTCTAGTGGTTGTAGTAATGCGACTGCCGATCATGAGGTCCTGGGTTCGAATCCCGGGTCGGGCCAAAAAATTAATTATTGACTTTTTCCGTCAAGAAATTCTCAGTAGTTGCCCGGAGTCAGGAAGTTGGCGGTGCATTGGAAAGCACGTAAAGCCGTTGGTTCTGCGCTTTATCTCTCTCCGGTCGTGTCGGTTTACCGTCCCATCGGATTATGAGAGTAAGAGTGAGGGAATAGAGAGTGCACCTGTGCTTGCGCATACACTTGGGCACCATAATATTGTCCTGCGCCGATGGCTAGTCTCCGTTGAGGCAGGCCGCCGTGGCCGAAATTCGGTCTGGAGGACATTATTATTATAAATATGAATGATAAATTTTGAAATAGTATAGGTACTCGTACCCACCAGTACTGTAAGATTTTTTATCAGTCCTTTTAATCCATGGCTTGATATATCTTTACAAAAATGTTATAAACATAAGGTTTATGTTGGGCTCATACATACTATGATGTACGAAACGGTGCACACACTAATTTTTAGGGTTCCGTAGTTAAACAACAAGGAACCCCTATAGTTTCGCCATGACCGTCCACGGGGCATTCCGTGGTTTTACTCTGAGAACCTATAGATACTACAAAGCTGTAATTCGGCATAGTTATAGATATTAATTACGCCTACAAACTGTGAAATAAAATGTGCAAAAAACATTTTTATTTTGGGGACTTCTCTCACATGTGTTTCTCTGTTTCATCGTATGGGGTGTCGTTGGATAGGCATTTAAAAAGTGTTGTTCCACACCACAACACTTTTTCGATTCAGGGGTCCGTTTGTAAAATAATTAGCTTTGTTTTTTTATTAGAGTCGTATCCTCCTCTACTAACACCGCTGTTGTTAAAAATGCTAAAAGTAAACACAATAGTATTATATATAAAGAAGTTAAAAGTGTAAACTATCGTAGCTGAGTAGGTTTAACCCTTCAACTTCCATAAAAATCCCATGCAGTCGCATGCGTCCGGCAAATCCTGAGCGGTCGCATGCTACCGCACCCACCCACAGCACTTTCAACTATTAAGACTTATATTTAGAGACTACTAAATATAAGTCTTAATGGTTACTGTAAAGACCCGTGGTAGCTCAGATGGTTAGCGCTCGCTGTAAATTTCACAGTACGCGAGCAAACCGGGTTCGATCCCCGCCGGCACCAATGAAATTGCTCGGCGGTGAAGGAAAACATCGTGAGGAAACCTGCATGTCTGAGGAATAAGAAAAAAAAATATTTCGAAGACATGTGAAGTTCGCCAACACGCATTGGGGCAGCGCGGCGGACACTTCCTTGCCCTAAAACCCTCTCAGAAATGAGAGGGTAAAACCCTCTCAGAAATGAGAGGGTTTTAGGGCAAGGAGGCCTGTGCCTCCTCCGTGTGAGAGTGGGACGTATATAGGCTGTAACTTTACCTTACTTTACTTTTAGAGACTACTTTTCTATAAATAAGTTTAGCATTATAAAATCTGTACAAAATTCTCTACACTGTCGGGTTTTACTTCATTACAAAAATATTTTATTGTATTTCGATAACAAAAAAAAATACATATTAAGAAGATAGATGACGAAAAGTCAACACAATAACATTCACACGAAAACGGCGTACGAAATGAACGTAGATTATAAATAAATATCCATAGATTAAGTGACTTTTATTCCGCTAGAGGATAGAAAATTTCATATTGATTCTATAATGCCAAACTTCTTCATAGAAAAGTAGTCTCTAAACATAGTATTTATGGGTTGAAGTGCTGTGGGTGAGTGCGGTCATATTTGACGGAATATCGAAGTGTCAAATTTGCACGCTTACCGTCTGAGAGGTTAACAAGTTAACGAGCAATGAACTCTCCTGTTTAATCCCTCTTTGTCGTCTTATCTCTTACGATACCCATGTGATAGTAGAATTCCTTACGCCACGCCGCCACAACATGGTGAGGATGTATGAATGGAGGATGTATGTAGAGGATGTGTAATGAAGTAGCGCGGTGAACTTTTAACGCTTCTTTCTAACCTCGTCTTAGTGTGCCCAGCAATGGGACGTTTGTTATGCTGTTTTTTTTTACGAACAGACTAGTCTGGTAACTTTACCAATGGAAGTTAACTTTGCCATCAGCGATGTACAGGTACAAAATTACGATTAATGCGGATAACTTAACCTTTTTTCGAGATATGCCATTTTCGGGTGGTAATTTAATAACTAATTGACATGAATTGACAGCATTGTTTTCGATATGCCTACATGGAAGTAATTTTTGGTTTTTTATTTTAACGTGGAATTGTGCCGGCGCGGCGATTTAACGTCCTTGTTCAATGCTCCTGAACTTTTGTTGATTTTGTTTGAAATACTGAATGTAGGTTTTTCTATAACTTTGTAGTGACGTAATAATAATGATTAGGAAATGTAATGCATGTAATTCGTTTTTAACATGGTGGTCCTAACATTTTGGTCTATAAAACGGACTTGGAAAATTTACCATACTAGTGATGCCACGGTGTGACGATTACTTTGCCATGTTTTGTTACAACCAAGAGTTGTAACAATCGGTTGTATGGTTTCAAAGTATGTAACGGATATTGGTAGAAACATTTTTTTTGTATCGAAAGATTTAAGCTTCTTATTGCACCAATTTGACTATTAATTTTAGAAGAGAGTATTTTTGTTTGATATATTTTTGACTTTTTTCTAAGAAATTATTATAAATAGATTTAAATAATAAAATTAAGTACTTAAAAATTTTGACAACCCTGACACACATTTTCAATTTTGTACAAAAAATTGAAAATGGGGTAGGCAACTTTGCCACAAGCGTTAATTTTGCTATTTGCAGCACAATTAAAGGAACAAAGCGTAACTAGTTTGAGTGTTTTGTCTATTTAATGTTACTACCAAGGATGATTCGTGAGGCTATTGAAATTAAATTAAATTCTAATTTCTTTCAATAGAGAAGGAGGATGATTGCTACCATATTGTAATTGATAAAATCGCGTTTTAATTATAATTAATAAAATGAAATCTCAAACCAAGCATACCAATAACAATACATGATACATAGACTTTAAGATATTATAATCTCGTTCTGCATAGTTCTGAGCAAAAATTAATATTCAAAAGCTGAAGGTAGCTAGGCTAACTGTGACATCGGGAACGGGATGTCAACACCTCAGTCCCAGTCGTGAGCGTAGGTGCTGTGTAAAACACTCGAAGGTCGCGTCGGGAATTAAAAATAAGTTATATCTATAATATGTTAAAATAAACGCGATAACGTCCGTAAATTTAGTTTTATTCAATACGTTAATAGCTAATGTAGTTATAATATACTTTATGGTAAATAGTAATTAACCGACTTCAAAAAAAGGACGAGGTACACAATTCGCCTGTATGTTTTTTATGTGTAACAGAACTTTTTTCTAGGTGAACCGATTTCGATGATTCTTTTTCCCTTCCTCCCATATAAATTTGACCAGTAGTTGTTGAGTTATCCTTAATAATGCGCATAATTGGCTCCGACTACATTGATGATGTTCGCATTTTGCGTACATCTACTCTTTATTAACTGCATCTTTTTTATATAAATATATATTCTATAAATTCTGTAAAGTGTACCTTAAAATAAAATTTTAAGGTACAGACATAAAATAACATGTTACATCTTATATATAATAATTATAATAAATAAATAGATACAAATTATATATATAAATAAATAAATATGTATACACGTATGTATATAACCATTTATTTCATTTTATTTAGTAAATAGTATTTTAATTTAATTATTATATTAATTTTATTTGTAAAAAAGCTGGTAATCTGAAACCTATACTGTAATGCAGTAAAATATTATTTAAATTATACTAAGTTACAAATTATTTAAATAATTTAAAAATTATTTAAATAATTTACAAATTATTTAATTACAAATCCGTATGAGGACGCTCAAACTCGCTCAGCGAGCTATGGAAAGGGCTATGCTCGGAGTTTCTCTGCGTGATAAACTTAGAAATGAGGATATCCGCAGTAGAACCAGAGTGACCAACATGGCCCAACGGATTAGTAAGCTTAAGTGGCTATGGGCCGGTCATATAGCTCGAAGATCCGACAACTGGTGGGGGGGGGGGAAAGGTTCTTTAGTGGCAGCCTCGTACCGGTAGGCGAAGTGTAGGGTGACCCCCACTAGATGGAGTGATGACCTGGTAAGACATGCAGGAAGTCGATGGATGAAGGTGGCTCAGGACCGTGCTTTGTGGCATACCTTGGGGGAGGCCTGTGTTCAGCAGTGGACTTGTGAAGGGCTGTAATGATGATAATGATGATGATGAAGTTACAAATTTACCTCTCTGCTTCGTAAGTGTTATTCAGCATGTTGTGAAACTCTGTTATTGGCTAAGTGTAATATATATTATTCTTTTCAAGTATTTTTGTAAAAAAAATCTGTTGTTTTTACTAATAAATAAATAAATTTTATTTATATTGAAGTCAGTTATACAACATTTTTAATTTTACCACTTGTTTGGCTTGTAAGAATTTAGTTTTTGTCAATGTAAATTATTTGCAAATGCAATTCAGAAGGCAATTCGTGAGGTACTTACACGTCGGATCACATTTATTATTTATGTTTGATTCGTTTAAAGTAACACAGAGGAAAGCGATGTTACGTCATACGCATCATGAATGAAATGGTTCGATCGGAAAAGGACCATGCTCTCATAAAATAACAGAATTTTGTGAAATATAACTTATAAGCCCATATAATTCTAAGGAGTTGATACATTATGCAGGTGGCTTAAAACCGTTGTATGAAGAGCAGTGCTAAGCAAGTAGGTTTAGAGAAGTTCACTCATGATGGACACAACAACGCGGAGAGATCGTTCATACAAAAAGACCATACCATATAGATTTGATTAAGATTTGACCAGTAGTTTTCGAGTTATCCTTAATAATTAGGTTGAAGTGACTTCGAATAAATTGATGATTTTATCATTTTATTTATATTGAAGTCGGTTGTACAAAGTTTCTAATGTTACCACTTGTACTATCCAGTTTCGCACAATTCTTCTAATAAATTCCTGTCTCAACAGAGACTTGGAGAGGACTGTAGAGTATCCAAGCACACGTGTACTCTATATTCCCTCACTCTCATAGTCCGATGGGATCCGTCCGCCACAACTGAAGAGAGATTCAGGAACTTTACCAGGCTCAATGGCTTTCCATGTCTTCCAAGACCAGGGAGCGAAACACCGCTGGCTTCCTTTTGCCGCTGAGAATTTCATGAAAATAAACAATAATAGATTTTGACACGACCCGGGATTCAAAGCTCGTATCACATGATCAACAGTCGCGCTTGCGACTACTAGATACATGTTGCAGTCGACTTTATGAGTATAGGTCATAAAAATCCATTTCGGTCTAAGGACCCGTTTAGGTTTAGGAGTCCGTTTGGTTAGAATCACCATCTGACTTATTTCGGCCGCCAAGCAGTGTTAGGTAAGCCCAATGCTTAATTCACAGGTTGTGAAACATTTCAATAGAAACCTCAGGGACGACAACGCATTTGTAGTCCCTGAAAACAAATATCCAAAACAGTTGAAGACACGACTCAATAAAAAAGGAAAAAAATAGTATATATTATAAATAAACATAGTATGTAAGGCCATTATATCAGTATATAGATTATGTAGATAATTATATAAGGAGAGAAAAAGACGTTAATTTATGAAGGTTTTAATATTTAAAAAAAAACTGGGAAAATATTATCTTAGGTGTGTAACTGACAAGCATTTTGAATTGATTTTTGGTCAGTGGCTATGCATGGTAACGAAATCTGGAAAATGCTTTCGCGCGTCACACACAGGCTGTTCAAGTCATCGAAAAGATGGTACCTCGCTTAATATGGGTAGTTACGAGAATTTAGTTAGGGTAGTAAATTACAAGGGGATCGCTTACGATATCTTGCTTAAACTAGTTGTTTATGATGGACACGATTTGAACACGACTTTGACACAACGAAAGACGATGTTGAAGACTAGTGTAAACAGAGGAGAACGAATAGTAAAAGAGACCCTGGCTTAAGTCGAGATATAAACCAGAACGTATATAAACATGAAGTTCATCCATTTTTGTAGCATAAGGGTGACTAACGAGTATACAGTCCATCTGTGGGTAAGTGAATGCTGTGGCTCATAGACATGTTCATCTATTCTCGATTAAGAATCAAAATGCAGATGCGTTTTCACCCCTGAAGACTAAGATGGAATGTCTCGTTTTCAGTAAAAAGAGTATCCGCTTCTTTACACTCACCATACCCACTACAGCAGCACAATGTGCTGCTATTTCACGCTAATATTCTGGGAGAGCGTGGTCCTTCCTCGGTCGAGCCGACCCATTCGTGCCAAAACCATAATATAGCCGCAACATGGCTCTTACCACGTAAAAACTGGTATTATAGGAAAATTTTAGTGAAGTAAATGCATGCATTTTTGAATTAAGAATTGCTGAAGTCAATCAAAAACATTTATTTAAAAAAATAATACAACGTGTGAACATTACAGTGTAACTAGAGCGGGCCGACATTCATGTAAATAATTCTAGGGTGAGGCGTCCGTCGATATCACTACTTTATTCATGACCGTTGCGGTAAGCGTTTAGAAACGAAAGGAATGGACATGACCGCGATTATTTGTTGCAACTTATCAGGCTCAAGTTAGAAAAGTTTACGCTGTTTCTACGATTTGTTTCTCTCACGCGATAACATTTTTTACGTACTAGACCTGGGTTTATAATTTTTGTTTTACATTGGCTTGTCAATATTATGCTCAATGGTTGTCACATTGTCACAATGTGATATTGTCACTCACACTCACAGTCGCTGTCGGGTTCTGGTGTGGAAAACCGCGTGTTAAACTCATCCACTAATATAAAATATTAGTTAAAAATATCACAAAATTGCCACAACCGCAATAATTTCTTATTTCTTAGTGTTAAAGAACTTGTGTTACAATAGTTATTAAATAGGAAAATATATTTTCTGTCGCGCACACATTTTACTGTAACAAAAATTTGGAACTGTGAATGTTAAACTTTTGTGAAACTAGCTACACTAAAAATATCACCTGCCAGTATTCCCACGGTGTCTATGTTAAAGGCAGTTTTGCGGCCTGCATTTTTTTATTTCAGTTCGTAACTGGCCTAGAACCTTGCAAACAACAATAATATTTACGTTGTTTTTTAAAAAAATAGTCTATTCGTGTATAAAAGTTTCCTTGAGTAATAAAAATGAAAATCTAAGACGTGCGTTATGTTATTACGTTTCAAGTTGTTTTGCGAATTGGTTTTGGTGTCAAATTGGATCTCTCCGAGAAATATGAGGTAATAATTACGTATCATAATAGTTGCCAGCTCATACAATTATTATATTTGAATTCCATTCACCATTCATTCCCTAATGATAAGTGTATTACTTAATGGTAGAAAAACCTTTTTAATTATGAAACAACCAGTGTTGTGAACAATTATATACAGTAGAATGTGTTGTACCTACTGGTGGTAAAATACTTTTTACCTATTACTTATTTCTGCTACAGCAGTGTGTGCACTACTGAGTTCGGGTATGTAGGGAAGCATTTCAGCCCTCAGTCATCAGTCCTCAGAGGTGACACCGCATCTGAAGCCTTTTTTGTTTGAAGTTGTAAGGAAGATATTCATGAGTAGCCGGTTACCATTAAGTGGACTGTAAGTTGACTTCCGTAAGTTTGGTCTTCAGTTTTCTTTTAAATGGAATCTTGTCTGTGCTTATTACAATTGTTACCAATTGGGAGACATTACGTTTTCGTAGTTGTAGCAATGAATTTCACTCTTAATTCATTTCAGAGTTTTATTGAGTAAATATAAAACTATGGTAATATGTTTTATAATCCACGACAATATTGTGAGCAACTAATGTAGGTATATAAGTGTGCGTGTGTACGGGAATTCACACGAACACTTATATATATTTGTTTGCATTTCTCTTTGTTACCACGCCAGTATAATCGATATGCTCAAACAATACCATACGATGTGTATTTCAAAGGCATTAATGTTGATTTACTTTAAAGTTTTCGCACGCTTACAAAACAAAACTTTACTAGGTTACGCTCTTGGACATTAATAATAGAGTAGTCTGACGTAAGGTGATAGGATTCCTTATTTTGCTTAGGAGTATGTCTGAGGTTCCACCTTCTTACCGATTTCTAGCGGGAAATAGCAGTTCAAGCACTGCTGTGTTACGGTCGGAAGGGAATAGAGAGTTAGTATAATTACAGGCTGACTGCCTCGTTGGTCTAGTGGTTGTAGTAGAGCGACTCCTGATCATGAGGTCCTAGGTTCGAATCACGGGTGACAGGCCAAAAAAATTAATTATGAATTTTTTCGTCTAGAAATTCTCAGTAGCTGCCCGGACTCAGGAAGTTGGCGGTGTCTCACCCCCATGCCTCGGAAAGCACGTAAAGCCTTTGGTCCTGCGCTTGATCTCTTTCCGGTCATGTCGGTTTACCGTCCCATCGGATTATGGGTGAGGGAATAGAGAGTGCACAAAGAGCTTTCGCCTTTTGTTGTGTGGATGATATTACATGTGGGATATTTACACTATATTGTCATATTATGAACAAAAATGTATAGTCTTAGGTAAAATTTTAACGTCCTTAAAACAAAGCATACACTAAGCATCCCATAATTTAATACAATTGCTCAATCACACTAGCAGTACTGCATTGTTAGAGATATTGACTTTCACAGTACCATTCGAGTAAATGGTAATTACGCAAATATATAGGGGAAGCCCGGGCAAGACGCATATGTTAAGGGACAGTGTAAATAAAACAACAATCTGTTAATCAATAGATGTCTTTGTGATTTTTATTTGTACTGTTATGTTATGTTACATTACAAGTAGGAGTTAGTAGGAGTTGGCAATTATTATTGAATCCTAATCTAATGCTGGTACTTCTGTGCACAATTAACAATAGAAATATGGTTTCGGGTTTTATTTTGTGGTTTTGCTGACGAATTTTTAGATTTAGTTTTACGGTGGCTTGTGAACTCAGAAATCTTTATCTTCTTAATATTCGCCTTCTCATATATTAACGCTTGCCCACTTTTGAAGGGATCGGACGTAAATATCTCCGTTTTGCCGAATGCGTCAATATCAGACACAAGTCAGTATTATAAATATTGTAAATAGATAAATAATAAGTTGCAAATAAAACCTAAATAAACTTGAATACAATTAAAACAATAGAATAAACAAAATATACTTATATGTAACTCATGTGTAATGCAAAAAGATGGTATTATAAAGCTTCACTAAAATATAGTAAAAAACAACTAAAATCTTTTTTCCCCTCTCTATAACAAATTCTATTGGGCATTGTTTTGGTTGAATTATCATGGAGTCACCAGTCACACGTATCACGACTTCGGAGAGATGCTTCTTGCCTAAGTTTCCTATCCAACTTCTTCTTATCGTATTTAAGCGTAGCGGATAGTAACCGTAGCACAATCTCGCCTCAAACTTCATATCACGCGCCCTAGCCAAGTGCGATTTCCGCCAGCATTAGAAATGGTTTACTGCGTTTTAAGTGCTAATTTCCACATGTTAGGCAGTATAAAAAAACTACTGTAATGCAGGTCTGAGAATGGTTTCTAGAACTGAGATGAAATTCCTTGTTTCCGGTAAAAAGGGTTCCGGATCTCTACACACACCATACCAAACAGAGCATAATGCTGTTATTTTACGCTTGTATTGATGCGGTGGTATGGCGTGGTCCTATCCCGGTCGAGCCGACACATTCACGCTTCAACTATTATATAGCTGCAGCGTGACTCTATCACGTAAAGCTGTTGCATGGCTCCAATACCTAAAAAAAAGTCCAGTCGCGGGTGCCAATTATAAAAAGCAAAAATTTAATTTTAAAAATCAAAGGAAGCAAAGGTTTTATTGGACTCTTTATTGGTCGTGTAGTTGAAATGTAGAACTCAAAGTTCGTTGGGTAATGTGTTCTCTTACGCCGTCATGACACAAAAAATACTTGTTAATTAATTAATTATATTTGTCCCTAGGCGATATACCGTGGCGGCGAGCGGGAGAGGCCGTACTCGTCGGGAGGAGCGCCGCCGCCGCCGGCTGAGCCCGCCACGCGCACCGTCACCATGAGCCGCGACCCAGCTGATTCACATGGCTTCGGCATATGCGTCAAAGGCGGAAAAGAAGCAGGTAGATAGACAGTTCTAGTTTTAGTGTTGACAATGAATACGTGTTATGTCTTTTAATTGAGAAAAAATAAAAAAAACGACGGATTGCACTCCGAGAGTGCCGGTAGAAGTGAAAACTTGAATATTAAAGTTGTGCATTTTTAATATTTTGGAACGGTAGGGAATAATTTTGGACGAATTGCTTTAATTATCAGTATAAAAGTATTATATATTTATGTGGTAGATTACTATATTTATTTATTGCGCTATCGTACACAAACATGACAGTTTATATTACATTCGCGCAAGCGCCCTGCGCCGCCTAAACGAAACAGCACGCGCAGGCATACATTTTCGCCGCGCCATAGAAAGAGAGGGGGATACTTCCTCTCCTACGCCGCGCCGGCTTTCTCTCTCTCTCCATCCGTCTTACGAATTTTCGATCAGGCTCACGTGTCCAGACGCGAGTTTAACATTTTTTACCCATTACAAAAAAGTGTACAACGCTGCTAAAGAAGTTTTCACTTCAAAATTTGATTGCAGCCAATACTTTTCATTTTAATAATTTTTAAAACGTCTTCCTCGATAAATAAATAAAAAAATTAAATGTAATTGATAGAATCAGGCGTTACTTTGCGTAAATCCATTATAATAAAGATATTAATAGTTACTTTGCAAACATCCGCTTAATTAAATACAATGATGTGTCTTATCTAGATTGAAGAGTACCTCCCGCCCTCCCTAAATTGCCTGCAATCCGGTCATCACTAGTCCCAGCACCACTACTCCCAACACCAATATTCTAGGAAAGACACACCATCGACGATAATAGGACACGTGTTTCGCCTCTACACGAGGCATCTTCAGGTGATGTTGACTCTACGGCGGCTTAGCGGTCAGCCGTAAGTAACTATTAATATATTTATTATAAAATTAAATGTATTTTTTCTCATAACTGGTTCACTTTTACTCAGAGACTTTATGGTCTTATTCATCGGTAATAGCGTCCCCCACAACCTCCTAGCAGGAATAGGTCCAATAACCAGTAACCCCATATAATCGCTAATTTTATTATTTATTTAATCAGTGAATGGTTTCATAAGTTAAATCAAGCGTAAGGTAGAGTAGGCAAGAGGCAGGGGGTTATCGATTAGCTACCCAATTGGGAGTTATAACATAAATAGACTGAGTGATCAAACAAAGCCATCTAATCAATGGATTGTAAACGAATAACATCCTCTCTGGATATTTAATTTATGGTGGAATATACCGTTTTTGTTTATACTAAAATACGAATTTGATTCTCTATTCATTTCAATTATTTGAAAAATAAATTATTTTTCAAATAATTGAAATGAATAGACTTGGATCTCAATAAATTTTGTAGCTAAATAGTAAGCAAAAAATTATAATTGATAATGATTAATTACGACATCGATGGATGTATGTAGTTATAAATTAGTGGTCGTCCATTAATCACGTGAGGCTTGAAAGGGGGGAGGGGTTTGACGAAAATCACGAAATATCACAAGGGGTGGTAGTAAGTTGCGTTGTAGTAAGATATCACGTGTATTCATTTTTTCGTCAAACGCACGATTGCATTCATGTCACAAGCTTGAACCTAATCAGAACAATAATAGTCTAGAGATGCACAATGTTCATCCTTCACGGATCGATCGGTAGATCGAGAGAGATTGTCGGTGTAGTGCGCGGAAATGATGATGCCGAGTGGCTTGATGAAACCGAAGCTGATCTTCTACAAAGCACAGTGCCAACGACTGACTTGCAAGATGCTTATCCAGTTGTTAGTGTTGAAGAAAGTCTTGCTAATCCGTGGTCCCAGGACAATATACATTAAATGTGTCATGTACTAGTACAATATTAAACATGTTCATGTGCTTTGATTACACCATTCATTTAATATTATTTTTATGCAAGTCAAAAACAACCTGCAACCTTTCTTTCCAGATATTTTTATCATGGTCCTTAATTTCAGCACAATTCTTGATTATACTTTATAGGTAATTAAAAATACACGTGATTTTGGATGGAGAGGTTAGTCTTAAATATCACCACGTATCACCAAGAGGGAGGGGGGGGGGGAATAAAGATGCTGAAAAAACATCACGTGATTAAAAAATAATAAATTTATTACAACGGTTATTACAGGCAATTATTGATCCATTGTATAATATAAGTTAATAGATCTTTGTTAAAAATATTAATAAAGAAAAAGAAACCAATAGTTCTGTAACAAGTAGCTCCAGTTTATAAATTAGTAGTAACATAATAAAAAAATATGAATGGTAAATGAAAGAGAAAATTATGAAAAATTAAATTGGAAACTGTATATTCATTGTAACGGTTATTTTATATGTCAATTATTGGTCCTTTATATATAAATCAATAGATGTTCCTTAAAAGTTCATTAATAAATATAATAAACGAATGGTTCTCTAACAGGAAACTCCACGTTATTTCATTAAAAAAAAATTAATTAGTCCTTGAGTGTGTTTGGCCTTTTCTAAACTGATAATGTATAAATTGTTTAATATGAATTTTACATCTATATTATATGAATTTTAAAAACATTTTTAGAAATATTGTATCGTATTGTGTAAAATTTCCATAAATACAAATATAAAATAATATAATAAGATATTAGTTTATAATACATACAAAATAGAACAAATTTTTATATAATGTTTTTGTTTTATCATAATGGATTATTTTGTATAATTTAATTATAAAACTTAATTATAAACGATCCGCAAATTTTTACTTGTGAAAACTTGTTATTGATTTGTTTAGGAGTCGGAGTGTACATATCGCGGGTGGAAGAAGGGTCTGTCGCGGAGCGTGCGGGTCTTCGCCCTGGGGACTCCATCATACAGGTCAACGGCACTCCATTTTCTGGGATATCCCACGAGGACGCGTTAAAGGTAACAAAATATTGGCCGTGCTGAGATATTTAAATTGTGTATTTTAGATTTTATGTTTCATGTAAGTGAGATACATTGTTAAAAACTGCTACGTGGCAGTCAACCTGCATTTAATAGTGGCTGCAATAAGTCTAGCTTGCTAATAGGTTGGTACATTCATGGAAACATCATAGTCATATATTATATGCACTGCTAACCAGCTCTTGCGTGAAATATTAGCGTTACGTGTGTAGAATAATGTCGTTCTAACCGATTTTCAACTATGGCCAAATACTGGAAGCTACAAAATGGTAACGCTATAAAATCGAAGGTAAATGAGAATACAGTGTAACAGACATGGGTACAAGACCACAACAAGCAGTGCGATTGTGTAACTCTGGTAGAAATCATTGGCGTTGAAGGTCACTCCGCACCTAGGTTACTTTTTTATTGTGATAACACTGTAACCAAAATTAATTAATTAACCAAAATTTAATATAAAAAGACATCTAAATTGATACCTGTACGCAATAAGACAAAACTAAACCTAAATTCGTACTATGAATATTGGCTTATTATTCTTTTGAGTTATGTACTATTCCATTGCGTTATGTATTATTCCATTGAGTTATGTGTTATTACATTGCGTAGTAGAATGACAAGGTATCATAAGTCATAACCTCTCCACGCCGACATTAGTTAATGCTAATGTACGCTATCGATCGAGAACCGGAGACATAATTAGGTAACAGAAGCGAGATATTATTTCCCTAGTTCCGATCCGGAAGTAAAATTACCTTTACCTCGTGTGACCTTCTTTAACAGGAATGAATTTGGTGTCTATGAAATACAATCGCAATAAAATGAACATAAGACTTCCATTGAGAAACTTTTGTTTTTATTAAGCCGAAATAAACTTTATAATTATGATATATTGTGGCTTTATAGCGTTATTATTGATTATTTGATCAACTATTTTACGTTATGAATCGTAAGATTGGTGGTTGTACTTATATCGAAGTAAGATTGCAACTATTTACGTTATTTTTTTATTGAATATATTAGGGTGAATTCCCTTATGCCATCCCTGCCCTAAATACCAGCCGTTTCGCCTTTTTATTTCAAATACAGGTTTCTAGTGGTTTTAACTATAAATATTATCAATTAAATATTTTTCGTAATAAGACGAAAGTATATTTCAAATATTATCAAACAGTTATAAATCTATCAGTATTAAATTTTAAATCAAAACACTTACGCAACGGACAACGCCCATTTTACAAAATTTTTGACAAGTTATGCTCCAGATAATAATTAGGTCACATAATATCATCTTTAGGCTTTGTGACTTGCATGAACGCTCTAGTTAAATTAGCACGAATCTTTAAAGTTGAAATTGGCATAAAAGGCTCGTAATAATCCACCCAACGCAGTTACTAATACTTTACGAAATATAATACTTTTCTTATATGTCAAAATTTAACCTAGAAATATTTAATTTCTTTATCGATAAATGTTATCCAAAATACGAAAAAAGAGATTTAAAGTAATACTTCATTTGACAGAGAAAAATCAACTGTATGACCTATTATATATATCAACCCCCGATTCAAGTATATATACAACAGTGGATACAAGGTAAAATACACTGTAAAGAACGATAGGTCTCGACATGCAAATGTTACTACGCACAGGCATCAAGGTTGAAAACGACACTGACAGACTGGCAGCGACATTTTCTATTTCCGTGCCCACGCGTATTTGCGGCTCCAATGACAAAGCTCTGCAATACTTATTTGTATAAGCTTATTTTATTGTTGTTGGACTACTTATATAGATAATTGTATTAGAAGTTTAATCTAAAAATAAAATACAGAGCACGGTGTCTTGTGTTTTCGATGCCTACGCCATCACCCCCTCATAAGAAGGTTAATAAGTATGATGTTTTTTTTGTTTAAAAACTACGGATTTTTTATAGGATATGGTGACAAACGAGCACACAGTCCACCTGATGGTAAGTGGTTGCTGTGGTCCATTGGTATCTACATCTATCCTCGATTACGATTCAAAATGCAGATGCGTTGTCACCCGTGAGGACTAAGATGGAATGCCCCGTTTCCCGTAGAAAGGGTCTCCGGTTTTCTACACTCACCATACGAAACACAGCAGCATTAAGATACTATTTTACGTTGGTATTCTGTGAGAGCGTGGTCCTTCTCCGGTCGAGCGGACCCATTCGTGCTACAATTATACTACTAATATAACTGCAGCATGGCTCTACCATGGAATTGATTTAATACAAACCCTACTACTACTATCTACCTATTTAGGTAGTTCTCCTTTTTTGCCGAGAAGTCCGTCTGGGTACCACCCAAGTGCTGATATTAGCGGCAGAAATAGTTGAGACTATTTCTGCTGCTAATATCAGCGCTTGCACAGCTGTTCCATTCGGAAGGGTACAGAGACCCAGTATAATTACAGGCTGTGAGGTATTCCATCCTCAAGTTAAGTCGTTAAGGACCTGAATTTTATTCACGTTTGGAAGGCGGATTGAAGATCGTAATCCCATACGTTTTGCACTATTGACTCTGTTTTTCTTAACCAGTGTGGGTTTGTTACGTATGACATTAACGATACCATTTTCTTTAAAAAGCCATAAGATCGTTTAGACATCAACGGTACGAAATGAGCTGCTAATTTCTCTTAGGATGCGTTACACATTGGCTTGTAGACGATTTCATCGCATTTTCTATAGGTATATATGACGAAGAAAGTTCACTATACTCTATTCCAATTACGAAGTCCCATTTGACAGATGCCAATAATCAAGTAGTAGTAAAGTACCGCTATAGTCGATACTTGACGATATTGATCTTCGATTACTATAACGAACAAATTAAAATCGTATTGACCGAAAAAGGATTAGCATCAAATTAAAATTGATAAAACTGTTTTTTAATTTTAATTAGATAATATTACATGATATTTTTATCGAGATGGAACATATTCATCATCACTAGCCGAATCGATATTTCGTGGTCCGCATCGGCGTCATCACCTTCATCATCGTCTGTAGAATCCCCTGTATTTATTATAATTTGGTTATCTATGACGGCATCGATATGTATGTCTCTGTCCCAATCAGCGAAAATCAAATTTTTTGTTCGTAAAACCACACTTTCTCAATTCGCGGTACTAACACTATCACAAGCTTCTTGCAACAATGACAGCATTTTATTTGCAGTAAATGGTGGGCTGGTACTTTTACGAGCCGCATAACCTGAAATAAAGGTTTGCGTGATAATATAGCAACAGATAAAATGTTAAAATAGGTAAAAATAAATTATAAACAAGATTTGTTTAAATTCTTGCCTTTAATTTGCGCCCAAATCAATTCTATGGCATTGTATTGACAATGGTAGGGTGTAAGGCGCATTACATTGTGTCCGGCTTCCTTAGCCATTTCGTCCAATACATATTTTGGTCTAACTGGCTTATTTGTAGCAACCAAATGCAGCAGCTCAACTTTTAACATGGACATGTCAGCAACAATATTATTGTCATTCAGCCATTTCACAATATCGGCTTTTTGCTGCTAGAAGTTGGAGGCTTACTTATTTGTACTGTATGATACGGTATTTGTACTGTATGATGATGGATAATAATCCATAATGATCGTCGATGGCTCATTCAAGTTGGTCCATAAGGTACAAAACCATTCCGTAAATTTAACAAAATTCATCTCTTCGTGGTATTCCATAGTTTTCTTAGATTTAAACGCCAAGAGGCAGTTCGGAACAAATCCCTTCATGAAACCCGCATGACAAATAATTAAGCGTTCGCCTTTGCCACTAGGTACTTTTGTGGAGGAGTGAGGAGTGTCGTCTGTCCATATCTTGCCAACTGTATGATTAGCGTTTAGCCACGTCTCATCTAGAAATATAACATTATTCCAAACGGCTATGGACTTTGCTGATCTTAGAAAATTAAATGTGGCTAAAGCTATATCTCTACGTTCCATCAAAATCCGCCTTTTATCACATTTTTTATAAGAAAAGCCAACATTTTTTAAAACCCTCCAGAAAGAAGTTCTACTGCCGTAAAACAGTCCAGATTCTCGTAAAGTATTTGACAATTTATCGATAGTCGGCAATTCGTTCCTACTATAGTAGCCATAGATATGGTTTCTAGTGGCGTCGTTATCAAAATTGTCGATATGTGTAACTATCGATCTTCTAACTTTTTTCTTAAGTGGCGATTTTAATTTGTTATCTTCCATTAAATCTTTACCATGTTTTTCCTTACTTATTCGGCAAACAGTTTTTTGACTAATACCAAGAGCTGCACTTACTCCGTTAGTCACTTGTGATAGTGGCAACAATGGACCACCATTCTGATACTCTCTTTCAAAGAAATCTTGTAGGCGTACTACAAACTCTCGCGCTTGACTGCGCATCACTGTTCTTTTAGTGGTCTCAGTTTTGGCCGTAGTATTTATAAATACAAAGAAAACCAAATCAAATAACAGTCAAAACTTAATAACAACGAAAGAATTATCAAACAGTTATAACTACAATAACAAGAACGAAATAAAAAAACGACACAAAATCAACTAAACTGAACATGCGTATCGTATACAAGGCTTCTCCACTCGTACTGAAGAGAAGAGACAAACAAAATGGCGGTCGTGATCACAAGGTGGATGCAGTGTTGACAGAATTTCACTCGCGAAAATAATCTGTCTATAATCGATTTTATACGATTCTTTTAATTACGTCACTATGTAAAAAAGCAAGAATAAAACTATAGAACGTAAACGCTAAACGATAGTAAAATTTTATTATCTTTTAAAGTTTTAATTATTTTGAGCACGATTTCTAAAAACAATATGTTGATTGTGTGTGTAAATTAATTGTATAATGATTAGATTGATTGTTTATTTTTAAATGATGATTTACGACCATGAACAAAAAATGATTATTATTTCAAATTATGCGAAAAAAGAAGAGTTACGTTCTAAGAAGTGCTAAAAGGGACTTCGTAATTGGAAAACAGTATAATACGCTAAGATAAAAGGAATGTAACATCACTCATCACTCTACCAACAACAACTACAACGCTAATCAAATGTATACTCCCTCTAGGAGTTTTTACCGCTTTCTTTTTTAATATAACTACATATTTAGGAAAAAAGTGCATTCAAAGATGGTCGTGCTAGCCAAACGCCATCAGAACCGCCCCCGTGTAACTTAGTTAGGTATATATTGCATCATTTTTTTTTTTACTGTCTGGAAAAAATAGGGAGTAGCAGGTGAACGAAATAGAAGCCTATAGCACCGATACTTTACAATTTTTTATTTTATTTTACATTAACATATTATAAAATTGATCTACGAGTACCAATGTACTACTAATTTAAAATAAATTTTCGGCACGGCACGGCCATCTTTGAATGCACCTTTCCCTAAAAATTTAGTTACATTAAAAATAATTTAAAAAATCTTTTTGTTCCTATGGAACGTAGTCTACTTATACGATTAATTTACAACTACAAATAGTAGTTCGTAGTAGCAAACGATAAAATGATGTTACATTATGAGCCGCGCTGAAAATTTTTCCACAACATAATATCGAAAAAAGCCGTGCTAGCTCAGATGGTTAGCGCTCGCTGTAAATTTCACAGTACGCGAACAACCCCTGTTCGATCCCCACCGGCGCCAATGAAATTGTTAATTTTAATTTTATGTGCTGATTTACCACGTGTTCGTCGGTGAAGGAAAACATCACGAGGACACTTTAATGTCTGAGAAATAAGAAGAAAATATTTCGAAGACATGTGAAGTTCGCCAACACGCATTGTGGCAGCACGGCGGACATTTCCTTGCCCTAAAACCCACTCAGAAATAAGAGTAGGCCTGTGCCTAGCAGTGGGACGTATATAGACTGTAACTTTAACTTTTTATCTTCTTTCCAATCCAAAACCTCGCAAATAATTAAAATTCTTTGGATATTATTACATCTGATTCTTTACTCGTATTAGGCTCTTTTTATTTGTTTTGCACATTTGTTGTATATGCTTATTTATTTTTAGGGTTCTGTACCCAAAGGGTAACCAACGGGACCCTGTTACAAAGCCTCCGTTTTCCGGCCGTATGTCTGTCAATGGGCTGTATCTCATGATCCGTAATAGGTAGACAATTGAAATTTTCACAGATAAAAATAAAAATAAATTAAAAATTAAAGGTTTAAAAAAAGGCCACCTTTATTTTTAATTTATTTCTATTTGTTGGTACTAGTAACGCGTTTGTACGATGGTACGGAACCCTTTATGCGCGAATTCGACTCGCACTTGGCCGATTTATTTTAATTTAACATGTATGACTACAAAACTTCAAGTTTCTAAGTTAAGTTTACAGTTTACACTTATTCACCAAAAGTTGTTTTTCTGCTGCTAAAACTTATATTTCAAAAGATAAATCGAAATAAGAGTTTTGAAATTATTATCGGTTACAGTCCAACACGTCTCGATTTTCTGTGACGTAACAGAGTTAAAGCTAACAAGCATCGGACGGCACCCATTCGCTTTGTGTTTTTTGTTACGAAGGTTGTGAACAACTACCCCTACAGGTTAAATTAAAAGGACAAAAGCCGTATTTGTACTAAGTACTTCAATTCACATAATAACTTGATTTAATATATAACAAGTAAATTATTATTAAATGCAACAAAAACGTGATCTGTTGTTATTATATTAACTAACTAGTGACCCGACCCTGCTTTCTCTGGATGAGGTCTATTAATTTGGCGTTATTTAGATTTAAGATAAACATAGACCATTTATTTTATACATTATTCGGTTTTTCAAAACAAAACCACCAAGTTTTGCAGATGAAATATAGTCTACAACATTCCTGGCTGCTCTCTATCTGGTCGTGTAGTTTCATTCCAATCGGTTGAGCCATTTCAACATTAGCACGGATATGCAGACAGACAGACAAAGTTTTTAAATGGTTATTCATGTCTTAATGGCATACAAATAACTCCCTGAAATCAAATTTAAGGCAGTTATTTCGATATTACACACAGACACTTCCATTTTTTTCATATGTGTTCCTACATGTATAGACAAATTAACAGGTTCCTCAAAATGTACCTCAAGCAAGATCTATTGGTATATTATTCCCATGTGTGTAAAACTTTAGCCAAAAAAATAAAAAAAAGGATTAAAATCTATCTAACAACTCCCTTTTCAAAATCAAAGCAGCAGCAGATCACAAAATTCTATTATATTAGTTTTAGTTTATATATATATATCATATGTAACTATCGTATTTATTATTATTATTATTTATTGATTTATTTTATTTTTATTTATTGTTTTATTTTACATAATTTCCGTAACATTGTGTATATTATTTATTTTTTAGTAGTATTAATGTATGCACTAAGTTTGCAATTTAAATATAATTTCCTTTATGGGTCTACTGGAAGATATTTCAGCGAATTTGGAATAAGTAGAACCTTTGTACGTAATTACTATAAGACTGCTACTGTACCTTAATGTGTGTACATAAAATAAATAAAAAAAAGAAATAAACATAAAGTACACCTGAAAGAAAATACCCGACTTTGGAGGCACTCGGTCAAACATCTTCTCATCCGTAATAACTTTTTTATAGAATAAGTATGACAAACGAGCATACAGTCCACCTGTGCTCTGGCCCATAGACATCTACATACGCAGATGCGTTGTCACTCCTGAGAACTAAGATGAAACGCCTCGCTTTCAGTTAAAAAGTGTCTCCGGATCTCTACACTCATCATACGAAACACAGCAGTATTAAGATGCTATTTTACACTGGTATTTGTGAGAGCGTGGTCTTTCCCCGGTTTCGCTGATCCATTCCTGCTAAAACCACAATAAAGCTGCAACGTGGCTCTATCATGTATTCGGATTTGAATTTCCATTGATTTTAATAAACTTATTTATTTATTTCCAAATTCTTCTTTCTATTTTTTATAAAAAATCAGTGCCATAGACTTCTACTACGTTCACATGTTACATCTTATTTTTTCCAGACGGTAAACAAGGTTATCCAGTGTATTTGTATTGTGTTACAGGTACATTATATAATGAGTTTATACTCCTTAGGACTAAGTTGAAATGCCTCGTTACCTGTAAAAAGCAACTCCGGTTCTATGCACAAGATCGTTCAATCAAAAAATAAAAATAAATAATTAGTACGCACTACGACAATCAGTTGTATTGTCCATTCGAGTTGGTTGAATACTCAAAGTATTGTCCGGTTATAACACTCTTTACTCAGCCTAAATATATCCTCAACTACGAGAACGTTGTGCGTATTCATCAAGTTTAGCCACGCAACGACAGATGGTACATATATTATAATGCTTGCAATATATTATATCGGAGTGAATGAAAATGACAGGCTGACACGTGAGCGCCAGTGTATTCCCATTATCGTGTGTGACATATTCCAAATCAATATACTCAATAGCTTAGATGTTAACCACAAGCAAAGCATTAGCATCGTGATTCATACTTTATTATGCTACATAAAATATTTTAGGATACTCTTGTTACTTTATATATTCTTTACTAATGATAGCTAAACCCCTTACCGTTACATTTGCAGCCTATCAAAAGCTGGGTATAGGCCATCCCCACAGATTGCCTAATAGGGAGCATGTTTGCGATAGTTGCAACGCATCTATTGTTGTTATTTGAAACACACTGCTGCCCATCTCCTGATTTGTTTTGTCATATATCGAAGACATACAGGAAGTCAGCCAACACGCAGTAATGCAGCGCGGAGGACTTCATATTGCCTCAAACACTTTTAATGTGCTCCAGACTGAAGTGTAGTCATAGCGGTCAATCTGAACGGAGACTATTCACATATGCAGGACAACATTATAGTGCCCAAGAGTAGGTGCTAGCATAGGTGCCCACTCTATTCCCTCGCTCTCATAGTCCGACGGGACGGTAATTCTAAAATAACGAACTTCGGCCGCCAACCCGCTTGCCAAGCGTGACATTTATGGCAAATATCCTTATAATATGTTCAGCAGTGGGCACGCGTTAAGCTGTAATAGTAATGATAATCTTTAGTTTAGTACAAAAATCCCATTGTCGTTTATCTAAATAGATATCATTACCATTCCAATAATACGAAACACGAAACGGAACAGCGAATTTGGAAGGAGTATTTACTTGCTAAAGTATGCACTACTATTTCATTGTGCCTATGTAGATTTGACAAAGTTACAGAAATAGAAAACGTATTTGTACTGTCAGTCTGTGATTTTTGAACTTGAACATGTCGTTAACCTGTTTGACTTTATTGTTTTATAAATATTTATTCTTAAGATGTTACGATGGCTCATTGGGTTAGTGCTTTATCATTATTAGTACAATACTCTCTAATCTAGAGTT
This sequence comes from Parnassius smintheus behrii, assembly GCA_036936625.1. Taxonomy (NCBI): domain Eukaryota; kingdom Metazoa; phylum Arthropoda; class Insecta; order Lepidoptera; family Papilionidae; genus Parnassius; species Parnassius smintheus. The sequence goes on along the minus strand of JAUPFT010000005.1, from coordinate 19,551,856 downwards.
CATCTTTGTCCGAGTTAAAACTTGTGTCACTAATTTCTGTACTTCATAAATTAATCTTTTTTTGTAGATTTGTACTATTACCCATAAAAGGTGAACTGTGTGTTCTTTTATCACCTATAAGGATTCAACTAATGGTAAGTGGATGCTGTGGCCCACAGACATCTACATCTATCCTCGATTAAGAAGTAAAATGCAGATACCAGGCGGTCCCATAATGAACTGGCCTGATATAGTTCAACGCGACATGTCGCTACATGTTGTGTTGCATTAAATAGTACGTTTATCGTGCACTTAATATAATAACATGCATCGACATGAAATGCTTAGTCTTAGTTTAACAGGCATTTGAATAACGAGAGTCGCGTATTTTTTCAAAATGTTGAAAACTGAGTATCGAAGTGTCATAAAGTTTCTGTTTAAAGAAGGTTTATCCCCTGCCCAAATAAAAGAACGATTGGATGGCTTGTATAAGAAGTCTGCCCCCTCCTGTAGCACAGTGAAAAATTGGGTGAAAGAGTTTCGCCTCTGGAGAGAAACCGTCGAAGACTTTGGCCACGACGGTCGACCTGTGGAAGTGCTCACTCCCGAAACGATTGCTCTTATCGAAGAGGAGGTTCTAAGTGACCGCCGTTTGAAGATTAGAGAAATTGCAGCAAGGCTTGAGCTCTCTAAGAGTAAAATTCATCGCGCGATCCATGAACATCTTCACATGAATAAGTGAGTGCAAGATGGGTACCGAAACTTCTTTCAGCGGTACAGAGGCAGGAAAGAGTGCGCTGCGCTTCGGAGTTTTTGGATCTTTGTGGCGAAAATCCAAAGACTGTGATCGAGCGGCTAGTGACTGGTGATGAAACTATGATCTTGTATTATGATCCACAAAGCAAGCGCGAGTCAATGTAATGGCGTTATAAGGGTGAAAAGCCCCCTAGAAAGGCAAAGGTGCAACAATCGACTAAAAAACTGATGTGCACAATATTTTGGGATTTTCAAGGCATTTTGATGGTGGATTTTAAAGAACGTAATACAGTCGTGAACGGCGAATATTATGCTTCTTTAATATATAAATTACGAGACAAGATAAAGAAAAAACGAAGAGGCAAGCTGTCTAAAGGTGTCCTGTTGCTCCATGACAACGCCCCTGTTCATACCGCTGGTGTTTCGAAGGATGCAGTTCGTCAATGCGGGTTCATAGAAGTTCAACATCCACCTTACAGTCCAGACATGGCCCCGTCCAACTATTATTTATTTCCAAATTTAAAGCGCGACTTAAGAGGAAGAAAATTTTCAAGCGATGAAGAGTTGCAGGCGGCCGTCTTCAGTCATTTTGAGGATAAAAAATGTGATTATTTTTATAAAGGTTTAGAGATGTTGATTCACAGATGTCAGAAGTGTGTTAGTATTTATGGTGATTATATTGAAAAATAAAATTGGTTTCGTTTCATTTCCTTCATTGGTTCATAGGCCAATTCATTATGGGACCGCCTACGTACGTCGTCACTTCTGAGTGCTTACCTGGAATTCCTCGTTTCCAGAAAAAGGGTCTCCGGTTTTTTACACTCACCATACGAAACATAGCCGCATAAACCTGCTATTTTACGCTAGTATTCTGTGAGAGCGTAGACCTTCTCAGGCCGAGTCGACCCATTTATACTAAAACGATAATATACCTGCATCATGGCTCTACCACACAAAATACTATTTACAGCATCTGACACTGAGTCAAAGCGAGCTAGAACATCTGTTGGAAAGTGACCTAGAGTGTCCTATAGACACCTGTAACTAACTTAGAACAAGGAAAGCTGCAGATGCGTTGTCATTTCTGTGGACTAAAATGAAAAGCTATTTCGAGCTAGCAGAGATAAATCAGAAGAAACCAACAAACATTGCTTATGCTGACTTCTGCTTGCGGGAATTCGTAGCAAAATAGTTGCTAATAAATTGCTAAAAACTGATTTGTGTAGCTTATACTGGTTTTATACACGAATTCAATGATCATTGATTCGAATGTTAGGTTAAAAATTGTTGCTAATTTTTTAATACTAGAATACTCTAGAATTGGCTAGACCTAGCAAGCGATACCTAACTATCGATGTCCATGCCTCCAGACCTATTGCCAGTGGAGACAACACCCTTTTATCTATCTCTTAATCTCGTGGTGTCAACTTAGACGGATTCTGGACATCTGCAATAATAGAGGATACGCAGATGCGATGCCTGCGTTTAAGGTTGAAGAAAGCTCTTTTTCAATCATATCGTTCTGAATAACACGAATTATTGATAATTTTTGGATATATTAGGAAACTGACAACGTTAATGATCTCGACAAATATTATCAAACGTAGTTAGTAGTTACATTATGTATTAAAAATAACATCATGTTCAGAACATTTATTCATTTTTTATACGTTGTAGAGCCATGCTACAACTATAATATGGTAGTAGTACATTTGGATCTGCTTGACCGGGGTAGGACTACGCTCTCACAGAATACCAGCGTAAAAGGGCAGCTTAATGCTACTGTCTTTCGTATGGTAGAGATTAGCGGAGACCTTTTTTACCGAATAGGAAGCATTCTATCTTAATCTTCAGGGGTTAAATATTATTATTTCTATATTTTATCACAATTTTGATACTTAATAAAGAAACAGACTTTACTATGTTCCGATTCATTATAATAAACATAAAAACTACTTTGCTATAACTCATGTATATGCAAAAATAGTGTAAAGTAGCGTAAACCTAGTTTGACAAGCGCCTCACTCCTACAACGGCTATATCCAACACCATTGCGTTATTGTTATATTAATCGATGTTCATATAAATATACAATAGGAAGTTTTTTAACAAAGATTTCAAAGTTTTTTGACGGTCCTTCTCTGACAAGGTCTTAATTTTAAGAACTGGTCAAGACGTTTTGACTTGACTCCACCTTCCCGTTCTCACACGTTATGAGATTGTGTCCGGCTGAGACGTTTGTAAGATCTTACTTTATTTAATTACCACACTCACGATAATTTGTTGAAATACTATCGTAACAAGTTTTAAGTATTTATCGACATTTTACATACTCGTATATATATTCTGCTCGTTATAATATTCGAAATTCATCAAACTCTTTTCTTAGTGAAAGTGTTATTCGTTTTTTACTCTTTGGCTTGACTGAAGATCATTTAAGCGTTCATAAAATTACAGCCAGATCAGCAAACTGAACAGTAACTAGATTAAACGCTTTAGTAGCATTTGTTCTCGAGCTTTACACCCTTATCTATGGTTTCCGTAACGTGCTTCGAAAGGAACGTAAAAGCGTTAATTTCAGATGTTAGCGTAATTGAACTTTATATCTTATTAAAGGTGACGTAATTGGTGAATTTAAAGTTTACTCTTGGAATTGTGAAATAAACCTTTATTATTGATAAAGAAAATAATGAAATAAATAAAATAAAAATATAAATAAATAAACCTTATTATATTTCTAAAGTATAACAAGTTTTAGGTATTTAAGAGCTATGTATATTTTCTTGTTATTTATAATATTATGATTTTTGAACTAACCGTCAAGGATACCGTTCTACAAAAACAGCAACTGTAATTAGATCAACTTGTTTTAAAACTCACATCCTATCAAACCGTAATCTGCCCGCAACTAGCCATGAGTCTTTCCTTTATAATTGGGTCCTTGCATATGAAATTAGCGTTTTGTCGCACTGACAACTTTGATCTGAAATCTCTCTTCTTTGGTGAAGAATTCCAAATTCAAATTTATAAATTAATTTAGCTGGTAAATTTGAGTTTTGAAAACAATTATTCATTTGTTTTTTCCTCATTATGTTTTTCTTTGGCAGAAAAGTTACTTGTGACCTTGGTGAACTAGCACCAGTGTCGTTCCCTACAGCTTTCTTAAATCTGACCAAACGATTACGGAAGATATATACGAGGGCGGCACTGAAAATTTCGGGAATCAAGGAAGTGACACAACATTACTATTTAAAAATGTATTTATTGCTTTTCGAAGTATTCTCCGCGAAATTTGCATTTCCATACGATGGAACCAATCATTGAAGCAACCATTCCATTAGGAAGTTGGGGTCTCCAAAATGGCCGTTTTATAGGCGTCCACAGCTTCTTCAGGTGATAAAAATTTCCGTCCACGCAATTTATTCTTTATTTCAGGGAAAGTATAGAAATCATTAGGGCTTAGGTCGGGGCTGTACGGCGGATGATCTGATAATTCTATGTTTTCATGCTCTAAAAACTCTTTTGTTCTGTGTGCGGTGTGAGAACTCGTATTGTCGTGATGGAGGATGATGCGGCGGTTGCAGTTCTCTTTACGGAGTTCAGAAGCGACCTGTGGCAAACAAATGCTAGCATACCATTCCGCATTAACCGTTCTTTGTTCCTCAAGAGGAATAGTCGTAACATGGCCGGTTTTGGAGACAAACGTGGCCACCATTTTTTTTGCAACACTCCGTGAACGAACAATTTTTGTTAGCTTTAACTCATTTTCGAACACCCAAACACGTGACTAGTTTTTTGTTTCGGGTTTGTACGCATATATCCAGGATTCGTCACCTGATACGATGTTGTATACAGCATTTGAGGATCCTGCGTGGAATCTTTCGAGAGTTCTGACGCACCAAGTAACGCGAGCCGCTTTTTGCTCTTCACAGAGCGAATGCGGTATCCATCGGGAAAACACATTGAAGTAATATGTACTTACGTACTAGAACAGCTATCTCAAACAAAAAATGTCCGCTACTCTGTGTTCGCGCGGTTGGTTTTTTTATCATAGAACAAACATAGGTAGAATGACCCGTAGGTAATAGTAGATTGTATTGTTAAATAGGTAAATAAATCGAGAACAATATTTGAATTTTGTCATTTATTATGTAATATTATATTTGCTTGTTTAATATAATATTACATAATATTATATCACAATTACATTTTATAAAATAATAATAATAAAAATAATAATAATATTCCACAACTATCACACAACGCCATCTAGTCCCAAGCTAAGCAGAGCTTGTGTTATGGGTACGAGACAACTGATAAACATACTTATATATTTCTAAATACATAAATATTATAGATAAATTACACCCAGACACAGAACAAATGATCGTGCTCATACACAAACATTTGTCCTGGGGGGGAATCGAACCCACGACCTCCGGCATAGCAGTCAGGGTCACTAACCACTAGACCAACAGGCCTGTAAAAAATGTCAAATATAAAAAAACATACTAAATGTATGTTTAACAAAACTCATTAACATAACATTTAAATGACAAATATATTTATTTAAATTAGAATAAGAGTCGTTCATAAATGCTGGGCACGCGAGAGTTAAAAATGGACAAATTTATACCACTTTGACTTTGATGTGGAAACCTAAAAATAAAATAATAGAATAATAAGCAGATTTAAACATGAAAAATTTTGCCTAATTATAATAACTTATATATGTTTCTACAAAAAATGTGTATAATAGTATATTCGTCCTATAAAAAAGTACCCACAGAAATGTCGCATCTGAACATATTAATTTCATAATCTATATTACATGACACGAGATGGCGTCTTAGGAATAATTTATTTCATTATTAATCTATAATACTTTTTTATTGATTAAGTATCTTATTAACCGATGAAAAGTAATTCCTTGGTTTTTACTGACATTTCTTGAATTATTTGTGCAATATCTAAGTACACACGACGGCATATTTTTATCAAGAGATTTTTTTAAAATCAATACAACACGTGACAACTCTAAAAGCGCCTAGCGAGTGACTGATTAAAGTGCGGTGTATGCACCGCAGCTGAGTGGAACAGAGTAGCTGAATGCAGTGTCGCCTCCAGTACGTAGTATATAATAACTCAATGGGAAAACAACTTTTTTACACCTAATTGTTCATGCCAGATTATTTGTATTTGACTCATGCCAATTTGAAAAGTTGCCTAAATTTCGCGGTATGTCACATGTCGATCTTCCTCAATCAGCTTACGCACAGCATCAACGTTTTCTTGGGTGACCTTGACGGGGATCATCACTGAGTTTGACACGTCCACGTTGAAATTCAGCAAACCAGCGATAAATTGTGGTTTTGGATGGGGCTTCATCACCAAATGCAAAAATCATCCGATCAACACACTGTTTTTGTGTTAAACCACTTCGAAAGTCGAAATAAATCATCGCTCTTGAATTTTCTCGAGTCAATTCCATTTTCACAACGACTAAACAAGTTTGGCAAACCCTTGTGACAAGACCGAGAATCTTTTTTAAAATAAATAAATGGTATTCGATTTTTAAAACCAAGGAGTTTTCAATTAAAAAGATTTTAATATGACAGGAACAGTGGAAATATTCCATTCCCGATACTTTTAGTGCAGCCTCTGTATTGTCAGCAACCGCAAACTATGAAGAAAGAACTAGCAGCTAAACAACCGAGATTGGACAATCACTCTAGACCACTGCTGCTTCACGACAACGCAAGACCACACACTGCACAATAAACAACTACTAAGTTAGATGAGCTACAATTGGAATGTCTGCGGCATCCACAGTACTCCCCGGACCTTGCTCTAACACATTACCATTTTTTCCGGAATTTGGGCAACTTCTTACAAGGACTTTGATGCGGCAGTCCAAACCGCATTCAAAGAGTTTATTGATTCTCGCCCCCATGGTTTTTTTAGTAAAGGGATCAATGAACTACCTATGAGATGGCAAAAGTGCATAGATAACAACGGTGCATACTTTGATTAATTAAATATATTTTACAAAAAAAAAATTGAGTTTATATTCCTCCAGTACAAAACGCCAATTTCATACTATGTAAGGACTTATTATTCTTCTCTGAATTTGCCGTAATCGTTTCGTTTAAAAGGTAATTGGCAGTTAAACCCCTCATATCTTTTATGTTGCTATCCGCCAACGGTCTGAGCATATAATACCTGGTAGTTAACCTACCTATCTAGTATAAATACGAAATGATTATATAATTATATATTATTATATTAATTCCGTAATTATATAAATATATATATATATATATATATATATATATATATATATATATATATATATATATATATATATATATATATATAAAGCCTTCTCTTACGATGCCCACGAAATAAGATGGGTCTTAATTAATAATTGTGTTAATCCCAGCCACCAAATTTCACGAACGCACGTCACGACAAAATTCACGATACCATTCACACCATCTGGATCTGGCTTGGCGGTTTTATTAAGAGTTTTCTTCCTCGTACGACTCCTCTGTGGAATCGTTTACCACTGGCAATTTTTCCGGACCGATACGACTTAGGGACCTTCAAGAAAAGAGCTTACTCCTTTCTAAAAAGCTGGCAATGCAATTGAAATTCCCCTGCTGCCAGTGTTTGCCAGTGTTTGTCGTCTACAAGGGACTACTCTTGTTCATCCCATGCAGGTTTCAGGCCTTGGGGTGTTCCATTACCCGGGTAATCCTCACAGCCCATTTCTATGGACCGGTCCTGGGAGCCGTACGTATACGATATTGTAGGCAATCTGCTTTGGCGTATTGCGCGCCGCCAGGTAGGTGCTTCCAGAGGGTCAGCAGTCTCGAAGCCCCGCGGAGTCCCGCGGACAGGGAGTCGACGTAGGGCGAATCCTGCCGACAGGTGTATTCTCCTGATAGCAGCACTCCGGGCCTCCAGTCCTCCTCCCTGCCTCTAGGTTAAGGCCTGGTGGATTTTTAGGCAGAAGTTGGCGTATCTCGTGCCTCTGGGAAGGGATCTGCCGAAGGGTCAGCAACCTCCAGGTCCCGCGGAGACGCATCCCGACGCGGAGCCGAAGTCGCCAACAGGCGCGCGCTCTCCTAGCAGCACGCCGGGCCTTCGGAGTTCGCTTCCCAGCATATATGTATGTAACGTCCCGGGAGGGGTCAGAGGCGTCCTCGAGGCTCGACGCAAGCCGAGTTGGCCCCACAGCACATGCACCCACTGCGAAGCGACGTGCGACGTGTACTTCTCCCACCCGGGCGGGAGGCGACGACCGACGGACGTGACTGGCTGCTAGCGCGGTCCGGACGCAACTCGCTCCCCTGCTGTTGCTTTTGTTTATGGGCGGCGATAGTCATTTACAATCAGGTGAGCCGCATGCTCGTTTGCACCCCCTTCTATGAAAAACATGACGAAACAACCCTGATTTTATTTTATAGTAGCTAATAATTATCACGCTTAAAGACCAGAAATTTGTGTTATTCTTGGTCTTGGGACTCCATTTCTGCCTAGGAGTACATCTGGATAGTTACCACCCTCGTACCAATTTTCTGCCGCCTAATAGCAGTGCTGGCACAACTGTGTTACGGTCTTATGGTTATAGAAAGCCAGTGTAATTGCAGGCAGTAAGACATTCCATTTTAGCCCTCAGAGGTGACAACGCATCTGCAGCTTTCTTTCATGATGGCTGAAGGTGTCCATGTGCGGTAGAAACACTCATAATCAAGTGGATTTACACATGATACACTAGAAAGGAACAAGAACCTACAGACAAATCAACAAATAACGAAAAATCGTATGCCCAAGCCACACAAGAAGTCCCTGGACAACCTACAATACAAACAACGAACACTAAGGATGGAAACCAAAACAAATTATTAAGGAGACACTTGTTGCCTTGATGAATCAAATGTTAATCATGACCAAAACGCTAACCGAATTAATTTCAAAAATGCCATCACAATCACAGCACTAAAATTGTGTGTGTGGAATGCTAATGGCTTGTCAAACCACTCGGAAGAGTTAAAAATATTCGTTAAAATGCACTGCATAGATGTTTTACTAATCTCAGAAACCCACTTCACATCCAAAAGCCACTTTAGCCTACCAGGATACAACATGTACCATACTGACCACCCAGATAACAAAGCACATGGAGGATCGGCCGTTTTTATCAGGTCAAACATCAGGCATCATGTACTACAACATTACTGCAAAAACTACATCCAGGCAACAAATGTCGTGGTAACAGACTGGATTAGTGATATTACAATATCGGCCCTCTATTGTCCACCTAAATTCACTATTAAGGAATCGGAGTTCAGTAACTTCTTTCAATCTCTTGGAGGCAGGTTTATCGCAGGAGGCGATTATAATGCCAAGCATACGTTCTGGGGTTCCAGGCTTGTTCTACCCAGAGGGCGTGAACTCCTTAAATGCATACAAAAAAGAAATATGAACGTGGTATCGTCGGGTCAACCAACTTACTGGCCAACAGACAAAAGAAAAATCCCAGATGTTATAGATTTTTGTGTCAGCTTTGCTGAATCGCTAAGAACATCATATCGTGCCAGAGTTGCTGGGACTTATCCTCAGACCACTCTCCAATCATAGTAGAACTACATACCATCCCCCAAGAACGCGACAGAAAATACGTTCTGCATAACAATAGAACTAACTGGTCTCTATTTCGTTAGCTCACAGACAAAGCATTCCAAGAACCAGTTAGCCTAAAATCGGAAGACGAAATAACGGAAGCGGTGTTATACTTCAACAAGAGTGTGAAAGATGCAGCTTGGTCATCGACCCCACCACCGCAATCTAGAAACCTGAATACCCACGTACCGAAACACATATTCGATAAAATAATCAAAAAAAGGAGGATACGAAAACGCTGGCAAACAACCAGAGACCCTGTGGCGAAAAAACAACTCAATCACGCTAACAGACAGCTAAAACACATCCTAGAGAAAGATCGTAATGACGGATTTCACAATTACCTCACCGGCCTGGATACTACTACTTCCTCGGACTACTCTTTGTGGAAAGCCACCAGAAGACTAAAACGGCCTGTCAACGTCTCTCCTCCTATAAGAAAACCAGATGGTACCTGGGCGCGGACAGACCAGGAGAAAGCCAGAACCTGCTCAGAACACCTCTCCAACATCTTTACCCCTCACCCATATGACGGCTCACCAGAAGATGCAGCAGAAATCACTAACCATTCAAATAACCCAAAAGATACGCAGGAAATGCCTCTTAAATTTACAAAAACAGAAGTTTTAGAATTATTAGAAAATCAGGCTCAAAAAAGGCTCCAGGATACGACCTCATTACAAACCGGATATAACAAGAACTACCTGAATCTGGCATAACTTTCCTTACTTCACTATTTAATGCCATGACCAGACTGCAGTTTTTTCCCCTGGAGTGGAAGGTTGCACAAATTGTAATGCTGCTAAAGCCAGAGAGACAACCTGAAGAAACAAAATCGTACAGGCCCATAAGTCTGCTACCAATCCCATCCAAAATATATGAATGGAAGGTTAATGATATATATTTTGATAACTGACAAAGGGATAATCGACTCAAATAAAGATGTTTGAAATTAATTTTTCTGTATAATACATATATACTATATACATAAACGTGTTATTAGCCGTTTATTGGCGGCGGTTTTGAATACTAATTAAGACGATTCCAAGATTAATACGAATGCAAGATTTTGTGTTTATCATAATAAATAAAATATAAATTATCAGTTTATTGGTAGAGTCACGCTGCAGGTATATTATGCTTGTAGCACGAATGGGTCGGCTCGACCGGGGAAGGATCACACTCCCACAGAATACCAGCGTAAAATAGTAGCTTAATACTGTTGTGTTGAGTAGTGTTGGTGAGTATAGAGATCCGGAGACCCTATTTTACTGGGAACGAGGCATTCTATTTTAGTCCTCAGGGGTGACGACGCATCTGCGTTTTGATCTTAATCAGGAATAAATGTAGATGTCTATGGGCCACAGCATCCACTTACCATCAGGTGGACTGTGTGTTCGTTTGTCACCCTTATTCTATAAAAAAGTCAACCTGATGGTAAGTGGTTGTTACTGAGGCCCATAGATATCGTCATTTATCCTCGATTACAAATTAAAATGCAGATGTGACGAGAGGACTAAGACGGAATGCCTCGTTTCCAGTAAAAATGGTGTCCGGTTTTCTACTGTCACCATACGAAACACAGAAGCATTGAGTTGCAGGTTTTTTATTTTGATATAAAATTTGCAAAAATTTTATCTCTGTAGGATAACCATGTGGAAAGAATCTAAATATTTATTTTCTCGATATATTTTGTACACTTGATAATATTCGTGATGTAAATAGAGCTTGCGTCATGCAAATATTATATTTATATTACGTACCAACTGCAATGGCAGTTCTGCAGCAGGCACCTAGTGGGGGGTTGCCCTACACTACGCCTACCGGTACGAGGCTGCCACTCGAGAACCTTTCTTCCCCATCGGTTATCGGTTCTTCGAGATATATGGCCGGCCTATTGCCACTTCAGCTTACTAATCCGTTGGGCTATGTCAGTCACTCCGGTTTTACTGCGGATATCCTCATTTCTGAGTCTATCACGCGGAGAAACTCCGAGCATAGCCCTCTCCATAGCTCGCTGAGCGACCTTGAGCGTCCTCATACGGCCAGCAGTGAAGGACCACGTCTCAGATCCGTAAGTCATCACTGGCAACACGCACTGGTTGTACACTTTAGTTTTCAGAGATTGAGGTATACCTGACGAGAAGATGCATACTAGTGATGTATATATTGACATATACTACATAGAATTTAGCTCAAGAGCAAGAACATACTTAAGCTAGCCAGGTAACTTATGCTATTGTTTGTTTTCAAGTATATAAAAAAACACCCACAGCTGCTATTTCCTGGACTGATCATAAAAAAAGTTTCGTTAATAAGTAATTCTTTCTCACTGTTTTTTTAATTTTAATTTTTTTTAATATTAATTTTATTTTTATTAAAGCCTGTTTCTTGTTTAACTATTACCGAGACTTAAGACTGTATCTTGACTTTAAGCTACGCTTTGGTGATCACATAACGCACATAACCAAAAAAGTGTTTCAGCTTTATGAATTTGTCATGCGGTCATATTATTCCTTCAAATATCCTATTTGGTTTAAAACTGAACTTAAAACTCTAATTAAAACTGGAATACTTATGTGTATAGTTTATATCGACAGGCCTGTTGGTGTAGTGGTTAGTGACCCTGACTGCTATGCCGAAGGTCGTGAGTTCGATTCCTACCCAGGACAAGTAATTTATCTATAATATTTATGTATTTAGAAATATATAAGTATGTTTATCAGTTGTGTAGTACCCATAACACAAGCTCTGCTTAGCTTGGGACTAGATGGCGTTGTGTGATGGTTGTGGAATATATATATATATATATATATATATATATATATATATATATATATATATATATATATATATATATATATATATATGAAGTCCATTTTATAATGAATGTAGTTTATAATTATAAATTGCTTACTTTACAAATTTGTTAAAATCAACATTTATACAAAGTTTTCTACGTTATTCTAATTAATCTTACGAACTGTTAACGAGCAAATTTAGTATTCTTTCTTTAGATTCAAGAGGAATGCTCTTGGATCCAACTCTCATTTTCATTCTCTTTTTTAGCTTATTAAAAGCCAGCATTTAACTACCTTTCCATATCATGGTAGGTGGGAATGAATATAATATCTCTCGTAACAAATTTAAATGCAATTAGCTCAATAATCAAATTTACAGCCGTATACACAGCTCGTTCTAAGCGTATACATGAGCTTTTTATAGAATATGGGTGATAAACGTACAGACAGTCAAGCTGATGGTAAGAGGATGCTGTGACATATGTACCACTGAGAACTAAGTTGGAATACCTCGTTTCCACTAAAAAAGATCTCCAGTTCTCCACACCCGCCATACAAAGCACAGCAGCGTTAAGCTGCTATTTCGCGCTCGTATTCTGGGAGAGCGTGCTCCTTCCCCGGCCGAAACATTCCTGCTACAGTAATAACATAGCTGCAGCGTTACTCTATCATTTGAAAATACTTTCGAATCAAATTTTATTAATAAAATCAAGTTGAATCGGATTGTTTGTTGTTGACTTAAGATTGCATAAAACCATAGTAATCGTAATAAGACGAATTATTACGATTTCTGTGCATAAAACGCAGGCATTTGGCCTATGTTATAGGTATCCTTTCCTTATATCGTATTATCGTCAACAAATATGACATCTTTGGTTTAACTATTCTAAATTTCGGTAATTATTATCTGGTTTTAACTAGATTCAGTACAACATTTAATAATTTATGACGTAATTCTATCGATAAATATTTATTTTTATACTGCATTGAATTCAAAGATACGACTTTTGTGGTAGGTATAACTTGCATTTTCACGGCTATATGATGTCTACATTAAATCTCTTGTTTGTTTTTCTCTGTGCTTATTATTAATGACGGCTCATTTTATTAAGTACATAAAATTGAATACTTAAAATGGAACATCTACTAATAAGTTTTTCAAATCATTTCGCAAAAAAAAATCGTAAATTTCCCCGTTTAAATGTTGTGGTATAAAATAAGGCCCAATAAGCTAGGCATTTACAATACCCATCTACAAATTGAAAGCTAGCATTTTGACTCCCCTATCACGCTCTGTCAGGAAGTAGTCAATTTCCCAGTAACCGTATCTCAAAAAAATAAAATAATTTCTACACAATAGCTTCTGAAGTAGCACTGCTAAGACATAGTGTATCGAATCGACCGAAGCACCGACTTCAAAAGCCATTATGTGTAAATTATTTAAATATTTTGAGATTAAAAAGTTGGTTTTCCTACTTATTAATAGTTAAGATTTTATTTTCCTTTTGAGTGGTCTGAAGAATAACACAAGTATTAAGTAACAACAAGAAAGTCGTCTGAATAGTTATACAATCTTCCTCTCTTATTTTTTCCACCTTTAGTGATAAAACTTTTTATTTAAATTTAAATGAAACTACTCCTAAAGAGCCGTGGTAGCTCAGTGGTTAACGCTCGCTGTAAATATAACAGAACGCGAGTAACCCGGGTTCGATCCCCGCCGGCACCAATGAAATTGTTAATTGCAATTTTAAGTGCTGATTTATCACGTGCTCGGCGGTGAAGGAAAACATCGTGAAGAAACCTACATGTCTGAGGAATAAGAAAAAAAATATTTCAAAGACATGTGAAGTTCGTCAACACGCATTTGGGCAGCGCGGCGGACACTTCCTTGCCCTAAAACCTCTCATAAATGAGGGGAGGCCTGAGCCCAGCAGTGGGACGTATATAGGCTGTAACTTTACTTTTACTTTTACCCCTAAAGACAACGTTTTTATAAAAAGAATCGTTTAAATCAGTCAAAATCAGTGCAAAAACCTAAAAATATAACGTGTCGAATATAGAACGTTCTCGTTTTGCGAACTCTGTTATTAAACATGAAAACGAAAAAACAAAAACATTTATTTGTCTACGTGGTTTAGAAGTTAACGCACACAATTATGCTCGGACTCAAACCACAATACTGACAGTATCGATCAAACAAATAAAATGTTCTATTTTCGTGTATGCACAATTTTAACTATTTGGTTATTGTAACAGTATTAAGTGATTTTATTTTTAACACGGCATTCGATTCTCAATTACATTTGTGTAATATCTGGAGATGTTTGATTCCTACAAACGATGATACGCGAGGCTATTGAAATTAAAAAAAACATCCTATTTTCAATAGAGAAGATGGATGGGCGCTGCCATCTGTTTGGCATCCTATAATTAACAAAATTAAATCCAAACTCAAGCCTACTACCGCAAGACTTCAAGATACTCTAAGCTCGTTCTGCATAGATCGGATCAAATAGTAATATTCAAAAACTGTAGGTTGCCGGGCTAACTATGACATTTGGATGTCAAACATCTCACTCCCACCTAGGCCACGGGTGCTGTAAAGCACCCGAAACGTCGGGAATTAAAAATAAGTTAATTAAACGTGATAATATAACATATTTTATTTAATTAAACCCAATTCAAACGGTTTCTCCCTTTCCCCCACGTAAGATTTGGTGATATTCTCGCTCGACACGACCCCCTTTCCCTCCCAAAAAAAAAACTCGCGTAGTTAATGGACTCCCTATTTGGTATGTTATGGTGGTATGCAGTAACCCATTGAATGGCCAATGGCCAATGACCAAGGCCCTCGCCGGCGGGCCCATCGTTGTACAAGTACTTTTGGGTACACTACGATGCGCAACGAGAACTTACGTTTTGTTTTTTAGTTTCAAATTTGAATGGAAGGATGTAGTAACTTACTGATGCACCACATTTACTAACCTGCTTAAAATGTGTATATTATATGTATGTACCTATATGAAAATCGACAATAGCAGGGAGCGTATAATGTGTTTAATCGTGTTAAAATCACAATGTTTTAAATAACTTAGTTCCGAAATTTAAAATAATTTAACAATGTAAAATAAAATTTACACCGGTTTAGTTATCTAGAACAAGAGTTTTTGCTTCAGAGAGGAATGCAATTGGCAAAGCTGACCTCTCAATTATCGCTTGCCTTCGGTGCAAACGAAAATTTTACACGTATACAGAATAGTTACATTTTTCTTCTTTTCGCTTCTCAAGTGCTTTTTGTTATGTAATTTTGGGTTTCTCGTTTACCTAATTGAAAAAAAAAACTACAGATAGTTTTGTATTGTATTTTTGTGTGTAGGGATTTTAGATTTAGTTTTTATTTGCCGATTTCTACTTTTTTTTTCTCTGTTATAGAAATCAACTACGTGAAATTCGAAAGCAATCATATTTGCTATCTGACAGATAATACTAAACCTCTTAAATACAGCCGACTAGCCTATTCCCGACAGAATCGAAATCAAAATTCAATAGATTTTTTTTGAATTCAAGGTAATTTCGTACTTTGAATAGCGCACAATGGAGTTCTGGTTCAAATTTAAATTATGAGCCTTCAGCTGTCCGCCGTTAGCCTTAAGCCCTTTTAAAAAATTGCTTTTTATTGATATGTCGGTCTTATTATTATGGAATAAAATATTTAAAAGTTAATTTTAACTTATTATAAATGATCTCTGGGTAAAAACATATCAGTACACAGGAATAGTATACATAACGCGATCGTGTTGCTCGTTTCGAATCGGTTCGGGGGTAAGCTTTTAAAATCTGTTCTGGACAACGTCAGTTTGATTCTAATACTGGGTCGAATTTGTAATCAATTTTGAGAGTAGGCTTCAAACCAGTTGGTACGTAAACGCTGGTAGATTTCAAACCAGTCTTGAAGAAATCAGATATTTGCAATCGACTTTAAGTAAAGAAAGCACCCCTAACGACTGAGTTTATATTATTACCCCCAGCCTGTAATTATATATAAGTACTCTAGTAGAGAACCGGAAAGCCCTATAACTGAAAACGTGGCATTCTATCTTAGTCCTTTGGGGTTACAACGCATCCGCATTTTGAATCTTAATCCAGGGTAAATGCAGAGCACTGAGGCAATGAGCTACGGCATTCACTTTTTTGTTGACGCGCTTGTTCCGACTCTCATTCAGGACTGGAATAATGCCCAAATCTGCCCTATACTATAAAGGCTATCATAATCCTCAGTTTCAAGGCACTCTCCTTATTGCCTCAGCCAGTATAGGTATCCTCGGCGTTGACATATCGAGTGACGTGCAGGTTCATCCGCACATGGAATACTGTTCCCATCTCTGGGCTGGGACTCCCCAGTACCAGCTCCTTCCACTTGACCGCATCCAGGGCAGAGCGGCTCGAATCGTCGACGACCGAGTATTTTCCGATCGGCTCGATTCACTAGCGCTGCGAAGGGATGTTGCATCTCTTTGCATTTTCTTTCGCATATACCATGAAGAGTGCTTTGAGGCATTGTTCGGATTAATCCCAGCCGTCAAATTTCGTGAACGCGCATTGTGTTAAAATTCAAGATACCATCCACACCATCTGGATGCTTGGCGGTCCACCACTGTACGTTTCACAAGGCGTTTTCTTCCACGTACGACCTCTCTGTGGAATAGTTTACCACCGGCGATTTTTCCGGACCGATACGACCTGGGGACCTTCAAGAAAAGAGCTTACTCCTTTCTTAAGGGCCGGCAACGCACCTGCGATTCCCTTGGTGTTACGGTTGATCATGGGCGGCGGTAGTCACTTAACATCAGGTGAGCCGCATGCTCGTTTGCCTCCTCGTCTATATAAAAAAAAATATTCGATTAGTCTCTCCTTCCCACCATTGGACAGCCAGACGATCGGCGGGTCTTCACCTCTTTATTGCCAATATTCCAAGCATAAAAATCAAACGTTTTCTTTTGTAATGCGTACAGCAAAGGAGTGGAATGATTCGCCGGCGTTTATCTTTCCGACTGAATATAATCTGGGCGTCTTCAAAATTATTAGGACAAATATCACACGAGGGTAGCCGAAAAGGTTGACATCATCGATGGCAGGAAAGAATGTGTGGAGAGAACATAGCAGAACCTTAGGGATGGAATGGTAAGTGCAGCGGAAGAAGTATGTGGAACGACAAAAAGAGGTAGTAGTAAAAGAAGAGATGCATGGTGGAATGATGAAGTGAGAGAAGCTGTAAAAAAGAAGAAAAAAGCATGGCTACTGGGCCTCTAGTAACTATAAACATATGAGAGAAAAGATGAAAGAGAGATATAAGCTGCAGAAAGTTCATGCGAAAACACTGATTGAGGAAGTACGTGAAAGGTGTGGAATAGAAGCGGACGAAAGGTTGTCGCACAACTTTAAGGAAAACTCCAAATTCTTCTGGAAAGAGGTTGGAAGGTCCCGGAGTGGTGCGATAGCCTTAAGAATGAACAAAGTGTTTTCGAGAACCAATGAAGTCCTCTCAGAAAAATCAGACGTCATGCAGCGATGGAGTGAATTTTATAGGGAAATGTATGCGTGTCATGATCTTAGTGAAGGGTCCGGGGGTGACGCCGTGACTGGCACGCCAGACACGGGCTTCGATGACACTGAGGTCATCAGCACGAAAGAGATTGAACGTGCGATTCAAAGTTTGAAATGTGGTAAGGCTGCGGTACTAGACAGAGTTACTGCTGAAATGGTTAAGTACGGTGGGCCTCGCGTCTGGGACAGCTTTCATCTGCTGTGTAATTTGTACTGGCGGATGGGAGGTGTCCCGGATGATTGGCGATCCGCGGTCATTGTGCCTTTATATAAAGGTAAAGGTTCACATTTTGACTGCGGGTGCTATCGGGCAGTCAGCTTAACCAGTTTAGCAAGTAAAGTTTATTCGAAGGTATTGACACGTAGGATGCAAGAGAAATTCGAAAAGATTTTTATGAGAGGCACAATGCGGATTTAGACCTGGAAGAGGATGCACGGATCAAATGTTTTCTCTCCGCATGATCACGGAGAAGCTTCTGAGTGTTCACCAGAAGATTTTCTGTGCTTTTGTGGATCTGGAGAAAGCATGTGATAAGGTTATAAGGAAGAAAATGTGGGAACTGTTGCCAGAATATGGTGTGGATGGTCGATTGTTAAGGGCTGTGCGGCCACTTTAGTATGACTGTAAAGCCTGTGTGCGGATAGGGCATGACCTGTCACTCATGTTTAGCATCCAAGCGGGCCTAAAACAGGGTTGTGTCATGTCTTCTTGGCTGTTCATACTGTATCTCGACAGCTGTTTACAGAAGCTGAAAAATAGCTGTTTGGGTGTGAAATTGGGTGACGTTAAAGTTAATTGTCTGCTGTATGCTGATGATGCAGTGCTTATTGCACCATCAGAAGCAGAACTGCAGGCATTAGTCACGTGTATGAAAGAGGAATGTGAAATTAAAGGTCTCCGTTTGAATGCTAATAAGACTAAGGTTCTGGTATTTAAAAAGGACGAAGAGAGAACGAAATGTGAAATATGGGTAAATCAGGAATGTCTAGAACGGGTAAATGAAATTGTGTACTTGGGGAGTGCTTTCAGCCGGGATGGAAGATGTGATTTAGATGTGGACAGGCGTGTCGTTGCCGAGAACAAAGTCAATGGTGCCCTGAATGCGTTAATCAAAAGACAAGGCGTAGTGAAGAGTGCACGCCTTGCAATACATAACGCAGTGTTGGTGCGGACTTTGTTATATGGCAGCGAAACCTGGGTATGCCAGAAGAAGCATAAAAGCAAGTTGAACGCAGTGGAGATGCGATCTCTTCGTAAAATGTGCGGCGTTACCATAGCCGACCGAAAGCGAAACGATGGGATTCGCGAATGGCAGGATTGAAAGATGATTTTATCACAAAAATTGATAGGGGCGTACTCCGAAGGTTTGGGCACGTTGAGCGAATGAGTGAAGACCGAAT
Source organism: Parnassius smintheus behrii (assembly GCA_036936625.1). Lineage (NCBI taxonomy): Eukaryota > Metazoa > Arthropoda > Insecta > Lepidoptera > Papilionidae > Parnassius > Parnassius smintheus. The sequence continues at coordinate 19,532,627 of JAUPFT010000005.1, read as the reverse complement.
TGTGAAGAAAATATATAGCGCGAAAGTAAATATTAAAAGGTGTCGAGGTAGACCGAGACTAACTTTCGAAGACCATGTGAGCAAATTACTCGAAGAGGGGAAGGTCAAGAGTACTCGGATATTGAATAAAACTAAATTTACGGATTTTATCGCGTTTAACTACTTTTACTTATTTTTAATTCCCGACGTTTCGGTTGCTTTACAGCAACCATTGTCACGGGGGGGGGGGGGATTGAGATGTTTGACGTCCCAATGTCATTGTTAGCCCGGCTACCTTCAGTTTTTGAATATTAATTTTTGGTCCGATTTACGCAAAACGAACTTACAGTATCTTGAAGTCTTGCAGTGGTATGCTTGGGTTTGGGTTTAATTTTGTTAATTATAGGATCCCAAGCAGATGGCAGCACCCAACCATCTTCTCTATTGAAATTAGGATGTTTTTTAATTTCAATAGCCTCGCGTATCATCCTTGGTAGGAATCGGTGTTCTTTTGCGAGGACTTGAGGTTTATCAAATCTGATGTAATGGTGGGGACGATCTTGAACATGTTCACAGACTGCAGACTTCCCGGAGCGTCGGTGCCTCACGTCAGCTATATGTTCTTTCACGCGGGTTTTTATGGATCTTTTTGTTTGACCTATGTAAGAGAGACCACATTCACAATCTAACTTGTACACTCCTGCATCTTGTAGAGGGATATTACACTTGACGGATGGTAAAAATTGACTAATCTTCTTCGGCGGCTTGTAGTATGTTTTAATGGAAGCTCGCTTCAAGATGTAGCCAACCTTGTCTGTGATTCCTCTGACATATGGTAGTACAGCAGGTACACGCTCGACTGTGGCCGGCTTCACTCTGTCACTGTGACGTAGGCGCGGGACCCGAAGCTTGTTGTCTTGCAATACTTGCTTGACATGCTGAAGTTCAGCGGCCAGATTTTTTCTGTCACAGATCCCTCGTGCTCTCTGAAACAAAGATTTACCACAGGTAACTGTGAAGGATGATGGAGAGATTCACCAATTAAATATCGGTTGGTATGGGTCTTTTTCCTATACACAGTGTGACCAATTGTGTTATTAGGATTTCGAATGACTAAAACATCTAAGAAAGCTAAAGAATTATTTGCCTCTAACTCCATTGTGAATTGTACTCGGATACCTAGACGTGCAAGTATGAAGAAGTTAATGAACCTGAAAGAAGCGAAAGAGGTATGTAAGGATCGTGATCTATTCTCTCTGGCTACCCCGTTAGGGATTGTGCGTGAAGATAAGTAAGTAAGTAAGTAAGTCTTCAAAGCAAGAGTGAATATGCTTCTGTTACGCTCAGGCTACATTACCACTTATTACCAAATGGGATTGTGGTCAAGCACTAACGTTAAGTTAAAATAATCTGCTTACCATTATGTTAACTTATTCGTTTTTTTATAGGAGAGGGGGCAAACGAGCATACGGCTCACCTGATGGTAAGTGATTACAACCACCCATGAGCAACTGCAACACCAGGGTAATTGCAGATGTGTTGCCGGTCTTTTAAAAAGGAGTAGGCTCTTGTCTTGAAGGTCCCTAAGTCGTATCGGTCCGGAAAAATTGATTGTATGAATTGATGGTTGTCGATTCCACAAGGAAGTTGTGTGAGAAAGAAAACTTCAAATTCCGCTACCATATTGATGGGGGGAGTAGGTATTCTAAGTATTGTGTGGTAATCTAAGTAGAGACCCTTTCCTTTTACTAGTAACGAGGTGACATATTGGTTCTCAGGGATAAAAACTAATCTGCATTTTGATTCTTAATCAGGGATAGATGTAGTTGTCAAGGAGCTATAGCATTTATTACAATCACGTGGGATTTGGTCTAGTTTTTCGGTCCTAGTATGGCCTGATAAATAAACAACTGAGAAACAAATAAGAAACGTAAATGTTATATAGCTTTGCTCTGTTTACAGAAACAAAACTTTCCTAGGGAAACAACGAAAAATCAATAGAAGAAAGTACACATAAATAGATATTAATAGATGAACTTCCAACAAACTTTTCCTTACAGTCACCACAAATGAATTTCGAACAAAGGAAAGCTGATATAGATTACTTACGTAAAAGTTAATGGTCCCAGTTAATTTAACTTGCTACGCGCAGATTAGTACCTACGATCGCATTATTCATTTTATTTATTTAGAATACCAACAGCTCTTATGAATATATAATGACAATAATTGTAATAACAGGCAATTAGATGTATAAATCTTAATGTTTTCTCCTACATTAAATAATTATAAATAAAAATAAGGTTAACAAAGTGAAGCAAGAAAAATAAAACTAGGACGTAGGTGTTTGTGTTTACATAAAAAATGTTTTTACATTTTTTATATACGTACACATAAACAATTTGATATTATGTATGATTAGAAATGTATTTAGTATTTTACTTACTCCCTCGTAATCATTTTTGCCACAAAATTATAAAATCTATAGACATCCACAATTTTCATGCTTATTATACGTATAGATAATATATCAATAATAAGCTATAAATGAAAAGATAAATATTATACTTTTACGTTATTATTATTCGTATAGACACGTTATTGACTATAGAAGCTTGAGAACTTTATGTTTGATTTATTACAGAGATTTTTTTAAAATTGTATATTTAACAAAAACACGAGTCAAAGGTGGGTTTTGTTTTTTATATCCATTCATCCATTGCAGCGTATAAAAGTCCATTGCTAAACATAGGCCTTCTCCATATAGTGGAGGGGAGATTTTGCCATAGTTGCAACGCTTGGCACTTGCTTGGACTGGCAACGGTATTTTATTAATTTAAGTTGTTATCAGGAAGACGCTGTTCCCCATCTCCTGTTCCAGTTTCGGGATGATATGGGTTGTGGATGTACTTACATCGCTACTACACGGTAGTTACTTAATATGCAAATTAAAAATTTAAAAGTTTTTCACAATTGGCGGTCGCGCCTATCACATATTTAATGTCGTGACTATTACATGATTACTGTCGCATTTAATTTAAAAAAGTTATATAAAAAAATAACGTTCTTAATGGATAATTACATAAATTGCGGATTTGCCCAGTTGCACATTTGGTATACTCGAACTTTCGATTGCTGTTGACTGCAGTGAAATTTTACTACAATTTAAACTTTGATTTACTAAGTTGTTCCATAAGCTTTCGGAAACACAATGAAACTCTAGGTTAACCTTCAGGCTAATATACCTCGAAAAGCGTTTTGCAAGTACCTTAGAATAAAAACCTTGATTCCGGGACTCGAAAAAGGCCTCTAAAGCATGCATCACCTCATCTTCGCCATCGAATTTTACACCACGCAAGTGCATTTCCAATTGAGTAAAAAGTTGAAAAACTGAGCTAGGTCCGAAGAATATGGTGGATGCTACATCAACTGGAACCCAGCGTTCGGATGGAAGCGCCTGCAAAATCAGATCGAAAGCCAGGCATTAACATTATGGAAAAGTAGGTACTCCAGCACGCAACTATTTTTCTCGACGTTTATTCTTTAGTTCTTCGCGTAGTTTTTTGATTAATGATGCGTAATAATCTCCGGTTATTAATTGTCTTTTCTTTATTTAAATAATTGATTATTATATCTTTCGCATCCTAAAAGACAAAGGCCATTATTTTTCCAGCGGACGCAGATATCTTGAAACTTTTCTCTGGCGGGGAAGACGGTCTTTTCAGTTCGTTCAGTTCTTTCCTTACTTTGGTTTTTATCTTCGGTCAGAATGGTGTACCCATGTTTCATCTACGGTTTTACAAAAAGAATCTGGATCATCTTCAACTATTGCTAAGTTTAGCTTTGAAATGTCAACTCTTTCTTTCTTTTGGGCGTATTTTAACATTAACGGAACCCATCCTTTTAAAATTTTAAATTATGAATTAAAATAAACTGAATTGTCCCAAACGAAAGTGTTAGAATCTCAGTTAAATAACGGATGGTCACACGTCGATCTACCTTTACAATTTTTTCAATTTTTTTTTAAAGTTTTCATGTGTAGCGACCGTTATTAGCCGCCGGGAGCGGGTGTCGGCATTGCAGGCGGTACTGTCGCGTTTAAATTCAGTCCACTATGATGCCACCAGCACCATCAAATAAAGCGGTGCATTCTCTACCAAAGTAGACTACAAATCTTCAGAAACGCTTTTGTAGAAAAATTTTCAGGCTGAAATATTTAATAACCGCATAAAATTCGACTTTCTCCATTTTTAAAAGAATCAAATTCCCGCCAAATTAAGATTCGAAAAAAGTAGAAGGCATTTCTATAACTCATTTATATGTGTCCTATTCCGAAAACTTATTGATCGAACTAGTCTTCGGCGACATTATTGTGGACGATATTTGATAGAAATTGCGCAAGACCGGAAATAAAATACATTTCGAAGATCCGTCAGCACAATCTGTTATGACGCACTGGACCCTTATGCTCCTTTATCTTGTTAATAATAAGAAAATGTGATCCTAGGTTTTGAAAGGTTCTAATAAAGTGTTACTCCTAGTTAGTCTATTTACGCGAAATCGCATACTTTAGTGCAAATAAGGTTTTAAGTCATTTCTCTCTATGGTTTTCTGAATTGTCTTTAGCATTTTTATTTTTCGAGTAAACTGAGGCATTTTTGGTAATTAAACGCGATCATCACCTCATTAAGTAACTCTTTTATGTAGACTCTATGTCGAATTTTGTATTTAAAATATTCAAAAGTTACAGGTCGTTAAAAATGGTTTCTCAGTTCAAACACTTGAGTTGAGCAGTTTTTTTTTTCTTAACTAATCAACTGTTTTTAAAATGCTAAAGTATCATTTATTGTTTGATACTTTAATTTTTTAGAACATGTTCTCTTATTTGTAGTTTAATAAAATATTTTACTTAAAAATAAACTTTACCAGTGTGTCTGGTTTCAAAACTTTTTATTCGGCTTCTCAGTCTTAGTATTTTTATTCGAAATATTCTTATATACGTATCTGGGAAGACTGTCAATCAAATCGAAAAATAAATCAATAACACGGAGATTTAAGTAGAAAATTTTACTAAATATAATGTAGTTTTACATTGTACATTAGCCTAATTTCTAAAGAAATACAGTATTGAAGAGTTCCATAACCGATCCGTGGGGTTCACGTGCGGCATAGCCATTCAGCGAGGAAACTCAACTGGCGTTCTTGGCATGATACCACGGGGAGTAGGACTATATGATAATATAAGTTTTTAATTTTAGTTTTTATATTACAGCTTTTTAATATTATACATATTACAATATGTAAATAAATTAATGTGCTCCGTTATATGTTTTATAATAGTTAAATAAAAAATATCATATAAAAAATATGGTGAAACGTGGAAAGTGAACATTTAAAATATTTGCTCGATTATATTGACATACAGTCAAGTACAATTAGTCCTGATTTTTATAATTTTTTAAATATTATATTTTGGCTACATATTTTATAAAAATAAAACAAGTATATATACGGATTAAAAAACAACAAAAAGTAACAAAATAATTTCCTTGCATCGGCCGGGAATCGAACCCGGGCCGCCCGCGTGGCAGGCGAGCATTCTACCACTGAACCACCGATGCTTATCGTCATACATTGAAGTTAAATATTATATTGTTAAATTGCTTGCTATAAAATTACATAATAGTTTTAATATATTACATTCAGCACGTAACCTTAGTAAATAATTATTATAATGTGAATGAATCTTTACGCTTCAACCTTGCTTCAACAAAGATAACATCAGTTTTAAAACAGAAGTCTTTTATTTCGACGATCCTAAGTCAGCTATCATTGAATGGATGAATGGCATGCAAAAAGTGGATTGTACTTAGTTGTGGCAGTAGACAGCAAAATTCCTTTGTTTTTGTAATCCACAGGTTTTTGCTGGGTGGTTTTTAGAAATAAATGTATGCAAAAATGTATTCTATTCATTTATCAATGGTGACATAAGTAAAACCAGGGCCGATGTAGATGCAAAGGTAAAAAACCTTTTGCTAGCATCATAAACGGAGCGGAGTAAAAGTCTTAATTTTTTTTTTTATAGAAGAGGGGGCAAACGAGCATGCGGCTCACCTGATGTTAAGTGACTACCGCCGCCCATGATCAACCGCAACACCAGGAGAATTGCGGGTGCGTTGCCGGCCCTTTAGAAAGGAGTAAGCTCTTTTCTTGAAGGTCCCCAGGTCGTATCGGTCCGGAAAAATCGCCGGTGGTAAACTATTCCACAGAGAGGTTGTGCGTGGAAGAAAACTCCTTGTGAAACGTACAGTGGTGGACCGCCAAGCATCCAGATGGTGTAGATGGTATCGGGACGTTTGCCGTGTAGTTCGTTCACGAAATTTGGCGGCTGGGATTAATCCGAATAATTCCTCAGAGCACTCCCCGTGATAGATGCGATAAAATACGCAAAGAGATGCAACATCTCTTCGCAGCGCCAGTGAATCGAGCCGATCGGAAAGCACTCGGTCGTCGACGATTCGAGCCGCTCTGCGCTGGATGCGGTCAAGTGGAAGGAGCTGGTACTGGGGAGCCCCAGCCCAGAGATGGGAACAGTATTCCATGTGCGGCCGAACCTGCGCCTTGTAAAGTTGCAGGCGGTGTGCCGGCATGAAATACTGTCCCGCTCTGCTGAGCACGCCAAGCTTTTTAGAGGCCAAAATGGCCTTCCCATCCAAGTGACCACGAAACTGCACGCCACTCGATATGTCGACGCCGAGGATTCCGATACTGGCTGAGGCAACAAGGGGAGTGCCTTGAAACTGAGGGGATACGACAAAGGGGTTCTTTTTAGCGGTTAACGCGCAAACTTGTGTCTTCTGGGGGTTAAACTGGACTAGATTTAGTCGTCGCCAATCCGAGACTCTGTTCAGCAAAGACTCGACTTCAGACACAAGTTTGTCCCGGCACTCGGAGACGTTTTCCCGAGAAATATTGGCTCGGCCGCTGTAAAGAGCATCACCAGTGCTGTCATCCGCATAGCAATGAATGTTACGGGTATGCAACATATCATTGATATGCAGAAGAAACAGCGTTGGCGATAGCACGCAGCCCTGTGGAACACCAGCATTAATAGGCTTGCAATCGGAGCTTGCACCGTCTACAACGACCTTGATAGAAAGCTGGTGATCCAATCGCACAATTTCTCGGGAAGCCCTTAGGAAGGGAGCTTCGAAAGAAGCGCTTTGTGCCAAACCCGATCGAAGGCCTTCGCAATGTCCAAACTAACGGCCAATGCCTCCCCCTTGAACTCTACTGCCTCCGCCCATCTGTGAGTGAGGTAGACCAGAAGATCACCAGCTGACCGACCACGGCGAAAACCGTATTGGCGGTCACTAATCAGCTGGTGATGCTCAAGGTACCTCATCAGCTGGCAGTTTACAATGGACTCCATTGTTTTGGAGAACAAGGAGGTGATGGCGATTGGCCGGTAGTTGGATGGGTCTGAGCGGTCGCCTTTTTTAGGGATCGGGTGGACGAAAGGCGTCTTCCATGATTTTGGGACTACGCCTAGGGAGTAGGAGTACCGGAAAAGACGCGTTAAAACCGGTGCCAACTCTGGAGCACACGTCCTCAGCACAATTGGGGGATTCCGTCAGGCCCACTCGACTTGTGGATGTCCAGGGAGAGGAGTGCTTTGCGAACCGAGCGCTGTGTGAACTGCGCTTCCGGCATGGAGCACTCACACCGCGGGATGGTCGGCGGCGTACTCCCCCCGTCATCGAGAGTCGAGTTAGACGCAAAGAAAGAGCCTAGAAGATCGGCTTTCTCCTTTGCAGTATGGGCCAGTGAGTCGTCCTCCCTGTGCAGAGATGGAAGAGATGGCTGACAGAAATTCCCCTGGACAGCCTTGGCGAGAGACCAGAATGCACGGGTTCCAGAAGGAAGGCGAATCATAACTATCTTTATTTCAACAAAAATTCAAACAAATGGTTTGACTTTGCACAGAGGTAAATTAGCGAATTGATTAGATAGTTAAAAAAATTCAAATTCAGATTTTTATTGTCTACAAACCTTGTCTGCGTTAAGCTACAAATATTGTCGAAAAAATTATGATTGGCCTACGGGTACGTGGTACTATTGTTTATTCTGTGCTATGGTTACGGAGGAGATGGATTTCAAACAATCGTTTTCTTGCGCCATAATATAGTGGTGGTGTAAGAATTTACACTCCTCCATATAGTACCGTGGGTGTAGTAAGAAGAGACAGCTGAAAACAAACGGAGGTGGACGGTAATGTCTTCCTGGTTAATATCAAGCGTGACAAATATTTCCATATGAGGCAATCTTAAAGGAAAGCCTATATCTGTGGATCTTAGTTGATATTACAAAAATAAACAAAATCGGACTGCGATATTCAAATAACATAATACCTATAGCATTTATTCATATATACACACAAAAAAACCCAAAAAACATACATAATATACATAAACACTCACGCCTTTCACCCAGAGGGGTAGGCAGAGAGTACAGACTTCCATTTAGCACGATCCTGAGATACCTCTCTCGCCTCTTCCACATCCATATACCTACGCATACATGCTTGTTGATTATGAGTACTCATAATTTAACCCATTTTTAGTATATCGCCAATTTGGTCGACAAACTTTCACCTAGGACGTCCCTTTCCGACTCTTCAATTCACTTCTACAATATATATTTGCTTTGTCAGTCTTTCCTTATTCATTCTTTCTACATGCCCAAACCACCGAAGCATTCCTTTCTTAATTCTGGTCACCCCATTATCTTGCAAACCACACTCTTCTTTTATCATACAGTTTCCCACCCTGTCACTCAGATTCAGCCCTAACACTCCTTAGCGACCGCATTTCTACTGCATTTATTCTACTCTCGTGCTTCTTCTCCCAAACCCAACTTTCACTACCATACGTTAAAGTAGGGATTAATACAGCATTGTGAATTGCCATACATGCCTTTTTTGACACATTCTGACTTTTCACAATAGAGTGTAGAGCCCCATTTACTTTATTTCCCGCATTCACTCGTCGTTTAATATCCTTATCATATCACCTATCCCTGCTGAATACACATCCAAATATACGAACTCATCCACTTGCTCAATTAACATCATCAAAAAACAAAACAAGAAAAGTTTCAAGCTAGATACACACCATAGTCCCGAATATGTTGAACGAATGAAGCTAAAAATAAACAATGTCTGCTACTCAACCTCAAAAATATGCATATGATAGAAACTGCTTTTATGCTGCATCCCTAACCTCAAACCTCAAAAACGAAGACTAGTGAGGAAACTTGCAAATATCCTCACCACTTCACCACCACGAAACCACTTCGAGACACAAAACATCTGCCACTACCGCATAACAGGAGGTGCTATTAACCGTTAAGTGGTCTACAAACAAAACTTGATGATTACACCCTTAATGATTTTTGTATTCTAATTGTAGGTGAAACTGATTTTGATGTATCCAAAAATTATAATGAATTAGTTGTGAATATAAGAAAGGCTCTTTTGACCGTTCAGCACAAAATCATTTTGATATGACTGCCTACTCTTCAATTTCGCTATCAATCTAATATTTATAATAGAAGAATCCTTTAATAACCTAATTATACTCTGGTAATATTAATCTTGAATATTGTTACATTTGAGACTCCAACAAAAATTTTGAGACTATTCTGAGAGTCTTGTATTTGAGATGCTTGACCGGGGTAGGACTACGCTCTCACAGAATACCAGCGTAATAGCAGCTTAATGCTACTGTTTTTCGTATGGTAGAGATTAGCAAAAACCTTTTTTTGCCGAAAACGAAGCATTCCATCTTAGTCTTCAGGGGTTAAATATTATTATTTCTACATTTTATCACAAATTTGATACTTAATAAAGAAACGGACATTACTATGTTCCGATTCATTATAATAAACATAAAAACTACTTTGCTATAACTCATGCATAGAGTAATTAGACTAATTAGCCTAATAATTCTATGTAACTTATGTATATGAAAAAATAGTGTAAAGTAGCGTAAACCTAGTTTGACAAGCGTCTCACTGCCACAATGGCCATATCCAACACCATTGCGTTATTGTTATATTAATCGATGTTCATATAAATATACAATAGGAAGTTTTTTAACAAAGATTTCAAACTTTTTTTGACGGTCCTTCTCTGACAAGGTCTAAATTTTAAGAACTGGTGAAGACGTTTTGACTTGACTCCACCTTCCCGTTCTCAAACATTATAAGCTTGTGTCCGGCTGAGACATTTGTAAGATCTTACTTTATTTAATTACCACACTCACGATAATTTGTTGAAATACTATCGTAACAAGTTTTAAGTATTTATCGACATTTTACGTACTCGTATATATATTCTGCTCGTTATAATATTCGAAATTCATCAAACTCTTTTCTTAGTGAAAGTGTTATTCGTTTTTTACTCTTTGGCTTGACTGAAGATCATTTAAGCGTTCATAAAATTACAGCCAGATCGGCAAACTGAACAGTAGCCAGATTAAACGCCCTTGTTCTCGAGTTTTACACCCTTATCTATGGTTTCCGTAACGTGCTTCGAAAGGTACGTAAAAGCGTTAATTTCAGATGTTAGCGTAATTGAACTTTATATCTTATTAAAGGCGTAATTGGTGAATTTAAAGTTTACTCTTGGAATTGTGAAATAAACTTTTATTATTGGTAAAGAAAATAATGAAGTAAATGAAATAAAAATATAAATAAATAAACCTATTATATTTCTAAAGTATAACAAGTTTTAAGTATTTAAGAGCTATGTATATTTTCTTGTTATTTATAATATTATGATTTTTGAAGTAAACTTCAAGGATACCTTTCTATAGAAACAGCAACTGTAATTAGATCAACTTGTTTTGAAACTCACATCCTATCAAACCGTAATCCGCCCGCAACTAGCCATGAGTCTTTCCTTTATAATTGGGTTCTTACGTATGAAATTAGCGTTTTGTCGTACTGACCACTTTGATCTGAAATCTCTCTTCTTTGGTTAAGAATTCCAAATTCAAATTTATAAATTAATTTAGCTGGTACATTTGAGTTTTGAAAACAGACATTCATTTGTTTTTTCCTCATTATGTTTTTCTTTGGCGTTGCTTTTTACCGCATAATGGAAAACATGAAATATCGGTATATTTACGAGTACGAGTTCTACCGTGGCAACAGTGCTGCAGAAACAGCTCGAAGGATTATTGATGTGTACGGCGCTAGTATTGCAAATGAAAGCACCGCACATTTTTGATTTCAACGTTTTCGTTCTGAAAATTTTGACATTCAGAACCAACCCCGTGGACGGCCGGAGATCAAAGTGGAAAATGAAGAATCAAAGGCTATTGTGGAAGCGGATTCATCACAAAACAGATCAGAGATACCTGCAGGCATCGTAGGAAGTGATAAAACTGTTTAAAAACATTAATCCACTTAAATCAAATCGGGAATTAAAAAAAACTTGAACGATGGGTACCTCATGAGTTGAGTGATTCGAACTTGCAAACACGCGTCGACTGCTGTGTTACTTTGCTCAACTGACAAAAAAATGAAGAAAATTTAAATCGAATCATTACTTGTGATGAAAAGAGAATACTGTAGAATAATCGGATGGCTGAACCCTGGAGACCCAGCCAAATCCTGCCTTAAACGAAAATTGACTCAGAAAATGTTACTTGTGACTTTGGTGGACTAGCACCGGTGCCGTTCACTACAGCTTTCTTAAATCTGACCAAACGATTACGTAAGATATATATTGTCAGCAACTGCAAACCATGAAGAAGGAACCAGCTGCTAAATAACCGAGATTTGTCAATCGCTCTAGACCACTGCTGCTTCACGACTACGCAAGACCACACACTGCACAACAAACAACTACTAAGTTAGATGAGCTACAATTGGAATGTCTGCGGCATCCACAGTACTCCCAGGACCTTGCTCTAACAGATTACCATTTTTTCCGGAATTTGGGCAACTTCTTACAAGGACTTTGATGCGGCAGTCCAAACAGCCTTCAAAGAGTTTATTTATTCTCGCCCCATGGGTTTTTTAGATCAATGAACTACTTATGAGATAGAAAAAGTGCATAGATAACAACGGTGCATACTTTAATTAATTAAAGGTATTTTACAAAAAAAAAATGAATTTATATTCCTCCAGTACAAAACGCCAATTTCATACTATGTAAGGACTTATTATTCTTCTTGCCGTAATCGTTTCGTTTAAAAGGCAATTGGCAGTTAAACCCCTCATATCTTTTATCTTGCTATCCGCCAACGGTCTGAGCATATAATACCTAGTAGGTTAATATCTGGTATAAATACGAAATGATTATATAATTATATATTATTACATTATTTCGTAATTATATAAATAATATATATATATATATATATATATATATATATATATATATATAAAGCCTTCTCTTACGATGCCCACGAAATAAGATGGGTCTTAATTAATAATTGTGTTAATCCCAGCCACCAAATTTCACGAACGCACGTCACGACAAAATTCACGATACCATTCACACCATCTGGATGCTTGGCGGTTTTATTAAGAGTTTTCTTCCTCGTACGACTCCTATGTGGAATCCTTTACCACTGGCAATTTTTCCGGACCGATACGACTTAGGAACCTTCAAGAAAAGAGCTTACTCCTTTCTAAATGGCCGGCAACACAATTGAAATTCCCCTGCTGCCAGTATTAGCCAGTGTTTGTCGTCTATAAGGCACTACTCTTGTTCATCCCATGCAGGTTTCAGGCCTCGGGGTGTTTCCCATTACCCGGGTAATCATCACAGCCCATTTCTATGGGCCGGTCCTGGGAGCCGTACGTATACGACATTGTATGCAATCTGCTTTGGCGTATTGCGCGCCGCCAGGTAGGTGCTTCCGGAGGGTCAGTAGTCTCGAAGCCCCGCGGAGTCCCGCGGACAGGGAGTCAACGTAGGGCGAATCCTGCCGACAGGTGTACGCTCCTGATAGCAGCACTCCGGGCCTCCAGTCCTCCTCCCTGGCTCTAGGTTAAGGCCTGGTGGATTTCTAGGCAGAAGTTGACGTATCTCGCGCCTCTGGGAAGGGATCTGCTGAAGGGTCAGCAACCTCCAGGTCCCGCGGAGACGCATCCCGACGCGGAGCCGAAGTCGCTAACAGACGCGCGCTCTCCTAGCAGCACGCCGGGCCTTCGGAGTTCGCTTCCCAGCATCGTAGGTTAAACGCAGCGTTGGGTATGTAACGTCCCGGGAGGGGTCAGCGGCTTCCTCGAGGCTCGACGCAAGCCGAGATGGCCCCACAGCACGTGCACCCACTGCGAAGCGACGTGCTGTACTTCTCCCACCCAGGCGGGAGCCGACGACCGACGGCCGTGACCGGCTGCTAGCGCGGTCCGGACGCAACTTGCTCCCCTGCTGTTGCATTTGTTTATGGGCGACGGTAGTCATTTACCATCAGGTGAGCCGCACGCTCGTTTGCGCTCCCTTCTATAAAAAAATGTCGAAACAACCCTGATTTTATTTTTTACTAGCTATTAATTATCACGCTTAAAGACCAGAAATTAGTGTTATTCTTGGTCTTGGGACTCCATTTCTGCCTAGAAGTACATCTGGATAGTAACCACCCTCGTACCAATTTTCTGCCGTCCAATAGCAGTGCTGGCACTACCGTGTTACGGTCTTATGGTTATAGAAACCCAGTATAATTGCAGGCAGTAAGACATTCCATTTTAGCCCTCAGAGGTGACAACGCATCCGGAGCTTTCTTTCAAGATGGCTGAAGGTGTCCATATGCGGTAGAAAACACTCATAATCAAGTGGACTTTAAGTTTGTTTGTCACTACAGTTACAGTAAAAATATTAACTCAGGCAAAGATAAAACAAGGACTTAAAAACAACATCTTAAAAACGAATTATAATAATGTCCTCCAGACCGATTTTCGGCCACCGTGCCATTGGCGCAGCATAGGATTATAGTGCCCAAGTGTATGCGCAAGCACAGCTGCACTCTCTATTCCCTCGCTCTCATAATCCGATGGGACGGTAAACCAACACGACGGGAGAGAGATCAGGCGCAGAACCAACGACTTTACGTGCTTTCCGCGGCACGGGGGTGAGACACCGCCAACTTGAGAAAAAATTTGATTTTTAGGCCAGACCCGGGATTCGAATCTAGGACCTCATGATCAGCAGTCGCACTACTACAACCACTGGATCAACAAGGCAGTCAAAAAAATAACGAATACGTAATTTTGTACAAGTAGCGGATTGGAATATCACGGATTGACAAGACAAAGACGTTTTCTATATCTGTACCTTTGTGATCTCTACTGAGGCACAGAATAAATAATAGTACTACGACATAGGCTAAATGAAATAGTACATACTTTAGCGGGTAATTATGAATTCTCGGTTCAGAATACACTTACACCAACGTAAATAACTTTAATGGCTTCCTTTTATTCCCGTCGCGGTGTTGCGTGAGATAATTGAGTTGAACCTTCCAAATTCGCTGTTCCGTTTCGTGTTTGATATTGCTGGAAGGTTAATGATATATATTTTAATAACTGACGAAGGGATTACCGACTCAATTAAAGATGTTTGAAATTAATTTTTCTGTATAATACATATATACTATATACATAAACGTGTTATTAGCCGTTTATTGGCGGCGGTTTTAAATACTAATTATGACGAAAATCCAAGATATTGTGTTTGTCATAATTAATAAAATATAAATGATCAGTTTACTTTTCTTTACAATAGGACACGACCACGTTATTACACAAACAAACGAACACGTTATACGTGGTAGAGTCACGCTGCAGGTATATTATGGTTGTAGCACTAATGGGTGGTTTCGACCGGGGAAGGACCACGCTCTCACAGAATACCAGCGTAAAATAGCAGCTTAATACTGCTGTGTTGAGTGGTGTTGGTGAGTGTAGAGATCCGGAGACCCTATTTTACTGGGAACGAGGCATTCTATTTTAGTCCTCAGGGGTGACGACGCATCTGCGTTTTGATCTTAATCAGGAATAAATGTAGATGTCTATGTCTATGTCTATGTAGATGGGCCACAGCATCCACTTACCATCAGGTGGACTGTGTGTTCGTTTGTCACCCTTATTCTATAAAAAAGTCAACCTGATAGTAAGTGGTTGTTACTGAGGCCCATAGATATCGTCATTTATCCTCGATTACAAATTAAAATGCAGATGTGACGAGAGGACTAAGACGGAATGCCTCGTTTCCAGTAAAAATGGTGTCCGGTTTTCTACTGTCACCATACGAAACACAGAAGCGTTGAGTTGCAAGTTTTTTATTTTGATATAAAATTTGCAAAAATTTTATCTCTGTAGGATAACCATGTGGAAAGAATCTAAATATTGATTTTCTCGATATATTTTGTACACTTGAAAATATTCATGATGTAAATAGAGCTTGCGTCATGCAAATATTATATTTATATTACGTACCAACTGCGATGGCAGTTTGACACGAAAGTGAAGACTTTTCTATAACATGCAATTTTTCTTGCATACCTATGCACATTCATTAATGGAAAAATTAAGCGTATATCCCAACTACGGTTTGACGCCATAGACACCCAGCTGAAGAGACTCCGGGCTACATCATGAAGTCTAGCTACTTTAAAAAAAATGTTACTTGGCAAATAAACTTATTTATTTATTTAATATTCTTTATTGCACACCATATAAAAAAATTACTAATTATATATACAAAAGATGTATGCAATGGGCGGTCTTATTGCTGATAGCAATTTCTTCCAGACAACCAGTAAACTTATTTAATATCCCAATCTATAAGCAAATGATTTTGTATGATAAAACATCGAAGCTATTAAAAATCTTATCTGTCTATATTTTAAATCAATTTTGCTTCATTTATACTTCAATAGACTTTAAGAATATCAACTAAAATGTATTATTCTTGATTTATCAATAACTTTATGAATAAAAATAACAGAGATTACTACTATATAAATCAGTTCTTTATTTAACTTACATTTTAGGTTAACAACAATTACACACACTACTCAATAGTAGCTTCCTCTTCTACACCATAGGTAAGAGTGTGTTCTATGCTATATTCATACACTAACCTTATGTACACTAGTGATGTATTTATTGACATATACTACATAGAATTTAGCTCAAGAGCAAGAACATTTTTTAAGAACATACTTAAGCTAGCCAAGCAAATTATGCTATTGTTTGTTTTCAAGTATATAAAAAACACCCTCAGCTGCTCTTTACTGGACTGATCATAAAAAGTTTTGGTAATAAGTAATTCTTTCTCACTGTTTTTTATTTTAATTTTTTAATATTAATTTCATTTTAATTAAAGCCTGTTTCTTGTTTAACTATTACAGAGATTTAGGATTGTATCTTGACTTTAAGCTATGCTTTGGTGATCACATAACGCACTTAACTAAAAAGGGTTTCAGCTTTATGAATTTGTTATGCGGTCATCTTATTCCTTCAAATATCCAATTTCGTTTAAAACTGAACTTAAAACTCGAATATGTGTCTCGTTTATATGAAGTCCATTTTATAATAAATGTAGTTTATAATTATAAATTGCTTACTTTACAAATTTCTTAAAATCAAAATTTATACATAGTTTTCTACTTTATTCTAATGAATTTTACGAAATGTTAACGAGCAAATTTAGTATTCTTTCTTTAGAATCAAGAGGAATGCTCTTGGATCGAACTCTGATTTTCATTCTCTTTTTTAGGGTTCCGTAGTCAACTAGGAACCCTTATAGTTTCGCCATGTCTGTCTGTCCGTCTGTCCGTCCTCGCTTAATCTCTGTGACCGTTAGCACTAGAAAGCTGAAATTTGGTACCAATATGTGTATCAATCACGCCGACAAAGTGGTAAAATAAAAATTGGAAAAAAATGTAGTCCCTCTATATGTAAAGTGGGAAGTGATTTTTTTTTAATTTCAACCCTAACGTGTGATATATTGTTGGAAAGGTATTTAAAAATGAATAGGGGTTTACTGAAATCATTTTTTGATAATGTCAATAATTTCGGAAATAATCGCTCCAAAAGTAAAAAACAATGTGTCCCCCCCCCCCTCTAACTTTTGAACCATAGGTTTAGAAAATATGAAAAAAATCTGAAAGGTAGAACTTTATAAGGACTTTCTAGGAAAATTATTTTGAACCTGGATGGAAACAGTTTTTGTACAAAAAAGACAAAAAGTTGTACAAAATAATTTCTGGACTAAGTTTGTAGTATAATCGTTTAAGCAGGCATTTTTTAAACTTCGTTTACATATTTTATTATCCTGAACGTATCTTTTTTTAAACAAAAAAAGAATAATTAAAATCGGTTCTCGCAATCCAAAATTACCACCGAAAACTTCTGGCACGTCTATGTATTAATTAGTAACCCAATTCCCCGAGAGATGGCGCTGTAGGTACTTTTTACATTGGCTCGGGTATTATCGAATTGTTCGGTTGGTCTCTCTTTGGCATCGCCTGTCGCGGAGCGTCCAATGTTGCACGCTCCATGTTCGCGCACGTACCCACTACCGGGAGCAGTTGCAGGAGCGCGGAGCGCTGCTGGAGCGCGAACATAATGGATACCCACCTTTAAACTCATAAGTGGGAACACTTATTGTGACGAACGGGAAACTACGGAACCCTACACTGAGCGTGGCCCGACACGCTCTTGGCCGGTTTTTATTTAGCTTATTATGAGCCAGCATTTAACTACCTCTCCATATCATGGTAGGTGGGAATGAATATAATATCTCTCATAACAAATTTGAATGCAATTAGCTCAATTATCAAATTTACAGCAAATTTACAGTATACACAGCGCGTTCTAAGCGTATACGTGAGCTTTTTATAGAATATGGGTGATAAACGTGCAGACAGTCAAGCTGATGGTAAGAGGCTGCTGTGACCTATGTACCCCTGAGAACTAAGTTGGAATAACTCGTTTCCACTAAAATAGATCTAAAGTTCTCCACACCCGCCACACAAAATACAGCAGCATTGAGCTGCTATTTCGCGCTCGTATTCTGGGAGAGCGTGCTCCTTCCTCGGCCGAAACATTCCTGCCACAGTAGTAACACCTGCAGCGTTACTCTATCATGTGAAAATACTTTCGAATCAAATTTTATTAATAAAACCAAGTTGAATTACGGATTGTTTGTTGTTGATTTAAGATTTCATAAAACCATAGAAATCGTAATAAGACAAATTATTGCGATATCTGTGCATAAAACGTAGGCATTTGGCCTATGTTATAGGTATCCTTACATCGTATTATCGTCAACAAATATGACATCTTTGGTTTAACTATTCTAAATTTCGGTAATTATTATCTGGTTTTAACTAGATTCAGTACAACATTTAATAATTTATGACGTAATTCTATCGATAAATATTTATTTTTATACTGCATTTAATTCAAAGATGCGACTTTTTTGATAGGTATAACTTGCATTTTCATGGCTATTTGATATCTATATTAAATCTCTTGTTTGTTTTTCTATGTGCTTTAATAAAATAGTCATCATTAATAATTTAATGGCGGCTATTTTATTAAGAACATCAATTTTAATACTTAAAAATGGAACATCTACTAATAAGTTATTCAAATCATTTCGCAAAAAAAATTCGTAAATTTC
The DNA here is from genome assembly GCA_036936625.1 of Parnassius smintheus behrii. Lineage (NCBI taxonomy): Eukaryota > Metazoa > Arthropoda > Insecta > Lepidoptera > Papilionidae > Parnassius > Parnassius smintheus. Next base: position 19,513,939 of record JAUPFT010000005.1, on the reverse strand, counting down.
TCCGCTTAAATGTTGCGGTATAAAATAAGGCCCAATAAGCTTGGCATTTACAATACCCATCTACACATAGCTAGCATTTTGACTCCCCTACCACGCTCTGTCAGGAAGTAGTCAATTTCCCAGTAACCCTATCTCAAGAAAATAAAATAATTTCTACACAATAGCTTCTGAAGTAGCACTGCTAAGACATAGTGTATCAAATCGACCGACGACAAAAGCACCGACTTCAAAAGATATTATGTGTAAATTATTTAAATATTTTGAGATTAAAAAGTTGGTTTTCCTACTTATTAATAGTTAAGATTTTGTTTTCCTTTTGAGTGGTGTGAAGAATATCACAAGTATTAACTAACAACAAGAAAGTCGTCTGAATAATTATACAATCCTCCTCTCTTATTTTTCCACCTTCAGTGATAAAACTTTTTTATTTAAATTTATATGAAACTACCCCTAAAGACAACCTTTTTATAAAAAGAATCGTTAAAATCGGTTTAACCATTTCCTAGAAATCTAAAAACATAACGTGTCGAATATAGAACCTTCTCGTTTTACGAACTCGGTTTAATACAAAAACATTTATTTGTTTACGTAGTTCAGAAGTTAACGCACACAATTATGCTCGGACTCAAACCACAATACTGACAGTATTGATCAAATAAATAAAATGTTCTATTTTCGTGTATGCACAATTTTAACTATTTGGTTATTGTAACAGTATTAAGTGATGTTATTTTTAACACGGCATTCGATTCTCAATTACATTTTGTGTAATATCTGGAGATGTTTGATTCCTACAAAGGATGATACGCGAGGCTATTGAAATTAAAAAAACATCCTATTTTCAATAGAGAAGATGGATAGGTACTGCCATCTGTTTGGCATCCTATAATTAACAAAATTAAATCCAAACTCAAGCCTACTACCGCAGGATTTCAAGATACTGTAAGGTCGTTCTGCACAGATCGGATATTAATATTCAAAACCTGTAGGTTGCCGGGCTAACTATGACATTGGGATGTCAAACATCTCGCTCCCACCTTGGCCATGGGTGCTGTAAAGCACCTGAATCGTCGGGAATTAAAAATAAGTTAATTAAAAGTGGTAAAATCACATAAAAATAAGTTAATTAAACGTGATAATATAACGTATTTTATTTAATTAAACCCAATTCAAACGGTTTCTCCCTTTCCCCCACGTAAGATTTGGTGATATTCTCGCTCGACTCGACCCCCTTTCCCTCCGAAAAAAAACTCGCGTAGTTAATGGACTCCCTATTTGATATCTTATGGTGGTATGCAGTAACCCATTGAATGGCCAATGGCCAATGCCCAAGGCCCTCGCTGGCGGGCCCATCGTTGTACAAGTACTTTTGGGTACACTTTGAAGCGCAACGAGAACTTACGTTTTGTTTTTTAGTTTCAAATATGAATGGAAGGATCTAGTAACTTGCTGATGCACCACGGTTTACTAACCTGCTTAAAATGTGTATATTATATGTATGTATATGAAAATCGACAATAGCAGGGAGCGTATAATGTGTTTAGTCGTGTTAAAATCACAATGTATTGAATAACTTAGTTCCGAAATTTATAATAATTTAACAATGTAAAATAAAATTTACACCGGTTTAGTTATCTAGAACAATAATTTTTGCTTCAGAGAGGAATGTAATTGGCAAAGCTGACCTCTCAATTATCGCTTGCCTTCGGTGCAAACGAAAATTTTACACGAATACAGAATAGTTCCATTTTTCCTCTTTTCGCTTCTCAAGTGCTTTTTGTTATGTAATTTTGGATTTCTCGGTTACCTAATTGAAAAAAAGAAACTACAGTTAGTAAAACGGATTTTAAATTTATTTATTATTTACCGATTTCAACTTCTTTTCTGTTATAGAAATCAACTACGTGAAATTCGAAAGCAATCATATTTGCTATCTGACAGATAATACTCTTAAAAACAGCCGGCTAGCCTATTCACGACAGAATCGAGTTCAAAATTCAATAGATTTTATTTGAATTCGAGGTAATTTCGTACTTAGAATAGCGCACAATGGAGTTCTGGTTCTTAAATTTGAATTTAAAATTTAAATTTAAATTATGAGTCTTCAGCCGTCCGCCGTTAGCCTTAAGCCCTTTTAAAAAATTGCTTTTTATTGATATGTCGGACTTATCATTATGGAATAAAATATTTAAAAACTTAATTTTAACTTATTAAAAATGATCTCTGGATAAAAACATATCAGTACACAGCAATAGTATACATAACGCGATCGTGTTGCTCGTTTCGAATCGGTTCGGGGGTAAGCTTTTAAAATCTGTTCTGGACAACATCAGTTTCAGGGTCGAATTCGTAATCAATTTTGAAAGTAGGCTACAAACCAATTGGTACGTAAACGCTGTTAGAATTCAAACCAGTCTTGAAGAAATCAGATATTTTCAATCCACTTTAAGTAAAGAAAGCACCCCTAACGACTGAGTTTATATTATTACCCTCAGCCTGTAATTATATATAAGTACTCTGGTAGAGAACCGGAAAGCCCTATAACTGAAAACGTGGCATTCCATCTTAGTCGTTAGGGGTTACAACGCATATGCATTTTGATTCTTAATCCAGGGTAAATGCAGAGCACTGAGGCAATGAGCTACGGCATTCACTTTTTTGTTGACTCGCTTGTTCCGACTCTTATTCAGGACTGGAATAGTGCCCAAATCTGCCCTATACTATAAACACTATCATAATCCTCATTACATTATATATAGTTATCCTAATATAAGGCACAGGCTGCACATTGGAAGCTAGCCAATGTGCAGCCTGTGCTTAAAAAGGCAGCCATGCCGACACTGCCAACTATGGACCATGGCTTACCAAAATGATCTCCTTAGTAACCAGCAAGACGGGTTTCGCCTCAATCAACTAGGAACCTTCTAGTGTAAGCCACATATGGGGCGAAGAACTTGAGAACAGTCGGGAAGCACTTGCTGTTTCGCTTGATGTCCAGAAGGCCTTTGACAGATTTGGCACGCTAGCCTTTTTAAGCAAGCTTCTAGCGTACGGCTTATCCCCTGACCTGATTAACTAGATGAAGGAGTTTCCGAATGAACGATCTCTCCGAGTCGTCATCGATGGCTGCTTGTCTAGTCCTATCGTGACAAACACCGGAGTTCCTCACGGGTCCGTTCTCTAAGCAACTTTCTTCCTGCCGCACATTAATGATCTGCTTATTTACAGTATCTATGGATATGCAGACGACAACGCAGTTGTGGAGTAGTACCAGCCGAATGTTCGGGCCAGGCGAGATCAAATCCAGTTTGAAAGAGAAGCCATGGTTGAGCGTGCGAATCTTTCACTGCAGGCAATTTCCGAATGGGGCGATGTCAGTCTTGTGAAATTTAACGCCTCCAAAACACAAGCGTGTCTTTCCACTTAAAGGAGCCCGCTCACCCTGGCTCCTACTTTCCGGAATGTATCCTTGGAATACACCAACCACCTTCAGTTGTTAGGGGTTGAATATTCTTCTCATTGGAACCTCAACTACGGGCGATTCATTGAGTCCAGGGCCAAAGCAACCGCAATGAAGCTAGGTGTCCTTGCAAGGGTGCAGTGGTACCTCACGCCAGGGCAGTTTTTTACCTGATATAAAGCAGAAGTCCGATCGTACATGGAGTACTGCTGTTACATATGGGCTGGTGCTGCAGAATGCCACCCAGCAGCATTGGAGTCAGTGGAGAGACGTGCTAAGAGGCTCATTGGTAACCCTGCTTTGATTGAAACTGAACTTGTCAGCCTCGTTCACAGGCGCAAAGTAGCCAGCCTCTCTATAGGATGCATGGTTCGCTCGGTTCGCAAAGCACTCCTCTCCCTGTACATCCACAAGTCGAGTGGGCCTGACGGAATCCCCCTAATTGTGCTGAGGACGTGTGCTCCAGGGTTGGCACCGGTTTTAACGCGTCTTTTCCGATACTCCTACTCCCTATGCATAGTCCCAAAATCATGGAAAACGGCTTTCGTCCACCCGATCCCTAAAAAGGCGACCGTTCATACCCGTCCAACTACCGGCCTATCGCCATCACCTCCTTGTTCTCCAAATCAATGGAGTCTATTGTTAACAGTCAGCTCATGAGGTACCTTGAGGATCACCAGGTGATTAGTAACCGCCAATACGGTTTTCGCCATGGTCGATCAGCTGGTGATCTTCTGGTCTGCTTAACTAATAGATGGGCGGAGGCAGTAGAGACCAAGTGGGAGGCATTGGCCGTTAGTTTGGACATTGCGAAGGCCTTCGATCGGGTTTGGCACAAAACGCTTCCTTCGAAGCTCCCTTCCCGAGAAATTGTGCGATTGGATCACCAGCTTTCTTGCAGATCGGAGCATCAAAGTCGTTGTAGACGGTGCAACTCCGATTATGAGCCTATTAATGCTGGTGTTTCACAACTGCTGCGTGCTATCGCCAACGCTGTGTCTTCTGCATATCAGTAATACGTTGCAAACCTGTAACATTCATTGCTATGCAGATGACAGTACTGGTGATGCTCTGTACACCGGCCGTGCCAATATTTCTTGGGAAAAGGTCTCCGAGTACCAGTACAAACTTGTGTCTGAAGTCGAGTCTTTGCTGAACAGAGTCTCGAATTGGGGGCGACTAAATCTAGTCCGGTTTAACCCCCAGAAGACACAAGTTTGCGCGTTAACCGCTAAAAAGAACCCTTTTGTCGTATCTCCCCAGTTTCAAGGCACTCCTCTTGTTGCCTCAGCCAGTATAGGTATCCTCGGCGTTGAAATATCGAGTGTGTCGAGAGTGTCGAGTCACTTGGAAGAGAAGGCCGAATTGGCCTCTAAAAAGCTTGGCGTGCTCAGCAGAGCGGGACAGTAATTCATGCCGGCACACCGCCTGCAACTTTACAAGGCGCAGGTTCAGCCGCACATGGAATACTTTTCCCATTTCTGGGCTGGGGCTCCCCAGTACCAGCTCCTTCCACTTGACCGCATCCAGCGCAGAGCGGTTCGAATCGTCGACGACCGAGTGTTTTCCGATCGGCTCGATTCACTGGCGCTGCGAATCGATGTTGCATCTGTTTGCATTTTCTTTCGCATATACCATGGGGAGTGCTTTGAGGAATTGTTCGGATTAATCCCAGCCGCCAAATTTCGTGAACGCACAACGCGTTAAAATTCAAGAGACCATCCACACCATCTGGATGCTTGGCGGTTCACCACTGCACGTTTCACAAGGAGTTTTCTTCCGCATACGACCTCTCTGTGGAATAGTTTACCACCAGAGATTTTTCTGGACCGATACGACCTGGGGACCTTCAAGAAAAGAGCTTACTCTTTGCTAAAGGGCCGGCAACGCACCTGCGATTCCCTTAGTGTTGCAGTTGATCATGGGCGACGGTAGTCACTTAACATCAGATGAGCCGCATGCTCGTTCTATATATAAAAAAAAAATTCGGTGAGTCTCTCCTTCCCATCATTGGACAGCCAGACGGTCGGCAGGTCTTCACCTCTTTATTGCCAATATTCCAAGCATAAAAATCAAACTTTTTCTTTTGTAATGCGTACAGCAAAGGAGTGGAATTATTCGCCGGCGTTTACCTTTCCGACTGAATATAATCAGGACGTCTTCAAAGCAAGAGTGAATATGCTTTTGTTACGCTCAGACAGTGCGATTTACCATCTCGGGCTACATTACCACTTATTACCAGATGGGATTGTGGTCAAGCACTGACTTTTAGTTAAAATAATCTGCTTAACATTATGTTAACTTATTCGTTTTTTTATAGGAGAGGGGGCAAACGAGCTTACGGCTCACCTGATGGTAAGTGATTACCGCCACCTATGAGCAACTGCAATACCAGGGAAATTGCAGATGCGTTGCCGGTCTTTTAAAAAGGAGTAGGCTCTTGTCTTGAAGGTTTCTAAGTCGTATCGGTCCGGAAAAATTGATTGTATGAATTGGTGGTTGTCGATTTCACAAGGAAGTTGTGCGAGGAAGAAAACTTCAAATTCCGCTACCATGTTGATGGGGGGGAGTGGGTATTCTAAGTCATCATCATCATCATTACAGCCCTTCACAAGTCCACTGCTGAACATAGGCCTCCCCCAAGTAATGCCACAAAGCACGGTCCTGAGCCACCTGCATCCATCGACTTCCTGCATATCTTACCAGGTCGTCACTCCATCTAGTGGGGGGTCGCCCTACACTACGCCTACCGGTACGAGGCTGTCACTCAAGAACCCTTCTTCCCCATCGGTTACCGGTTCTTCGAGCTATATGGCCGGCCCATTGCCACTTCAGCTTACTAATCCGTTGGGCTATGTCGGTCACTCTGGTTTTACTGCGGATATCCTCTTTTCTGAGTCTATCACGCAGAGAAACTCCGAGCATAGCCCTCTCCATAGCTCGCTGAGCGACCTTGAGCGTCCTCATACGGCCAGCAGTGAAGGACCACGTCTCAGATCCGTAAGTCATCACTGGCAACACGCACTGGTTGTACAATCTAGTTTTTAGAGATTGAAGTATACCTGACGAGAATATATGTCGTAATTTCCCGAACGCTGCCCAGCCGAGTTGAATCCGTCGATTGACCTCTCGGTCGAAGTTGGACTTACCTAGTCGGACTATTTGTCCCAGGTAAACGTACTCGTCAACAACTTCGAGCATAGTGCTCCCAACAACTACCGGCATAGGTGTGACATGGACATTAAACATGATCTTTGTTTTGTCCATGTTCATTTTAAGACCTATCCGTTGGGAGGCACTATTGAGGTCATTGAGCATAGTGCTTAAGTCCTCCAGCGATTCTGCCATAAGGACTATATCGTCGGCAAATCGAAGGTGAGTGATGTACTCGCCATTGATGTCAATACCGTATCCTTTCCAGTCCCGTAGCTTGAAAACGTCTTCCAATGCAGCGGTGAAGAGTTTCGGGGATATAACGTCACCCTGTCTTACACCTCTCTGCAGTTGGATAGGTTTCGAGCTCTGGTTCTGTACTCGGATAGCCATGGTAGCCCTACTGTACAAACACTTCAGCACTTCGATATACCGACAGTCAACTTGGCACCGCTGAAGGGACTGTAGCACCGCCCAAATTTCGACGGAATCAAAGGCTTTCTCATAGTCCACATACGCCAGGCAAAGTGGCAGATTGTACTCTTCAGTCTTCTGTACAATCAAGTCGTCGAGTCTGCGTGCGAGACGATTCGTAATGACTCTCGAAAACAGCACGTAGACGCGGCTCAGAAGGGAAATCGGTCTGTAGTTCTTTAAGAGAGCGTTGTCGCCTTTCTTAAAGAACAAGACCACAGCACTTCTGCTCCACGCCTCTGGAGTAGTGCCACCATGGAGGACGGAATTGAAGAGCTTCTGAAGGACTTCAAGTACCGGTGTTCCACCCGCTTTCAGAAGCTCCGCTGTAATTCCATCCTCGCCTGGGGCTCTGCCATTTTTAAGGTGCTGGAGAGCCATTCTAATCTCGCTTAGACTGACGTCCGGGATATCATCGGAATAGTATCGGATAAGACTTGCTCTTGGATCGTTACTCACACTTGCGTGTGGCTCCAACGATGATGTGTACAGCTGCCCATAGAACCTCTCAATCTCACTCAAAATCTCAGGTGTCCCGGAAACGATGCTGCCACACTCAGTCTTCAGCTTCGACAGTTGGCTCTTACTGGCAGACAGATCTCTGGCAAAGACTTTGGAGCCCTGGTTCCGCTCGATCGCTTCTTTAATACTAGCAGTACTAAAGTTGCGTAAGTCTCGCCGCATGCATTTGAAGATCTGTCTGTTCAGTTGCCTGTATGCTGTCAAATCTGTTGACGATTGCAGCCTCATCTCCCGTCTAACGGCCATGAGATTAAGAGTGTGATCGGAGAGTTTTTGTGTTCTTCTGCGGCGGGTCTTGCAGAACTTAGCTCCGACCGCATGGACAGTTTCCACGAGCTTTTCATTCATATCGTCCACTGAATTGCAATCTTCTAGGCACTGAAAGCGGTTTCGTAACTCGAGCTGAAAGTTTTCGGGATTCTGGATTAGAGCACGTGGGGGACGGAGCGTTGACTTCATTAGACGAGACCTCTCCAACTTAACGTTTAGGTTCAGTGTGCCTCTAGCCATTCGGTGATCGCTGCCAGTTTTCATCCTTGCGATCACTGAGACATCACTGAACAGTTGGCGTCTGGTCGTCATAATGAAGTCAATCTCATTTTTTGTCGAACCGTCGGGGCTCGACCAGGTCCACTTCCTGTGGGGCCGCTTCTGGAAGAAAGAGTTCATCATAAAGAGTCCCTCTTTCTCCATAAAGTCGGCCAGCTGCTGGCCCCTTCGGTTCCGTTGCCCTACTCCAAATTTCCCTAACTTCAGCTCACCGTTTTCTCTTGTGCCTAGTTTTGCGTTGAAGTCTCCCATCAACACCGTGTAGTGAGTTTTGGAGGAATGCATGGCTTTGGAAATATCCTCATACATTTCCTCCACCTCCTCATCGGGATGTGCCGAGGTTGGTGCGTAAACCTGCATGACCTTCAGCGAATACCGTTTGGTGATTCTGAGTATCAGGTACGCGACCCTCGTCGACACACTCCCAATCGTTACGACGTTTTTGACGAGAGACTTGTGGACGATAAATCCGACACCTCCTTGGGACAGATGGTCGCCCTCCCGGTGATAGAACAAGTTGCCGGATTCGAGAATCACCGTGTCCTCCCCCTCTCTTCGGACCTCGGATAATCCTATAATATTCCAGCGCAACTTGTCTATCTCTTCTTCCAGCTCCAGGATCTTCTCGTCAGTCCTCAGAGTGCGTGCGTTAAATGTTGCCAGGTCGAGTCGTCGTAGGTGCAACCGAACCTCCACCGGAGATTCTTAGCACCCCCTGCCCCGCCGTTACCATGGTCGCCACCGTAGCCAGGAATAACGGGGCCGCCGGGGACTGGGGGCCGTCTATTTGTGTAATTGTTCATGGGGGGTATATTGCCATAGTTGCCACGCTTGGCGAGCGGGTTGGCAACCGCAGTTATTTTTTGTCATACAGTTGCTGTTATCAGGAAGATGCTGCTGCCCATCTCCTGCCTGTGTCCCTCTATCGCCTTTTACGACACCCACGGGAAGATATGGGGTAGTGGATATTCTTAACCGCCACTACATGGCGCCTATTCTAAGTATTGTGGGGTAATCTAAGTAGATACCCTTTCCTTTTACTAGTAACGAGGTGACATATTGGTTCTCAGGGGTGAAAACTAATCTGCATTTTGATTCTTAATCAGGGATAGATGTAGTTATTAAGGAGCTATAGCATTTATTACAATCACGTGGGATTTGGTCTAGTTTTTCGGTGCTTTTCTGGCCTGATAAATAAACAACTAATAAACAAATAAGAAAAGTAAATATTATATAGCTTTTCTCTGTTTACAGAAACAAAACTTTCCTAAGGAAACGACGAAAAATCAATAGAAGAAAATACACATAATAGATATTAATAGATGAACTTCAAAAAAACTTTTCCTTACAGTTACCACGATTGAGTTTCGAACAAAGAAAAACTGATATAGATTTCTTTCGTAAAAGTTAATGGTCCCAGTTAATTTTACTTGCTACGCGCAGATTAGTACCTACGATCGCGTTATTCATTTTATTTATTTAGAATACCAACAGCTCTTATGAATATATAATGACAATAATTGTAATAACAGGCAATTGGATGTATAAATCTTAGTGTTTTCTCCTACATTGAATTTGATTGACATTATTCTCCCTATCTTAACTCATATTTTCAATTACTCCATATCCTCTGAATCCTTTCCTCGAATTTGGAAGGAAGCAAATATCATTCCTCTTCCTAAAAAGATGAACCCCTGTTCTCCCTCAGATTATCGACCTATATCTATCCTTCCATACCTTTCAAAAGTCCTTGAACGTTTAGTCTTTGCACAACTTAACCTTTTCCTAAATAAAAACTCCCTTCTTGACTCCTTTCAATCGGAGTTCAGACTTAGTCGTAGTACGGTTACAGCGTTACTTAAAATCACAGATGATATTCGCTGGGGTATGGACCAAAAGCAGCTCACAATACTTACGCTACTGGATTTCAGTAACGCTTTTAACACCATCGATTTTGATGTATTGCTGAGTCTGCTACGATCTATTAACATATCTCCAGCGGCAATTGAATGGTTTCAAAGCTATTTGCGTGGCCGCCAGCAGCGGGTTATGGTAGGGGGTGCCACATATTCATGGTGTGAACTAACTGCTGGTGTACCACAAGGTGGCGTGTTGTCTCCTCTCCTTTTTTATGTGTTTATTAATTCTGTTACTTCACGAATTTCTTCTTTCTACCATTTGTATGCAGATGTTCTTCAAGTTTACTCCCATACACCACTCCAGAACCTTCCCAATACCATCAATGACACTAATATAAATCTTGCTGCAATACATGATTGGAGCAGGTCGTTCGGGCTCAATTTAAATCCCAATAAGACCCAAGCCATTATTGTTGGAAATAGTACTGTAATTTCCAGAATTTGTTGGGATAACCTACCACCTATTGTTATTGATGGTGTTGTGATACCTTTTAGCAAAACTGTAAAAGACCTAGGATTACACATTGATCAAAATCTTTCTTGGTCCCTACATATTAAAGAGTCCAGTAGAAAGATGTTCGCGGCATCATCTTCCTTACGACGTTTGCGTAACTCATTGCCGATTCCTACTTGAATTTAACTGGCACAGTCCTTGTTGCTCCCTATCCTTGATTATGCTGATGTATGCTATTCTAATCTTACTTAGGATCAATTAAATAAAATTGAGCGTCTTCAGAATTTCGCTATTAGGTTCATATTTGGCCTCCGCAAATATGATCATGTTTCTGAGTTTCGTACTAAGCTCAAGTGGCTTCCTATCAGACTTCGTCGGAATACTCACATTCTATCTCAACTGTACTGTGGACTATTTGATCCTAAAACACCGAAGTATTTAAAGGAAAAATTTGAGTTTGCGGGTGCAGATAAAGATCATTCCAGATTATCCGATAAACTTATTTTGCGAATGCCTGCTCACAATTCAAAATTTTTTAATTTTTCCTTTTGTGTCAAAGCAATTAAATTATGGAACTCGCTTCCTTTAACAATTAAGAAAGCCCAAAGCATTGAGTCTTTCAAAAAACTGGTTAAAATTATTATTTAAATATGTGTTCTACTTAATATATTTCGTTATCATATCTACTATACTTGATAAGGTTTGTGTATATGTGGTATGTATATAATATGTAGCTATAATGTGTTACAAAGGTATTTATAAATATGTATATGTATAAATATGTATATATGTGTATGATTATGTATGTATGTATATGTTATGGGTTATGCATGATTTTTTATCTACTATTTATGCACAGTTCTATATTTTTGTATGTAAAAGATCTCCTTCACCAAGGTTTGCCTGGAAGAGATCGCTGTTTAGCGATAAGGCCACCTAATTGTACATAAAATTATCAATTTAAGTTTGTTGTTCTTTGTATTATTTTGTGTGCAATAAAGAGTATTGTATTGTATTAAATATAATGATTTTATTCATTGTATTAAATAATTATAAATAAAAATAAGGATAACAAAGTGAAGCAAGAAAAATAAAACTAAGATGTAGGTGTTTTATTTTTAAAATTGTATATTTAACAAAAACACGAGTCAAAGGCGGGTTTTGATTTTCATATCCATTCATCCATTGCAGCCTATAAAAGTCCACTGCTGAACATAGGCCTTCTCCATGGAGTGGAGGGGAGATTTTGCCATAGTTGCAACTCTTGGCGCTTGCTTGGACCTGTAACCGTACTTTATTATTTTAAGTTGTTATCAGGAAGACGCTGTTCCCCATCTCCTGTTCGGGATGATATGGGTTGTGGATGTACTTACACCGCTACTACACGGTAGTTAATATGTAAATTAAAAGTTTAAAAGTGTTTCACAATTGCCGGTCGCGCCTACCACATATATTAAATGTCGTGACTATTACGTGATTAGTGTCGTATTTAATTTTTTTTTAAAAACATGTTATATAACAAAATAACGTTCTTAATGGATAATTATATAAATTGCAGATTTGCCCCGTTGGGCATTTGGTGTAGTCGAACTTTCGATTTCCGTGGAATGAAATTTGACTACTATTTAAACCTTGATTTACGAAGTTGTTCCATAAGCTTTTGGAAACACCTATTACCTTAGCATAAAAAGCTTGATCCCGGAACTCGAAAGAGGCCTCTACAGCATGCATCACCTCATCGTCGCCATCGAATTTTACACCACGCAAGAGCTTTTCCAGTAGAGTAAAAAGTTGAAAAACTGAGCTAGGTCCGAAGAATATGGTGGGTGCCACATCAACTAGAACCCAGCGTTCGGATGGAAGCGCCTGCATAATCAGATCGATGGCATTAACATTATGGAAAAGTACTCCAGCACGCAATTTTTCTCCACGTTTATTCTTTAGTTCTTCGCGTAGTTTTTTGATTAATGATGCGTAATAATCTCCGGTTATTTATTGTCTTTTCTTTATTTAAATAGTTGATTATTATATCTTTCGCATCCCAAAAGACAGAGGCCATTATTTTTCCAGCGGACGCGGACACCTTGAAACTCTTCTCTGGCGGGGAAGACGGTCTTTTCCACACCTTTATTCGGTTTTTGTCTTCGGTCAAAATGGTGTATCCATGTTTCATCTACGGTTTTACAAAAATAATCTGGATCTTCTTCAATTATTGCTAAATTTAGCTTTGAAATGTCAACTCTTTCTTTCTTTTGGGCGTATTTTAACATTAACGGAACCCATCCTTTTAAAATTTTAAATTATGAATTAATATAAACTGAATTATCCCAAACGAAAGCTTTAGAATCTCAGCTAAATAACGGATAGACACACGTCGATCTACCTTAACAACTTCTCCAATTTTTTTAAGTTTTCTGGCGTAACCACCGTTGTTAGCCGCCGGGAGCTGGTGTCGTCATTGCAGGCGGTTCTCTCGCGTTAAATTCGGTCCACTATGATGCCACCGCCGATATATATATATATATATATATATGACTGTTGACTGCAGTTCTTCAGAAACACTTTTTGTAGAATTTTTTTAAGGCAGAAATATTTAAAAACCGCATAAAATTCGATTTTCTCCATTTTAAATACGAATCAAATTCCCGCCAAATGATGATGAAAAGGTCCTAATTAAGATTTTTCTGGCTTTGGCCACTGACGAATATAAGATTCGAAAAAAGTAGAAGACATTTCTATAACTCATTTTTATGTATCCTATTCCGAAAACTTATTGATAGAACTAGTCTTCGGCGACATTATTGTGGACGACATTTGATAGAAATTGCGCAAGCCGGAAATAAAATACATTTCGAAGATCCGTCAGCACAATCTGTTATGACGCAGTGGACCCTTATACTCCTTTATCTTGTTAATAATAAGAAAATGTCATCTTAGGTTTTGAAAGATTCTAATAAAGTGTTACGCCTAGTTAGTCTATTTAAGCAAATATAATCGCATACTTTAGGGCAAATAAGGTTTTAAGTCATTTCTCTCTATGTTTTTCTAAATTGTCTTTAGCATATTTATTTTTCGAGTAAACTGAGGCATTTTTGGTAATTAAACGCGGTCATTACCTCACTAAGTAACTCTTTTATGTAGACTCTATGTCGAATTTTGTATTTAAAATATTCAAAAGTTACAGGTCGTTAAAGATGGTTTCTTAGTTCAAACACTTGAGTTGATCAGTTTTTTTTTCTTAACTAATCAACTGTTTTTAAAATGCTAAAGTATCATTTATTGTTTGATACTTTAATTTTTTAGTATTGAAGAGTTCCATAACCGATCCATGGGGTTCACGTGCGGCATAGCCATTCAGGGAGGAAACGCAACTGGCGTTCTTGGCATGATACCACGGGGAATAGGACTATATGGTAATATAAGTTTTTAATTTTAGTTTTTTTATTACAGCTTTTTAATATTATACACATTACAATATGTAAATAAATTAATGTGCTCCGTTATATGTTTTATAATAGTCAAATAAAAAATATCGTATAAAAAATATGGTGAAACGTGGAAAGTGAACATTTAAAAAATTTGCTCGATTATATTGACATACAGTCAAGTACAATTAGTCCTGATTTTTATAATTTTTTAAATCTTATATTTTGGCTACATATTTTATAAAATAAAACAAGTATATCGTAATCATATATACGGATTAAAAAACAACAAAAAGTAACAAAATGATTTCTTTGCATCGGCCGGGAATCGAACCCGGGCCGCCCGCGTGGCAGGCGAGCATTCTACTGAACCACCGATGCTTGAACTGTTACAGTGAAATCAAATACTTACTCGCTATAAAATTACATAATAGTTTCGGTTTATTACATTCAGCACGTAGCCATACTAAATAATTATTATAATGTGAATTAATCTTTACGCTTCAACCTTGCTTCAACAAAGATAACATCAGTTTAAAAACAAAACTCATATTTACTTCGACGATCCTATATCGGCTATCATTGAATAGACGAATGGCGTTCAAAAAGTAGATTGTACTTAGTTGCGGCAGAAGACGGAAAAATTCCTTTGTTTTTGTTATCCACAGGTTTTTGCTGGGTGATTTTTAGAAAATGTAGGTATGCAAAAATGTATTCCATTCATTTATCAATGGTGACATAAGTAAAATTAGGGCCGATGTAGATGCAAAGGTAAAACCTTTTGCCAGCATCATAAACGGAGCGGAGTAAAAGTCTAAAATAACATCTATCTTTATTTCAACAAAAGATCCAATCAAATGGTGTGACATTGCACAGATTTAAATTAGCGAATTGATTACATAGTAAAAGAAAAATTCAAATTCAGATTTTTATTGTTTACAAACCCTGTCTGCATTGAGCTACAAATATTGTCGAAAAAATTATGATTGGCCTACGGGTACGTGGTACTATTGTTTATCCTGTGCGGTTACGGAGGAGATGGATTTCAAAGAATCGTTTTCTTGCGCCATGGGAGTTCCGCTCGCTTCGTTCTCTCCGCTCCACCAATATCTATCCATATAAATAAAATTGGGGTTGTATGTCTATAACATCGGAATGACTTTTATTGAGGTTATACGAGATAATTTGTATGCCATTTAGCCATGAATAGTCATGTGCAGAATTTTTGTCTGTCTGTCTGCCCGTCCGCGCTAATCATCGGAATGACTGAATCGATTGCGACGAAAGTTAACGAACTGATAGTGAGCAATCATCATCATCATCATTACAGCCTTTCACAAGTCCACTGCTGAACATAGGCCTCCCCCAAGTAATGCCACAAAGCACGGTCCTGAGCCACCTGCATCCATCGACTTCCTGCATGTCTTACCAGGTCGTCACTCCATCTAGTGGGGGGTCGCCCTACACTACGCCTACCGGTACGAGGCTGCCACTCGAGAACCTTTCTTCCCCATCGGTTATCGGTTCTTCGAGCTATATGGCCGGCCCATTGCCACTTCAGCTTACTAATCCGTTGGGCTATGTCGGTCACTCTGGTTTTACTGCGGATATCCTCATTTCTGAGTCTATCACGCAGAGAAACTCCGAGCATAGCCCTCTCCATAGCTCGCTGAGCGACCTTAAGCGTCCTCATACGGCCAGCAGTGAAGGACCACGTCTCAGATCCATAAGTCATCACTGGCAACACGCACTGGTTGTACAATCTAGTTTTTAGAGATTGAGGTATACCTGACGAAAAGATATGTCGTAATTTCCCGAACGCTGCCCAGCCGAGTTGAATCCGTCGATTGACCTCTCGGTCGAAGTTGGACTTACCTAGTCGGACTATTTGTCCCAGGTAAACGTACTCGTCAACAACTTCGAGCATAGTGCTCCCAACAACTACCGGCATAGGTGTGACATGGACATTGAACATGATCTTTGTTTTGTCCATGTTCATCTTAAGACCTATCCGTTGGGAGGCACTATTGAGGTCATTGAGCATAGTGCTTAAGTCCTCCAGCGATTCTGCCATAAGTACTATATCGTCGGCAAATCGAAGGTGAGTGATGTACTCGCCATTGATGTCAATACCGTATCCTTTCCAGTCCAGTAGCTTGAAAACGTCTTCCAATGCAGCGGTGAAGAGTTTCGGGGATATAACGTCACCCTGTCTTACACCTCTCTGCAGTTGGATAGGTTTCGAGCTCTGGTTCTGTACTCGGATAGCCATCGTAGCCCTACTGTACAAACACTTCAGCACTTCGATATACCGACAGTCAACTTGGCACCGCTGAAGGGACTGTAGCACCGCCCAAATTTCGACGGAATCAAAGGCTTTCTCATAGTCCACATACGCCAGGCAAAGTGGCAGATTGTACTCTTCAGTCTTCTGTACAATCTGCCGCAGGGTATGTATGTGGTCTATGGTACTGAAGCCTTTTCGGAAACCGGCTTGTTCGGGAGGCTGGAAGTCGTCAAGTCTGCGTGCGAGACGATTCGTAATGACTCTCGAAAACAGCACGTAGACGCGGCTCAGAAGGGAAATCGGTCTGTAGTTCTTTAAGAGAGCGTTGTCGCCTTTCTTAAAGAACAAGACCACCGCACTTCTGCTCCACGCCTCTGGAGTAGTGCCACCATGGAGGACGGAATTGAAGAGCCTCTGAAGGACTACAAGTACCGGTGTTCCACCCGCTTTCAGAAGCTCCGCTGTAATTCCATCCTCGCCTGGGGCCCTGCCGTTTTTAAGGTGCTGGAGAGCCATTCTAATCTCGCTTAGACTGACGTCCGGGATATCATCGGAATAGTGTCGGATAAGACTTGCTCTTGGATCGTTACTCACACTTGCGTGTGGCTCCAACGATGATGTGTACAGCTGCCCATAGAACCTCTCAATCTCACTCAAAATCTCAGGTGTCCCGGAAACGATGTTGCCACACTCAGTCTTCAGCTTTGACAGTTGGCTCTTTCTGGCAGACAGATCTCTGGCAAAGACTTTGGAGCCCTGGTTCCGCTCGATCGCTTCTTTAATACGAGAAGTATTAAAGTTGCGTAAGTCTCGCCGCATGCATTTGGAGATCTGTCTGTTCAGTTGCCTGTATGCTGTCAAATCTGTTGACGATTGCAGCCTCATCTCCCGTCTAACAGCCATGAGATTAAGAGTGTGATCGGAGAGTTTTTGTGTTCTTCTGCGGCGGGTCTTGCAGAACTTAGCTCCGACCGCATGGACAGTTTCCACGAGCTTGTCGTTCATATCGTCCACTGCATTGCAATCTTCTAGGCACTGGAAGCGGTTACGTAACTCGAGCTGAAAGGTTTCGGGATTCTGGATTAGAGCACGAGGGGGACGGAGCGTTGACTTCATTAGACGAGACCTCTCCAACTTAACGTTTAGGTTCAGTGTGCCTCTAACCATTCGGTGATCGCTGCCAGTTTTCACCCTTGCGATCACTGAGACATCACTGAACAGTTGGCGTCTGGTCGTCATAATGAAGTCAATCTCATTTTTTGTCGAACCGTCGGGGCTCGACCAGGTCCACTTCCTGTGGGGCCGCTTCTGGAAGAAAGAGTTCATCATAAAGAGTCCCTCTCTCTCCATAAAGTCGGCCAGCTGCTGGCCCCTTCGGTTCCGTTGCCCTACTCCAAATTTCCCTACCTTCAGCTCACCGCTTTCTCTTGTGCCTAGTTTTGCGTTGAAGTCTCCCATCAACACCGTGTAGTGGGTTTTGGAGGAATGTATGGCTCTGGAAATATCCTCATACATTTCCTCCACCTCCTCATCGGGGTGTGCCGAGGTTGGTGCGTAAACCTGAATGACCTTCAGCGAATACCGTTTGGTGATTCTGAGTATCAGGTACGCGACCCTCGTCGACACACTCCCAATCTTTACAACGTTGTTGACGAGAGACTTGTGGACGATAAATCCGACACCTCCTTGGGACAGATGGTCGCCCTCCCGGTGATAGAACAAGTTGCCGGACTCGAGGATTGCCGTGTCCTCCCCCTCTCTTCGGACCTCGGATAATCCAATAATATGCCAGCGCAACTTGTCTACCTCTTCTTCCAGCTCCAGTATCTTCTCGTCAGTCCTCAGGGTGCGTGCGTTATATGTTGCCAGGTCGAGTCGTCGTAGGTGGCAACCGAACCTCCACCGGAGATTCTTATTCTTAGCATAGTGAGCAATGCCAGTAGTGATCTAGGATATTTAATCCAAAACATCCAACTATCATTGATGATTATTTCAAAAACTCCAAATGACTCAATATAATAGATCGCATCCAATAATATAATTTTTTTAAATTACGACTATACGTTTTTTGAATGTATGACCATAATATAGTGGTGGTGTAAGAATTTACACTCCTCCATATAGTACCGTGGGTGTAGTAAGAACAGACAGCGGAAAACAAACGGAGATGGACGGCAATGTGTTCCGGGTTAATATCAAGCGTGACAAATATTTCCATACGAGGCAATCTTGTGGGAAAGCCTATATCTGTGGATCTTAGTTGATATTACAAAAATAAACAAAATCAGACTGCGATATTCAAATAACACAATAATAATAATATACTGTCCTCCAGACCGAATTTCGGTCACGGCGGCCTACCTCAACGGAGGCTAGCCATTGGCGCAGGACAGGATTATAGTGCCCAAGTGTATGCGCGAGCACAAGTGCACTCTCTAATTCCTCACTCTCATAATCCGATGGGACGGTAAACCGACACGACCGGAGAGAGATCAAGCGCAGGACCAACGGCTTTACGTGCTTTCCCAGGCACGGGGGTGAGACACCGCCAACTTCCTGACTCCGGGCAGCTACTGGGAATTTTTTGACAGAAAAACTCAATAATTGATTTTTTGGCCCGACCTGGGATTCGAACCCAGAACATCATGATCAGCAGTCGCACTACTACAACCACTAGACCAACGACGCAGTCATACTCGTAATAACATAATAATACCTATAGTATTTATTCATATATACACCCAAAAAACCCAAAAAACAAAACAGGAAAAGTTTAAAGCCAGATACACGCCATAGTTCCGAATGGACGAATAAAGCTTCAAGAAACAATGTCTGCTACTCAACCTAAAAAATATCTAAATGATAGAAACCGCTTTTATGCTGCATCCCTAACCTCAAAAACTAAGACTAGTGAAGAAACTTGCAAATATCCTCCGAAAAGGAAACCGTGCATCATCAGCAGCATTCGTAGCAATAAAACGGCGATTAAACTGAGAAACCACTTCGAGACACAAAACATCTGCCACTACCGCACACCATTTGAAATGGCCAGTACTGCAGAACGGCAATTTCATAGGTAATTTTTAAATTAATCTGTTTCTCTCATCGATGTAAAAAAACCACTTTTTACGATTGTGACAGATGCTGAAGTCGTGCCGCCAGCTGACGATGACGGTGCGGACAGCTGGTGCGCTGGTGGGTCGCGCGTCGTGTTCGTGGATGGACCGTTACGGGAGACCCGCCTCGCCGCCACCACAGCGCCCAATCCGCTCTGCTAGCAAGGATCGCTCTATACGCAGGGTAATATATATTATTTGGAGCCCATTTATCAGTCTTGAGATATTTATTCATAGAATAAAATAGAAGACAAATGAATTGAAAATTACAGTTGTATGAATAAAATAGTTCAATCGTTGCGCTTTTATATAGTCAGGTTATAATTTATTCGAAGGGTAACTTTTATCTCAATATTGATAAATCGACCCTAAGAGAGAATATGTAGTAGAATGATATTCACAGCTTAAAGCAAAACGGACTAGATAGACTCCGCGCGGTGACTAAGTTGTTCTAAGATACACAGAGGTGTAAATTATTAAAATAATACATTGAATTAATACATATGTACTTACGTACTAGAACAGCTATCTCAAACAAAAAATGTGCGCTACTCTGTGTTAGCGCGGTTGGTTTTTTTATAATAGAATAAACATAGGTAGAATGATCCGTAGGTAATAGTAGATTGTATTGTTAAATAGGTAAATTATATCGAGAACAATATTTAAATTTTGTCATTTATTTTGTATATTATATTTGCTTATTTAATATAATATTACATAATATTATATCACAATTATATTTTAATGATACTTTTATCTGAATATTTTAAAAGGTATACATACATACATACATAAACACTCACACCTGTCACCCAGACGGGTAGGCAGAGACTACAGACTTCCATTTGGCACGATCCTGATACACCTCTCTCGCCTCCTTCACATCCATACACCTACGCATACATGCTCGTCGGTTAAGGGTCTATCTACTCCTAATTTAGCCCGTTTTTAATAAATCGCCAATTCGGTCGATAAATTTTTGCCTAGGACGTCCCTTTCCGACTCTGCCATTCACTTCTGCAACATAAATTTTCTTTGTCACTCTTTCCTCATTCATTCTTTCCTCATGACCAAACCACCGAAGCATTCCTTTCTTAATCCTGGTCACAACATCATCTTGCAAACCGCACTCTTCTCTTATTACACAATTTCTTACCCTGTTATTCAGATTCAGCCCTAACATACTCCTTAACGACCGCCATTTCTACTGCGTTCATTCTACTCTCGTGCTTCTTCTGCCACACCCAACTTTTACTACCATACGTTAAAGTAGGGACCAACACAGCATTGTGAATTGCCATACGTGCCTTTTTCGACACATTTTGACTCTTCACAATAGAGTGTAGGGCCCCATTTATTCTATTTCCTGCATTTACTCGTCGTTCTATATCCTTATCACATCTCCCATCCCTGCTAAAAGGTATCTATGTCAAATATAAAAAACATACTAAATGTGTGTTTAACAAAACTTATTAACATAACATTTAAATTACAAATATATTTATTTAAATTAAAATAAGAGTCGTTCATAAATGCTGGGCACGCGAAATTTAAAAATGGAAGAATTTATTCCACTTTGACTTTGATATGAAAACCTAAAAATAAAATAATAAGCAGATTTAAACATGAAAAATTTAGCCTAAATATAATAACTTATATACCTATTATGTTTCTACAAAAAATGTGTATTATAATATACTCGTCTTATACTTAAGTACCCACAGAAATGTCGCATCTGAACATATTAATTTCATAATCTATATTTCATGACACGAGATGGTGGCGTCTTAAGAATAATTTATTTCATTATTAATCTATAATACTTTTTTGTTGATTAATTATCTTATTAACCGATGAAAAGTAATTCCTTGGTTTTTACTGATATTTCTTGAATTATTTGTGCAATATCTAAGTATACACGACGGCATATTTCTATAAAGAGATTTTTTTTAAATCAACACAACACGTGACAACTCTACAAGCGCCTAGCGAGTGACTGATTAAAGTGCGGTGTATACGCACCGCAGTTGAGTGAAACATACTCGTAGTAGCCGAATGCAGTGTCGCCTCTAGTACGTAGTACGTAATAGCTCATTGAAATAATATTAAGTTATAATTATAATATACCTAATATTTGAAAATATAATTTACCTAATTGATGATCGACAAATATGGCAATGTGACGGAGAAATGCTCATTAGATACAATTTTTTTTGTATGAGGGGCAAACGAGCATTCGGCTTCCCTGGTAAATGACTACCACCGCCCATAAACAACTGCAACACCAATGAAATTGCAGCATTTAAAAATGAGTAGGTTCTTTTTTTGAAAGTGCTTCGGTCGTATCGGTTTGGAAAATCGCCTGTGGTAGTCGGTTCTACAAGAAAGTTGTGCAAGGAAGAAAACTTCTAGTAAATCGGATTGGACATTGTCATTGACACAACACAACATTGACATAAAATGGACCGCTAATTATCCATATGGTATGAATGGTATCTCGTATTTTGTCGCGATGTGCGATGGTTAAATTGAGCGGCTGGAATTAGTCCGAAAAATTACTCTGAGCATTCCTCATGATAGATACGATAAGGTGTATCGACCTTTTGCTTTAATTCGTTTAGTTGGAACACAATTATGAGGATTCTGAATCCTAATGTCACTTGTAATGAAAAGTAAATGTCAAATGACAATAATTATTAAGAAAAACTGGGACATGTCCCCCATTACGTCACAAATAACTTTTATTGACTCAATTTGTGTTTGGGACACAGTTTTTCTCATTAATTGTCATTTGACATTTACTTTTCATTTAAGTTTTATACGTGGTAGAGCCATGCTGCAGTTATATTAGTAGTATAGTTGTAGCACGAATGGGTCGGCTCGACCGGGGAAGGACCACGCTCTCACAGAATGCCAGCGTGAAATAGTAGCTTAATGCTGCTGTATTTCGTATGGTGAGTGTAGAGAACCGGAGACCCTTTTTACTGGAAACGAGGCATTCCATCTTAGTCTTCACGGGTGACAACGCATCTGCATTTTGATTCGTAATCGAGGATACTCACTTACCATCAGGTGGACTGTGTGCTCGTTTGTCACCCTATCCTATAAAAAAAAAAAAGTTTGTAAGGAACTTATATATTGCCTACGCATATTTGCTTTATGGGGCAAGGGACGAGTTTCGTCTATTATGTTCCACCATCACCACATATGTGGAATAACCACAGGATCGCTTTCGTGCATATGCGGGGCCCCATCAGCGCCGATCGTCTCTTAGCAGCCCCTCCGGCAGGAAACAATTCTTCCCCCTATGCCTACAATGCAAATCGCCCCGGAACACAAGATGCGTTTTATCCTCCATCTCTATTTTGATTTCTAGCTCGTTTATCACGTTACTAACATAAAACATTTATCGTTTTCATTTTGTTGATCAAATAAAGATAAGTCTGATTGGATAATAAAATTAATGTTGTTAAATATGCTGGTGTAGTTCCTGGCTTGAACGTGTCCTTGGTTATTATAAATTCTGTGTCAACTTTCTATGTGATCCCGCAAGTTATGATTCCAGGTGTGTGCCTATTATTAGGTATTGTTTAGTTTAGTTATGCGCCTTGGGGCGGAGACATAAGAAGATCTTTCACCCCCTCACATCCCATCTTTAGGGTATTTTAAAAACTGACTGAACTAATTGCCCGGGAGATTTTGTGGCTTCCACGATGATGATACTCATCCTTACCATAAGATGTACGAAACCCAGACCGGCGACGAGAAGTAAACATGTGTGACGTCTGGTTCCGTGAGCACTATCCTGTATGCCATATGTGGCATCTATAACGAATCCCTTCTATTATAGGAGAGGCCTACTGCTGCTGGTCATGAGCTTTTTTTAGCATTAAAATTGATAGCATGTATAAGACAGAACAAATATATATATTTATTGCGTAATATTAACCTTTGTATGTTTGTCTTTTTTGAGTATAAATAAAACTGCGATAACGTAATCTTTATAAATTATAAATAACTACTTACATAGTTATAATGTATATGAATAGGATTCCACATTCAGTGGCATCCTTATAATAACCACTTACATAGGAATTCTCGTAGAATTACCTAGTTCTAGAGACCTTCGTCTTTAAGCTTATCATTGGATTGTTGCCGCTCTAAATGGTAACGAAAATTGTATTTCTTTATTCCTTAGTCTTTGTTATCTCTTATCCTACCTCTTTTTATAACCCTTTGTCAAGTTTATTTAATATTATACCTAGGACTTAAATTCTAAATAAATTTGCATTATTTGTTAAAATAATATATAACTCTTCTGGGTTCTGGGTATTTAGTTATGAAAATATTAGGTTACAGCGAGTATGCGTATGTGAATATTGTAAGAGTACTCTATCGTCAACATCATCAATACCGTCCTTAACAAATCTTTTTTTATTTAAAGTAGTTGTGACAAACAGGTACACACCAGACGGTCCCTTTTACCCTCGATTCAAAATAAAATGCAGATGCGTTGTCACCCCTGTGGACTGGGATGGAATGCCTCGTTAATATTAAATAGGATCTCCTGTTTTCTACATTCATCATACGAAACACGTGAGCTTTATGCTACTATTATGTGAGACCGTGAGCCTATCCCGGTCGAGCCGACCCACTCGAACTGCAACCCTAATACAGCAACAATGTGAATCTACCTCGTACAAAATTACTGGTAAAATGAGATCTTACCTAAGACATGGTACAAAACACGGTCCTGATCTATCTGTACCCATCGACTTCGTGCATGTCATATTAGGTCGTCACTCCATCTAGTAGTGGCGCCTCCCTACACTTTACTCGTTGCTGATTACACAGGACAAATTGATTGTCCAGTGCGTGTCGCCAGTGATGGGATACGGATCTGAGACGGTGCACGCCGCAGCTATATTAGTTGCAGCACGAATGGACCGGCTCAGCTAGAGTTGGACCACGCTCTCACAGAATACCAGCGTGAAATAGCAGTTTAGGGGTGCGAAATATCTTATGATGAGAACCGGAGACCCTTTTTACTTGATACTCAGGGGTGACAACGAGTCTGAATTTCGATTATTAATCGAGGATAAATGTAGATGTCTATGGGCCACAGCATTCACTTGCCATGAGGTGGGCTGTGTGCTCGTTTGTCACCGAGGCCAAGACGTGGTTTTTCGTGGTTCGTGGCTGGTCATAGGAGGAAACTAAACTTAGAGTTGCCCTATGCAATAGACTTAGTAATGATGATATCTGCGCTAGAACCAGCATCAACCGATGAAAAGAAAGTTGTCTTTAATTTGAAGATTTTATAATCATTTTTTATACCTACGTGAGTATTATGTATTAAATAAAAGTAATATTACAGAATTTTTTCCGCTTTTATTTCTCCTTATATTTAAAAAGAATATTTAAAGAGATTTATCGTGTAGTGGCGATATAAGAATATACATTACCCCGTATCAGGGATGATCTACGTTTTAACTTGATGGAAGTTCTAAGGAAACCCATGTAACAATATGAATGATTACGATGGTGTTTATGGAGCCAATTTTAATGAGTAATTGTGAATTATAAAGCTCCATAAATTTTACGCCTCGTAAATGCACGATGAGTATCCTAAAACGACGGAAACTCAAAATGGTGAGACGCAATGGCATGCAAATCGTTGTCCATTAGCCATTAAATGCCAACGTTAGCAGCTGTAACAGCAGGCACGAGGCTGGCCATCGATCGATATGACGTCACTGGGAAGCTCTGAGCTATTAAATACCATTCAGAGAATGTAGGTAACCGCATTCCCGATTTAATGAGAATATGAAAAATGTTTTCTACAATCTTTCTATTGTAGGAAGAATTTGTTATATGATTTCTTTTTATCTTTCTCTAGGTTTCCGACTTTTGTAATGCAATCATTCATCTAAGGTACATGAGGGTAATATTTATTTTATTTATTTTTATTCTTTATTGCATCCTTAACAAAAGAATACAAAGGGCGGACTTAATGCCTTGAGGCATTCTCTACCAGTCAACCCATGGAGTGGTGAGAGTTTGACGTAGGTGTGGCAATATAGAATAAGCTAAAACAATACAAATGATAATTAACTACACAATAAATACAAACTACTAATAAATAAACTATACATATATGATCTATCCTTACAAATATACAAATATATAAATAAATGGAGATACATACAAGTAAACATATTTAAATACATATATAATTAATATATACAAATGACTATGAATATATACGTCTGTTCGGCAATACATATTAAATAAATGAGTCATGTAGAATGCGTTGTCTTTAATAAATGATATTATAATATCCCTTACCTCACCTTCACCTTAAGCTTTGCCGCCCTATAAAACCAAAACTAGGAGGAGATTAGATACAAAAACACAAAGTCATATACGATAACTAATATATTAATAAAAAAATAGCAAATAAGCTTTGGCAATAATTAGGAACACTGTAAAAACTAACTACATTATGCCGTATTATAATCGACTAAAATATTTACTATAATATCAAATACTTATTAAAATGGCGTCAATAAAGCTGCGTCTTTTTAACTCTTTATTATTTTATTGGTTGATGAAGAGCTATCGTATCATATAGAAAACTATGCAAACAAGGCTTTAGTTTTTAAGTTATAAGAAAGTGACCATATTAACCGGGTGACCATATTACCCTCACGTACTTCATTTATTACAGACTACCAAGAGCCCACTGCTGAACATACCCCCTCCTCCCTTAAATGTTATCATAGGGGGAATTCTGCCATAGTTGCCCCGATTGGCTGATGGGTTGGTAATCACCGTTTTTTTTTGTATTATTCTTTGGTTGGTATCAGAAAAATGCTACTGCTCATCAGCAGTAACAATTTGAGTTTCCTTCTCTTGGCGCTTTACTACACCCACAGGATTATATAGTGCAGACTGCAGTAGATATTCTTTCGTCAACGCTACACAGCGAACTACATTGTATTGTATTACGGGAGTCGCAGAAAGGACTCGTTTTTTACGTGGTAGAGCCATCCTGCAGTTATATTATTAGTATTGTTGTAGCACGAATGGGTCGGCTCGACCGGGGAAGGACCACGCTCTCACAGAATACCAGCGTGAAATAGCAGCTTAATGCTGCTGTATTTCGTATGGTGAGTGTAGAGAACCGGAGACCCTTTTTACTGAAAACGAGGCATTCCATCTCAGTCCTCACGGGTTAGAACGCATCAGCATTTTGATTTGTAATCGAGGATAGATGTGGATGTCCGTGGGCCGCAGCAATCACTTACCATCACATGGACTGTGTGCTCATTTGTCACCCTATCCTATAAAAAAAAGGAATAATAATACGCCTGATTATTTGTTGTTTGCTTTACTACTTTTATAGCACGAAAAAGTTCCTCAATCATTACTGCAATCGTTTAAATAATATCACACAATGGTGGTAGCCTATCATAGAATACTATAATACATACATAATAGAATGGAGGAGTGGGCGGTGCCCGCGCAGCCACTAAAATGTCACTAACACGTCAATTCACACGTATGAATGTCAACACGAGATGTTTTTTGACGTTACAATCGTTTCCAAATTTCGCATGCAAATTAATTAGAAAATGACAAATTGCACCTTATTTACAAATGAATATGTATTAAAATTTAATGATGATCTTGAGCCTTAATCAAAAGTCTAAAATGTGTAAATTTATTCAGTCTGTCAATACAACGAATCGGGTTTGGCGACGCCAATTCTAGTTTAAAATAAAGTTGAAAGCCATTTTATTGTATATTATAGCATGCTATGGTAGCCTATCCCTACTACCTATCAAAATTGAACCTAGCAACAGTTCGAATGTGTAAGAATTATACAATCCAAATACTTTTATAGTATTAAAATAAGTAAACCATTGTTATAAATATTACTTATAGGTTAATTAATTACAGATGTTTAGAAAATGAAATTACTTGTATAATATTCTTATATAGTAATTTCATTTATATTCTTATATAGCAAATCTCTCAAATCCTAAATTAAAAATAAACTGAGAATATTATCTATGAAAATTAAGACAGTACAAGGACTTATAACCTATTTTATATTTGTAATTTTTAAAAAAAATATAACGATAATTACACAATTATTATAAATGATTCAAAATAGGAATTATTTAACAATCACTGATAACAATTGTAATAAACTTGGCTCGTTCGTCACCCTATTTCTACAAAAATTAATATGTAAAATATTTCTACGTTACAAAATACAAATGAAATTTCCAGTATGAAGATTGGAGACTACGGATTTAAAAATATTTGCAACTATGGAGATTTTCTTATTTTTCATCGGTCAGATTAAGGATGCGGACTGCAAACTTATAAAGTCGTGAGATGAAATCCGCTATTCGACTACTTTCGTGAACCACTCCAGTCATTAGCATTTGAAGCTTACTTTGAATTGTTAACGGGAGTATTATGTAAGCCATGCACGCTACGGTCTACCGGAGAGGTGACCTGTGCAGGTATGCCTGCGCAGGTGAATCGAACATTGGTAGCGTGTATGGGGACGTTTCGGTGTACCGCACACGCACAGGCACACCGTACGGTGCCACTAGAAAGAATTGATTTTCGATTTTGCTCCGGTCGCCTGCGCAGGTAAAAGAAACTGCACAGGTCTATTCCCATACACGCTCCGGTCTACCTGCGCAGGTATACCTGCACAGGTAGACCTCTCCGGTGCACCTTAGCGTGTATGGCCGGCATTACAAATTAATATTATTAACGTTACTTGTATTCTTTCACTGCCTTGTTGGTCTAGTGGTTGTAGTAGTGCGACTGCTGACCATGAGGTCCTGGGTTCGAATTCCGGGTCAAGCCAAAAAATCAATTATTGAGTTTTTCGTCAAGAAATTCTCAGTCGCTGCCTGAAGTCAGGAAGTTGGCGGTGTCTCACTCCCGTGCCCCGTAAAGCACGCAAATCCGTTGGTCCTGCGCCTGATCTCCCTCTCTCTCTCTCTCTCTCTCTTTCTGGTCATGTCGGTTTATTAAAGTGAGTGAATACAGAGTACACCTGTGCATGCTGCACTTGGGCACTATAATCCTGTCCTGCACCGTCGGCTAGTCTCCGTTGAGGCAGGCCACCGTGACCGAAATTCGGTCGCGAGGACATTACTTTTATTCTTTAAAAATATAGAACAAAACTGATCTGTAATTATTTTTCTTGTCACACAGGTAGACTTGTGCATTGAGCCAGGACAGTCATTAGGGTTGATGATCAGAGGTGGTCTGGAGTACAACCTTGGCATCTACATCACAGGAGTTGACAAAGACTCCGTAGCAGACCGAGCAGGGCTTATGGTATTTTATTTATTCTTCCTCTTTAATACATAGGTCTCATAGTTTTACGTGTTTGGAATAAGTAACCAAAGAGATCACTTATTAATTTTCTTGTTCTTTTATGTTTGGTCCCATCATCATCATTATCAGTACATATTATCTATATAAGTCCACTGCTGGACAAAGACCTATTTTGGTAAAACTGAGGTGACAAATGAGTTTACAATCCACCTAAATAGTAAGTTACTAGTACTGCAAAGAAGGCTACAGATGTATTGTCACCTCTAAAACCATTTTACGTAGAACACTGGTGGTAAAATTAAAAAAAAATGTACAACCGTCTTCAATACGACCGAATCAATGTATTTGAAGTTAATTAAACACGCATTATTATAGATAACTCTAACCTACTAGTCAGATCGATTACGAATCCATAAGGGTTCCGTTTTTTTGCCATTTTGCTACGGAACCCTAAAAATGTTTACAACACTGTTCTTTACTGTGTAGGTGGGAGATCAGATCCTAGAGGTAAACGGACAGTCGTTCGTGGACGTGACGCACGACGAGGCCGTCGCGCAGCTGAAATATCACAAGCGTATGTCGCTGCTGGTGCGCGACGTGGGCAAGGTGCCACACGCGTGCACAGCATATGGAGAACGTGATGCAGCACCCAGGTTTAGATAGTTTTTTATATAATAATTGTGACAAACGAGCACACAGTCCACCTAATAAGTGGATGCAACGGCCTATAGATATCTACATCTATCCTCGATTAAGAATCAAAATGTAGTTGCGTTGTCACCCTTGAGGACTGAGATGGAACGCTTCGTCTCACCATACGAAACACAAAAAGGTTCAGCTGTCTCACCCTGATATTGTGTAAGAGCGTGTTCTCCACTGATCAAGCCGAATGGGTATTCGTGTTACAGCCACAAAGAAGTGCAGCATGGCTCTTATGGATGACACACGGTCAGTTCAACTGGTAATTGCAACTGATCAGTTCAAACTAGGACCGTTGATATTTTTTTAAATATCGGATTTTCGATATATCGATATTTATAATCTATATCAATATCGGAATTATATATATATATATATATATATATATATATTCCAATATCGGAATTATATATATATATATATATATATATATATATATATATATATATATATATATATATATATATATATATATATATAACTTAATTTATCGATATATCGAAAAACCGATATTTTAAAAAAATATCGACACTCATAGTTTGAACTGATCAGTTGAAATGATCAGTAGGAACGATTAGTTGAACTGACCGTGTGTGTCGTCCATATAAAAAGTTAAATATTATTTGCCTTTTGCATGCTATCTGGTACCTGGCACGTTCCTGCCGCAGAAGAAATAATTGAGAAAATATCGTTTTAAATTTGAAAGAGTTATATTATTTAATTAGGAATGACAATGACGATGATATTTCAAATAAAATCGGTAAGATACGCGCAACCACCACCTACTGTAAGTTAATTCTAATATCTCTATAACCTTCGCGCAAGTGCAAGCAATAAGTTGACAAAGTTTTAGCGCAAAAAATATGAACAAACAAACATTAATTTTCACATATTTACATTTCTAACTTGAACACGAACTGTAGATAGTGCCTGCATATTTTTTTTATAATCATTTAAGGCAATTTTAATACACTTTTCATTTATGACACAGAAGTTATATATTACACAATAGATAACTTCTGTGTCATATATATAATAGTTGGTTATATAATAAGACAAAAAAATTATTCGGATTTTTTATACAAACAACAGACAAACATACAGTCTCGAATATAAGTTTCTCATGTACATGTATCGTAGAGTCGTTTTACAAAATTGCACATGGACGTACATCGAGAACTTGCTGATGTTACTAACTGATCTTGAATCCTTAGTATACTTTAGAAACCAAAAGGAATACAAACATGTGATAATAAAACTTCACGTTAAAATCTTCATAAAGATTTCTTTTCTCTTGTTAGATTTGCAAAGGTAATTAAGTATACCAACCTTATACAATCTATAGGTAATGATGGCCGGGCACAGACCCCCCTTGTTAAGGGAAGTGGACAGACTAGCTGGCAGGTTGGGAGGTTTCTGTGTACTATTTAATTCTGAGACGCAGTTTTGAATAGCTTTCTGTTTGTTCTGACTTATAACTACTTAACGAACAAATAGAGAGCTTTGCCAGGAGTGATCTATGCTATATTTGATCCGAAAAACTTGGAGATATTTTTGAAAAAAAATTGATAAAATCATCAGTCTTTTATACGTAGTAGAGCCATGCTGCAGTTATATTAGTAGTATAGTACAACTATACTACTAATGTAACTGCAGGAATGGTTCGGCTCGACCGTAGAAGGACCCTTTTTACTGGAAACGAGGCATTCCATCTTAGTCCTCACGGGTGACAACGCATCTGCATTTTGATTCGTATGGAGGACAGATGAAGATGTCTATAAGCCACAGCAACCACTTTTCATCGAGTGGACTGTGTGCTCGTTTGTCCGACTATCCTATATAAAAAAGTCTTTAATCATTATCTTAAGCTTAAATATAAATAACGCCACACAAATAATAGTCTTTCGTCGAGACCGATACACGCGTTTTCTCTTTTGTTTATTTATATATCACTCTGTTTTATTAATTATCCATATAGATCAGACGATGCTCGCCACTCTTATAGTTTTTGAAATACATAAATTTACGAACAATAAATAATCTTCTCCTAACGCCATACAGAATAAGCGGCTGGGGCAAAAGACGTGGAGCTGCCGCAGTAGCAGTGGAACAGAAGGCAAAATCACTAATACCACCCAGCGATCTCCCAGCACTGGCATACTACATGGAGGAGTATGCTGCACGCCGACTAACGCCGGATGCCTTTCTCACAGTCCTGCGAGATTTGCTCGACACACCACAGAAGGTAACGGTCGATTTAATATAAACCACGTCAAACGTTGATTTATAATAATATTATAATAAATTTTAAATATTTAAAGTTTGGAGATAATAATAATATTCAAACTTTAAATATTTAGAAAATTAAGGAATACATTTGCGGACCGACGAAGTTGGTTAAATGTGCGATGAGCGGAAATAAATTTAAATAAATAAAAAAGTTTCAAGTAATTTAAATGTATGTAATAAAATGTATGTGTAATTTAAATGTAATTATTTCAATGTATCTAATGATTATAATTCGATTAAATAATCGCTGTTTCCGATCGACAGTCGAGGTACTTTATATTTGACATATAAATAGCTGGATATTCGGTCAATTATATTTAAAGTAGGTACTTACCTACTTACGCACTACCAATATTTTGACAACAATGAACGAAAAAAATCTATTGGCAAAAAGTTTAAATTGTAACACAAAGGAAATTACACGTTTTATTCATCAAAACTTTTTCATACCTCCCCTTATATTTCAGAGTTGAGGTCACGAGCCATTTTTATGTCTATTATCCTAAAAGACACTTTATTAGGTGTGCCATATTGTAACCTCACATTAGGAAGATTTTTGTGATTTTAGTAGTAGGTAACTTATAACATCAGTATATAAAACCAATTGCAATATTAATCAAAATTTACTTTTTAAATTCTTACAACTCGTATTTATAATACAAAAAAATGTACCAAATTATTTTTATAATTTTTTCGTATCATACGTATTATATAATTATTGGAAATCCTTTTATAACATTGAAAAAAAAAATACTTTTAAAAATAAGACTGACTTGCTTTAATACTTATGTTTTCTTTTATGTCGTGTTCGACTAAAAACATAGGACTTTTCTTAAAAGTTTCATTTTATCAAATAAGAATTACTGAAAAATAAAGTTTTAAATTGTATTAATAAAAACGGCCTTCTAAAAACTAAAAGAAAATAAACTAATTCCCACATATTTTAACAGTTCCTGAAGTCAATCCTAAAGAAAAGTCAACATTTGCTTAAAATTAAGTAGTTGACCCTTTTGAGTGGATTACATAATTACCAATGAATTTTTAGTTTAACATTTTTATGCACTGATTATTTATCAAATTAGTTTACTAATTCCGGAAGAATGTTGTGGTCACAGTACAAATCCACGAACGCAAAGACTTTAACGTGCTTGAAATAAAGTTCATTTTTTTTAATTTTTTTTGAATGACAGAATTAGTAATAACACAAATAAAACTGCACTCTTAAAAGTCTTATTGCCTTAAGTTACGGTCCATTTCAGTTCGTTTTGACTGTACAGATTTAGTGTGACTGTAATTTACGTAGTTTTAATTATTTTTGGGATGAAAAATTACCTATATTAAAAATGATCGATCAGTAAACGGTTCTGAACAAACTACTTTCTCAAAGTGCGTTAATTACGTTACATATTGTATATAAGTTCAATATACTCATAAATTGTCATATACTATACTGGTTGGTTTTTTAACCATCCGGAAAAAATGGGGTATATTTATCAGGTGAACGGAATAGAAGCCTATGGTACAGATATTTTATAATTTTTTTGCCTTTACATTAACATATTATGAAATTGAACTATGAATAAATATCACTAATTTGAAATAAGCTTTCGGTAATAAAAACTTAATAAACAAAAATTTTGAACTAAATAAATAAATCGATTAAAAACTATTAA
This sequence comes from Parnassius smintheus behrii, assembly GCA_036936625.1. NCBI lineage: Eukaryota > Metazoa > Arthropoda > Insecta > Lepidoptera > Papilionidae > Parnassius > Parnassius smintheus. The sequence continues at coordinate 19,480,544 of JAUPFT010000005.1, read as the reverse complement.
ATTAAAATAATACGCACCTAATTAGTAGTAGTTATTGATAGATCAATTTGATTACATACACGTTAAAGCAAAAAACATAACACATAACACGTTAAAGCAAAAAAAAATTGGGAAATATCGGTGCCATAGACTTCTCTTCCGTTCACCTGTTACACCCTATTTTTGTCCAGGCGGTAAAACAAATCATCCATTATAGTCACAATAAAAGTTTCATACTATATTCTTCCACCCTTAGGGCTGGGATTTTTACATAAAAGTAAGTACTCTCGAGGTGTAGTATTTTAACAAAAGAAGGATCATTAAAATCGCGTCAAAAATAAGAATTGAAAACACAGTCCAATTTATAACATACCTTTTCCTAAGTTGGTTGAAGCAATCAACCGGTACACTCTCGTTCATATAGACGAAATAAGCGTTCTTAATAGAGCATCCACAGTGATAAAGTGCTCTTATGTTGTTTATTTCACTGTAATGACTTGACGATTGTAATAAAAAAGGCATTCCTCAACGGGACCGGCAGGATCAGGCTGATGAGATTTATTTCTCACTAAGCAACGCGGAACGCTTTATGTTGGCTATAAACAAGATTATTTGAAGTAAATCGCGCATGTTAACCTCAACATGTTTACGATGCCCATTGCATTGTTTTTTTTTAATTCATTCACTCCTCGTTCCTTTTATAAAGTCTTTCGTAACAAAAATCTTCCAAACAATTAGATGTTTTTAACATGAACACTAGAGAGATATCCTACATTCCTCTATGCAACGTATCATGATGGTAAGTAATATGCTTCCCACAGCTGGGCTTAGATCTTCTTTTACTTCTGTGAGAGCTTATAGAGCAGAAAAGTGGCCGCGCGCTGTCCTTAAAAAGCATTTACGGACACATTTTCGAAAAATTGTTTGTTTGTTAGACACACAGGTTTCCTCACGATGATTTCTTGCACCGCTGACCAAGAGGAAAATAATTATCACCAATTTTAATACATAACGTCAGCAGGCAAATTGGAATCGCAGTTTTTATTGTTCAGTTCTCAGGAAAATGCTGCTTTACATCCCGCGGTTCACTTTCTCTTGATACTAAGACTCCATCCATCCTTGATTAAGGATTGAAATGGACCTGCATTTTGTTGTGGTGTCATCTCTGAGAACTTAGACGTAATGCCTCGTTTCCAATAAAAAGGTGTTTGGGATATTTCTTTTAGAGACATCTCAATGTTTGATTTACAATTTTTTTAATAGTAATACTAGCAGGTGCCCGGCGTGTTGCAGCCGCAGAAAAAATTGCGAAGATATTGTTTTAAATTTGGAAGAGTTTTATTGTTTAATTAGGAGTTATAATACATTCACTGAAGTTGAATGATATATACCTTTCAAATAAATTTTTCGTTACGATACAAGCGTCACCTAGGTACTAAAACCACCTTTGCTTTTTGAGGCGCGGGGGTGAGACACTGCTAATTTCCAGACCCCGGGCTGCTATTGGGAATTTCAATAACAGTTTTTGGCCCGAAACGGGATTTAAATGCGAGACCTCATGATCAGCAATTGGGTTTTTACGACCACTAGAACTACGAGGCAATTTTCTTCGTTATAAGTCCTACAGGAGCATAAGATCTAAGTCCAATGACAACATGAGAGAATTTTAATGATACTGGTGAAAATCGGACTCAGTCTATAACTGAACATAGACGTTGCTCTAATCAATAATAATTCACGGGTCGGCTCGATCGGGCAGGACCACGCTCTCACAGAATACCAGCGTAAAATAGCAGCGTAATTCTGCTGTGTTTCGTATGGTGAGTGTAGAGAACCGGAGACCCTTTTTACTGGAATCGAGGCATTCCATCTTAATCCTCAGGAGTGACAACGCATTTGCATTTTGATTCTTAATTGAAGATAAATGTGGATATCTATGGGCCACAGCATCCACTTACCATCCATTGGACTGTATGTTCGTTTGTCACACAATGTTATAAAAAACGTAATGATATATTGTACAATATTCCGCCATCTGTCGGAACTCACAAGCCAAAAAATTGTAATGATCACTGCAGTGCACTCTTTCGTTTCTTTTTCTTTAGCAGCTCTTATAAACTCACAGCTAAAGTAAACCTTACCTTTGTGGCGAAGATTTGCCTTAAGTGTCACGCTTGCAGGCGGATTGATGGTCGCTGTACAAGAGGTTTCGCACCTTTGACTCTGCCGCCCGCCGTCGGCTATTTACACCGACAATAAACTGTTAGGTATACCACCATTTATTGGAAGCCATATATATTTTATTAGTACTTTTGATAGTTATTTCTTACTTCACCTACAGGAGTGATGAGTGTAAAGGGTAACGAGACTTCTTAGATAACCACCACACTTTATACACACTTTTACTGGTTTATCATGGTATTCATTTTTTTTTTCAATTTGGCAGTATACTCTCCTTACCGAAATTCGAGAGTTCATGCTACCTGAAGATCGACCAAGATTCGACGAATTAGTATACCGTCGGAACGAAGAAGCATCTGAACATCATGTTAAGGTAAAATATTCCCAAAACTGTATTAAAACACATTACTTTAGAACTTTATAAAATAATTACCATTATATATATATATATATATATATATATATATATATATATATATATATATATATATATACATAAGGAAACATGTTTATTTAGAACTAAAACTACTCAGACAGACAGAATAAATACCGAATCATATCAGAGTCCAGTAACACAGAGTATATTTAACTATCCGTCCATCGTGTTGATCATTAGAAGTGCCTTATAATAAAAGCTCCATTACATTAAACCACGAAACGAAATAAACATTACACACCTAGACGACACCGAGCTTGTGAGAAAAATAACACAGTTCATTAGCCCCAGCCCTCCGCTATCTCGTAATCCGCTCCTCTTCTAAAAGCACTAATTAGAATTTCTCGCTCTGTTAACTACGGACCTGTCCAACACAGCTTGATAGTATACTTACTCAGTATTATGAGTTAGCCAATAGAAAGAGACGAGCTTTTCTATTTAGCCCTTAAAGCTTTCATTTCATTTTCAGTATACTACAAATATTCTCGTAACAAAAGTTGGTAAGCACATTTGTAGTATTAAAGATTTATCTTGCTAGTTTTTTGAGAATGAATAAAGATTATATATATATATATATATATATATATATATATATATATATATATGTATATATATATATATATATATATATATATATATATATATATATATATATATATATATATAATCTACATAATATTGAATCCGCTACATATGGAGTAAATCATTACATCTTCCTTGATAATTGCGATAGTAAAACAGTTTTAATGAACGAAGCTTCAATTCTTCGTAGCGCGGAGGAGAGCGGCATATGCTGCCATCATCCACCATGCACGATCTGCACGACCCGGTGAGTTACACGCATGTTGCTCTACATATTTTGCATGTTTCATGTTAAAAACTCAATTTGTGCTTTCATTGTATCAAAAATATAATATTCAGTTTTGCCTTTAATGCTTATATCGTGCATATTTTCTGTCGTGTGTAGTGGAATGTTTTTATCGTTCAACTCTACCTATAAAACCGTACAGCGGTACCAGAACATTCTAAACTTAACATGTATAGAATATATTTCTATTTTGATAGCCATTTTTTATCAATTCCGTTGCAGTTTTGTTGGGGAAGGGTTGGCGTATTAACAATTTATAAAGACAATAAAAATTTAAATCAGGACCAATTAAATATTTATATTATAAAAATAAATATCGTTCAAATCAACCCAAATTTTTTTATGCCAGTGGAGCTCAGATGGAAAAATATAATTTTATTTTAAATTTAAATTATGTATGTACACATAAGACTTTATTTATACATATGTACATACGGAGTTATTTATAATATTATGTAATATTGGAAAACTAAAAAATAAACCTACTAATAAACTAAAAAAATATACCTTGATTGAAGAGCATCTTATCGGTCAGCCGCCGTAGAGTCAACATTACCTGAGGATGTCTCGTGTAGAGGCGAAACACGTGTCGTATTATCGTCGATGGTGTGTCTTACCTGGAATAGTGGTGTTGGGAGTAGTGGTGCTGGGACTAGTGGTGACGGAGTTAGTGCATGCAATTGAGGGAGGGCGGGAGGTGCTCTTCAATCCAGGTAAGACACATCATTGTATTTATTTAGCGGAAGGTTGCGAAGTAATTTATATTTTATTTTTTATTTTAATGGATTTACGCAAAGTAACGCCTGATTCTATCAGTTATTGGAAAACTGATTATATTTTAATTAGGGATTTAATGTCATCATAAATAAAGTAGGAGAATTTCTACAAAAGTTATGAGTTAGTCTATTTCGAGGAATAGCAAGAAAGTGACTATCGGTGAGGTGAGTAGAGAGCTATATGTTGTAGGAGGGGCCACCGGAGGCACCGCTAATAGTGGACCACCGCTCTCCTTCCGAGGACTCCGGTCTGGGTCTACCAGCACACGACCACGCCTACAGGTGAATAGAAAGCTATACTATATATTAAAACATATCTTGTCATGACCACGATTAGCATTTAAAACAGTAGACTTATATGAAAACTATGATTAGACAAAATCAAAATAAGTAATAAGTACTTTGTCCCACGAGAATTCTTTAGGTGTACCACTCTGATGAGCGAAGCGTTAATCCTTCGCCGACTGACGACTCTTACAAAGCGCTAAGTGCAAAAGTACCTTTTAAGTGCGAACGAGAAAAAGAGAGTCCTTGTCAGATTTTTGCATTCGTTCCCCTTTAAATATCACAGAGAAAATTATCTCATATTTTTTCCTAAGACCTTTCCACACTGATAACACAAAGTCATTTCATTGGCTTATCGCCAACACTCGTACTCAGCATAGTCGATTGTTTTATTACACATGAAACGTTCGAATTTACATCAAAGTCCGTTTTATGTCACGATCCAGCATCCGTAAGGGTTCTTTTAAATTAACTGCCTGATAAAATAATTCTTGTTTTGATGGTCAACCGAAAATATTCTTTAAATGCCTTAAAATTTATTAAATTCAAAATTTCAAGCTTCATATTATAATATGTTCATTTTAACGAGTTGGGTAAACTAAGAGACGTACTGACAATAATACATTAAGATGTATACTGTTAAAATTTTAAAACTAGCAAAATTCTATGAATGGAAATCATAAACAAAAGTCTAAAGTTGTAACATACGAAAATATATTTAACATGTCCGTACAATATGGAAACAGTACCTAATTTCTTTAAAGGTATGCAAATAAACAAGCATTAAGATCGCATATTATGATACTGCAGTTTGTGGTTTGTGATGAGAAAGTGACTTGGTGTTGTGTGGGGCAGGAGCGGCAGGACGTGGAGGGCGACCGACGCGCCACCGCCTGAAGACGACCTGGACCCACCCCACGAGGTGATTTTGCCAGAATTACCTACTTACACCTCTTGATATTCTATTTGTTGACCACATTCACTTTTCTGCGCCTTACCTAGCTATGTTCTGGGTGTCACTCGACAGTTTTACATCACGAGGACAACATACTCGCACTTTTCTTTTAGTCTCTCCTTGTATTCTATAGTTGGTAGAACACTAGAATAGTTCTGATATAAAAATATTTCAGACGTATCTTTGAATGATTAACACAAAACCAAGCTTAATGTCATAAATTTTCAGTATCGTAAAACCTTCGTTAAACATAACTATATACATATTAGCAGTAGATTCTCTCTAGCTTTTTCTTTTGTCTGCATACAAATTAATATAATGTGGTGGCAGACAGAGTGGCACCTCGGCACAACCACTATTCTATGTCATTCACATTTCTTGCATGACTCTATAACGGCAAGTGAGTTGCACATAAAACATACGAATATGGCCGTTATTTCCTTTATATAAAGATAGTACTACGGGGGTAAATCTGGCAAAATTTAAATCGAGTTTCATCTCGCAAAGTGGTCTAGAAGGATACCTAATTGGCATAATAATATGTGAATCGGCAATAGCGGCCAACTACTTTGTTTCACTTTAAATAGACATCTATTATAATATTTTGATATTCTGAGTTGTATGTTTTAATAAATATATTTTACACAAAACTAAATGTTTTGTGTAAAATATATTTATTTTTACGCAAAACTTTAAGTGAAAACAAAATGTTCATTAAATTCAATTTTAAAATGAAATTTTTTTGATTTTATATACTCACATTAAACGCTTTAAAATAAATAGTTTACTGTAGCAGGTGTAGAGGATATAAATAGAACGTATTCACATAGGCTCTTATTACGGTATTAAAAAGAGGTTAGTAACGTCGTGTTTAGTACTTAGGCTGTATGTACTTTTTGAACAACCCCTACATCGGCTCGTTGGTCTAGGGGTATGATTCTCGCTTCGGGTGCGAGAGGTCCCGGGTTCAAATCCCGGACGAGCCCAACTCATTTTTCTTTTATATTAAAAAAATATTAAAATCTTATATACAATTTTATTATTCTCTTTGTATCCTATTGTATTTTTTTGATAGAAACAGTTATTCAAATATACGAGTATATTATATTATTAAAAGAAACATACACTCTTTTTTAAATATTTTCTACTTTAAAAAGTGTGCTTCTAGAATATCACTAGATATAATCATTAATTATATGTATAATATAAAGGTGAAAGATGCCATGATGAAATATAATTATTATTCTTTCTGGTTATTTTTAAAGAAATGTTTAAAGAAAGGTGTCTGTGCAAACGTGCAAACTGGCTACCTGAAGAGAAGTGGATGTTAGATCATCCACCGTGAGTGTAGTAAGAAAAAATTCGAAAGGACAGTATTAGCGAATTCACCATCATGTACCAAACCACCGAGGTTGTATGGGTTACCAAAGATACACAAACCAAACGCTCCACTACGTCCTATAGTGAGCCAGATTGATTCACCAACTTATAAGCTGGCACAACACTTGGCAAAAGTACTGTCACCACTGAGAGGACATACCAGAGCGCACACAAAGGATTCATACCATTTTGTTAGTGAGATAAAAGACCTATATCTTGCTGACAATGAAACTATGGTCAGTTTTGATGTTCAGTCACTATTCACATGCCTACCTATTGAAGACTGCATATCAATTGTAACTAGGAAGCTAGAATATAATAACATGCCTGCTGAATATGCAGTATTACTCAAACACTGCCTCACATCTGGCTATCTATTGTGGAAGGAAGAGTTCTACAAGCAAGTAGATGGTGTGGCGATGGGCTCACCTGTATCTCCCATAGTCGCTGACATATTCATGGAGGACTTCGAGGAGAAAGCCCTTCTTACTGCTCCTGTAAATCCAAGATTCTACAAGCGGTACGTAGACGACACTTTCACAATTTTACCATCTGACAAAGTAACTGCATTTTTAAACCACCTTAACTCTATAAACTCTAAAATACAATTCACAATGGAGTTAGAGGCAAATAATTCTTTAGCTTTCTTAGATGTTTTAGTCATTCGAAATCCTAATAACACAATTGGTCACACTGTGTATAGAAAAAAGACCCATACCAACCGATATTTAAATGGTGAATCTCACCATCATCCTTCACAGTTAGCTACCGTGGGTAAATCTTTGTTTCAGAGAGCACGAGGGATCTGTGACAGAAAGCATCTGGCCGCCGAACTTCAGCACGTCAAGCAAGTATTGCAAGACAACAAGCTTCGGGTCCCGCGCCTACGTCACAGTGACCGAGTGAAGCCGGCCACAGTCGAGCGTGTACCTGCTGTACTACCATATGTCAGAGGAGTCACAGACAAGGTTGGCTACATCTTGAAGCGAGCTTCCATTAAAACATACTACAAGCCGCCGAAGAAGATTAGTCAATTTTTACCATCCGTCAAGTGTAATATCCCTCTACAGGATGCAGGAGTGTACAAGTTAGATTGTGAATGTGGTCTCTCTTACATAGGTCAAACAAAACGATCCATAAAAACCCGCGTGAAAGAACATATAGCTGACGTGAAGCACCGACGCTCCGGGAAGTCTGCAGTCTGCGAACATGTTCAAGATCGTCCCCACCAATACATTCGATTTGATAAACCACAAATTCTCGCAAAAGAACACCGATTCCTACCAAGGATGATACGCGAGGCTATTGAAATTAAAAAACATCCAAATTTCAATAGAGAAGATGGATGGTTGCTGCCACCTGCTTGGGATCCTATAATTAACAAAATTAAACCCAAACCTAAGCATACCACTGCAAGACTTCATGATACTATAAGCTCGTTTTGCGTAAATCGGACCAAAAATTAAAATTAATATTCAAAAACTGAAGGTAGCCGGACTAACTATGACATTGGGACGTCAAACATCTCAGTCCCCCCCGTGACCATGGTTGCTGTAAAGCACCCGAAACGTCGGGAATTAAAAATAAGTAAAAGTAGTGAAATAAACGCGATAAAATCCGTAAATTTAGTTTTATTCAATGTGTAGTGTTCGCGTAAATTTAAGAAATCATTATTAACAGATTTATTAACCTCGCGGTGCATTCAAACAAACTAACAAAAGAAGTTAAAGCCTAAACACATCCTACATGGAGGTAGAATAATACTTAACTTAGACGATATTCCGATTCACTATTCTTATGCATGTTTTCAGATTACACATCATGTTCTCAAAATATTTCTTTATAATTACCGTATGGTGGCAGAGTAAGAATATCTACTAAGGCAAGTAAGGGGTGACATAAGGAAACTCAAACAGGGATTGAGCAGCACCATGTTCCTGATACTAACGACACGAAATAATACGAAACTGCAGTTGCAACGCGCATACAAAGCTTGGCAACCACAGAAATCTAAATAATATTATTGAGATTTCTGTGATGGCAACTTTTGCAATGTTCCCCTTACAAGTTAATCTATGAGGAAGGCCTGTGTTCAGCTGTGCACTTTTATAGGCTTGTAATAGATGTATTATCATACTAGCAGGTTTCCTCACGGTGTTTTCTACGGTAATAGATATTTCGGTGGTTCTGATGAAGATTGAACCTGGGTTGCTCGTGTACTTTTAAATTAACTCAGTCTCGGCATTGTGTTATCGCGAATCGACAGAAATTTAAAAGAAACGGTGATATTATTTTCACCAGAACACTATCCACCTGACGGAAATTGGATGTTGTAGTTCTAAGTTCATTTGACACGTACCATCCAAATTTTGGACACCATAACAAAACAAAACGATTTATCAGAATCGGATCAGACGTCATAAACTGAAAAGAATTCAAAAAAAGAGAGGGGTTTCCTTCCACCCTTCTCTCAATAGCTTCTCGGTACAATTTGAAATTTTATTACAAATGGTAAAATGTGCAATGTCAACACAAAGTTGGATACACTCATTTGTTTGTTTGCATGCTCGAAAAAGTTTGATATTTTGGTGCCAGTAAAAACCCTCATTTTTTAAAATTAGCAGATGTACAACAGGTATTTATATGATATACCTCGTTATCATAGCCATATGATTTTATCTATTGCTGTAGCTATAGGGTTACATGTAGTAGAAGCACAGAATAAATAATATGTAGTACATAATACGCAGTACTAGTTACTTTTTATTTTTATTTCATTTGTGTTATTATTATTCATTACTTTATCTTTATTGTTATTACATTAATTAAAATTATATAATAATTTAATTATTGTTATTACAGTATTTGATATTAATTTTTGTAATGATTTGTATTTTATTTGAATTAATTTAATATTACGCATTGATTCTTGTCTTTCAAAATAAATAAATAAAATAGTTTTCAGAGTTTTCGGGTCTCATCACTAATCGTACCTTGCAAAACAGTAGCAATATTCTTGTATCTCACGCAACTTACGTGACCTTGGACCTTCCTCGGTCGAGCTATAACACAGCTACAGTACAGCTCTATTGTATAAATTAAGTTTTGATATTTGTTCAGAAAGTCATAGTGATTTAAATAATATGGCTTAATACAATATGGAATGAAGTATTAAATTACGAGCTTGTGAGCATTGTGTATGGATGTTTACTTCGAAGATTGACTTTATAATAACATTTTGTAACAGATTTTTAATAAACTCATTTATTAATCACTTCAAGCAACAGTAAGCCTACTAGTTGTGGCTGAGAACCGCGAGCTCAAAGGTCGTGGGTTCGAAATTTTGAATCCGCCATTTGACTACTGTCGTGAACTACTTCTAAGATTACCCGCTATAACTTGCTTTTGTTATTAACATTCTCTTTCTGGTGACAGCGGTCTTATTTGTTAAAGATACTGTTTATGCCAGTTGCTATTAAATTATACAAATTTGAGAATGATAGTTTTGAACGCATAAAAAAGAACGAAGAAGTGAAAGATCGAGACGGATATATGAGAGAGGGAGAGTGGAGACGTATGACGTATTGAGTGATAAAGTAAGACGTGTAACTACGATCTGCGGGCATCCGCTTAGATCCTGTGACTGCTAATATAGTCACAAATGTCCGCAAAAAAACTCAAAAAGAAATCAGCACCCGCCCCCGACAGCATTAGCAACAGGCAACAGGGTGCTGAAATAGGAATCTTGAAACCAAGGAAACTGCGTAACTTAGACTCCACCTACACACCCTTTAGTCTCCTCAGCACATTGGGGAAATTAACAAGCGACTTATATTGAATTGACTCCGAAAATACGTCTTCGCAAATAAGCCTCTCCCTGACGAGTAGTTCGGCTTTCGAGCCGAATACTCATGAATGAACCAGACTCATCGCCTAACAGAATACACACAACACACACACAAGCAATCGCCAAACCATCAATACCGGTGCCCTCTTCTTAGATGTCGCAAAGGCATTTGACAAAGTTTGGTACGATGGCTTGCTTTACAAGCTCTATAAACTTAATGTGCTTGTTAGCCACACTTACAATCGGAGCCTTTCTTGCCAATCGCTATTTTTGTTATCGAGTAGAAGCTCCTTCTCCTTAGGGCTGGAAGCCTCCATGGGTCCGTCTTCTCTCCACTTCTCTTCATACTCTTCACGAGTGATATCCCTAAGGACCCAATATACTGTACTGCTCTTTGCCGATGACATGGCACTGTTCGTCGCCTTTTACAATACAAAATTTCGCATTAAGGCGCTCGAAAGAGCTGCCAATCGCTAAGGCGATTGGTTTCGCTTATGGAGAATCGGAGTGAATCTAGAGAAAATTGTAGTAATTAATATACATTCAAACATTTCTGTCACTCGTCGGAACGTAAATCCGAAAAAATCGTTAGGTATGATAATCCTATCTGGCCGCCAGATCCCCTGGCAATCTATGGCCAAATATCTAGGGGTCACACTTGTCACCGTCTGACCTTCACAAAACACATTTGCAACGCTCGCAACCGACCTAAATTAGTTGTTATCCGTCTCCATCCGCTATCCCTAAGACACAAGCTCCATCTCTATTAAACTTGCCTAAGACCCATCATGTCATACGCAAGCGTAATCTTCTTCCACGCACCCAAAACTAGTTTGTACGGGCTCCAAGTCGTTCAAATGTTTTTTTTATAACATTGGGTGACAGACGAGCATACAGTCTACCTAATCGTAAGTGGATGAAACATCCACATTTATCTTCAATTATGATCAATCAAAGAGAATCAAAATGCTAATTCGTTGTCCCCCTTTGGACTAAGATGAAATGCCTCAATTCTAGTAAAAAGGATCTCCGGTTCTCTACACTCATCATACGAAACACAGCAGCTTTACGCTGGTATTCTGCGATGGCGTGGTCCCGCCCCAGTCGAGCCGACCCATTCGTGCTACAACTATAATATAGAACTCCCGGTTCTGCTAGACTCCAATGGCCCAAATGTCGTAGGCTCATCACACACTAACACTACACACTCACCTAGTGTCACAAACACAAATAGGATAACGGATGGGACACAGCGAGTCCGTAGACGGGCGCGCCGCACACTCCTCCACACGGCGTACACACCGTACACCCGGGCTGTTTTCACCGCCCAGAACACCGAACGAAAAAAGTAAGCCGTCGAGCCGGTTAGATAACTGATCTGTGGTGAAGGTGAACACCGTTACGAAAATAAAGTTGACAAATGTACATAATATTCACCCTCTCCTCCTTTTATAGTTTGCAGCCTTTTAAGCCCTGAGTCCGATGAAGCTGCAAAAAGCTAAAAGGCTACCGGCACTAACATCACAAAATCCAGCAAAAAAAGACGTGTAAAGTTTGCACTGTATTATTAAATAAAGTGAATGAAGTTGTTTTTTTTTTTCGAAGAGCAATCCGTTTTTGCTTATTTCGAATACCATATTACCTCACATAAATATGGAAATCATTTTCTTTCGCATTGACCGTTATAGACTAAATACTAAACTGAACTTTGACTCTGTACGAAACTTTGCTTTAGTGACTTCGTTAAGTTCAAACTTTCATGTTTTATGTTAGTGTAAAAGTAAATCTCATGAACTTTAGTTGTATAACGTGACTTTTCTGCTGTTTTTTTTACGCAAGCTTGGGCATTGTGTCTTTTTTAGAAGAGTAACTTATAAAGATATTTGATAGCACAAAACTTTAATATTTGAGAAAGCGAAAACTTTGTTTTTTATTTTTGTAGAGTAGAGATAAAATGTAAAATTATCTTCTTTATATTACAATTTTATCAAAAAACAATGATAGAAATCTTTGTCAAGTTTCTCTTGCAAAATAGTTTAATAAGAGATTAACAGAAATATTATAAATTCCTGAGATAAACATACAGAAGTATGTACATTACAGATGCAGATTTTTCTGAAAATAATAAAAATAAAACACATTAATATTTTTTAATCATAGTATTAGGCAAAAGTCGATGTTATCAGTTTCTTATTAAACATCGTTAACAAATCATAATACATATACTATCCCACATAGACTATCCCGGAAAGACACAAAGCATAGTCCGGAGCTCCAGCATCCATCAAATTCCTGCGTGTCTTACTAGGTCAGTCTATCTAGTGGAGGACCGCCCTTTTTTTTTTTTTGCGCCCGAAGCAATTAAAGGGCTACCCTGTACGTAGGGAGGCGGAAAATGCATTACGCATACCACGATAGCCGGTCTATCGTGGTTATGGGGGACTCACTGTCCTACCGGGGACCCTAAGTGATACCCCCTAAAAACCGCCTTTGGGGACAGGCAGCTGGCTGATTAAGCTCTATTGTGCCTTATCATGAGCGACCCTCTTTTGGGAAAAGAGGGCGCAGGCGGCTAAGAACCGCTGAGGGAGTGCCTACGAAGGCAAAATAGTATTAGTTAATATAATAATAATTAATTTAATTAGAACTGGCCTGAGCCGCCAGGAGGCAGTTCAGGTCGTTTGTTAGTTTATTAGGCGGGTCGGAGAGAGAGTTTCTCGGCCTGCGGACTCGATAGCGAGAGTGGGGTGGGGCTGCATAAGTAGCTGCCTCACGAATTAAATGATTTGAGTGCGACTCTGAGGCCTTGAAGAAGTTCTCAGAGAGTTTTTGGAGAAATTGATGGATTGTGGGGAGCTCTAGGTCCCGATGAAGGTCAGCATTACGGACGTACCAAGGTGTGTTCGCAGCTCGACGACAGAAAAGGTTTTGAACTATTTGGAGTTCATTAATGATTTTAGGGTTGGCGTGGGCAAAAACGGGGCCCGCGTATGACATGACTGGTCGTATACAGACCGTATAAAGGGTACGTTTGTTTCTAAGGGACATTTTACTGTGTCGGCCCAACATACTGTTGAGCCTACTCAGATAGAACCGTGCGTGACGGGTTACTCTTTTGACGTGGGGCCTGAAAGTGAGCCCTGTGTCTAGAGTGACACCTAATTTGGCGGTCGTATGCCAGGGGACAGGGGTCCCTAGCATACGTATTGGTGGAGTGTTTTTAAGACGGCGTCGTTTATAATCGAAGTGAACGGCGGAGCTCTTCTCCGGGTTCACATCGATGCGCCATTTTTTGAACCAAGCTCCTAGGTCATCAACTGACTTTTGGATCTTGTTCCGTATGAAGGGTAGTGAGACACCTTTGCAGTAGATGGCAGTGTCGTCTGCGAAGAGGGAGAGTTGAACACCTTTCGACGGGATGGGGATGTCGTTGGTGAACAGGATGTACAGCAGAGGAGCAAGTACTGAGCCCTGAGGGACACCAGCCTTGATAGTTCGCTGTGAAGATAGCGTGCCTTCGTGTCTAAAACGAAAGGTACGATGTTTCAAATAGGAGGCCACGAGACGAACTAGACGATCGGGGAGACCTATTTTGTAGAGCTTGTAGATGAGGCCTGTGTGCCAGACTCTATCGAAAGCTTTGGCTATATCGAAGAAGACCGCGATGGTTTTATGACGTCGAGGATAGAAACCGCTGAGGATATATTCCACAATGCGGTGAACTTGTTGGGGACATGAATGTTTGGCTCGGAAACCGAATTGGTGGGGAATGATGAGAGGGTCACCGTCTGTGGGAAACAGATAGCGCCTCATCCGTGTTTGGATGACTCTTTCGAAGAGCTTGCCCATTGCCTTGAGGAGGCTAATGGGGCGATGGCTGGAGGAGAAGTTGAGAGGCTTGCCTGGCTTGGGAATTCCAATCACAGTTGCCTCTTTCCACGAAGTGGGAAAATAACTAAGGTTGAAGCAGGCGTTGAAGATAATAGATAAAAAGGTTAACACCTGCTCGGGAAAGTGTTTAAGGGCTTGGTTGGATATGCCATCCGCGCCCGGGGCCTTTTTAGGCTTCAGTCCTTTGATGAGGGATGAAATCTCATCATTGGACACAGAGATAGGTTCGGAGGCCGTAGGGGATGAGTTCCGGCGGCGGACCTCATCCTCCACTACCTGAACGTGTGAGGGGTCGACAGGTTGAGAACTAGGGGAGCATGGAGCGGCAATGCTATCCGCAAAGCACTCAGCCTTTTCCTCGTCCTCGAAGGCAACCGTGCCGTCGGGACGGGAGAGAGGGGGAGTGTGGGTGATAGCGTCTATGCGGAGGGCTCTAGCCATCTGATAGTACGCTGTGTGAGATGGAGAGATATTCTCCATGAGCTTACTCTTTTCGAGATCTTGAAATTCAGAGAGGCGGAAGCGGAGTTTTCGTTGAAGACGATTGGCCGCGCGCCTATATTCGGGGGTGGGATATTTTGCTGCTCTCCGGAAAGCAGCTTTTTTGGCTTTTAATAGGTTGCTAATATGTAGGGGAAGCCCACTATTGTTAGCGACCGGGACGACCTTTTCGTTCTCCTTAAGGGAGGATTTAATAAGGGTGGAGAGTGAATCGACCGCGGTGTCGATTTTTTCGGGACTGTCTAAGTCCGACGGTATGGAGATGGTAGAATCCTGTGAGTCCAGAGCTTTAGCTAGGGACTCCTTGAATCCCTTCCAGTTAGTGAAGGTTTTTGTGTGTGTTGGGGGAGGTGGCTGATGGCCAAGAATGAGGGAGACCGGTCGGTGGTCTGATCCTAGATCGTCTAGTGTCTCGATTGCTCTGAGGTTGAGAGAAACTCCTTGGAGTAACGCAAAATCTAACACATCGGGTGAGTGATCGGTGTTATCGGGAAAGTGAGTAACACCGAGAGGACTATGGACAGTGATATCAAGAGACTGCGTGATATCGAGCAGTATCTTGCCACTAGGGGACGTAGTGCGGCATGTCCATTCAGTATGCTTGGAGTTAAAATCTCCAAACATAATGACTGAATTGCCCAAGGATAAAATGGCTTCAAAATCTTTTTTGAGGGGATAGGTTCCTGAAGGGATGTAACAGGAGGCTATGAGGATGGACTGATGTCCAGTCATAGCTAGCCTGCATACCGTGGCTTCCATATTGGTAAGCTGCGGAGTAGAAATGGGCGAGCAATGAAGTGTCTTCTTGTAATAAATGGCCGTTCCGCCGCCTCGGCGGTCGGGTCTGTCATTACGAAGAAGAGAGAAGTTTCTAATAGAAAGGCCTCTAGTGTCCTTAGCTTTAAGATTAGTTTCCTGTAGGAGGAGGAAATCGACTTCACGATTTCGAAGAAAGAGCTTAAGCTCTGGGAGGTTATTTCGCAAGCCGCGAATATTGAATGATACAAGCGATAAACCCTTAGGTTTGATACGACCGTGGGATCTTGGTAGGTTAATATTATTCTCAGACATTGAAGTTAAGTTAATTAAGTTAACTTAACTTACAACAGAGCTAGCAAAAGATCATTATGTTCGGCAAGAGCGATGAGACGCTCTTGAGGGGACTTCGCCGCGCGCAGTTTGCGTGAGATTACTGTAATCTCCCTAACATCTATATTCCTAATCGCGGAATATAGCGTGTTGTAGTCATCTATTGTGGGCTCTGCCTCGTGTGCGTACGAGGTTGTCCGCGGGGGGTCTGCCTTTTTGGGCCCCCAGGGAAAGACTGGAGGCTGCATTGGCTTTGAGAAGCCCGGAGGGGGCCGAATTATGCCCTGAGGGGGCCTAGGGGGACCCTGAGGGGGCCTAGGGGGACCCTGAGAGGGTCGAGGGAAGCCCTGGATAGGCTGAGGAGGGCCCTGGCGGGGCCGTTGTTGGAGGGCCGGGAATGAGCGGTCATTCACCGGCGGTGGAGCTTTCCTACTGGGGCGAGGTTGAGGTGCGCGTGGGCAACCCTTGTAGTTCGCCGGGTGACCTGTCTGGTTGCACAGGACACAGGCGGGCGGGGATTCGGCGTCTTTGGGCCGGGGACACTCTTTGGTGTTATGTGGCTCCAGGCACTTCACGCACCTGGGTGGGGCGGAGCAGTTGGCCGCCGCGTGACCATAAAGTTGGCAGCGGTGGCACTGCGCCGGGAAACCGGGCCTGTGTGGGGCTCTACCTTCACCCTTGACAGGCCGCACACTGTGCGCACCTGCCGGAAGATGGCTTTCGCCTCCGGCACGTTGGACAAGATTACTAGGGCAAGGTTGTACCTCTTGCCCGTACGGTTGTGCATTTTGTGCACTGCTTCGACTGGGAAACCTTGGGACTTAAGGTCCTCAAGTATCTCCTCGTTGGAGAACTCAAATGGGACGCCTCGGATGACGGCCCTGACTTTACGCTCTTCGGGGAGAGCGTACGTGTGGTAAGATACCCTTTCGGCTGTGAATAGCCGGGTAATTGAGCGGAAGTCCTCGATGGAGCTAGGGATGATTTTAATCGCCTCTCCGAGGTTGACTGCATGGTCATACTTGATGCCTGCGTCGTAGCAGGTCTTGGACAGATGGGTGAATTTAGCCTTGTCTCTTAGGAAGACAGGGGGCGGGACTTGCTTCTTCGCCAGCACTGGGGCACAACGAGAGGCTGGTTTAGATGGAGGACCGCCCTACACTACACTACACTAAGTACACTACACTAAGCTTGTACGAGGCTGCCACTCTAGAACTCTTCTTTTCCATCAATGGTAGGTTCGTACACGGCCGGCTAATTTCCACTTTAGCTTACTGATCCATTAGTCTACGTTAGTTACTCTGGTTCTATTGCAAATATCATCATCACGGATTGAATCGCGCAAAGAAACTGTGCATAGCCCTATATCAAAGAATATATACACTACGCGAAAAGAAACGACACTTAAGCATGTGTGCACGTAAAATCGCTTGCGGCTATGTGTGGGTGTCTGGATGTGTGCGGAGGCCTTGAGAGGCGCGCGGGGCGTGGAACGGGCAGTCGCCGACTGCCCTGGTCGAGGGCTAGTAGTAATACCGATATTTGTCAGTATTAGTTAATATGAATATATTCGTCAAGTGATATAATATTTCAATTAATATATGATTATTACTGATATCTTAATGTACATATTACTATTCTATTCATATAGGTATTTAGTTTATGTTACCAAGTAACGTTATTAGTTTTTATAGCCGTGTATGCTAGGTTTATATGCTTTGATAAATATTAATGTTGTTATTAAATAAATGATATTATAGTATATGTATAAGTATTACTGAAAGTGATTTTAAGTGATTAGAATTAAAATAAATTCCACTGTACAAAATAAGGGCCCTTTTTTTGTTAGTTTAATTTTTAAGAAAGAAGAGGAAGGAGGTAGCGAGATAAGTATAGATGAAATAATGAAAGCAATGAAAAGCATGAAAGCAGGTAAGGCTGCCGGATATGATAGAGTTTCACTCGAAATGCTGAGGGCTGGAGAGGAAGTGGTGGCAGGCCTGCTGCACACCTTGTTTAATTTATGCTGGGAACTGAAACGGGTACCGGGAGACTGGTGCAAAGCCGTGATAGTCCCAGTATATAAGGGAAAAGGGTCGCAGCAGGATTGTAAAAACTACCGCGGTATCAGCCTTCTTAGCATCGTGGGAAAACTGTATGCCAAGGTACTAATTGAAAGGGTCATGAAAGAAACCGATGGAAAAATTTGGGATGTGCAAGCGGGATTTAGAAAGGGAATGGGATGTACAGATCAAGTCTTCTCCATGCGCATGATCGCGGAGAAGTTTTTGGCCAAAAACCAAAAGGTTTTTTGTGCGTTCATGGACTTGGAGAAGGCCTATGACAGAGTGGATAGGAATGTGCTATGGCAAACACTGAACTCATTTGGGTTGAGCGCTGGCTTGATACAGGCATTGGAGTCTCTTTATAGGGACTCTAGTGCTTGTGTTAGGATCAACGCGGTCTACTCGGACTGGTTTGGCATCCATAAAGGTGTCAGACAGGGCTGTGTGGCTTCCCCGTGGTTGTTCAACCTATTTATGGACAGTTGTTTGCAAAATTTGAAAGTTGAAGAATGCGGATTAAGAATGGGTGAGTTAACCATCAAATGCCTTTTGTACGCCGATGATCAAGTTATTCTTGCGTCGTCGGCGGCTGAGTTGCAAATGATGGTTACATTAATGAACAGATCATTAAAAGAAAGGGGTATGAAAGTGAACGCAAGTAAGACGAAAATTATGGTTTTTGAAAGAGATGAAAGTAAAACGATATGTGAAATAAGAATAGAAGGGGAGTTGATCGAGCAAGTAGATGAGTTTGTATATTTGGGGTGCGTATTTAGCAGGGATGGGAGATATGATAAGGATATAGAACGACGAGTGAACGCAGGAAACAGAGTAAATGGGGCCCTGCACTCTATTGTGAAGAGTCAAAATGTGTCAAAAAAGGCACGTATGGCAATTCACAATGCTGTGTTGGTCCCTACTTTAACGTATGGTAGTGAAAGTTGGGTATGGCAGAAGAAGCACGAGAGTAGAATAAATGCAGTAGAAATGCGGTCGTTAAGGAGTATGTTAGGGCTGAATCTGAATGACAGGGTGAAAAATTGTGTGATAAGAGAAGAGTGTGGTTTGCAAGATGATGTTTTGACCAGGATTAAGAAAGGAATGCTTCGGTGGTTTGGTCATGTGGAAAGAATGGATGAGGAAAGAGTGACAAAGAAAATTTATGTCGCAGAAGTGAATGGCAGAGTCGGAAAGGGACGTCCTAGGCGAAAATTTATCTACCAAATTGGCGATCTATTGAAAACGGGCCAAATTAGGAGTACCCTTAACCGACGAGCATGCATGCGTAGGTGTATGGATGTGAAGGAGGCGAGAGAGGTGTGTCAGGATCGTGCCAAATGGAAGTCTGTAGTCTCTGCCTACCCCTCTGGGTGACAGGCGTGAGTGTTTATGTATGTATGTATGTATTTAATTTTTAATAACATTTTATGATACCTAAAAATATGTGAACTCATTTTAATGAAAGTCGATATGATCTTAACAAGAATTATGGGGAAATACCATGACAATAAAACTAATATATCACCAATAATTTTATTGTATTACATTAACTAAAATATACACTATTAAAATACCACTAGAGAGTCAAATTTTAGATATCTATAAAGAGCTTTTGTATTTGTTCATTGTTGTATTTATGGATTATTTCATTAGAAATAGAAACGATTTATCTGCTCAACACATAGGGGACAATTTGTTGGCCGCCATGTCCCAGGAAACCTGCATACCTTTGGATTTTCTAAAAAAAATATACATGCTACGAATTTTTACAATTATTAGAAATAATAATGAGAATTAAAAAATTAATCGAAAAATTCAAAAATATATAAGATTAAATTATTTTTAAAGGATAGTAGGTAATATTGATTATTGCGTACTGAAATAAGTATTGGTTAATTATTTAAGATTACCATTAACTGTCGTGCATATTTGGTTTTGTCGGAAGTTTTAATATTCCTCATTTAATAAAAGTTGATTTAAACATGAACGTATCTTTCACTACCCAAATACATAAGTTTACATAATATATAACACATACCTACTATGTATCTTCTTTGATACAAGTCTATAATATTCCATTTCGGTTCGATATCAACCCTAGCGTTACACGCTTCGACTCAAGGTCACCGGCGCTTAAGCTCTCACGTACAGGGAGTGTCACCGCTGTGCCTATATATAGCTCCCTGATTGACCTTGCCCGTAGTAAACACAGAATAGTAGGATAACTCCTGCGCCGCGTGAGACTTAAATGCCTACTGTTGCAGGGTTGTCAATGTCTTTTTGTTTTTTGAAACAGAAAAAGAATCTTTTTTAATTAATACTGATTATAAATAATACTTATTGAAAGTCACTTTTTTAATTACCACCGGTTCGCAAAAAAAAAACCTCTGTCCTGGGAAGAATCAGCAATAAACCCAGCGGGACTATTTTTTATTATATTTTTTTTAAATAAGAGCCTACAATCATGTATGTTTATTACCTTGTTTATTAATCATGTATGTATGTTAATTAACACAAAACTAATTAGAAATGGCTTGGTAGCGATCACCCTTCCCAGGGGTTATTATCATCCATAAATTCCTTAATTATGATAACTCTTTTTATACAAACTTAGTTTAATAAAGTTTTTGAACTTTGTGGATGTCAAATTTTGTACATTTTCTGGGATTTTATTGTAAAAGCGTAAACATCACCCCAAGAATGAATTACTGTCTCGGTGGAGTTAGTTCAATAGCTAGGTCTCATTTTATTTTATAAGTAATCATATTTGTTAATAATTTCTTTAGTTTCCTTTTAAGGAATCAATGTTTGTCAAAAAAAATTGCAGCTTTACCAAATGCCAAACAACTAAAATACGAGTAAATTAACACCGAGCATATATCAGAGCAGAGTTCAGCTCAGATTTAATGTTGAAAATTAATTTGATCTGATGTGATATGATAATCAATGTACTTATGAGCTATGTATCTACGTATAGATAATAGTAATATAACCTATTAATAAAAAGATAATTTACTTAAACAAACGCATATAATAATTTATTTTACAAAAATAGAAAAACGAAAAAAAGCCTGCTAGCAAAATTTTATTAAGTGTCAACAGTCTCAAAGAAAGGGGGTTTGCGGAGCGCGGCGTTGGGCGTTCCCGACTCGGCCCGATCCTTCCGACTTAGCAAGCGCCCCGTTGTGTGCATGTTGTGGCTCATGCGTACGAGTCCGTACTGTCAAGTGCCAGGCACGCATACATATTAGCGGCGTTCGGTAAATTTCTTAGAAGATAGCCTACTATTCTGTTTTTACTATGCCTTAGCTTCCTCATATGTCGCCTCTACACGTTGGCCAACACAGTGGCGAATGTAGTTGCGAATATATTGGCCGAGAGATGGTAACGGCGTCCACACGTTGGAAGATCGTTCAGTTTACTTCGGTTCGGGCCAATATGCGGACGAATTTATTTTATTTTAGACGACGGCTCCGTGGCGCAGTGGCTTGGCAATGAGTGGCTGTGCCAGGGGTCGCGAATTTAAATCGCACACGGAACAAGTATTTGTATATCCTACAAATAATTGTTTCGGGTCTGGATGTGTGTCCTTGTGCAGTTTATGTTTGTAAGTTGCCTCCGCGATACAGGAGAAAATCCAAGTGAGGGGGGTAACGTTTTTATAAAATAATTATAAAAGAATAGTGAATATTAATGGGGCTGTAAATAGATATACGATATACGATTAGCTTTATTTAATCTTTACATGCATCAGAAACTGGAATAAATACCATTAATTAGAACTCAACTTATTTTAAAGTTAAAGGAGTTATAATCGATTAGTCTATGTTTTAAAACTGTGTTTTGTTTTTAAAGTTTAGCAAAACATGTACTTGGTTTTCTATCAGACATATGATGTATATAAAAAACACCTTATAATTTATTTGCTAATTTTATTATTTTTTGAGAAAGACGAAAACAATAGCAATAAACATAATTAACACTGACTTAATAATAGGTACTAATTATAACTTAGAACATAAATGAAAAACTCATGACAAGGAAAGTGGCTCAGGACCATGCTTTGCGGCATTCTTTGGAGGAGGATGTTCAGGAGTGGACTTGTGAAGAGCTGTAATGATGATGATGATTCGAGAAATCGACGCTTTTTTATATAGAATAGGGTGACAAACGAGCACACAGTTCACCTGATGGTAAGTGGTTGCTGTGGCCAACAGACATCTACATCTATCCTCGATTACGAATCAAAATGCAGATGCGTTGTCACCCGTGAGGACTAAGATGAAATGCCTCGTTTCCTTTAAAAGGTGTCTCTGGTTTTCTACACTCACTATACGAAACACAGCATCATTAAGCTACTATTTTACATTGATATTCTGTGAGAGCGTGGTTATTCCCCGGTCGAACCGACCCACTCGTGCTACAACTATACTTCTAATATAACTGCATGGTTCTACCACGTATAAACGACGTGCTTCATTTTATTTTCATTTTAAAATTGTTCTCGTAATAATCTGATTATAAAAAAATGTTCATTATTTTTTTTATAAATAGCTTATCGATTAAAACAAATGTTTAAAAATAATTAAATCGCGCTAATTAAAGTATTAGGAATGTTTAAAGTTGAAATTGGCACTAAAAGGCTGGTAATTGGGTCATCCACCCTACAAAGCGTGAATATAAAATTTTAATCAGATGCGTGTAATCACTCTGGGAGCTTGTAGCAAACTAAACTTGCGGCCAACGTGTGAACGCAGCGACCAAACTCTGCCAACAATCCTTTCATCTTTTGTAAAAAACCGACACCACACGGATCTCGCGCCAACTTGCGGGCCATCGTTCCAATACATACTAATGAAGCCCAAACACCCCGTCTACACGTTGGCCAATGCTATTGGCCACTACATTCGCCACTGTATTGGCCAACGTGTAGAGGCGCCGTAAGGGCAAACAGTGAAAGACGTAGTTTGACTTTCATATATTTTATTTAGTATAATTACTAGTAATACGGTCTGGCTGCAACCTCTTACTGTTTTAAGGTTGAGAGGAATTAATAATTTTGGTTATATGTTATATTCAATTTCAAAATGAAATAGTCAGTAAAATTTTGAAAAACGCTAAATATTATACTTCACAGCCATTAATATTTTTTAACTATTACTTATTAAAGTTGCCTTTACATATAAAACTCAATATCTTCGTAACTCACTGCCCTTTATCGCACAATTAATACTTGAATAATGAAGGCATCCACGACATTTTCTGCCACCAGGGCGGCACCACTCAAAATGAGGTGTAATATTTGACAGATTTCATATCGGGGAAATCAATTTGTTCAAAAAACTTAAAGGTTAATGTTTCTTTCTGTCTTAGATGAAAATGAGCCTAACCACAGATATTCATAATAAAAGAAAAATTTAAAAAAAAGTTTATAATTTGCAAAAATTTAAAGAGGTTTGTTTTGTGCCACTAAGGCATTGTTTTGTATAATAAAATAATAATCTAGAAACTGATAAACTAATATTTTAAACTTATTTCTCAATTAAATGACATTGTGTGACAAAAAATCACCTCAGTGTCGGATAGCGACATCTGGTGAGCGGAAGATTATTAGCCCTCATTATCCTAAGTAATTAATTTATGAGGCAGTAAGGTTGGTTGTTTAGTGGTCGTGTAGTTGCGACGTAAGGGAAATCACTTCCACATATCGTCCCGTAGGGGTCATTAGAGGCAACAGAAGGACCGAAACAGGAGATAGACAACACTAACAGGTCAAAATAATCAATAAACTGCGATATATATATATATATATATATATATATATATATATATATATATATATATATATATATATATATATATGAATATTCCCCTTATGTGTGTGTTCGTCCAGTCCAACTTCGACCGAAAGGTCAATCGACGGATTTAACTCGGCTGGGCAGCGTTCGGGAAATTACGACACATCTTCTCGTCAGGTATACGTGAAAATCTGAAAACTAAATTGTACAACCACTGCATGTTGCCAGTGATGACCTATGGAACCGAGACGTGGTCCTTCACTGCTGGCCGTATGAGGACGCTCAAAGTTGCTCAGCGAGCTATGGAGAGGGCTATGCTCGGGGTTTCTCTGCGCGATAAACTTAGAAATGAGGATATCCGCAGTAGAACCAGAGTGACTGACATAGCCCAACCGATTAGTAAGCTGAAGTGGCAATGATAACCGTTGGAGAAAAAAGGTTCCCGAGTGGCAGCCTCGTACCGCTAGGCAAAATGTAGGGAATCTCCCCACTATAATATATAGATGGAGTGACGACCTGGTAAGACATGCGGGAAGTCGATGGATGCAGGTGGCTCGGGACCGTGCTTTGTGGCATACCTTGTGGCAGGCCTGTGTTCAGCAGTGGACTTGTGAAGGGCTGTTAATGATGATGATTGCCTTTATGGGACAGTATATGGGGAGGCAATATTCAGCAGTTGATTTTAATAGACTGTTAGGAATTATGAATGAAGTTTTAGTACGAAAATCTCTATCTTGTATTAAAAATAATAGTACATTAATTACAAAGTAAAATTCCATAAAAGAAACATTCACTTGTTATATACAAATGACCTGGGGATTACTGATCTCTGAAGGTAACACTAAATTAATTTAAAAATATATCTACCATTCTGCTTTAAGCTTACATTCGATTATTCAGATATATGTGACCCAGATCTGTCACAAAGTCGTCTAAGCAAGTTGGAGTGCCTTTTCAATAATTCCATAAGTTTTATTTTTGGTTTACGTATATATATATATATAGGACCACATATTTTCCGATCGTTCAAAGTTAATGTGCCTTTTTAATACAGCAAGGCGTAACTCTAGAAATTTACTTGTACTTTATTACATTTTAAGCGAGCTGAATTCTTCTTGTTATATTGAAGACAACTTTCATTATCTTCATTCGATCCATGATCGAACACCATGGCATTTAAACTATCTTAGGATTAGTATTCCATCAACACTTATGTGGATGCTATTTCACGCTGAAATTGTGCTAGGGTGTTCCTTCTAAGCCGTCGCGACCCATCCAAGCATTTCGTGTTGCAGCCACAATTTGCTGCATGGTGACTCTACCACATTGTAAATTACAGTCACCTGGGAGATGTTGCTCTGCTCTTTCCGGTGGATGGCGCGATAAGCCTCAATACCAATCCACTTCGGAGCTGTGTTCACTGTTATGAGCAACAATTGAACGAACACTGGGCTCCGTGGGCTAATTACTGCTTCACCATGACACGTGTACTTAGGGACTTCCAGGACAACACACGGATTAAGGTTTTGGGTTACTCCTTACAACCCTGTTACAAATTTTATTCCTTAAATTAAAAAAAAAACACATGAAAGGAATATAGTTTTTACCGTCGGAAGCTGCGCTAGCAGCGTTCGAGCAGGCTGAGGAAGAGATGTCTGAGGGGGAGTGGAAAAATTGTTTCGAAAATTTGTTCAGACACGTGAAACTTGTGTAATTTTTACATTCAACTTTTTTAAGTTTTGCAAATTTTTCTGACTTGACAACATAAATACAATTCTGGTTTAATTTCCTTCTTAAATAAAGTAACACGAAATTTCTAGATACTTTTTGCTATTGTACATATTTTCCTTTCTAATAACGTAGCGTAAGTCAGTACGAGGCCCACTGTAGAGCACACAAGTATCCTCTTACCTTGACAGGTCTTAGAGAGTAGGCAACTGCGGAGATCCCCTACGCGTCCTATGACAACATCCACGTAACGTTCATATTTTTTAGACTGTACCAAATTCTTCGTTATTTCTATTTTAAATCAGTTAAATTGGTCATAAAAATGTTGCAAATCACGACTTTCAAATTTTAACAGAATTTTTTGTGGACATACAAAGATGAAGCTGAAATGGTTAAATTCATGTCAAAAACGTAACCTTCAATTATTGCTTGCTTTTCACCGGACGTTTGATAGATTCGATTGTTTTATTGTTCGCTAATGTAGCGAATGAGAGCCTTGGTAACTGAGAGTTCCGTTCATTATCACCTTCGGCGTTATTACAGCCTATCGAAGTTCACTGCCGAACATAGGCCTACCCCTAGATTGGATTCCACTTATATGAAAATGAGACATATTAGCCATAGTAGTCACTCTTGGTTTTCGGGTTGGCAACCGCGGTATATGTTTATTGCATGCCCTTAAACGCAAAGCGCGTAAGTATGTTCTACTAGCGCCTAAAAATCGAGAATCCAACGTTTTGTCGCATGAAATCGTATCTAAAGCCGGCAATACACGTTGGCCAAGCCTCAGCCAACGCGAGCGTAGGCAAATTGATACAAGGCGAGTACTACAGTCTACACGTTGGTCAAGTTCGAAAGAGACCAATTCCAAGGCCAATGTTCACGAGTTTTTGTGGAGCTATCTACATGTTGGCCGTAATTAGTTGTCATTGAGAATTGGGACGATATGGACGACGTAGAAATTATTGCCGCAACTGCAATTTATTTAATGAGTGCATATTATAATTATTATATCAGTGTACTCCGTAGTAAAGTCTTTGGGGTTCCAAAAAACGGGTTCATTTTTGTATATTTCCAAAAACTTAAAGGTGTCCTCGTTAGTACAGAGTGACATTGTCGAAATTATTTAAACATAGAGTATTTTTATATAGGATTAAAGTTGCAATTTAATTAAAAAATACCTATATCACCGGGACGGACGCCTGACATGGCCGTCAACATGTGGACACGACTTGCCGAGCATAAGCGAGCGCCTTTGATTTGTGCAGAAAAACCGACACCGTTCCGAAGTGAACGAGCGGTAGCGAGCGATCCCGAGTGGCGGCAAGACACGCCAAACGAACCGTATACACGTTGGCGCTCGCCTGCACTCGGCCAGCTAGGCGAGCGTCGACGAGTAATGGCGAGGATAGACCAATGGGGTGTCTATACGTTGGTACTTGCCTTCGCTCGGCCAACATGTATAGCCGGCATAACGATCATATTGAACATACATATAAATGATATAGCAAACACATTATCAGAAAGATAAACGATTGTTGAACTTATTTTTTTAAATCAATTAATTGCTATATATTTTTATACATTAAAAAAGTGGTTTTAGTGCCTTATTTGCTCCGTGGTGCCTTATGATTGTGATGTAGATTCATCAAGTCCGCATGGAGGGGTAAACACGATAACTTTTGAAAATATCAATTGTTCAACAAAATCTATTTTTTAATCTCTTCATCTATCAGCCATGGAATGTAAATGGCTCTTTAATTTTGGTGTTTTTTTTTAGTTAGAATTAATTTTTTCGGCTGAGAAATTCTGAAAATTTCGGTGTTTGAGTAGCCTTTTAATAATTAATTTTATAAATACAGATATACTTTGACTCACTCCGGGCTTGGCCGCCGTCGCGTCGTTAGTGTTACTATATGGTTTGATAACAGCGCTTCGTGATGAAAAATATCGATCACTGTAGAATACAAAATTTTCCAAAAACCAAATTTGATACATATTTGACCACGGTAAGATATTAATATTATTATTTTTATATTCACAGATTTTCATTACATTATATTGTTTCGCTAAAAGTACGTAGGATTTTTATATAAATATATTTATTTTTATTTATTTATTTCAATCAACATGGATCATAAGGTAAATACGTCTTGGACTTTATGGATTACCCTGAAGGTGTACTTAGGTATGTGTAGAAAGAAGTGTGCCGAGTTTCGCTTAATTTTGTTAGTTATGATGAGACCTTACCTCCGAACTTGATAGAGTGACCTGAGGTGTACTTTGGTGAATGCTAAAATAAAATACTGGTTATGACTACGTGAAATTTTTTTGAAAACGAAATAAAGTTGATTAGAACAAATTTTTACTAACGAGTCAGGTAACAAAGACTAGTTTTTACGATAAAGCCCGAGTTCAATAATACCTAAGTAAGTAATAAGTCGAACTCTGATCGTTTTAAGATAATTCTGTTAAAAGTTTTTTCAATAAACAATTATCAAAAAAAAATGAATCTCAATAATAATTACATAGTAAAATAAAATAAAATATTTTCTATTGTTGATTGAGAATTTTTTTCTACATTTTTTCACGATGATATGAACATTATGAGTCGTGCGCTTTTAGATTTTCTAATCTTTTTTATTGACGTTTGACATTAAATTATCGGAAAATTGGAAGTAACAGTATTAAGCTTATTTGTGGAAACGTGTGTATTTAAAATACTTTTAAAAATAGACGTGTAACATGAGCGCTTAAGGGTTGCACAGTTTGGATTTACATCTCTTGATTAATTTTCCCCTTGACGCCTCTTACGGCAACCACAAGATCATATGGGGTAAGGGATTCCCCTACGTCGGCACTACACAGAGATGGATACTTGACTAAAAAAATTTCTTATCTACCTTAGAAGGATCCTATAAAAGGAAAACGTTGAAAATGAAAAGTAAAGAAATAAAGTACAATTGTAATGCATCTGGTTCGTACGATACGACATACTTAAACATTATTTAAAAATAATTAATTTATACCTATGTTATTAACCCTAGGTCGGTCGCGCTAGTTTTTGTAACTTCGTCGGTCGCATGGGGTCTTTGAAAGCCCTGTTTTATTTTTATGTTTTTAATGTAATTACTTCGTATATTCTCATTTTTTATTTATATATTAACAAGGTATTAAGGTGTATTTTGAAATAAAAGCATGATTATCCTTTTAACATTTATTACTTTACAACAGTCTTAATCACGCTAAAGAAAGACATTCTTTTTTTTATGGAAAAGGGGGCAAACGAGCATGCGGCTCACCTGATGTTAACTGACTACCGCCGCCCATGATCAACCTTAACACCAGGAGAATTGCGGGTGCGTTGCCGGCCCTTTAGAAAGGAGTAAGCTCTTTTCTTGAAGTTCCCCAGGTCGTATTGGTCCGGAAAAATCGCCGGTGGTAAACTATTCCACAGAGAGGTTGTACGTGGAAGAAAACTCCTTGTGAAACGTACAGTGGTGCGCCGCCAAGCATCCAGATGGTGTGGATGGTATCGGGATGTTTGCCGTGTAGTGTGTTCACGAAATTTGGCGGCTGGGATTAATCCGAACAATTCCTCAGAGCACTCCCCGTGATAGATGCGATAAAATACGCAAAGAGATGCAACATCTCTTCGCAGCGCCAGTGAATCGAGCCGATCGGAAAGCACTCGGTCGTCGACGATTCGAGCCGCTCTGCGCTGGATGCGGTCAAGTGGAAGGAGCTGGTACTGGGGAGCCCCAGCCCAGAGATGGGAACAGTATTCCATGTGCGGCCGAACCTGCGCCTTGTAAAGTTGCAGGCGGTGTGCCGGCATGAAATACTGTCCCGCTCTGCTGAGCACGCTAAGCTTTTTAGAGGCCAATTTCGCCTTCCCTTCCAAGTGACCACGAAACTGCACGCCATTCGATATGTCGACGCCGAGGATTCCGATACTGGCTGAGGCAACAAGGGGAGTGCCTTGAAACTGAGGGGATACGACAAAGGGGTTCTTTTTAGCGGTTAACGCGCAAACTTGTGTCTTCTGGGGGTTAAACTGGACTAGATTTAGTCGTCCCCAATCCGAGACTCTGTTCAGCAAAGACTCGACTTCAGACACAAGTTTGTCCCGGCACTCGGAGACGTTTTCCCGAGAAATATTGGCTCGGCCGGTGTAAAGAGCATCACCAGTGCTGTCATCTGCATAGCAATGAATGTTACGGGTATGCAACATATCATTGATATGCAGAAGAAACAGCTTTGGCGATAGCACGCAGCCCTGTGGAACACCAGCATTAATAGGCTTGCAATCGGAGCTTGCACCGTCTACAACGACCTTGATGCTCCGATCTGCAAGAAAGCTGGTGATCCAATCGCACAATTTCTCGGGAAGCCCATAGGAAGGGAGCTTCGAAAGAAGCGCTTTGTGCCAAACCCGATCGAAGGCATTCACAATGTCCAAACTAACGGCAAATGCCTCCCCCTTGAACTCTACTGCCTCCGCCCATCTTTGAGTGAGGTAGACCAGAAGATCACCAGCTGACCGACCACGGCGAAAACCGTATTGGCGGTCACTAATCAGCTGGTGATCCTCAAGGTACCTCATGAGCTGGCAGTTTACAATGGACTCCATTGTTTTGGAGAACAAGGAGGTGATGGCGATTGGCCGGTAGTTGGACGGGTCTGAGCGGTTGCCTTTTTTAAGGATCGGGTGGACGAAAGCCGTCTTCCATGATTTTGGGACTACGCCTAGGGAGTAGGAGTACCGGAAAAGACGCGTTAAAACCGGTGCCAACTCTGGAGCACACGTCCTCAGCACAATTGGGGGGATTCCGTTAAGCCCACTCGACTTGTGGATGTCCAGGGATAGGAGTGCTTTGCGAACCGAGCGCTGTGTGAACTGCACTTCCGGCATGGAGCACTCACACCGCGGGATGGTCGGCGGCGTACTCCCCCCGTCATCGAGAGTCAAGTTAGACACAAAGAAAGAGCCTAGAAGATCGGCTTTCTCCTTCATTTTTGGGTCATTTTTGGCAACGTTGGTTTAAACTGATACAAAATCTATAATTATTATCTTTTATTTTTGAAATCAACACAAGCTATCAAAACAAAGATTTATTCGTTATTAGTTATAGTTTATTATATAGATTTATTAGTTATAAAGTTAATGAGATCACAAAAAAATATAAAAATATTATAATATATTAGTGAATTTTTACACCTCATTTCGCTCTTCCGAACAGCTTGAGCAAACTTGATCTTTTAGTAATTCTCTGGCTAAAGAGACACTAGTGAACCAATTGTCCATGGTGACGTTGCGGTTCGTTCCTGAAATTGGTTCTATTCGTCTCTTCACCAGAGCATTTTTTGAAGTGTTTACAAACATTGGTCCCTCGGGTTGCTTTCCAACATAAATCTCCATATTGGATGTGTAATAATTCCGTGCATCTACCATAGTAAATATTTTTATTCCATATTTGTCAGGCTTATTAGGCAAATACTGCCAAAATGAACATCTTCCTCGAAAAGACTCCAGCATTTCGTCAATTGTGACATATTCACCAGTGCTGAAATTTTCTTTGCATTTCTGAACAAATTTTTCAAAGAAAAACCTGATTGGCGCCAACTTATCAATTTGCAGTCTTGCTTGCCGTGTTACAATGCTGTCAAATCTTAAACAGCGCAAGAGAAATCTAAATCTCTGTAGCGACATTACCGCCCTCGCAATGTCTATACCTGTCCCATCCGCTGAGAAAACCTCTTCGATTTTTACATGGCAGGACTTCTGTGTACCAATAAGGTATAATAACCCTAGTAATGCTATTATCTCCGGTATATTTGTCGGTTGCCCATCTCGGGACCTTTCATATTTATCCTGAAGAGTCTGAATTTTTTCATTAGTATATTGAACAATATTATTCAGTACATCTATGGGAAAAAATAAACTCCATGCCTCCAAAGGGGTGTTGCAATCACGACCTATATATCGTGGTCCCTGCAAATGCGATATTATATTATGCTGTCGGGTTCTAACTGAGGGATTGGGAGCAAATTTCTTCCAGCGATATATCGTTTCAGTATTTTCATCGCGTAGTTTCCGACGAACAACATAATGGTTCGATGTTCTTAGTTGGGCGAGTGGAACATTATCTTCATCATCGTTATCAGAATCTAGTTCTTCGGGCAGTTCAGGATCCAATATACCGTCTTCCTCAGAGTCGGTTTCATGAGAACTTTCTTCAATAACATCAGGTCCATAATCAGAATTCTCACCATCTGATGTTTCATCGATCGGAACATCCACACTATCTTCGGACTCTTCTTCTAGCCATCGGACTATCTGTTGTTCTTTAAAATGTTCCATTTTCGGCTATATATAACATATATATGTGTCTTCCATCAAATAAGAAAAAGCTTACACGATCGGTCGCGTGGGGTCTTTCGAAGCCCGCGCGCAAAACAAACGTCTATCATGGACAAGCGCAGAGCGCTAACTGAGTAGTAATTGCTGTATTTTTTACTTAAGTATTTTTTAGGAAACTACTATAAAGCATAAGTTTATACCTTAACTATTAACAAAAAAATGCCAGTTTTTCCAAACCCCGTGCTTTCAAAGACCCCATGCGACCGACCTAGGGTTAAAATGTAAAAATGACATCAATACTATCAATGTGCTTCTACATTTTTCAAATATGCAGTATACAAGACATGTCATATCACGAAATAATTCTACAACTTTCCTTCATTCCACTTCTGTCGCCGTTTTATTAGTTTATTACACATTACCGTAAATCACATTATCCACTCCTGAAGTTGGCGTAGGAGCTATTCTGATAAATCATGAAGATAGCTATTTACGACATTCGAAGGGTAAACGAACTTTGAAGAACCACCCTATTTACTAAGGCTCAATTTAGCCACAAGCACAAAGGTCTCAATCCCAAGAGCTTTAAATATAATTAAAGTATTACTTTGGCCGTCCCACACTACGTACACTCACTATATTCATTCATTCATTACATTCTATAAAAAGTCCATTTTTGAACATTGCCTCACCAATTTATTGTTATATGGAGAATATTTGCTATAATTTCCACACTCAGCGGTCGGGTCTACAACTGCGGTTTTTATTAAGCATTTTGAAGGAAGATGTTGCCCATTTCTTGTTACAGTAATTGCTATCTGCCGCCTCCAAAAGCACTTTAGATAGATACAGATAAAATAATGTCTTTAGATATGATTAGGGGTGGTGCGTTCTTTTACGCCGTCACTACACGGCATCTATGTAAATTATATTTTGCTTTTATTTTTTATCAAATCTTTATGAGCAACAGCTTAATTAGTATTGTCTCAAAATTGAATTTAGTTTTCATATTTTCAAACAGAAATATATTCACAACAAAATTAATTGTGGGGATTTTTTATTTAACCATTTTTTTCTAATTTTTATTTTATTCAAATACCTAGAGGCTTTTGTAAATGCTGCCCATATCGCATTGTTGTATCACGCTTCCTAAAACATTGTTGGGCCAAACATTGATAGGTAGAATAGAATACGGACACATGAGTAGAATAGGGGTGCGTGCTTTTTAGAGCTTTTGGCAGTGTTATGCGTCAGTGCGCGCCCACTCACACTGCACGACACACGTGCGGCGTCCGGCCCACGTGATGTCACGTCGTCGTCGTCGCGTCGCTTTCCGCGACTACATGCTGATGGACGTTCGCGCCATGGCCAAGGTATTGTCGCAAAATAGGCTTTTTAAAACTTTATATAAATTACACATAAAAATATAAATTCTCATTATCACAAACGGGTTAAAGAAAGATCGGTTATTAATAATTTTTCTCAAAAAAAATTATTGCTTGACTAGACAATTTTAGCTTTTATAATTTTAATATTGCTCAACATATCTAACATATTCTTACAAACACATGCTCAATAATATTATTAGAATATCGAAGATAAGTAAATGATTAGATAACTTTATAACAAGGAACTATCATGATTAGTCATGAAGATTGAAAATTCTACAATAATAAATCTTTTTTTTACGCTTTATGTCGACTACCTTTTCATTATTAATCGTCAGCGCCTTTCACAATAGAACTGCAAAAATACTTTCGTACCTATTTGACATTTGTAATTATGATTGCTGGAACTGTATGATTTTTATAAAACTGTATCTCAAATGAACGTATCTCCAGTTACCTGATGGTAAAGGGCTACTACAGCATATAGACGTACAACCAATTACAAACTAACAAGGATGCAGGCGCGTTGTCATCTGAGGACGGAGATGAAATAACCGCACAGTATGGTGAGGATGAGAATTCACAAGTCATTATGTTGTATACTCCAACGGACACATAAACATAACTAGCAGTGGATTCTGAAAGCTGAATTCATCCAACCATCCAATCGTTGTATTGTTTTGAAATCTCTGATATTGCTATTTTAGAACGTATCTATTTATTACATTATATTACATATTACTATCATGAATAGATTAAAAAGACAATATTTATAAATAATCCGAATACAATAAAATCGTTTTACTTATTATTCATAATATAATGTTTATATTTGTACACATTTACAAATTTACAGCATTAAATTATAAAAGCTTGACATCTATAATAAAGCATTAAATTTCTATTTTCAGAAATCATGCTAAATACTTGTAACTTATGAAGCTTTCTCAAAGATTCTTGACACGATTTCTGTTCTGTCGTGTTAATTTTCTTTTAATTGTTGACAGTGTTCCGAAATTGTATTCATCTACAGAAATGTTTCTATGTTTTTTTTTTGTTTATTTATTTGTATCTAATTCCAAACATAAAATATTGTACTCTTAAATTTAAAAGTTTCAACATTTAAATCGTTAGTGTAATTACAGATTTCCAAAATAACGAATATAAAAAAATTATCATCACTCAGCAGTAGGTAACATAACATTTTTTTAATGAAATACTCGTGTATATATATTCTGAAAAAGCATTGTTTATAGAAGCAAATTTAAATCATATATCACTTATAAACTAAATGTCGAGCATATTTAATGTCCGTAAGATTTTTCCAATTGGAAATTTCATATCTATAAGAAAATTTATAATTATTCTAAGAAACTAGAAAATTAGTCATTAATCAGATGAAAATTCTGACTCACAAGCAACATTATCACTAAAAGCACTTACATATGGTCCTTATTACTTTTACCCGTAAACCCAATCCCACTGTCTTTCACTACAAATTACACGACACTACTATAAAGAGATTACAGTCAGTTAAGATCTTGGTGTATTTTTCGATTCTAAATTACTCTTTGATGCACATATTGACAATATCATTAAAAAGCCAATAGAGCACTTGGATTCTTTTTGAGATTTTCCACTGATTTTCATAATATTAAAACATATAGGATACTTTATTGCGCTCTTGTTCGCAGCCATTTAGAGTACGCCTCTCAAATGTGGAATCCAAATTATAACATTTATATAGATAGGATTGAGCAAGTACAAAAGCGTTTTCTACGTTTTCTGCAACTTAAGACGCAATTTTACACTAATAACTACATTTCGCGATGTAAAAAATTTCATATTTTGCCTCTGCACGAACGTAGGCGCATAGCAGATATATCTTTTTAAATTGGCAAATGGTAATATTGACTGTCCGGAGCTACTGAGTAAATTAGGCTTTACAACAAGTGCTACCCTATTAAGAAAGCCTCGCTTACTCCACGTGCGCATACCCGGAATAAATACAGGCAAAATTCTTTTATGATACGTGCGTGCAGAACTTTTAACGACATTTCCAATAGCGTTAACTTAGATGTGTTTAGCACCAGTGTTTCTCAAATCAAAAATATTTTAGCGAAAAAATTCTTTTGTTGAGTGTTTTTTTCTTTAATTTAGTTAATTTACTGTATTTCTCTTAATCGATGTTTATCTTTTACCGACTAGAATTATTGTTTTTAAGTTCATATTATCTATAGGTGAAAACTTTTAAATGGCCTTCTAATTGTTATTCATTTATTTACTGTTGATGTTAGCTGTAAGTTTTCCAATAAGAATAAAATAAAAATAAAAAATAAAATTATATACGATATTAGCGTTTTGTACTGACCACTTTGATCTAAAATATCTCCTCTTTGGTTAAGAATTCCAAATTCAAATTTATAAATTCATTTAGCTGGTACATTTGAGTTTAGAAAAAAGGTATTTCTTTTGTTTTTTCCTCATTAGTTTTTTCTTTGGCGTCGCTTATTACCGCACAATGGAATGAAATATCGGTATATTTACGAGTACGAGTTCTACTGTGGTACCAGTGCTGCAGAAACAGCTCGAAGGCTTAGTGATGTGTACGGCACTGGTATCGCAAAAGAAACCACGCTACGTTTTTGGTTTCAACGTTTTTGTTCTGGAAATTTCGACCTTCAGAACTAACCACGTAGACGGCCGGAGACCAAAGTGGAAAATTAAGAATTAAAGGCTATTGTGGAAGCGGATCCATCACAAAGCACTTCAGAGATATCTGCAGGCATCGGGAAAACTGTATTAATCCACTTGAAACAAATCGGGAAAGTATTGGTATCTCATGAATTGAGTGAATCGAACTTGCAAACACGCGTTGACTGCTGTGTTACTTTGCTCAACCGACACAAAAATGAAGGGATTTTAAATCGAATCATTACTTGTGATGAAAAGTGGATAATTTGCGATAATCGGAAGCGCTCGTCGCAATGACTGAACCCTGGACACCCAGCCAAATTCTGCCCTAAGCCAAAATTGACTCAGAACTAACTTTAAAGACAATTAAAGTTCTTATAAAAAAAACCCTTCCTAATTAACAGTTGTCGGTTTGTTAAAACGCAATAATATGATTTTGAGCTTACTGATCCATTGGTCATTGGGCTATGTCAGTTGATATTGAATTAAACTATTTTTACGGATTTTATCGCGTTTAATTTATTAATATTAAAATTTTAAAATATTCGTAGAAGCATAAAGCAGGTAAAGAAGCATACTATCTATTGACTAATTCATCATTCATTTAATTCTAAGGTCTCCGAAGTGACCACGCATCGCAGCATGTCCCAGAAAGAATAGATAATCCCTGGAGCACCTAATAGTACAGGTATCAGGCGCTCAAATAAAAATACAAAGAAAAATATATTCCAAGTGGTGCCAAAAATATGAAGGTTTTAAAAAAATATGATTTTATTGACCTTACAGTACTTTTATGATCACCACTGCCGTAAATTAAAGAAATTCGTTCCGTTTTTGGTGTTCTCTAATTCCTCACAGACTATTCTATTAGAAATACAGTAAGGAGTATGAGTATCTATTGTACTATTTTGCAAAAAAGGCTTCAATTTTTGTTATGGGGAATGCCTATGTTCGCCTGACCTGTCACGATATCGGTACTTAAAACTAAAATTACTTAGGGCTGATTTTTCATTCATCAGATAAAACAAATTCAAGAGATAAAATAAAACACAAACAAATTAAGTATTACAGTTTTATGAATAAAACAGTTCAATTGTTTTACTCTTATATTCGTTCAGTTTATAAAATTACAATTTAAAGCTTGCCAGGCAGACGTTGTTCTGCCTTTTTCGACGACCCTGTCATGTCCTATTAAAAATCCTTAAATTTGCAAAAAAAAAATTGTAGGTCACTCATCGGCAAAAAAACTATCCTGTCTCTCAAGTTGGACCAAACTGCACACGGTGTACAAATTTGATTAAAATCGGTTAAGTAGTTTAGGAGTCCATCGCGGACAAACAACGTGACACGTAATTTATGTACTTATATTAAAATATTATTTTTGTAAGCAGGGAGCTGCTTAATACAATTTATGGTTAAGTTCAATGTAATAAGTATAAAAAGATTTTCTACGAGTAACTTGACTATATGCTTATGAAAATAAAAACTAGCACATTTTAACAAGCTCAACAGTAACACGAACAAGAGTTTTAGAAATTGTTTTTACTACACGGCCCCACCTCTCCGCCATTCCTGTTTGTCCAACAGTTTGTCTAACATAGTGTATAACACGCAAGTGCTAATGATACAGCAGGTGTTATTTTGCACTGGCTTAATGAGTCATACCTTTGTCTTGCTGAAGTAAAATCGGAAAAAAAGAAACTGGAGTAAATCATTAAACTTATTTTTGTTTAGTTCATTGCCGCTTACACTCATTGTTAATATTTGAATTTTCTTTGGACTATTCAATTTTGTAAGGAAATATTATGAGATCTTTTAATAGTTGCTTCGTATTTGTTACATACTGCTAGTAGTGAACCAGTGAGATGCTTAAGCTTAGCTGCTTTCCGGTTATCAGGAAGTCACAATCAGGCACGTATAGTCTCGTTCAAATAAGAAAAAAATACACTACGGCACTTTAAATTTCAAGATGGTGTTCTCCCGGCTTATTTTAAAGCCAGCGAGAAGCAAATTTTTTATATCAACCAAAAATATACCTACCTAACCTAATACTTACCAAACTTTGTACTAAATAACGCTTCATTCATCATTTTAAGTTCACTGCTGTACGTAGTCCTCCGCCATATATTGCCTCATATCCCTCTTGATATTTACTGTATTTGCCACGCGCAGTTTTTCATTGTTTTCACACCCACGGTATGATATGCGGTAGTAGATTTCATAAGCCGCTACTACGCAGCGTTAATATAACGTTTGTGTTTATTTTATTTAGATTAAACCAAATTGAATGCATCAAGATACGAAAATCAATCACATCCCACCACCTACAACCACACCAACCACATACAAGATCAATCATTCATCATCATTATTACACACTAAAAAAACGCAGTTTTTCATTTTCTTGTCGTAATTAGAGGACGCTGCTGCCCATCTCCTGGTATATTTGCCTCAGCAGCCTCTTACGAAACCAAATAGCATAGAAATATTTGATAGGGAAGAATTAAAAAATGCGAGGAAATTTATTTTATGGATAGCTTAAAATAATTTTATGAACAGTACACGATAGCATGTTTGTTTTGAATCTGTATACAAAATACTGACGACGCTACTTCTAAATGTGATAACTGCAAAAATCTTTGAGTATTCAACCAACAAAAATAACACGGTAAATCAATTAGACAGTCGGGAGTCGGGACAAATAACTGTCGCCGTGCAGTCTCCTCGCGATCATTGCCTGCTTCATATCTCACGATACCATCCTTATATATAATACTCGTAACAGTAGTACCCCTTGTTTATGCACGACTGATGCGGCTTGAAAAATGCTTATCAAACAGGGCACGTCGTTTCTGTTCTTATTTGCTTCCTATTTTAATTTTCCTGCTTATTGAATGAGACCTGCACGAATTGATGTTGTGGTATTCTCTATTACAATGCTTTGATATATTCACAAGTTACAAGCAAGAATTGTTGCGAAGATAATTATTGTATTCTATAATTAATTGTATATAATATTTTTATTGTTACAAATGTTAAATATAAATCAAAAGATCTTTACATTTCAGTGTATTTTTTGAATATTTTAAATTGTCTGTCGTTTATTTGTCTGTCGTTTTATGAAATACGTTAGAAATATAATTTAGTAATTTTAAAATAATTGGCGTAGGAATACGAAGAAGAGGGTCGTCGGTCGAGGAGACATTCTTCTCCATGCAATTCCAAAGAGGGCAGCACTACCGCTTTACATACACAACACTACGATGATACGGTAAGTAATTTAACATACGAGTAGTAGTAATCGAAAAAATACATTCATTTCTCTAATAAGAAAGCTCACTTGAACTAACAGACATTATTGTACTTGCATATATATCAATAAAGTTTTAAATTTTAGTCTATGAATTTCACAGTCATACATAGAAATTTCCATTTATTATAATTAGCAGTATTAATATGTTCATGTAAACATATTATTATAGTCGATTTTAATCGCATTTACATATTAACTAACACGATATGCAATGTCCATTGTTAAGGCGACATCGTAAAAAAATGCACTTCCTTTCATCGAATAGTATGGGACTATGACACCACTAACGAAAGTGGAATTTTGATATAGGTAAATTCATGTCTTTATCTTGAATTCGATTGTTCAAAAACACGATTGTATAATTTTGACTCGATCATAATTATTTGCAAAAACACCTCTAAAAAATCACTATAGTTGAAATTATAACGAAATTACTTAATCTATATGCTTGGGAATCACTCAAATATATTCATAACATCAATATTCATAATTTACATGTTTATTATTTTGATTACTTAATCAATAATTTTTAAAAAATATTTTAATTTTCTGACAATTTATGACGGCGTTTTTTCAAGTTTTTATAGAAATTGTGTATTCACTCGGATCAGTACGGCGATAAGCCTTTTCGATGTGTCGTCTTAATAAGCCAAAGAACCCGCTTTTTACAACTTGGCACCGATGTTGAGGTACAATCGTAATTTAGCATACAATATCATTAATGTTTTGTTGATAAAGGGTTTTTTGTAAATAAATTTCTCTAAGCTCTTGATCAATCAGAATTATATTGGTTTCTCTTTTTTTTACCAAAAGAGGTGACAAACGAGCACACAGTCCACCTGATCGTAAGTGGTTGCTGTGGCCCATAGACATCTACATTTATCCTCGACAACGAAACAAAATGCAGATGCGTTGACACCCGTGAGACCTAATATGGAATGCCTCGTTTCCAGTAAAAAGGGACTTCGGTTTTTTACACTCACCATACGAAACACTATACTATTTTACGCTGGTATTCTGTGAGAGCGTGGTCCTTCCCTGGTACAGCCGACCCATTCGTGCTACAACTATACTATTAATATAACTGCAGCATCGCTAAAGCACCACCTATAAAATTATCGTTTAGACTAAAACTAAAAAACTCTAGGAACAACAATGTCTCAGTTGTCATTAACTGTATCACATCTAATATTGATTGTTTGCGTCATCAGTATGCCGATGACCTACAAACTATGTACAATCCAATATTGACGACCTGTATTTATAAAGTCATTGATAAAGTAAATCCACTTATGTTCATCACATTTAGGGTTATTGGTTTTTCATTTTTTATAAATAGTTCACTGTGAAGAAAATGATTCTTTCATGTTTTAAATAAATTATAATAAATTCTTGTATATTAGGCAGAACTATTTTTCCTCGTCTAATTAATAAATTAGTTTCAAAGTATTTTACCAATATTGTTGGTAAAACATTTAGATATACCTTTCACGCTCAAGATCACTTCTCAGTTTCTC
The DNA here is from genome assembly GCA_036936625.1 of Parnassius smintheus behrii. NCBI lineage: Eukaryota > Metazoa > Arthropoda > Insecta > Lepidoptera > Papilionidae > Parnassius > Parnassius smintheus. Next base: position 19,439,488 of record JAUPFT010000005.1, on the reverse strand, counting down.
CTTGCCCGAATACATTAAATGGAAAAATTTAAAAAGGCCTTAATAAGACCGTCTTTACAACAATAATACGGGAATACGATGTATTATTTGTTTTCATGTTATATAATGTTTTGTACGTAACAATATTATGGTGTAGGTATCATAGGCAGAAAAGAGTAATAAATAAATGAAATGAACAGCCACATTTACTCTGTGTCCTGCATTCTCTTGTACTTTCTTTATCCTTGTCGTATCTAATTTCCCTACTAAATACATATTCTAAGTACTCAGACCTTTTTTATAGGACAGGGTGACAAATGACCACACAGTCCACCTGATCGTAAGTGGTTGCTGTGGCTGTGGCCCATAGACCTCTACATCTATCCTCAGCAGATGCGTTGTTCACCCGTGAGAACTAAGATGGAATGCGTCTTTTCCAGCGAAAAGGGTATCCGGTTCTCTACACCCACCATACGAAACACAGCAGCATTACGCTACTGTTTTACGCTGGTCTCCTATGAGAGCGTGGTCCTTTCCCGGTAGAGCCGACCCATTCGTGCTACAACTATACTACTAATATAACTGCAGCATGGCTCTACCACGTATAAAATTTATTCACTTGTCTTAATTAACGTCCCCTCTATTCTTATTTCACATATTATATTACTTTCTTCTCTTTCAAATACCATCACTCGTCTTACTTGCATTCACTTTTATTCCCTTTTTTTATAACTGGTTCATTAATGTAACCAACATTTGTAACTTGTCCGCCGGTAACGTAAATATGACTTTATCGTGGGTATACAAAAGCATTTGACAATTAACTAACCCATTCTTACCCCTACATTGTTTAACTTTCAAATTTTCCAAACGACTGTAGGTACATAAACGATTTTACATCCACGGTAAAGTTACACAACCCAGCCTCACACTTTATCAGTTTATCACACTTTATCGATGTCTTACCAGTCCTAGTAGACCCTGTTGATGCTGACACAAGTACTAGAGCCCCTATATGGAGACTCTAATGCCTGTAACAGCCCAGCGTTTAAACCCAACGAGTCTAGTGTTTTCCATAAAGCAACCCTATCCACTTTGCTTTAAGCCGTTAATAAGTGCATAAATGTACAGAAAACTTACTGGTTCTTGGTCAAAAACTTCTCTGTGATCATTCTCATAGAAAAGAGCTGATATGTATACCTCATCCTCTTTCTAAATCCGACTTACACATCCACAATTTTCCCGCCAGTTTTTTTTTTGTATTACTCTTTCAATCAACAGCTTACCATACAGTTTTTTCACTATGTTAGTAAGCTGGTAGTTTTTACAGTCTCCTGTGACCCTTTTCCCTTATATTGTAGGGTTAAAACAACTTTGCACTCTCGCTAAAAAGTTTACAGCATTCCTGCCACCACTTCCTTTTCAGTCCTTAACATTTCTTGTGATACCCCTTCATACCCCTTTTACCTGCTTGCATTTTTGCTTTCTTTTATTCATCCATACTTAATACTTATCTTACTACGTCGTTCCTCTTCTTTTGGAGTTTCTAGTTTATTTAATTCAGACATCTCCTTACATTTAAAATTATGACTTCTTTAATTAACGATGCTATACCGCACAAGGTCAAGAAAATGTTTAATTCAAACTTACACGCCACAAGGGAGAAAATAACAAATCTTTCTCGAAATATTATTTAACCAGCTGATGGCGCAACGTGATTTCACTGACAGACGGGAAAGATTTTCCGAACTGATAATGGCGTTAAATTCATTGAAATATTTCTATATCTAATCCCGCAGACTGCAACTTGCTCACCAATTTGAAGATGTGCCCATACTCACGCATGTAGACGCATTCGTCTACTAAAATAAATAACGTTCACCGTTCCTTAACAAATAAAAAGGTTCCATTTACGTAGTATTTATATTATTTAAAATCTTTTAAAATGAACTGGTTTTACTCCGGCAATTTTTAAGTCAATTGTACTAAAAGGTACAACCCCACCTTTTCATCTACTACAGCAGACAGTGATAAAATAGTTTAATCTAGTTTATGCAAGACGATTTAACCAATTCACTGTCCCATGAGTCATATATGAATATTTCAATTTTAAGTATTGTGTCTTTTTCGCGGACAGAGAAGTTGATAAGCAAGGTATTTGTCAGCCGTAGAAGCGAAGTACTGAAATAAATTGGATCTTTCATTATGCACATTAATTCTCTGGTATATTTACGCAAGAAGACAGCCTAATTTATTTCAAACCATAAACCAAGCAAATGAAACTTAAACCTGTCTCAAAACATATTAATTGTACGAGACGTGAGGAGCGTTAGTAAATCTTGTTAAAAAGGTAGTATGAAATCTGTAAGTTGTGCTACTTGTATCGTTCTCAATAGATATGGGAACTTTTTCTCAACTGCCGCTGAACAGTTTGGCAAAATGCCAAGAATTTGACACAATCTTTCGTCCAGTTTGTCATTGTTGCTACGCTTAGATTGTATAAATCTGATAACGTCAGCTGAATTTCAGTAAGAGGTTTTCTAGTATGTTATTCTTTACGTCGAATATAAGATAGATAATAAATGACGCTTTTACGTTATTCGTAAAAATGATTAAATTACGAGATTTTTATATAGGATAAGTGTGACAAACGAGCACACAGTCCACCTGATGGTAAGTGGTTGCTGTGACAATAGATATCTACATCTATCCTCGACTACGAATCAATATGCAGATGCGTTGCCACCCCTGAGAACTAAGATCCCCGTTTCCAGTAAAAAGGGTCTCCAGTTCTACACTCACCTTACGAAACACAGCAGCGTTAAGCTGTTATTTTGCGGTGGTATTCTGTAAGAGCGTGGTGCTTTCTCGGTCGAACCGACCCAGTCGTGATTCAACTATACTATTAATATAGCTGTAGCATGGCTCTACAACGTCATGTTAGTGATGACACTTAATGATGTGTAATGTGTTTTAAAGTTAGGGTCATATAGTATTTGCCTTATATGAACTGGAGTGGGATCCTCGCAGGTAAAACCGAATTACCAATTAACATTTTACATGGTTATGTATGGCATGAGGCTAACACTCAAACACTCAACACAGGAAGTTAGCACTTGCTGTAAATTTCACACTACGCGAGCAAATGGGGTTCGATACCCGCCGGCACCAATGAAATTGTTATTTGCAATTTTAAGAGCTGATTTACCACGTACTCGGTGGTGAAGGAAAACATCGTAAGAAAACCTGCATGTCTGAGAAATAAGAAAAAAATGTTTCGAAGATATGTGAAGTACGCCAACAAGCATTGGGGCAGCGCGGCGAACAATTCTTTGTCATTAAACCCTCTCAGAAATGAGCGGGCGGTCTGTGCCCAGGAGTGATACGTATTGTAGACTTTATTTTACATGGTGCTTATACAACGTGCCTGGTGGTAAATGAAAACCTACTGGGGAATCCTGTACTGCATATAAATTAATAATAATATTCCGAGAACTACCTTCAATTGGATTCTTTCAAGTTCCAAATTTTTTCAATAATGGAAAAAGACTTGTTTTGTGTTCAGCGGTGGGACATAAATGTGCTCGTATTTAACAAGAATAGACGCTTAATTTACAGGTACTACTGTTTATGCCTGTTGAAAACAGTTGCCCATAACAAACTTTTGTTGTAAAAATCATAAAGCACAACACAGACAGAACAAAGTCATGGACCACCTGATGGTATGCTGCCAGTCCTCACTCGGGACAGAAATTGAATCTCCGGTCTCTTCATTACACGGAACACAGAAATATATGCTAGTTTTTTTTTATATAATAAGGGTGACAAACGAGCAAACAATCCAGCTGATATTAAGTGGATGCTATGACCCATAGACCCTCAATTAGAAAGGAAAGTTCAGATGCGTTGCCACCCCTAAAATCTCAGATGTAATGCCTCGTTTCCTGTAAAGATGGTCTCCGGTTCTCTACACTCACTACTATACGAATCACAGCGGCATGTAGCTGAAAGCATGAGCATGAGCATGTGTTCTTTGAAAGCGTGGTCCTTCCCTGGTCATGGGCATGGCTCTACAATGTATAAAAACTCTCTACACGGAAATGTGGTTGCTACATGGTTGGAGAACGGCAAGTTGTATTGTCGTTCTCCAACCATGTAGCAACCATATCTTCCCATTTCGCGGGATAAGTGTTGTAAGGCGCTAACACGATTAATTCTACATACGTAGGCGGTCCCATAATGAATTGGCCTAACTATGAACCAATGAAGGAAATGAAACGAAACCAATTTTATTTTTCAATATAATCACCATGAATACTAACACACTTCTGACATCTGTGAATCAACATCTCTAAACCTTTATAAAAATAATCACATTTTTTATCCTCAAAATGACTGAAGACGGCCGCCTGCAACTCTTCATCGCTTGAAAATTTTCTTCCTCTTAAGTCCCGCTTTAAATATGGAAATAAATAATAGTCGGACGGGGCCATGTCTGGACTGTAAGGTGGATGTTGAACTTCTGTGAACCCCCATTGACGAACTGCATTCGAAACACCAGCGGTATGAACGGGGGCGTTGTCATGGAGCAACAGGACACCTTTAGACAGCTTGCCTCTTCGTTTTTCCTCTATCTTGTCTCGTAATTTATATATTAAAGAAGCATAATATTCGCCGTTCACGACTGTATTACATTCTTTAAAATCCACCATCAAAATGCCTTGAAAATCCCAAAATATTGTGCACATCAGTTTTTTAGTCGATTGTTGCACTTTTGCCTTTCTAGGGGGCTTTTCACCCTTTTAACGCCATTCCATTGATTCGCGCTTGCTTTGCGGATCATAATACAAGATCATAGTTTCATCACCAGTCACTAGCCGCTCGATCACAGTCTTTGGATTTTCGCCACAAAGATCCAAAAACTCCGAAGCGCAGCGTACTCTTTCCTGTCTCTGTACCGCTGAAAGAAGTTTCGGTACCCATCTTGCACTCACTTTTTTCATGTGAAGATGTTCATGGATCGCGCGATGAATGGTACTCTTAGAGAGCCCAAGCCTTGCTGCAATTTCTATAATCTTCAAACGGCGGTCACTCAGAGCCTCCTCTTCGATAAGAGCAATCGTATCGGGAGTGAGCACTTCCACAGGTCGACCGTCGTGGCCAAAGTCTTCGACGGTTTCTCTCCCGAGGCGAAACTCTTTCACCCAATTTTTCACTGTGCTATAGGAGGGGGCAGACTCCTTATATACGCCATTCAATCGTTCTTTTATTTGGGCAGGGGATAAACCTTCTTTAAACAGAAACTTTATGACACTTCGATACTCAGTTTTCGACATTTTGAAAAAATACGCGACTCTCGTTATTCAAATGCCTGTTAAACTAAGACTAAGCATTTCATGTCGATGCATGTTTCTTATATTAAGTGCACGATAAACGTACTATTTAATGCAACACAACATGTAGCGACATGTCGCGTTGAACTATATCAGGCCAGTTCATTATGGGACCGCCTGGTATATCTAGTAGATAATATGGCAGTAGAAATATCTCGTAAATGTAAAATATGTAAACTAACGGTTGGATGCAACGCCGAATGTGTTATACGTCCCACTGCTGGACACAGGCCTCCCCTCATTTGTGACAGGGTATAGGGCAAGGAAGTGTCCGCCGCGCTGCCCCAATGCGTGTTGGCGAACTTTACATGTATTCGAAATATTTTTTTTCTTAGTCCTCAGACATACAAGTTTCCTCACGAAGTTTTCCTTCACCGACGAGCACGTGGTAAAGCATATGCCAAGCGTAGAGGTAAAGACAAATACTCCTGTTTGTGGAACAGGGTCATATTCCAGCCTAGGAGTCCGTTTGGGTAAAATTAAGGGCTAATACTCTCTCAGTTCAAATTTTAATTTCGCCCCCACTTCCACGCGCGTCGTATGTTATGTACCGACATATATGTAATCACCTAATACTGTAGGTAGATAGGTCGTTAGATACTTATTTCATTAGCTTTATTTAAGTTTCAGGACGCCGATAGTTTAGGTTCTTTTTACAGTGAAAATAATGGTAATTTAAAAAAAAATAAAAAACATAAGCCCTGTTTCATAGTTAGTTCAGTTAGTATACTATGTTTCATGATCTAATTTAAAGTATTTTATGAATACCAGCGGTTTATCGTTCAGTTTGGAGGTAACTGGATTTTTTCTATCTAGTAAAATTTACGGAATCGTGTTTTCGTCTAACATAGTACTTGACATTAATTCTCAACTTTACCGTATATTTATTTCAAAATTAATGCTTCAATATTTTCGGCATATTGGAGGATCTTGCTAAGCCATTTGAGGTAGTATAGGCCCTTAAGGTAAGGGAGTTACCCATTTTTGCCTCCCTATAATAATGCCTGCGCTGTTGAGTTCCGGCCTGATGGTGAAGAGAGCTACTGATTACTAAAATTTTTTATTTACTAAGCGTTCTATTAAAGTCCTCAAAGGTGACAGTTACGCATCTGTAGACTTTTTTGTTTGAAGTCCGTGCGCTGAAGTAGTCTCTCACCATCAGGCAGACTGTATGTTCGTTTGTGACTTCAGTTTAATAAAAAAAAAATCAGTAGTAGTAGCTGCTGCGGACAAACATAAAATGTGACACAGATGTAGAAAAAATTTCATTTTTTTTTGTAGTAGTAGTAGAATTGACAAACGAATATCAATTGAAAAAATAAGATGGAAAATTCGTTACTAGTTTATAGGGTTTTTTTCTCTGTAAGCAGTATTATGCTGTTATTTATGCTGGTATACTGAGATAGCGAGGTCCTTTATCGGTCTACCTAACCCAATCATTCTGCTCTGTGGCTCACCGCGTATTTTTCCCGGACTTAGCGGCAAAGTCACGATTAACAAAAGGTGGTAATGTAATTAAAGTACATTAACTTAACGTGCCAAAATGCATTATTGCGGTATAACAGGCAACCTACTGCTTAACAGAGGATTTAGGTGAAAGAAGTAAGGTGTTGTCATAAACTCTACGGCAGACCAAACGCCTCGTGCATTAGATGCTTCAACTCTGCTGACCAGTATAATTTAGATCTAAACAATTAGCAATGGTTAATTTGCCATCCGTTAGAGACGAGGAGATTTTCTCTTTTATAGAAATCCGCATCTGCGGATAAATAAGATATTTTGTAGAATCACTACGTGACACCGGTCTGGAAATAAAACGGTTTTAATAGTTTAAAATTGTTATTTATTTGAAATCTCTTTACAGATTCAAAAAGATATCCTATTCTAATATTACGTCAGTCATAGAAACTATTCTTAGCGTTTTATAGAGTTAAATTAATACTGTACAATACGTTACATCTTATAGCTAAAGGTATTGTTAGGTACCACTAAGACAGACTTATGCTGAGGACAGTATTAAGTTCATTTGAACAAAGAATTAAAAAATATTTTAATCTCAATAAAAAAACCATGTAAAATTAAACGACTTTAATTGTCTTATATTACTTACAACACTAGCTGATGCCCGCTCATTTCGCTAGGCCCACGATAATATTTGAATGTAAAATATTATCAATAATTCTTTTTTTTTTTTTGATAGGACTATTGTAAAATACATTTTTAATGAAGGTCTACATTGCGAAATGAGTAACCATACTAAATTTCAAGTCAATCGGGTGTATAATTTTAGAGATCTCGTGATGAGTAAATCACTCAGTGGTGTTTTGCTGATATATGATGGATGACCTTTTTTACCTTCTGGAAAAAAATTGGATGTTACATGTGAACGGAGTAGAAGCCTATGGCACTGATATTTTAAAAAAATAAAATTTTGAATTAAAAGTTTGAAATTTTTTTTGAGTATTTACTTTGCCCTTTGCCCTTGAGCCTGTGACCCTGCGAAGTGACAGGGTCAAAGATGCCTACTAAATTTATTGGTTTATTGCCGTTCGTAAAGTAGGGTGGATATGATTTGAATCTCAGTAGATTTAAATTTATTTATTTACTTAATTCAACATTTTTTTTTGTAAAATATCTGTGCCATAGACTTCTACTCCGTTGACATGTTACTATTTTTCCAGACGGTACAAAAGGTCATCCTGTATATAGATTATATTGTATGTCTTTTACGTTATACAGATTCTATACGCTACTTTGAAAGTAATCTTTGTTTGATAGATCTGAGACAGGTCGGTTATATTGTGCAAACAAACGATAAAGTAAGTAGGCTTCTACTCCGTTGACATGTTACACCCTATTTTTTCCAGACGGTACAAAAGGTCATCCAGTATATAGATTATATTGTATGTCTTTTACATTATACAGATTCTATACGCTACTTTGAAAGTAATCTTTGTTTGATAGATCTGAGACAGATCGGTTATATTGTGCAAACAAACGATAAAGTAACATTGGGTTTTATAAAGTTATTTAATAGCATACATCAGCGTTTTAGGTCATATCCCATCTAGATTCAAGCTGTGTTATTTCTAATCGTTCGTATGCAGACATAATAGTAAGTACGGGAATAAATCCATTGGTTTTCTTAAAGCTTAAAATCTAATGCTATTATTAAGTCACAGCTTCTCCTGTAGCGCTCGTCGAAGTTCTTCAGTAGCCTTAGCCAAGTCCTTGTTGGCATGATGCCGTTGTTTGCCACCAAGGTCGCTGCAGTCTTCCAAGTAATCTTTAGGTGGTTCCGCCGGATATTTGCTGGCGAACTTAGGCCGGGGGATTCTTACACGTTTGACGTCGTCTAACCAGGTTTCCATTATTATTTATAGACCTTAGTGTGCTTGCGGCGTCAAACTGGCCTATCTTCTATCTGGAAATAATAAAATAAATTGAATATGTATTGTAATACTAATAAGACATTAAAATTAATACAACATTATTAAATTAAGATCTTAGACGCAATAACCTTTAATCATTTATTCATTACAGATTATCAAAAGTTTACTACTGAACACAGGCCTTCCCCATAGATCGCTCACAAGTAGTGGTTTCACCCCGCTACTGTATATCTACGGCATTTTCATATATGTTTCAAAACAAGTTTATAAACATACCGAATGTGTTTCTACTATAAAAAAATGTTGTGTTATATTTTATGCATTAAAATCATTGTTAGGTAAAATACCAAAATTATTAGACCTAAATAATTATATTTGCGATTTTTGAAATTATTTTTAATGCAGTGTGTAAGTGAGTACATTTCGATACATTCAGTTTGTACTAGGAATTATAATTATTTTCAGAAACTGCTTCCAAATCCAAAATAAGTTTTAAAAAAACACGTAAAAGATTCTTTAGTATTCAATTTGTATCAAAGAAAATAGCGATACATTTATAAAGAAGAAATTAATAAAATGCTAATTTAGGTATAAAGAACTTCATTGAGATGTTAAACAGATACTGATCATGTCTTCTGGCCCTATTCAACTATGTATAATGATAATCATAAATTATTCACTGAGCATTACATATTTTTGGCACTCTTCTTCCGGTGTAGGGTTTGTATACAGTGAATATCTGTATCACAAAGAATAAGAGTTTCCTTCCATACATAGTTACACTTGATAATACAAATATGCTGAAAAAAATTACGTTATTATATTTTGAACTTACATCAATATGAACGTAAAAAAACAATAGGGAATAGTGTTCTACTGTGTACAAACCATTCTCTCTCATTTGGTTTGATGGTAAAAGGAATTTACTAGACTGAAATATTTCTAATTCCTCCGGCATGCATTATAACAATTTTTTAACAAAATCGAATTCGTGGTACATTAGCACTTAAAATGGCTATTAAAATTGGTCCCGGCGAGAATCGAACTCGATTTGCTAGTGTGAAAATACCCCTTGCTACGGCTGCCTCCCCAATATGAAGTATCTTAAATACTATATAATATAAAACGGAACGCGAAGATTTTATACACTAAATAGTAAGAAGAATGCTCACCGCAAATTTCACAGTACGCGAGCAACTTGGGTCCGATCCTCGAGAGCATTAATGAACTTGTTAATTGCAAGTGCTGATTTACCATGTGCTCGGCGGTGGGGGATACTTTGTAATGAAACCGGCATGTCTGTAGAGTAAAATATTTCGAGGACGTGTTGTGAAGTCCGTCAACGCAACCACCAACTGGAGCAATGCGGCGAACTAATTGCTCCATAAACTTTTCAGAAGTGAGGGAAGGAATTTAGTTTCGAACAATACTTTAAATCAAATATAACAGTCCTTTACATAAACAATTTGTTCACTGTGGCTTTTACGTGTAAATGTTAGTATTAAACAAATTGGTTTTTGTACTAGTGCACATTTGTAGACGTTTACTACCTAAATCCGGCCATTTTCCTTCAGCTACTGTTTTTAAATAATAAATCATGTATTTTTTTCATATAACGGTTTTTCGTTTTTAAATTAAGCTAGATTTTTATCATCAAATCGATGTTCGAAGAAAACTCGATTGATTCACAATCGAATTTCGTTCGAACTCCAAGTAATTTTTTGTACTCGCGAAACTGTAACTTAGCGTACAATCGATACTCGAATTGAAATTAAAGAATGGGAAAATTCAGCTTGCGGCCGCTAGAAAGGTGCTCGTAGTCGCAAGCGACAAGAATGTTTTTCCTTGATATTATTACCCTGCCTATTTTTGTAGGATAAGGGTCACAAACGAGCATATAGTCCACCTGATGGTAAGTGGATGCTGCGGCCCATAGACATCTATATTTAACCTCGATTAAGAATCAAAATGCATATGCGTTATCACCTTTGAGGACTAATATGGATTGCCTCGATTCCAGTAAAACTGGTCTCTGGTTCTCTACACTCAACATATGAAACACAGCAGCATTAAGCTGCTATTTTACGCCACTATTTTAGAACCTCGCTCTCACAGAATACCATTCCGTGAGAGCGTAGTCCTTCCCCGGTCGAGCCGACCCATTCATGCTACAACGTATAAAAAATGTAAGTATTATAACATAATTTTTTTTTATTTTCAGTTTATTAAAATGATATTCGAAGAAAAAAATCTGGATGTGCTTAATTACGCTGATAACACTTGATCGTAACTCGATCATATTTCTCAATTCCAATTGTTCGGGAGTAAGCTTTTAATATCAGTTTTGATACATTCGATGCGATATCGAATTCTAAATCAATTTCGGGAGAATTTTTTATGTTTATAAAAATCTATGACGTCATTTACTATTATTTTCATCCAATTTATAATGAAACATTCACACAAGTTCTATAAAGAAAATTTTCAATTGTCAGTTGTGTCTACTATACAATTAAAAATCCACGATGAAGGATATTGTTTCTAAATCTACGTTTTGTGACAGAAAATTATATAAAAATACTAAAATTATACAGTAATTTTAAGAAAGTTTAGAAATTGTATGTTTGAAACGGCTAGATAATGTTAGCGAATTCGGCGCAAGAGCGTACCTATACAATGCCCTGAGTGGCAATGACAAACCATAATTGCACAAAAACACACGATTGTCTCGCTCCTGTGCCAGCATTTCGTGATCTGTGACAGAAAATTGTATTTTTTAAATATTATTAATGTTGAATGTACGGATACAAGTTTTAACATTGTCACGGATTAAGTATTAAAATTACAACGTTATTTTAACTACAGAACTACTTGTTCAATAATTTGTTAGGTAAGTGATCCCGGATTTCCGAGCTATTCCCTTTTAATTAAGCCAGGTCAAGATTAGGTATTTCCTACTACAACGTTTTTATACTCTATTTTAAATGTAATGTTAATATATTGTAGTATAGTTTATAGCATGATGGGTCAGCTCGACTGCAGTAGTGGCCACTTACCATCAGTTGGACTGTAAGTAAGTACGTGTGTCATTTTTTTTTTCATTAAATATAATTGGGTTTCCCAAACGGAAGAAAACATCAACCAATCATTAAATCTTTTAAATTAGTGTAAATTTGATTTTCTTATTTTAAGTTTTTAAAGGACTGCATTTAATATTAGAGTAGGTACAGTTTATGTGTATTTTAAGTTCAGGATCATAAAATTTACAGTAGGTGCATATAATGTACTGGTGATGTATTCGCCAACAAACTGCTCTGCAGTTTGGCGAAAGTTGTATAAAGGACAACCGACTGTATTTTTGTGTAATAAATAAATTTAAAAAAATAATCAAAAGTTTTATTTTATAAAGGGATATTTTGATTTCGGATTATGTAAAACTTCTGGATTGTTCAGCTTAAATACGCAAATGTTTTTAAATAATTAAAAATATATGTAAGAATTAATAAATATTTCAAATAAAATAAATTGCAAAAATTATATATTATGATTTGTTGGAGACATTTTAAAACAATTATGGCTTATGGCTGTGACTAAGATGGAAGACGTTTTATACGTGGTAGAGCCATGTTGCAGCTATATTATGGTTGAGGCACGAATGGGTAGGCTCGATCGAGGAAGGACCACGCTCTCACAGAATACCAGCGAAAAAGGCAGCTCTATGCCGTTGTGTTTCGTATGGTGAGTGTAGAGAACCGGAGACTCTTTTAAAGGAAACGAGGCATTCCATCTTAGTCCTCAGGAGTGGCAACGAATCTGCACTGGACATAATATTAGGTGGACTGTGAGCTATATATTTTATTATTCTATAAAAAAAAAACCTTAATATCACCACACGTCGTTAGTCTTCGTTACTAACCATACGAAACACAGTATTTTGCTGTTATTTTACGCTATCGTTCTGTGAGAGCGTTGTCTACCTATTTTATTTTATTTTATATTTTACAAAAAATATTTTGTAAAATGTAGAATAAAATAAAATAGGTAGACAACGCTTTCATGTACAATAGTACACTTCATAAATATATCAATTATAACTTACAATAAATTTTATAGAATCCTATGCGTCCTGTTGCGTGCTATCAAAGTGGATAAACTTAATGCGCGAGTGACTTTCTCCAGCGAAAGTAAAACTAATCGCAACAGTGTTAGCCCAATTTGACGCTTTCGAACTTAGAAAAACGGTCCTAAATTATGCAGCTTACCTTAAACGAATGAAAGTTTACATTAAAGCATTAACTTACAATTCACGGTTTCAATCTGTATAACTATTAAATAACAATGATTTTATTAGAATAGTATAATCTTAAGGAATTATAAATAAGCATTCAAATATTTATTGCAGATATTGTGATTATAATACTATATTATACAATATAATATATATATATATATATATACCTACTTTAGTTTCTTTTTGAAGATTTATAACAACAAGTTATGTCTCAATCAATGAAATCTATAAAGTTAAGATAGTTTGACAACGTTTTGATTTTAAATAATACATAATCCCCCATATTAAAAAAAGTATTTTATAGTTAGTTTCAGATAGGCACTAAGACAGTAAGACTCCGTTTCACTGAACAAGTCCCGCAGGAATATGTGAACTAAAATATAAAATATGGAATATATACACAGCAAATGTCAAATTTTGCGAAGACTGGCTTCGTGTAACAATAAGCCACGAGACGCATGTGTTTAATTTGGGGATGCATCATAATTTTCTTATAAGAAAGTAGCGATATTATAATTTAAACTACTAATATTCTATTAGTTTTTTTGCGGTATGAGACGCTTTTCCAAAATTTTTCACCGTTCTAAATAATTTTGTAGCTGTTTATTATCTTAGTGTTTTGTCAAATAAGCATTAACTAAACAACTGGCTCTGCAAATTCATAAAAATGTTTGTTTGGTTTATTTTGACTAGATACAAACAATGTATTATAACTATGGTAGTGATAAAAACTCGACATTTTTGTATCTTCTCAAGACATTTGATAGAGTGATGAGAGATTATGTAAGTCTTGAAAACCAAACGATGGAAAATAGAATTCGGAACAGTGAATTGGAATAAGGGGAGTCAAAAGCTTTTGACAACTTTACATGTATAAAAACCCTTGACTTATTATTTGTTCATCATTTAAAACTCTATATTACAGACACAAGTACAACAATCATTAATAAAAGAATCGACGCTAAATAAATTTTGGCGTCTCACTATTCGCAAGTTGCGAAGAGAAAAAAGAGCTTTTCTTGAAATGACTGAAGATTACAGCATTTAAGACTTTCTCACATTTTAAAATTTTGCTGCAATTTATAATTTATAAATTCTGCAATAAGTCCAGGTAATAACCAACTCTAATTTCATTATTGAGTAGACATAATTTGACATCCTGGATAAAATTGATACTTTTAATGTACATTTGCAATGTTTTTTAAATTTCTTTGCTCACAAATGTATGAGCGAAGATTTAGGCGTTTTTTGCAAGCATTCCAAAAACGTTACGATTGGAAGGTTCTCTTTAACTTTATTTTAAATTATTTTATTCCAAGAATTGCAATGAATCTGTAATCCTGTGAAGTACTCCTTTTATTTCAACGTTGGCCTTTCAAACAAGAAGTATGTAAGTATATATTTTTATAGTTAATGTCTATAACTATATTGAGCCAGTTTTCATCATGTTTTTATATGACTGTTACACATCTGAGATGGAAAGTAGGAAGGAAATAATATATACGAATTCCGATTAAAATATCCTATATAACTATATATATATATATATATATATATATATATATATATATATATATATATATATATATATTCATTTAGGATGTTTATTTGCGGATATATATAACAAATATCCGCAATAAAACATCCTAAATGAAAGTGACAGAACTCTCCATCAAAATCTAATAAAAACCGTGAGCAGGGTTGTGAAGTGAATTCAAAAGGTTATAGTTTTCATAGTCAGACAATAAAGAAAGATAGACGGAGCACTGCCTTCATTTCAAATGACGCCGAAAACATGCTCAACTTCTTGACGTGTTCTTGACTTGAGTTCACCTCTACTGCCACACGTGCGCATTTTCACCTAACCATGTTATTGGTTTTTTATCCAACAACATGTGCGTGTGAGTGCGTGTTCTCACAATAAGTAAGTTGAGCATGTTCTTGGCATGGTTTAGACGTCACTTCAAATGTATGCATCGCTGTGTTTACCTTTTGTTGTTATCTGTTTATTTATTTTTTAGGTGCACGTAGATTCATAAGTTTAAAAAACAGTTATTGATGCACTGCGCGAGAAAGCTGATTGTCACAAGTAGGTATAATAATTATGTATAAGTACAATTTATGGTGTACCGATTTAGTTCACCGCGTTCGTGACTCAAGAGACGTGGGTGCGATTCGCAGAACAATCGCTTTCCGACGACGAAAACAAGGTTTTTATATGGACCGAATGGAACTTGTTATCGTCGAGCAATGTTATTAAATATCGCATTATATTCAACCAATGTTATTACATTAAAGTACCTAGTTTCATAATTAAGCTGCACAGAACACGGGCAAATAGAAAGTGCTGAATAAGGCCATTGTTTATCTTTACAAAGACAAGCCGTTCTATTCGATGTAGATCTGTTTTGTTTATGTCATGCATATTAGAGCACTATTCATAGCGAAAATTGCATAATGATTTCCTCATTTAAGCATTTAAAATTTTAAAAGCAGACTAAATGAAATTTTAAAGGCAGAATAAAGATTCACCTTATTATGTAAGGTTTATTTAAGTATAACGTAAAATACGATTTAGTCTGTTATTAAGTAGTAGGTAGTAGTGCATTTGAAAAGACGACGAACTTACAATCAGGTGGGCATCTGATTTTTTTTTGTCTTTTAAAAAACGTTACCCCTACACTAAGATTTTCTCTTGTATCGTGGGGGGGGGGTACAATAGGGTAAGTATGGGGGGGGGGTAACATATATTGCACAAGGACAAACATCCAGACCCGGAACAACTATTTGTAGGCCATACAAATACTTGTTCAGCCACTCATTGCTAAGCCACTGCGCCACTGTGTCGTCAATTATAAGTGGATGCTGTGGTCCGTAAACACATCGGAAAAGATTCTCATAGAATAGCAGCGTAAAATAGCAGCTTAAAGCTTCTGACTTTTGTATAGCGTGTGCAGAGATCCGGAGGCCCTTTTTACTGGAAACGAGGCAGTCCATATAAGTTCTCAGGAGTGAAAACACGTCTGTATTTTGATTCTTAATCGAGGATATATGTAGATGTCTATGGGCCACAACATTTACTTACCATCGTAGGAGTATATTATTTAAGTTACTTACGCAGTAGTATAACAAGTCTATGAAGTTACTACTGTTCCTTAAGTTTGTTTTAGTCTGCGACGCCATTAATTCCATGACGCTAATTATCAAACATTTTTCATCTTTCTAAAGAATTTTGTAGTTTTATAATATTTTTTGATTGTGTGTCACACTTATTCTATTAAAAATTGGATTTTAATTATAAAAACATTAAGATTAAGAAAACGCAAATGACTGAAAGAATTGCCTTGTTACCCTTTAAGGTCTTCATACATTGACATATAATTTATTTATATATATAATTTCTTGCAGCTTACACGCCAGAAATAGTTTCCTTCCGTTTTCGTTATAGTATATTAGTTCGATCATGCTATATATTATATTTGAATATTCTATGACCGTAATAATTTAATTCGTTTCAAGAAACGGGACCGATGGCATCAATTAAATTTTATGTCTATGGGGTTCGCATATAAATAACTAAACTCCGACTGAAAACAATCTGAATTCTGAATGCTAAGGGCAAATTTATCAGCATAAATGCTAGAAAATTGAAAAAAAAAATCGGAACACTAAGCAAATAAATTAGTGTAACTTCTCTAACATCTAATATTTAAATTAAAAACTAATGCAACAGCCTACATACGTAGCAGAATTGGTCACAGGCCTTCGTTTACTTATAAGCTGATTATTAAGCAGGACAGGGTCTGTCGCAATGCTCTCGTTCGTATTCTCGGACTTTACAGGTTAATCTTTAACATATTTCTGTCTACGTTGAAAATGATGACTCTGTAATCTATCGGATACTAAAAATTTTACTGCAGTTTGTTATTTGATGGTGGTTTAAAAGAATCGATGGCAAGTATTTGTAATAAAAAAGAATTAAGAGCTTAATATAAGGTGAAGATGCGAATAAGAATATCATCTAAAACAATATACCTTGATCTGAAGCAGTATCAAATAAATTTCAAACTAACGCAATCTAGAAAAATAACGATTTTATACCAAATTAAGAATAATTACAACGATTTCAATCAAGCCCTTTCGTATTTACTGAGAAAGAAAGATGATTACGAAAGTAAGTGCTCTGAATACGGTGACGGTGCCCATACGAACGAGTAAGTTTCAACAGCTTTCGCACGCGTGCGCTATATAATTCGCATCCGACAAACTGTTCATGCGTAAAAGCGGTACGCACACTGAGCACATTCTCCGTCCTAATAGTAACATAAAATGTTACTGTTAATGAGTAATGTAAGAGGATAATTTCACGTGGAATTACACGTGCATTATGTCCTTCAACCGGAGTTCTTAACAGTGCAATAAATTTTGCATGCAAGTAATCAAACGCCCAATTTACAATTATAATAAAATGTACTCGAGATCGAATTTCGGTCACGGTGTCGTCTCATGAATGTATGCGTAAGTACAGGTTCACTCTCTATTCACTCAATCATATTGTCCAAAGGGACATCAAAGCATCAAACCGACTAGACTAGACTAGACTAGAGATTACGCGCAGAACCAACGGCTTTAATGTTTTCCGATACACAGAAGTCAAACACCGCCAACTTCCTCACTCTTCAACTGAGAATTTATTTATAGGATAATGAGTTTATTCTATAACAATTTTTTGTTGTCCTGAGTCGGGATTAGAAACCGGGACCTTATGATCAGCAGCCACGTTTGCGTTCACAAGACCAACGAGCTGTCAAATGTTTCTAGGAATCAGGAGTTGAGAAAGAAAGACTGCGACTGATCTAGTCTTGTCCTAGCCCACCTTTTTCATTACTCTTATAATACAAGATCTGTGACAAGCCCGGACTGCGTCAACAGGATACTGTTACAACTCAGCAGTTAGCGTATTGAGATAGCAACACAGCCATTAAGCTATTTAATACATCACTACATTTACGTACAACGTCCTGCCTATTACGAGAGGCCGATGTTAAACGCTGAACTGTTTAGGACCTTATAAGGAAAAGATGGATGACTAGATGAAGCTATGATACTGGCAACAACTGGATACATGAAGGTGAAAATCAGACTAAATAGCGCCTGGTGAGAGACCTACGGCCAGCAGTAGATAGCCACAGACTGATGTTGGTGGTGATATGAGATGAGAATAAGGTTCAAAATTCCAAATTCTACTGCAGATAATATTTCTTACAACTTTTTTATAGAATAAGGGTGACAAACGAGCACATAGTCCACCTGATGGTAAGTGGATGCTGTGGCCCATAGACGTCTACATTTATCCTCGATTACGAATCAAAATGCAGATGCGTTGTCACCTCTGGGGACTAAGATGGAATGCTTCGTTTTCAGTAAAACGGGTCTCCGGTTGTCAACACCATAGAATACTATAATACATACATAATAGAAAGGGTGTGTGGGCGGAGCCCGTGTAGCTACTAAATTGCCACAAGACGTCAATTCACACGTATAAATGTCAACACGAGATGTGTTTTGACGTTACAATCGTTTCCAAATTTCGCATGCAAATTATTTAGAAAATGCCGAATTGCACGCTATTTACAAACAAATATGCATTAAAATCCGTCTGTCAACACAGCAAATCGGGTTTATAGTAGTGATTAACTGATAATACGAAGTAATTGCTTGTATGTGTGCTCCCAGAGACTCCTATCCTCGTATAAAATAAGATTGAGAGCCATTCTATTGTGTATTATAGTATTCTATGGTCAACACTCACCATACGAAACACAGCAACATTAAACTGATATTTTAAGGCGGTATTCTGTAAAAGCGTGGTCCTTCCCCGGTAGAGCCGAACCTTTCGTGCTACAACCATAATACGAGAATAGCTACCGCGTATAAACTTCGTGGTCACCCGTGTTTATATTATTTGTTTTGTTTTTACATATTGCTGCTGATATAATATTGTTTTATCTCTGATCTTAGTTCATTGATAGAAATCTCTTGACAAAAACTTATGAATAATTAATGAAAAATTCTAATATGTACCAACAACCAAGATGTTCGGTCAGATTAACGCGTATCCTACTTAATATGTACTATGTTTTTATAGAACAATTGTTATATTTAACTCATTAACTTATATATTACTGCGTAACTAAACCACCAATCACATTAAGTACGTTTATGTAAAAAACTTATTTCGAAATTGTGAGATATCTGTGTGATTTTACATTAGGTTACGAAGCATTAAACATTTCACTTTTGTACAACATGACACAATATGATTGCCTTATGTGTCACAATACACTCCAACCAGACCACCTTTCATACGTGACATCGTAGGCATCTCCCAATTAGTGTTAACAATTTACACTTTTGTCACTTTCTCGTCGTGATTCGTGCTATATAGGTCGATTTACAGTGAGGCCCAGTAATTGCTAATTGGCCATTTTCACATAAAACTTTTGTCATACAATATTTCTTTTAAACAATATTAAGGGGATAGAGTAAGTCAGCTCAAATTCTAATTTCGTCCCCACTTGCCCGCGCGTCGTATGCTATGCACCGACATGTTTGTAATCACTAATAATACTGTAAGTAGAAAGGTCGTTAGACACTTATTTCATTAGGTTTATCACATTTATGCCTGTTTCTTAACGCCAAGCCAGTCGCTTCTTATTTTTATTACAGTTATTTCCCATTTTAATTTTACGTCGTCCTGTTGCGTAATGTATATTCTAATCGTAAGCGACACAACCTCCCCGTTCAAAGGCCGAAGCGAAGTGACAGGGCGGCAGGAATCATGCTTCAAGAGGCCGATAGTTTAGGTAATTTCTTTTTACAGTGAAAATAATGGTATTTAAAAAAAGTAAATAACATAAGCACTGCTTTATAGTTTGTTCGGTTAGTATGCAAAGTTTTATGATCTTATTTGAAGTATTTTATGAATAGCAGCGGTTTATTGTTTATTTTGGAGGTAACTTTGGATTTTTTTTCTATCGAGAAAATTTTACGAAATCGTGTTTTCGTCTAACGTAATCCTTAACATTAATCATCAACTTTACCATATATTTATTTCAAAATTAATGCTGCAATATTTTCGGCAAAACGAAGGATCTTGCCCAGCCATTTGAGATTATATTGCCCCTTAAATTCTGATTAGTATCATCATCTTAATCATCGACGCATTTCGTCATTAGTCCACAGACATATATAGGCATCTCCTAAAGAATGACACAGAACACGGTCATTAGCCATCTATACTCATCGACTTTCTCCATGTACGACCAGGTCGTCAAACCACGTAATAGGAAGCTGCCATAAATTTAACTCACCTGAACTTACCGCTTCGATTTGTTTGCTTTTATGCCTACTAAAGTACCATAAACAAAAAAGTAGTTGTGATTCAAAATATTAGTCATTTTTTAAAATACTCGATGCAAAATTTCAATTTGTATGATTGCTATTATGAAACAAGTGTGCACTCATTAGAAAGTAATAGCGCGATTTTGTTGAAATAAACATACCGCTGTTAAAACTGGCAGCTATAAATTACTTTAGTACTGTTAAAAGTAAATAATATAGCATGAAAACTGCTAATGAATAAATCCATCCACGTTATTTTTTGTATCATGATTCATGATTGATATAGTACATAAATATATTAAAACTTACTAAATTAATAAAACTTTTCTATTGGTAGTGATATTTTTGTACCGATATTTCCGACTAAATAATATCAGTCGTTACCAAAATTAAAGACTTAAAAATAATTAGGTATTAATTTAAACAATTTATAACGGAAATCGTTTATGCGGAATATTTACTACATAAAGAATATTTAAAAAAAATAATATTGTGTAAGTTATAAGCGTAAATAACAATTTTTATTTATTTAAATTTGTAATATTTCATCTTTATTGCTGTCTGAAACTGTAAATATAATATTAAGTTATCATACAACCGAGAAAATCTATCGTAAAATTAAAATGGATCTGCATTTAGACCTAGTTCTAAAAGAATATAAAAATGTAGTAGCTATTTACATGGTCACAGATTCTTGTTTTAAATTATTCTGATTTGATTCCACCTTACACCTGGAAACATTTACCTTATTACTGGGAATGAATCGATGAGTGTTTATCGTGTAGCTTAATTTAGTATTTCATTAGTCGTACTACACGTAACTTCCAATCAAAAATAGTATATATGTTCGAATTTATTGTTTTAATTTTATTTATATAAACTTTAAGTAATCGTCAATCTTCGATTTTTTTATAGGATAGGGTTATAATATAACACATAATAGGATAACAATACAAACGTGCACACAGTCCTCCTGATGGTAAGTGTGTTGCTGTGGCCCATAGACATCTACATCTATCCCCGATTACGAATCAAAATGCAGATGCGTTTTCACCCCTGAGGACTAAGATGGAATGCCTCGTTTTCAGTAAAAATGGTCTTCGGTTCTCTACAGTCACCATGCGAAACACATTAGCGTTATGTTACTATTTCACGCTGAGAGCGTGGTACGTCCCCCGGTCGAGCCGACCCATTCGTGCTACAACGATAATATTGCTGCATCGTGGCTCTACCACACTAATAGCTTCATTCGCAGAGCGTGTGTACCAGTGAAACTCTGGTGTACACAGGGATGGCCAACTTCCGACGATCTTTGAGTATTTCAAGAAAATATCTCATCGCTGTTTTGAGAGCGCCGAAACACATCCCACCCTGCTAGTGGTAAATCAGCCACCTACGTTTCGTTATAGCTGAAGCATGGCTCTACCACGTATAATAATATCAACAATAATAATTAGTAAAATAAACAATTAATGGTGATTTTATAACAAAGTAACGAATAGTGGCGCTATTTCATAGTAATTGCACACCGTTAGTGATGAAACAATCACGTGTCCTAGTTTTTATTCCTATCTAACATAATGGGGTACCGTGGCCCACTCTCTCTAGTTACAGCTATATTTTATGTCAATTGTGATAATGTCTGACAGTCTCAAATTGTTATCCAGCTATCAGATACTGTATGGATGGAAATAATAATCTATTTTCATTGTTGTAATTTCTGCAAGTGAGTATTCTGTATCCGAACACATGTTTTTAGTATTATTTATTATTAGAATTTCTGTTCTGTTTCTTTTTGTATTGTTAGCTGCACATAAAATAAGTATAAACAAGTGGTAAAATTAAAAATTTTGTACAAGCGACGTCAATACGACCGAATCAATGTATTCGAAATAAATTAAATACGCATAATTAAAGATCACTCAAAACCCACCAGTCAGATCTTGATTAAATTATTATATGGGACCACACGAGAAGTACCAGCTTTCAGATAAAAAAAGAACCATTAAAATCGGTTTACACAGAGAAAAGTTATGAGGTAACACACATAAAAAAAAACTTACAGTCGAATTGAATACCTCCTCATTTTTGAAGTCTGTAAAAATAATGAAATTTCTAGGTGTTAGTATTCCTTTTCTGGCTAAGTGTGCATCTGAATAGGTACCAATCTCTTACCTATTTCTATCGGCAAATATCAGCGCTTGCACTGATCTGTTTCCGGTCTGAAGGGTGAAGAGAACCAGTATAACACACATAGTATAATTACAGGCTGTGACGAACTCCACTTCAGTTCGTGTATATTTTCTTTGCTTTAGCCCTTAGAGGCGACGATGTATCTATAGAAGTCTGTCGTTTAAATGTCTGTACGGGTATCCCTGCACTGCAGTAGCCACTTACCGTAAGATGTACTCTAAGTTTTGTTTGTCACTTCATGTATTACTAAAATACAGAGACTATACGCGGGAAGCTTGAGTGCGTTAAGACTAGCGTGACCGTATACTTCCTGTGATTATTCACTTCCCGTTCACGATAAATCACTTTCTCTTCCTTCGCCGATTATAAAACAATACTAGAGTGTCTTAAGCGGTATGATTAAAGACGATATCTAGACCACCGATGTAAAGGAAGTATAGAATTAATGTTAAATTATTTATCGTAATATAGGGGATATTTGTTCAATAGTATAAATAAAGGGCAAGGATCTTGAATAAAGTACAACGTTGAGAAAGTTTCTAGGGATTAATAGACACAGTTTAGGTTGCATCCATCAATACACCAAATATTAAGTCGGTGAATGGCCTACATATTTGGCTAGCGGGACTGCAGCCGTCGCATGCAAAAGTCTCGCCTGACAACTCTCTCACGCCGCGCCGCGACGCTAATTGTCAGAATTAAGGTGCTTGGGCACCACGGCAAGCTTGTGATTTTTTTTCTATTTTACTATAATTTTACACATTGATACTAAAATTTACATTATTTTCAAATGAAAACATGAAAATCTGAGTTATATTTAAGAGGAGTATAACAAAAAAAAACGCGAAATTACAAGGTATCCTCGTTGAAATTATATGTTTTTCGTTTTTTGCCTGAAATAATAATTACGTGGTAAAAATATTTCGCTTCCTCTACTAAAATGAGCTCAGAACAAATTTTAGATAACTTAATTATTTATTTAGTAATAATCATTCTCTTGATACATGTTTAGGCCAAACCTCTGAGACACATGATTTGGGAGCTCTAATTTGTAGATTCTATTGAATATCGACCATCAAAAAATATTTTTATCTCACAAATATCCTATACTTTAATAATCATGGAATACATTTTCATTATATGCCTTTCACGTAAGGAAAAAAATCGACACAATTCAATTAATGACCGAAAAAGCTTCGATACAAGTCCCAATATCCTCAAAGTTCTACATCATTGTGATGTAAAATTTTTACCAAAATAATCATCAACATTTGCTTAAACTATACTATGATTTTTATTTTTTAAATCGTTACTATTACTTTTAATTAATTTTCTCGACGTTGGACCTGCGTCATTTTATTTCGCATGCTCCGTCTCGTTTCCACACTATCGTAATGTGCGTCGATTGCCGCGGCGCAGCTATTTTGTACGTGCTAGAGCATCGTCAACTACGCCTACAGTTTTTAATCCTTGAAAGTACTTACTTTCGTACAGTACATTTCAATTAGTATAAAATTTATAGTTATTTTGATTGTAACTGAGCTTTTTTACCAGTTGGAATGGGCAAAAATAAATACACGTATCAATGTGTCACTAAACGTAAAAAAGAAGTATCCTATCTTTGGAGAAATAGTAATGGAGAATAAAAATGTCTGTGTGCTTGCCATATGGACTGGCCCAGATTATGCGGTAAAAAAAAACTAA
This sequence comes from Parnassius smintheus behrii, assembly GCA_036936625.1. Lineage (NCBI taxonomy): Eukaryota > Metazoa > Arthropoda > Insecta > Lepidoptera > Papilionidae > Parnassius > Parnassius smintheus. The sequence goes on along the minus strand of JAUPFT010000005.1, from coordinate 19,415,132 downwards.
AAATCTACAAAGACGGCAAGTTTTGGATTTTGAATATGTTAGCCAAGTTACAAGCGTTTTATAAAAAGTGTATACTGTCTGAAATTATTGCTCCTCGAGATAAGCTCGGTCAGTGCCGTAGCTGCGAATATTCTTATAATAAAAAAATATGGTAATTAGCTGAAAGTACCAAATAAAAAAATATTAGTTACATTTGGTTATTTTATTTATTAAAACAGGTTGAAACCGTACTATTTATTTATTTACACCAATATGCTACCTTTGGTAGATATAATCGATTATTAATCAACATCGGTTAACAATCGATTACTGCGCAACAATTAAAATATTTATGTGTACTTATTTTCAACACTAAGGTTCATAAATATTTAATGAAAAATATATCAAAGAGATTATAATAAATAATTAAATAACATAAAAATGACACACCAAATATTTTCCATCCACTGAACTCCATCCTAAGAAAACTTATATAATGGAAGATGAAGATTGTTTAGTCGCTATACTTACAGTATTCATAGTGCGAGCGAGTGAATAGAAATATGAATAAAGTATCGCTCGCGTAGGTCGTCGGCCGCTCGAAGCGTAAAATACCTAAATTTGCGTAACGCCGAAATATAAGAGGACTCTTAAGTCGGTTTGAAGCAAAAGAATTACGAAAACTAGAAGAAAAAAGTAAAGGTGGACTGAACATCTTTCATAATCCCATATTTAGTATTTAGTTCCGCATTACTTGATTACAACACCTATAACATTGTGTTATGAGTTGAACAAAGAGGTTTCTAAAGAAATTCGTAGACCTAATCAAATATTATATTATTTTAAATATAAAAACTTTTATCCAAAAATAACAAATAAAATTATTACTAGATAATATTACAATCTTAATAATATTAAAGTAGATCCTTAACATATATCTATAATCAACAAAAATACGCCTTAAGTTCAATAATTTGTAAAAATTATTGTTGTGATTGCTCTTTCATTGCAATTACACTATCTATTTTACACATTAGCGTTTTCTCAAATTTAAACATGCAGAGACGACCGTGCGTGCTCTCATGGACATTCGTACACACACACGAACACATATTAAGTATTATGTTGTATGGCACATTGTGACATTATAATTTTAGATAATTTAACTTAAGTCGTTGGCTAACATTTTTGTACGAAAATTTTACGTAACTTAATGTTACGTAAAAAGCTCTGATTCATTATCCGAGCTGTTTACGTAACATTTTTATGGTGCTTTAAATTAAATTATTAATGTTGGAAATGGAAATATTATCACGATTTTATATGAACATGGACAGGATGTCCAGACTGTAAGCGCTTTAATGAACACGCACCTTTAACTTCTAGAAATTTTCTTCCAACTCGGCACTCGCTTCACCAGTCACCTCAACGAAATACATTACGAAGATTGGTTTCCTTTCCTCATTGTCTACTTCGGCCATACAAATTAAATGGAAGTGGTTAGTGTTGGAAACATAAAACACGTGCGAGGTTATTTCATCGCAAGCGTGTTCGTTGCCTGAATGGTAATTCATTTTTTTATATTTGAATACTGATGTAGTTATCGTAAGTACCGTCATTTGATATATAATGATAAGTAAATGGTGATAAAATCGATTTTGCAATCACAATACACATTTATTTACACGGGCGCTATTTGCGTTTGAAGTTTTTCTTTTTAGATTTTATCTAAAGATCTAATTTCATACCAGATTTTAGAAACTATATAATAAAATATTATACTAAATATATCACCTTTTATTATAATTAATAATTATGCTCTTCTGGCCATCGCATAGCTTTCATCAAATATAAATTTCTCAATTCACATTTCACGAAAGATTGGTAATTTTAGACGGTAGGTTTAGGTATTTTTATAGAAAAAGGGGGACAAGCAATCACACAGTCATCCTAATGATAAGTGGATGCTGCGTACCATAGATATGTACATCTATATTCGATTAGGAATCAAATGGCAGATGTGTTGTCACCCCTGAGGACTAAAATGGAATGGAGAAAGGAAACGGCGGAACGGAAGGGCCATAGCGGTTTTTCCCGATACCGAACTGTGTTAATTTTCACGTTTAAAAGGAATTAAATAGGAATAATGCGATAAAAAATTACTTATTTAAAATTTTTAAAATTTCGAATCTCTTTTGCAGCAAAACCTGAATCTTTGGGCATTTATGTAGGACATCGAATGCCTCCTTAGCAGAAAAAAGGGTATTACTTTACTTACATTACTTTTATATATATATATATATATATATATATATATATATATATATATATATATATATATATATATATATATATATATATATATATATATATATATATATATATATATATATATATATAGTGAGAGCGTGACCTTACCACAGTCGGGCCGACCAAACTATCCCTGCTGCAGTCATAATATAGCTGTAGTGACTCTACCGTGTAAAAACATTAATATTGCATATTGGTACATTAAAAAAGTAGTGCTAGAATAAACAGCTTACACTAAACATACATTCATATTCCATATCTAGTATTAAACATGTTGCATTAATATATGCATAGCCTGATTTCTGATGTTTTTAATTTTTTTATAGGATAGGGTGAACGAAACGAGCATAGTCCACCTGATGGTAAGCGGTTCCTGTTGCTAATAGACATCTACATCCATCCTCAATCACGAATCAAAATGCAGATGCGTTGTCACCCGTGAGCACTAAGATGGAATGCCTCGTTTCCAGTAAAAAGGGTCTTCGGTTCTCTACACTCACCAAACGAAATACAGCAGTAGCGCTGGTATTCTGTGAGAGCGTGGTCCTTCCCCAGTCACGCCGACCCATTTTGCTACAACTATATTGCTAATATAACTGCAGCATGGCTCTACCACTTATAACTAAACTTTTCTATATCAAAAAAGACAAGATCGCATTCGACTTTGATTTTGCGAATAAGTTGAAATGTATTCTATCTGATGACATAATTTATAAAATACACCTACCACTCGTAATTTTTTATCAATTCGAATTATTATCACGTGCAATAAAATCAGAAAATGCCGTTATAATTTCACGTTACTTAAAATTATGTATATTTATTTAGTTTAACCAGTTTCAACAGTATAACAGTATTTTAAAACCAAAGATAGGATAGGAGGACCGCTTTTGCAAAGTGGAGATCATTAAAGATTCAGATATACTTAATATCTTCTTGTTCGTCGTGCGCCGTACTGACCCTTGGGTCAGAATTAATCCTGCTGATAAACCGCTTTCGCGGACGGACTTATTAATGCTAGGTTTATCTACAAAAGTTTATGTGTTTTTATTCAGTTTTAAGCATTAAGTACATGTGTTCTATTATACCCTATAATTTTAACATATAACCTGTTTTGAAAAATAAGTATTTGATGTTAAACGTTTATCTTATATTTAATATTCTTGTTAAATATAATATAAGTTATGAAAGACATAACATTAATACTTATTAAAATTATTATATACAGAAAATAAATAACTATTATCAGGAATAATCTTATATAGGAAAATTTCCTTTTTATACTTGCGTTACGTGCCGGTGTAAAATTTTAACCTCTATCCTTACCTACGTTTAATTCGAGGAAAACTTGAAAGTACATCGTTTTAAATGAAAATATTTTATCAAAATACGAAATGATCAATCCTAAAATAGCTACTTAAGCACTTACCTACTTACTAATATAAATTTTTAAATTTCTGATTTTTTTTTATCAATTTGAGTTTGTCGTTTTGGTGGCTAATTAAAACGTGCGTTAATGAATCAAATTATTTAACATATTATCTAACGGTATGTTATAAAAAATAATTTAAAAAATTATTGCCAAAGAAAACCAATACCATTCAATATGCAAATGAATCTAACCAAGATGTAGGTCCACATAGACAAAATAAATCCAATACGGGTATATTTAAGAGCCCATTATAATATTTTTGTCAAAAGTTTACTTGTAGGTACCCACTATGTACTCGTAATGAATGAGTCGTTTGAACATCATGAATCATCGGCAGCAAATCATTGAAAATAATAATTTTCACTCAAAAGAACAAACAAACCAGAAAATTAAAATGTGTATATTTTATATATATATATATATATATATATATATATATATATATATATATATATATATATATATATATTGTGTTTACGTTGTAGTTATATTATGATGATGAAAAATGATTTTTCGTCAGAATAGTCTTACTCTCTAATTTACTGGTTTTGAAAGTAACCTACTTATATTAAATCAAGGCCTAATCCGCACAATAAAATAAGTTTTAAGTTACGTTAACGTTAGGCATACATTAAAACAAAAAAAAACGAAATCCGACCACAATGCTATTGTTTACACTGACGCAACGTTAACAAAAAAATTATTTTACGATCAGCTTAAGCGCATTTTATATGCCTTAATATTTTACTTACTTGTAAAGTCTTCGTCTTTAAGTATAATAAAAAATTACACTAAATTGTATTTGTAAACAAAATGGGACAAAATAAAAAAAACAACGCAACGTGCGTTTACAATGACTCTTTGAGTCAAACTACCTAGAGATTGAGAATAACTAAACTGACCGTACCGCCGCGCCGCACCGACACAAGCCAGTACCTGTGCCTGTGCGAATCGAGTTCACCATGTACTAGGTACGTACGTAGTACACGTAGTATCTCGACGTGTACTACACCATTTTATACTTATAATATCCTTGTACTACACCAAGGCTTTTAATTTATGCCTCTTTAAGGATCATTATATTTACGAATCGTAATGATTATTTGCGTTAATCAATAACCATCAAAGCTTTTATACCTCCGTCTTTCATAGGACATTGATAATTAGTTGGTATGCCACGGCTTTCCAATTACACGTAGGTACTACCTGGAGAGGTATCTTCATGAAGTATTTTTAATATCGAGGTAATTTATGACTTCAACATATCATTCTAATTTGAGAAAAGAAAAGAAGGGATTTAGAATGCTTACATTGGGAATTGATTCAAAAATCCTTCGTGTAATTACAATTCATAAGGTGCTTGTTTAAAATGGGATTGACTATGACTACTATTTTCTGGATGTTAGCGCTGTTAGTCTATACGACTCTTACAGCTTTATCTGACTCAGGGCAATGAGGTGAGGATGATGATGATTAGTTTACGATTTGGTATTGTTACCAATCATCATGTCGCCTTTTTAGGCGTTTCTTGAGCTATCTAACCGCAGTCCGAGGGGGGGAGTGCGGATCCCCGTCTCTGACTGTTCAGCTCGTGTCGGTCGATGGTCTGGGCGGTGAGAACCGCCCAGGAACGCGAGTGTGCGGTGTGCACGCGGTGTGAGCTGGAACGCCCCCCATTAGTTATCCTAGTAGTGTTTGTCACATTTAGTGTGGGTGTAGTGTCATTGTGTGATGTGCCTGCGACGTTTGGGTCGACTGGATCGAGCGGTTGAGGTTGACTATTGTGGCATCAAGAGAATACAAAGAAATTTTTACGTGGTATGGTAGAGCCATGCTGCAGCTATATTACCTATGTTTGTTGCACGTATGGGTCGGCTCGAATGGGGAACTACCAACCTCTCACAGACTACCAGGGCTATTGTGTTGCGTATGATGAGTGTAGCGAACTGGAGACCCTTTATTCTAGATATTCCATTTTAGTTTTCAGGGGTGAGGCAACACATCTGCATATTGATTCTTAATCAAGAATAAATGTAGATGTCTATGGGCCGCAGTATCCACTTACCATCAGGTGGACTGTACGCCCGTTGATCACCCTTATTCAATAAAATAAAGAAGTTTTCTATGTGATCTTTCTAAGAAAAGAAAGATCTTCCACTTCCCTACAATTGGAGAGGTAAAGGGCTTTTGCAGGCTGATGATAAAAATTCGTCCTTTCTTTCCATTTATACACTTGCTGTACACACTTTTAGTCCTTACCTTTTGCTATCAACTCTATTATTAGATCATTTGTCAATTTAGCATTATAATGAAAAGTTAAATCTGAGGGTTTGAGAAAGCGGTGAATATTTTTGTTTTTTTTTTCGGTTTATTTTAGGAAAGGTGCGTATCTACTATGAAAACAAGCGTTATGTAAACAGTTTTGCGATCCCAGTCAGACACCAGATTTGTTGTTTACAGTTACGGGTTGAGATTGTTTGTTCTTTACTTGTGAGCTCATTTCGTAAAAACTGAACGTAGGGTGCAGAAGAATAATCACGAAAATGAAATTTTATTTCTTATCAAAAAGAAAGGATTAACAGAGCAATAAACAAAGAGGAGCAATGTGCTGTGTTAATAACCCGACTCCGTTAGTTCCCACGGTTTGGGCAGACATCTGCCTTAAACCGGACAGACCGGAAATAACAAAACGAACACAACCAAAAGTAAGCGCTTCGGTTTTATCACACTGACGTTGCAAACAGCCTCTATGCTGCAGCTAATAATGTAATAAGGTAATTTTCGAGATGCAATAACAGATATTATTGTACCACTTCTTTTCAATTCGTTTGAATGATTTTATCGCAGGCCATAAAATAGGTACTGTATTTAAAAAAAAACATACATTATATGTATTGCTCAAATTGTTGTTTTTAAAGGTTTTTTTTTTGTTTTGTATATTATTAAAAGCTAGTGACAAACAAAGAATATATAAGCGTTTCACTGTTATATAACCTTAACGACTTTACAAAACCATTTCAAAAAAATTGGGCATGTTCTCCTTACGTAAACGTTGCATAAATTTATTTTAAATTAGGATCATAGTCCGAAAGTGGGAAGTGTGGGCGTGTCACGCCATCTTGATGCTTCAAAAAATTTCGGCCTTTTACAATCTGTTTGGTAACACAAGCAACCAATTTTAACTTCGATTAACATTGATCGAAGAATTTTAAGAACTAAATACATAATTTTTAATTTACCGCTTTTATAAGCCAATGTTTAGTCACGATTTCACGTTTTGCAGAAAGTAAACGCTTAATCGGTATTTTTAGAGAGATTGATTAGTCGTGCGTACTCCACGCGATAGTGAGTAAAAGTAAAACTGAAATCTAGCTGTTTATAAGTCAGGCATGTCATTGCTTTTGGAAACTTTCGTGATTAAACAACTTGACAGATGACACAAGTAAGCCTACAACAGCTTTGAACGTTTTCTTCGAGTATTATTCAACTAGCTTGGGATGATTATGCTAGTGTTAATTTAGTCTTCGTGCAGGAAATTGGTAAAAAGTAATAATATTGCATTTTAAAATTTCCACAAATCCGCTTATATTGTTAGCAAAATAAACACAAAAATTTTCGCATACACTAAAATCTAAGATAAATAAACTTATATATAAAACTCCGATATTGATATATTTATAATAATATATCTAAAATCCACTATTTTAAATTTTTGGAATGATCAGTTGAACTGACCGTGTGTGGCGACTATAAGTGCAACCGTGTATTATTTGTAGTTACACCGAAATTTATCATAATTTAAACTTTTTAGCAGATTACCAGAAACAGAAGTAGCAGTAGTACATTCATAGTTCGGATAGTACATATCACCCGTCTAAACATTTTACACCCTGTATAAATACGATATTTTATTAACATCTCTTGTTTAGTTTAGTTTAGTTCAGTTTACGAAGGGTTTTTTTTCCGCAACTCCACATCTAAGCGTGTATTTTGCGTGCACCTCTATCAGAAATCTTTCCAGCATTTACCTAATTCTTCTGTTACAACACCTACGGAGTTAAATAGGATGATGGATTATGCGGCCACCTTACAACGACCGAGCTCCTTCAAATTATATCCAAGTTATCTATTTAACTAAGATATATTTATTTAAAACTGTTTTCTCCTGCGTGGACGATTACTTAACATGGTTTTATAATTCCAATACATTTCCTTGTATTTCAAGTTATCATAATACGTAAGTAACGTAGGTTATCGTAGGTACTGCACGAGGTTATTTTGCAAGAACCGGCTAAATTTGCAGAGAAGGTTCAGAATAAGTAAAATAAGCAAATGGTAAAGCAAATTTAATAAAAAAATCTTAAACAATCGTCCCATCCCGTTCTTTTTATCTTTTAAATTCAAAATGCGTGGTCATGCATTATTTAAATGATTTTACTGCTCCGCACACATTCGTAAGGGTTGATCGGTAGGAAAAAACGTTACGTTAACCCATAAATCACATTCGATTGGGCATAATTTCATATAAAAGCCGTATTTACTCGTATTTTCAAAAACCATAAAACGGTATATCATTATTTATATATTTGAAATTAAGTTTAAAATAATGCTACTCTTTGAAAAATAGTCCTGTAAATATACAGGGTTATTTTAAGTACCTAGCATTTAGTTTTTATATGTAGCATTGCATTATTTTAAAAATAAAAATGAAATGAAAATAAAATGATATAAGTGTCACAATTTTGTAATTTCTTTATTGCATTGTAATTGTAATTTCATTACAATCCATCTAGCCGATGAAGAAACATTTAAACAAACAAAATACTTTACATTTGTAATATTAGACAGAATGGATAACTTCACACCAATAAAACAATACACCGCACACAAACTAACTTTTTCTTCAATAGTGTGCACCATTTTAAATTGAGTTGACATGTTATTTATAACTTACCGCTACGGTATAATTTTAACCTATAAAACCATCAAAGCCTTTTGTTATGTAAAAATGTATATTAATAAGACGATGTTACACAAACTAAATATGGCTATTTAATAGATATATGTTACTTAATTTCTTGTACATGTAATGATCAGGACAATAAGAAATCTTAAACAAGTAGAGATAAAAATACCACGATGTGTGATTACTGCTGTGTACTTTAAAAACATCTGAGGGCTTAACAATGTATTTATCTGGTATTGTTATAAAGTAAAGTTAGTAAAGTTACAGCCTATATACGTCCCACTGCTGGGCACAGGCCTCCTCTCATTTCTGAGAGGGTTTTAGGGCAAGGAAGTGTCCGCCACGCTGCCCCAGTGCGTGTTGGCGAACTTCACGTCTTCGAAATATTTATTTTCTTATTTCTCAGACATGCAGGTTTCCTCACGATGTTTTCCTTCACCGCCGAGCACGCGGTAAATCAACACTTAAAATTGCAATTAACAATTTCATTGGTGCCGGCGGGGATCGAACCCGGTTTGCTCGCGTATTGTGAAATTTACAGCGAGCGCTAACCATCTGAGCTACCACGGCTCTTGTATTGGTATTGTTATATTCTAAACAAAACATGTTTTCTTTCAAGTGAGTCTTAGCATTATTTGCTTGTCCGCCCCACGGCTAAGAAGAACGGTCGGCCTGAAAACTCACGGCAAAATGGGTGGTAGAGGAATATCTTGAGGCTTTGTTCGGTAGAGGCACGCCTATTTTTTATTTTATTTTTAATTTTATCAGTTTTAAAAATATTTTTTCGCATTAAATTACGCTTATTTTTTACTAACGCAAAGACAAATGTCATAACTGAGTTATATTACAATTACTAAGTTCATCAATAAGTTTTCGGAATAGGACACTTATCAATGACTTATGAAAATGCATTTTAATTTTTCGAACACAAACTATAAACTAAATTAAAAACTATACTCAATTTTTTTCAAACTTTACATTTCGCGGGAATTTATTTCGTATGCAAAATTGAGAAACTGGAACTTCGTGCGGTTATTAAATTATTATGTTTAAAAATTTTAAAAAACGTTAAAAGTCGAATAAGTTTTTAAAGGAGATCGATGTATGACCACCTGTTATTTAGATGAGATTGTAAAGCTTTCGTTTGGTACAATTCAGGTCAATTTAAAAGCACTTGCGTGGTATAAAATTTGATGGCGACGACGATGTGCGCTGTAGAGAGGCCTTTTTCCGAATCCTAGGATCAAGCCTTTTTTTCCAAGAGAATTAACCAACTTGCAAATGTTTCTCAAGATGTAGTAGCTCAAAATGCGATTACGTTAAAAAATAAATACAATTCTTTTTCATTTTTGGTAAGTAAACGTGGTCGGCTCATAGGCACCTACCTATCCTCGATTTAGAATCGTAAGAAATGTAGATGCATTGTTACCGCTGAGGGCTAAGATAGAATGCCTCGCTACCAGTAAAAAGGGTATCTGGTTGTCCACCCTATACTTTCGAAACTCAGCAGCATTTAGCTACTGTTTTACGCCGGTATCCTGTTAGAGCACGGTATTTCCCCGTTCGAAACGATCCATTATTACGGCAACTATAATATAGCTGCATCGTGACTCTGCCACTTTAGGGTTATTCAAATATAAAAATTTCAGATTGGACTAGCATAAGCAGAGTATTCTATAAAAGCACTCACTTGATCTTAGCTACGCGTGTCAATTGAACGCATATGCGATATCGAGACAACCAGGTCCGAAAAACGACTGAGATTAGAACCTAGGGTCTGTTACTCTGGCCACCAGATTACGTGAAACAATAAACAAAAATATATAAACTATTACACGAAGTGTACAAAAATAAACTAGATTAAGGGTCATTACACATGACGACTTTTCACGCACAGTTGATGCGTATCAGATGCAACTAAAACTTGGTGCGAACGAGACAAAATAACAGTATTTGTCACGAAATAATTATTATGTTAATTTTATTATATTACATTTGCACACGTACACAAATCCAGCCATGCGTTTGTATTGCCAGTTCACAGTAAGTTCTAGACACAACGTCAATACAACGCGTAGTAGCTCCGCTTTTGCGTCACGTCAATGTATTTCATCATCACTACAGCCCTTAACAAATCCACTGCTGAACATAGGCCTCCCCCAAGGTATGCCACAAAGCACGGTCCTGAGCCACCTGCATCCATCGACTTCCTGCATGTCTTACCAGGTCGTCACTCCTTCTAGTGAGGGGACCCCCTACACTTCGCCTACCGGTACGAGGCTGCCACTCGAGAACCCTTTTTCCCCAACGGTTGTCGATTCTTCGAACTATATGGCCGGCCCATTGCCACTTCAGCTTACTAATCCGTTGAGCCATGTCGGTCACTCTGGTTCTACTGTTGTTTTTATTAACCACTAATCGCTCCACGTTTCTTTGTTTCTTTCTTCGTTGTCGGGACGCAACACATGAGATTCACGTGCCCGTCTGAAACACATCTGTATCGAAGCAAATGTGCTGTTACATACGCACGTCTCAAGTGCAACAGTACCGCGTTCAATGTTCATTAAACTTCTTCGTGTTCATTAAACTTCTTCTTTTTTATCCCCTAAAAATCCACGGTTGGACGTGGGCATTTCCCGTTAGGTTTTCCCGTAGGGAAGATTTGCCAATTAAATATCTATTTGTAATAGCTATACAAATATTGCGCCTCTTCTCCAATACTATAACCAGGTTTGCCAGGTCTTAAAACCGAAAAAACGGACAGACCACCGAGCTTAGCCGGACATTTTAGTCTTAGTATAACATGACATTTTTTTAATAAAACAATGCTTTTTATCATTTACCATAAAATCTTCTTGAATTCTAACGAAGTAACAATAAAATTCAATAACATATTGAATAAAATCATTCTTATTTATTATTAATTATTCAATATTCATGACAATATTAATTTCAATAATTTCAATATTATGTATGTAAGTACATGAAAAATGTAAAAAATTGGTCAAATATAAAAAGCCTAACAAAAGCCGGACGGGCCGGATATCTTCTAATTTGGCCGAACACATAACCGAAAAGCCTGACAGTGTCCGGCTTTATCCGGACGCCTGGCTTCGCTAACTATATCGCATAGCTTCACCATTTTTATACTTCTTGACATGGCTCTTTTTTGTTGGTGGGAGGTTTTGCCTTAATCATCACACTTATTCAATCCACCGGATTGACACAAATATTTAATTTACTGTGCTGTTGGGTCCTCTCATAATAAGCTCGTAGAATGCGTGCAAAGTCATAGTGTGAAAATGCTTTAAATAGTAGCGACATGTGTGTCTTTAGTGACAGATGTCCAAGTCCAAATATGATACAAGACTTTAAACACAATGGAATAATCTAACAACGTAATAAAGTAAAAAGAACTTTTATTGGTTTTCTTACTGAGGTTGTGTATTGTAGTTGTGAACATTGAGACACAGCGTGAGTACGATAACCGAGATTATCTTGTTATTTATAGAAGACTAACAGAGCTCTCAGCAAGGTGGACGCTCTTGATGCTGCTACGAGATAATCTGTAGAATGGAAAGGAATAATGATACTGCAGATGCATCGTGCGTTCTTTATAATTCAGTGTCACCTACTTATCGTCTATCGCACTTTAAGAAATATTTTTCTATTTATAAACTCAGTTACACGTCTAAAAGCTTTTTATTATTTATTAAATATACCTATATGGATTCAGCTGTTTTAAAATCACTTTATGGGTTGTGGTGTGAATCGAATATTTTTTCGAAATCTTATTTCATTGGGGAGGTGTATGTGATGTTGTGATGCGAACGTAAATAAGTACTTTAATCAGTTTTATGGCCTACATACTAAAAAGAAAATTATTGCATGAGTTACATAATACGATTATACAGTACTATAATAATACATTTTAAAAATATCATAATTAAAAACAATAGACAAGACAACATACTGCAGTAATCGTAACCCTGAACCAAGTATGAATGAACTAAAAGGCTACAAGTGCATTCTCACATTTAAGGCCTACTATGGAAGGTACTTGTTTTGAATATTTGAGTTTAAAATTTAACACCAAATTTAACCTGCCGATTACAAAGAACTAAAAACAATACAAAATTTTCACATAAGAGCTTCAGAAGTCGGTGCTAACATAGAGTGTATAGAAAGTAGTTACGATGTACCAGTTCTGGCTCACTTGTAGAGAGGTTGTACCAGTTCTGGTGCACTGAGTCAGAAGTTGTACAAGTACGACGTTCGTTGATTCACGATCCTAAAAAAAAAAAAAAAAAAAAGGTTTTGGCATGCTCTGATCACGAATCTGCGGTCCATTTTTGCGTAGGATGTACGGTTCCGGAGATGTGCAGATCAATTAACTCTTATCTAATTGATATCCGCTTCGAGCCTCAACCGTCATTAGCGCTCCATTGTCCTTATCTACTTATCTATTGTTGATTGACTACCGTCATTATCTATTATTCGTCGGCGTGTGGGTCGGCTTATGCTATTGTATTATACTCCTTTGTTCCTATCTACACTAATCTGACTCATTAATAAAACACATTACCCAATTTTGTTAAAAGTTTTATTTATAAAATACAAAATCTTATTACTTATTATCTATAAAATAGGAGCGAAACATCTCATCCACTAAAATATCGTTGTACAATGTGTTCCCTGTAAATATACTCGTAAAACTATGCATTGAACATCCCTGAAACTTATATAGCAAATACATTAAGCAATATTCGCCACAAACTGAAGTCCACTCATTCTGAATCCTATCAACATTCCAGTTCCATCTTTTACAATTTCTTTTAAAAAACTCTAGATGATATCGTACAGGTGCCCGTCCGAATGAATCAAAATATTGACCGACGTCATTCGTATCGATATATAAAGCTACCCAATGTGACCCTGGTTTATCATCTGTATCCAAATTGCATATTATATACGTTGGTACGTGGGTGTACATGGGTAGTTTATTGGCAGCATAAACATTATTTTCTAGAGTGGGGTGAATCTTTTTCAGATGTTGTTGTACATCTAGTGTATCCATAATATTACTGCTATTAGTAGATTATTACAGTACCAATCTACTCAATGACTAATATAGGAGTGATCAATTATAGTGATTTCTAAATATTAAATTGCATTCTTTGTGTTATACAAATCGTATTTGAGTCACCAATACACTGAACAAGACACGACAGGAAGGACGTAGGAATGTAGAGATAAGCAACAGAATGTAAGGTAAGCTTGTTGACGCATAAAGATACTATCAATTCTACTGCAGAAATTCTTTAGATTAGAATTATTACTCACTGGTACTATATAAGACCAAGCAACTGCAGTCATGGAGTTAGTGTATGGTCGTTTGACCGCAGTGGATCTATCAATACTACGTTTGTGTTACTTCAACGCATCAAAGGCCATGGATGTAAGTGTTTATTCTATTGACAAACTTACTTTTCTTTCTGTTATTTTCTTACGTGTGTATGATTTAGTGTTAACAAATTATATTTAAATATTATGTGTGTGTATATGGTTAAGCCGTGGTAGCTCAGATGGTTAGCGCAAAATGTAAAATTCACAGTACGCGACCCGGGTTCGATCCCCGCCGGCACCAATTAAATTGTTAATTACAATTTTAAGTGCTGATTTATCACGTGCTCAGCGTAGCCCTAAAACCCTCTCAGAAATGAGAGGAGGCCTATGTTCAGCAGTGGACTTTAATAGGTTGTAACTTTAGCTTTTTTAACTTTTATGATTAAGTGTTAACAAATTGATATTAACATGATAACTGTGTTGTTGCAGAAATCATTGAGCTTCGATGAAAATACCTATAAACAGTATTACTACTCGCCACTCTCCCCTCAAGAAGAGAGTGATGACATCGTCATTAATAATAACACATGCGATGGTGGAAAAAGAAAATCGCAATCGATTGATCATTTTTTTGAAGCTGAATCAAAAATAAAAAAGAGGAAGCTGTTATCATCAACCGTAGCACGAGCCGCTAGAGATGGTGTATCATACATTTCTACTAATTCTGACGACGGAGACCAAGCGACGCATCTCATCAAAATTGAAATGTACGATATGAAGAAGCTATCCAAGATTCCAACTACTGATCATTGGAAACATGCTTCCACGAGGATTAAATATTACGTAAAGACTAATAAGGATAGCATCTACGACAACACAAACGCCCTCGTATACAATATTACAAAGACAATAGCAGAAAGTGAAAAAGTTAAAAAATACTTTTTTAACAATGACAGTCATTAGCTGATCATTAGTGAATGTGATTCTGTTTACTTAAATTACAGGAAGACAAGAGCAGAAGAAAGAGATGAGTGTGGCATACGTGTACAGAACACATCATTGAGGAACAAAACTACAACACTGAGTGGAGATGAAAACGAGAAGAATATGCAGTACTCAAGAGCTGAATATCCATTCTTCAGTTCAAAATCTAGCCGGTTGCTCAGTTTCGAAAACTGGCCTCTCGTTATGCGACAGAAACCTGAAGATCTTGCAGAAGCCGGTTTCTTTTATACTGGCCATGCAGACAGGACCAAGTGTTTCCATTGTGGTGGTGGCTTAAAAGATTGGGAAGATGATGATGATCCTTGGCAGCAGCATGTTCAGTGGTTTAGTCAGTGTGCTTATGTAAAATTTAAACTCGAACAGAGTTTTGTATTACATTAAATAGAATATTTATAAAGAAATAAAAAAATAATATATTGCATACAATTTGTTTTATTTAATTTTATAATGTTTCACATAGTTACATACACACAAAATGCATTACACATGACTCATAAAATCTATCACACAACACATATTATAACCTTAACTACTATAGTCTACAGTAACATTTCTGTTTTTATCTATCTCAATAATATTATCAAACTCAGCATAAACTATACAGTTAATTGTTTGTATTAGTGAGGATTCAAATCGTACTTCTAATCTTACACTACCATGCTTTATGAGATTCCAATGAGCTGATGAGTTGGCTGATAAATCAGGAGTTAAGTCAAATGCTAATAGACAGTAACCTTTGGCATACTGTTCACAAGAGATTCCATTTCCTTCATTAAGAAAGTGAATACCAGTTCCCGAGAATAGAGTATGATATGCTGATGTAAATATGCTGTTATTAAAAGATGGTTGCAAAGCTTTTGAAGGTATTTGTTGACCATCAATATATAAGCTGAAAGAATTAATACCATAGTTTTCAAAGTTAAATGGATTTTTAGTAAGGGAACCATTAAATGCAGAATTGTTCACAAATCCAATTATACATCTTTTGGGTACCTGCCCTAAAAATATATTATCAAGAGTTTTTCCTTGAACACCCGATGGAATTGTTAAAACTTTTACTTCAGCTCGAGTAATAGGATATTTAGCAGTGGTAGAAGCTAAAACTTTTTGATGTGCGAGTAATACACTTGGATTAATTCGTGCTCGTCGAACAATAAGAGTTGCATCCGTAATGCAAACTTTAAACTTTACATCGTTTGACCCAGCAATTAAATTAAAGCTCTCTCTAGATCGAACCAATTTAACACTCATTTCAACACCATTAATTAAAAATTTATCTTGGTTGAAAATGTCACCGTGAAGATGACCAATCATTTCTATTTCCTTACTTTCACTAATCAATTCCTGTCTTTTAACAAATCCTATGTTTTTACCATCCGTAGAATCCATTTTTCCTGCTGTATCATCATACCAAAGACTACAAGTAAGATGAGATTGTTTAGCAGCAGGAGCATAGTTTAAAAGGGTTTCCATGTATGCTCGATATGCATAGGTATTATTAGGTGGTGATACAAGTTTTTGGTTTAAATAAACATCAAGTTGACTAAAAAGTGAATGCAGCCAATTATTTACAGGTGCTACTATTGTAGTAGATATCAAGTTAGTTGAATCTTGATTTAATACTTTTGCCTTTATGTGGAGTAATGTATGAGACAAATCTATGTAGTCATCGCCTGTCCCAGGAACTTGAAACTCGATAGGTCCATCATCACCAAGAGATGAAATTGGTTTATAATGAATCCACAATCCATTTTCAATGCTAGTTTGTGTAGACGGTAGTGCAAACAAATCCAATTCTGACTTAACGCACTCGCAAGAATGATTATGAAGGAAAGACATATTTAATTTGAAAATATATCTTTGTTATTTTTTGGTTTTACACCAAGTTTTTTCGCAGCTTTCACTTTAGCAGTTAATGGTGGAATGAACGAGGTCAATCGTTTTCTTTTAGTTTTATACCCAGATCCTGTCATGTTAAATTGATCAATTTTCTCATCAGCCTTTCGTTTTAAATTCGTACTAACTTGCTTTAGACGATCTTTTATTGAGGCTTCCATAGGACGCGCTTGAACCATATCCGATAAAAGTCCTACTCCAGCGCTTAATGCCTCCTTACCAATCACTCGAGCACCACTTGAAAGTAAAGGTAAAACTGATCTAAATAACCCCCCTAAGAAGCTCCCAATACCATGACCGCGTTGGTATGGTGCACCCTTATAAATTACTCCAACTCCTGACCCAGCTTGATGTGTATAATAATTTTCATATGGACATTTATGATGATCACGAAGGGAATTCATTATTATAATTTTCGGAAATGTAGTTTAATACACACGGTTCCAAACTGGAATGGTATTTTTTGTCCTGTGCTCGATCTTATAACTATTTCCAGCGTATCGAACTCTCTTTGCATAACAGGTAAGTAGTGAGGTTGAGAGAAAACGTGCATTTTATTTGCACCATAAATGGATTTTGTAGGATCTAATGAAATGACTCTTAGTAAAGGAGTCATAACATCACCCACAATCTGAGGATCGATAATGTCACAATATAGAAAGAGTTGAGATGGTAACCCTAAGTGTAAATTAGCAGGACACTTTCCAAAATTTCTCTCTAGGAGATTTTTATTTGGTTCATAACCTAGTTGTAAACTTAATTTGGGTGATAATGTTACAGATGTTATATTTTTATCCAAAACAGAAATAGACACAAATTTTGTTATTTCATCATAGCGAAATTTCAAGTTCTCTCCGATACCATTTAACACTCTTAAAATATGCTCAACGTTATCATAGTTGGTAGCTGGAATATGTTTTTTGTAGTACACTGTGGATGGTTTATCTTCATTAGGCATTAACATAGATTTTGTAATGTATATAACATTTTCATGATCTTGAACAGTAAACATGGTACATGGATATTGAAACTCGACACCTCCAACCGACCATTCACCTTCTAATTTAATAGCTTTCGGTAATTTCGTTGAAAAATTTATGGTCTTGTTATCAGGAAAATATTCCATTGAACTATTGCTGAGCAAAGTTAAATAAAAACTTTCTTTATTCATATTTCTTTTAAACTAGAAGCTAAAATCCAACAGTTAAATTTATCTGGATAACCTTTCCACTTCACTAATACTTCTTTTCTGTTACCTGAGTAACGAGTGCCAATTATTTTATCTATTTTATATTGTGAGGTGGGGTTGTAAGTGATTTTCTGTAATTCTCTTTCATAAAAAGTACCAACTATTGGCTCATTTTGTAAATCTGTTATTGTATAAACAACCCATGGAGATCTATCAATTATTGAAGATATAATAAATATTTCATCACTCCAATTTGATTCATATCCTTTTTGGAAAGCATGTTTATATTTAGTTATTCGAACATAATCACCCACATTGAAATTTGGTTTAGGATTTTCTAAAGAAAGTTTGTTTGACCGTCTATCATAAAGATTAGTCCAAACTGTCATAATATTGTTGGAATTTACATCACATGGGCACATCTTAATACTAGAGTGAAAGCTGTGATTGTAAGAGTATATTAAATCTTGTAAAACATCTATATATCTATAAGTATTATTATGAGTGAAATAACGCCACATTTTCATTTTTAGTGTTCTTTGAAATCGTTCAACAATACTGGCCTTAATGTCAGGATTGTTAGTGGTATAGTAATTAATCTTTTTGGATTTAAAGTATTTTTGTACATCTTTTGAAACAAATTCTGTACCTTTATCAGATTGTATGTGAGTAGGTGTTAAATTACTTTCAGTAAATATACTTTCAAAACATTCTTTAGTTGTTTCTGAGTTTTTCTTTTTCATTGGTCTTGCAAAAGCATATTTACTAAATACATCAATAACACAAAGTATATACTTGAAACCATCATTATATTGAGAATAAGTTCGCATATCACTTAAATCAGCTTGCCACAGTTCATTAATATTTGATAGAATGTACCTATTACGCGGGAATTTTTTTCGAATGGGTTTATGTAATGTGTATGTTTCTTGTGATTTTAACCATTCCTTTACTTGCTTTTTATTCATTTTACCCTTCATGGCTTTTGATAATTTATCAATACTACCAAAACCAGCGGGATTAGATGGATCATAATAAATCCTGTTAATTTCTTCTAGTACGGGGTCCATTTTTCCCACTCAAGCCTTTTACGTATTTTAGTTGTAGACTTTTTATCTCTACTGCTCGGTGTAGAAAACTCTTGAAATTCAATCTCAGAGGGTTTGTTCAGATCTTTTGCTTGAAGTTGGTTAATAAACTCACATCTCTTTGGATTTCCAATATAAGTAAGTGGTACTTTAATATCTTTTAATGCTTCAGCAAATCTATCCCAACCTACTGGATCACTTCTTTTTAAGGGTCTTAGTGAATCATTTATTAAATCAACAATATTACTTCCAGGAATTTTTTCATTATCAATTGTGACTGTACCTTCATTATCCCAATGTATTTTACCTCTACTTGTTTCAACTAAGTTTAATAATAACTGTCCTTTTTTATTATAAGTTTTTGGTATTAAACTGAGTATTTGAGCTGGTGTGTAAAGTGGATTTTCAACATTTTCTTTACTTTTGATCGATCGATTCTCCTCCACAGCATCAACTGAAGTTTTTAGATCTCTATCTTTATTTTTAAAACCAATTTTAGACTCGTTTGAATCTTCATTAGATGTATCAGAATAAATTGGTAATCTGAGTGGTTGACGATCCTCTTCGGTAAAATGAAGGTATCTTTGCAGTGTTTGTAAATATAACATCCATTTCTTTCGGTCTTCCGTCTTACTATTCATAATATTTTGCATTTCGATATCTAATCGAGATAAACTACTACTCGTATTAACCTTATTTTCTTGTTTTAATTTTTCAATCAATCCAGGTTCGATAAGTATCATTTTCTTTGCATTTTCCATGTTAACTGGCTAGTCCACTCACTAATCCACTCAATATTGCACCTAATATTATTGGTAAGAAAGCCCCTCCTTTTTGTATAATTATATTTTTTCTTAGTTTATGTTTACACTTACGCACTAGTTGACGGAGTATATTTTTGTGTTTATTCAATTTTTGTTTATCTTGATCTTTAAGAGGTACTTTTCCTTGTAAAACGTTATGAATACACTCACAAATACAGTTAATTTCTTCTTCATCGCAAGTTTTAAGTAATGCTATTTGATATTTTGGTTTAAGCGTATGCAAAGCGTTTAGCAAATGTTTATGCGTTGTGAGTCGACGATGCATCATTTAGCAATGATTTGAAATGTTTGATTCTTGGTGTATTTAAACTCTTTTGTGGGGACGTAGACTGTGCAGAAACCATTAAATGGGAAGACATTTGTCTTGATACGACAAAAATCATTGGTATTCTGTTTTAAATCTACCATTAAATATCCATGCGCCTCTAGAGTTGCATCCCTGTAGGCATCTTCAATAAATTTTGGGTTATCTGGTGACACTTGTCGTGCTAAATATCTTATTTGAGTTTTATCTCGAGGGTTTTTAAAATATATTATATAACTTGAGTTTAAGGATATGTCTCTTTGCCCTTTACCCTGATGAAATAAATTTTGTGTTAAATAAAATACACTAAGATTCCTGTGATGACTACCTTTTGTAAATATATCCACAATTCTTCCATCGGACTCTCTCATTAGATCATCAATAATAACAAGATGTGGGTTTTCACCGTCAAACATATTAACATTTGGAATTCCTTGATGGTAGTTAACATTTGGTAAATTATATAAAGGTTGCATTTCATCAAAGCACCATGTGATCTGATTAAAATCACAATTACATATTTCTGTAACTGATTTTATGAAATTTGTTACAAAATTTGACTTCCCACATCCACTTGGCCCCGCCACAATAGCAGTAAACGGATGGATAAAGTGAAACATTATACACGTCTAAAGTTCTAAGGGGTGAAATAAAAAATGAAAGTGTTGGTGTTAACAATTAATATATATTGCAAACATTATATAAAACAGAATGATCTGTATACTATTTCTAACACAATTAGTACATCATAATTTTACAATCAACTCAATCTCAAATAAATGCACACACACACACACACGCAAATATAAACAACAATTAACTTAAATTATTTACAATAAAACAACGATTAAATATGTAATAAACTCTACGTCATATTATACTATTATCATTATTTTACAATCAATACAAATTTTATTTACATGCAGACATAAAATTAAAAACTATCAACACTTACATAACGCAGTTTATAATGACCCCAAGCTAATGTTTCAATATTATTATCTAAAATATGCCTCTTTGTGTCATTATATGATAAACCAATCTTATTTAATTTTTGTGTAAAAATTGTGTGTTTAATTGATTTAAATCTAAGCATACTATAATATTGCACTTTTTTATTAAATAGAGAAGACTTATAATTATCCATGGTCATCTTTTTAGTGATACATTTATTTACGCCTTTTGCCTTGGCTATAGTCTTATTCTCTAAGTTAAAAGCGTACATTTTGGATCGTAAACCCACAAATTCTTTCATGATTTTACCATTATTTTCATCTTTAAAAAAACCTAATTTCTTTTTATTTAATTTTGGATATTCAAAAATATTATTTGCATCATAAGCTGAGGTATCAAAGTATGATGAAAGGTCAGGTTTTATATCAGAGTAAAAATCATCTGTAAATATATGATATATTAAACTATCCGTATCTGTATACAATAATTTGATTTTACTAAACTTTTTAACCATATAGTTATAATGAAAATCATACATTAATGTTTTTGAAATATCTAAAATGCAAAACCCTAAAAAAATTGGTTTGTTATATATTAACTTTGTTTTTCGCAACTGAACCGCAACTAGGTTTTCCGAAAATACTGAAAGACTATGAAATTGTGGTTTAGCGATTAGATCTTGAGCACCTAAAGCTTTGCCCTGGTTCTCCCAGTGTGTAACTAATTTTATGTTAACCCTTTTTTCAATATTCTCCATAGTCTTTCCGAAGACTGAATTATTCATTAATTTATAAAAATCTTTTTCGAAATCTGATTTTGCTAACGTTCTTAATTTTGTGTTTAGATCTATGTACATCTTCAACCAGCGAGACTGTTTAAATTTTAAAACTCTATGAATTTTAGTTAATTTAACCCCCATTTCTATGCACTGCTTTAAATTTCTGTAATGAATTACATATTTATCTTTATTATTTAAATTTGGGACTAGTTTATTTTCATTAATATTGTCTGCACAAATGTTTTCGGGGCATAAAGGAAAGTCCGAATGTAAATCATGAAGTTCATCTGGATATTCCAAATCAACTTCTAAAATAAAACCGAAGTTCGATGTCTCAGACACATTAAATTCTGTATTCGGATTTACCCATTCGAATCCACCAGTAGGAAGACATTGAGACATAGCCCAACCATATAAATTGTTGGCATCAAAATATGTGATATATGAATTTGGTTTCCCTGCATCATAATCCCCCATATATTTGTTATTAGCTCTAGCATAACGATTACTACATTGAGATACACCACCCCTGATACCTGATCTAATAAATGCAATTTTCTCATAATCTGTTAAAAGTTCTAATTCTATTTTTGTATATTTTAACATTGCTTCCCAACTTAAACCGGGTGCTGTGTAATAATGGGCAGGGTCTAAATCATAAGTATTAATACATAACTTTCTAAAGTTTTCAAATACATCGGTTAAAAGTAAAACGTCTGTTTTTAAATACAGGTTTGAATAATCTAGCATATTACAACACCCAAAGTGTTTCCAAACATCTTTAGCATGATTGTAATCATCATTTGAAATATGGGAATCTGTGAGCGAGCTATAAAAAAATTTTTGTTCGGGGAGCGATGTTAGGCTTAAACTATCATAATTAGTCATAAGTTCATATGGATAAACGCCTTTCCGTTTTAAACGAAAGAAATCTTCATCATTAGGATAATTTCTACGTAATTCTTGAAATTGATCATTACTGAGATTTTTGGCCAATTCTTCTAATTTACATGATAAAAACTTAAATGAATCTATGAATCTTAATATAATTTCGTGGTTATTCATTTTTAATTTTTTGGAAAAGGATATATATTTTTCTTTATTTTGAGGGATAACTTCGACTTCACCATCACAAAAGTTTAACGCGTGAACAATAAAATGAGCATCATAGTGACTAAGGTTGTGTAAAAATATTGGTATATAACGAGGTTTTCTGAACTTCGAGCTACATGATTCGTGAGCAACACCTATAAAACTACCGGTGTACCAATCAAAATCATAAAAATGTTCTGCTAAATCTGTTTCACAAATATGACAAATGGTTGCATTTGAAATTTGGTGTTTGAGGATATTTTTGAAGTCTATTTATTTCTTTGAGATTGTTAGATAAACTTTCCATAAACACTTGTGCACAGTTGGGTCCGCAATACGTTACATATTTTGATAATTTATCATCATATGAACATTTAATATAATAACCAAAACTATGTACTTCATGTTTCTGAATATTGTGTGTGAAAGGTTTGGAAGGATCGTTAGAACATGATTCTACTGGTTTTAAAAATGCTTCAAAATCAGCATAAACTACGAATGGTATCTTCAACTTTTTTTCATAACTATCAAATTTAATTTTATCATTTGAAATAGGTTGACCAAACCAATTCTTTTTTTTAAAAGTTTCACTGTTTGGTAATTCTGTACAAATGTGGGCACAATCGTATTGTTCATGGTTATTTAAACTTTCCTTAGATGGAAAGTGAAGTAGACATGCTTCGCAAATGTACATGATGTGACCGTCTTTTGAAATTTGTTTACTAACTAACCGCGATAAATTTTTTATGTAACAATAATGATTTTTTGTATCCTTGGAAAAAAATAATAAATTGATATGTCTATCTTTACGACACTTTGTTAAAAATAATGTACCTACTATAGAATTACATCGTTTTTCTTTATTATATTCTAACCCAAAAACATTAATACTAATATCATTTAATTTCTCTACTTTTGCTATGTCAGAAATTTTAACTGGAAAGGAAATACCATCAAATTTAAGTTTATTTGCATGTTTAACGTACGATGATACACGATCCGCGTTTTTGTTTACGGGATATAACGCCGAGAGTAACGCCCATTTAAAACAAAAATAATCCTTGCTTTTTACATTTATAACAGCCTTTTTTAATTTTATGTCACGAGGAAGATCTATGTATGAAGTACCGCGTAGGGGGTTAAATTTATTAACATTCATGTCTATAGATTTTATGTTTTTTAGACTCCATCCACTATCTTTTTTTTCAAATGCACTAATTTTAGTAGTAATTGTATCATTTAAAGATGAAAAAAAAATATTTAAGTCATCTCCTTGACAAATAATATAGTTAAGCGTTTGAAAATCGAACGTATCATGAATATCTTTAGTTTGTTGAACAAAATCAGCATGCAATATGAAGTTTACTTTAAAAATTATGTGTTGATGAATACACTCTTGTATTAAAAATAAAATATCATCTTTAATAGAATTTAAAAATAGTTCAGGAGTTTCAAAATTTACCAATGTCGAACTATCTACTCTACTCTTGATTTTATAAGTTAAAATCCTATTTCCAAAAGCAGATTCAATAACACTAACGTTTGATAAAGAATTATGTGAATTTAAAAGATTATTTTTGTGAACATTACTTTTAAAATGATTAGCTAAATACCGTTTCTTGATAAAT
This sequence comes from Parnassius smintheus behrii, assembly GCA_036936625.1. Taxonomy (NCBI): domain Eukaryota; kingdom Metazoa; phylum Arthropoda; class Insecta; order Lepidoptera; family Papilionidae; genus Parnassius; species Parnassius smintheus. The sequence continues at coordinate 19,390,341 of JAUPFT010000005.1, read as the reverse complement.
ATATGACACGTTAGACATTCCACTTGATCATCGTTACTGATACTGTTCCCTGCAGAGGTAGGCGCTTCTGCTTCCGTTGTTGGTTTTTTGATGATCTTGGGTTCTTTGCTGCTCGTTCGCTTCGTTCCTCTTCCAAGTTGTAGTGGTTGACTACTAAAATGTTTAAATTTATTAAAAACTGTACAAGACATTGTGTAAATTATGATCGAAATGAATGTTTATTTTACTTACTTAAACTGTGTTTCAACCATCGCACAGTGATTATACAACTCATCATCATACGATGAATCGAACAGTTGATCCTTCTCCATTTCATCACAAATTTTAGACAACTCCTGATTTAATTCGCTGTTGAATAGTTCCGTATTCTCTTCCATGGTTGTGGAGAAGAAAGCACTGGTACACACTTCACTGAAGTTTGCCATCCTTATAGTAAAGAAGAAATTAGGTAGCAGAGTAAGTAACAGTTCAGTGTTGGTAGACCAACTGATACCCAAATTTCAAATAATGTCCGATATTTAAGTCTAACAAAGGATTAGAAATAGAATATAATGAGTACACGGAAGTAATTTAAGTAAACAGAATCACATTCACTAATGATCAGCTAATGACTGTCATTGTTAAAAAAGTATTTTTTAACTTTTTCACTTTCTGCTATAGTCTTTGTAATATTGTATACGAGGGCGTTTGTGTTGTCGTAGATGCTATCCTTATTAGTCTTTACGTAATATTTAATCCTCGTGGAAGCATGTTTCCAATGATCAGTAGTTGGAATCTTGGATAGCTTCTTCATATCGTACATTTCAATTTTGATGAGATGCGTCGCTTGGTCTCCGTCGTCAGAATTAGTAGAAATGTATGATACACCATCTCTAGCGGCTCGTGCTACGGTTAATGATAACAGCTTCCTCTTTTTTATTTTTGATTCAGCTTCAAAAAAATGATCAATCGATTGCGATTTTCTTTTTCCACCATCGCATGTGTTATTATTAATGACGATGTCATCACTCTCTTCTTGAGGGGAGAGTGGCGAGTAGTAATACTGTTTATAGGTATTTTCATCGAAGCTCAATGATTTCTGCAACAACACAGTTATCATGTTAATATCTATTTGTTAACACTTAATCATAAAAGTTAAAAAAGCTATAGTTACAACCTATTAAAGTCCACTGCTGAACATAGGCCTCCTCTCATTTCTGAGAGGGTTTTAGGGCTACGCTGAGCACGTGGTAAATCAGCACTTAAAATTGTAATTAACAATTTAATTGGTGCCGGCGGGGATCGAACCCGGGTCGCGTACTGTGAATTTTACATTTTGCGCTAACCATCTGAGCTACCACGGCTTAACCATATACACACACATAATATTTAAATATAATTTGTTAACACTAAATCATACACACGTAAGAAAATAACAGAAAGAAAAGTAAGTTTGTCAATAGAATAAACACTTACATCCATGGCCTTTGATGCGTTGAAGTAACACAAACGTAGTATTGATAGATCCACTGCGGTCAAACGACCATACACTAACTCCATGACTGCAGTTGCTTGGTCTTATATAGTACCAGTGAGTAATAATTCTAATCTAAAGAATTTCTGCAGTAGAATTGATAGTATCTTTATGCGTCAACAAGCTTACCTTACATTCTGTTGCTTATCTCTACATTCCTACGTCCTTCCTGTCGTGTCTTGTTCAGTGTATTGGTGACTCAAATACGATTTGTATAACACAAAGAATGCAATTTAATATTTAGAAATCACTATAATTGATCACTCCTATATTAGTCATTGAGTAGATTGGTACTGTAATAATCTACTAATAGCAGTAATATTATGGATACACTAGATGTACAACAACATCTGAAAAAGATTCACCCCACTCTAGAAAATAATGTTTATGCTGCCAATAAACTACCCATGTACACCCACGTACCAACGTATATAATATGCAATTTGGATACAGATGATAAACCAGGGTCACATTGGGTAGCTTTATATATCGATACGAATGACGTCGGTCAATATTTTGATTCATTCGGACGGGCACCTGTACGATATCATCTAGAGTTTTTTAAAAGAAATTGTAAAAGATGGAACTGGAATGTTGATAGGATTCAGAATGAGTGGACTTCAGTTTGTGGCGAATATTGCTTAATGTATTTGCTATATAAGTTTCAGGGATGTTCAATGCATAGTTTTACGAGTATATTTACAGGGAACACATTGTACAACGATATTTTAGTGGATGAGATGTTTCGCTCCTATTTTATAGATAATAAGTAATAAGATTTTGTATTTTATAAATAAAACTTTCAACAAAATTGGGTAATGTGTTTTATTAATGAGTCAGATTAGTGTAGATAGGAACAAAGGAGTATAATACAATAGCATAAGCCGACCCACACGCCGACGAATAATAGATAATGACGGTAGTCAATCAACAATAGATAAGTAGATAAGGACAATGGAGCGCTAATGACGGTTGAGGCTCGAAGCGGATATCAATTAGATAAGAGTTAATTGATCTGCACATCTCCGGAACCGTACATCCTACGCAAAAATGGACCGCAGATTCGTGATCAGAGCATGCCAAAACCTTTTTTTTTTTTTTTTTTTTAGGATCGTGAATCAACGAACGTCGTACTTGTACAACTTCTGACTCAGTGCACCAGAACTGGTACAACCTCTCTACAAGTGAGCCAGAACTGGTACATCGTAACTACTATAGAAAGATAAAGCCTCGACTGCAGAAGCTGTTATGTGAAAATAATTTTATCCTCTTTAGTTATTTAAATTCAATTTTTATTTTTTAACAAAACTTTAAGTTTTTACCCACTTCTGTACATCAAGGTAACAAGGTAGAATGTCGTGTTAAAATGGTTACATTATAATTTTTTCTCTAAATAGGTTATAAATTATAATGCAGAGGTAAATATTATGGTAAATTTGGTTTTTACTTTATTTAAAAAAACTTTAAATTTTTGACCCATTACATTATATTAAGGTAACAACTAGAATGTCGTCTTAAAATGGTTACATAAATATATTTTTTTTCCTTAAATGCCTTATAATACAGAGGTAAATATGGAGAAAAAAATTCCACCGCTCAGGTTGCGAAACTTGTGGATGAAGATATAATGTACAAACTTCATCCACAAGTTTCCCAAACTGAGGGGTTGAATTTTTTTAACTCTACAGTATAAATTATTTAATAAAAAGAATAATATGAGCGGAGCTCCCATGGCGCTTGAATACGATTCTTTGAAATCTATCTCCTCCGTAATCCGTAGGCCAATTTACATAATTTTTTCGGCAATATTTGTAGTTCAACGCAGATAAGGTTTGTAAAAAATAAAAATTTGAATTTGTCTAAAAGATATTAAAACATAACCAAAAACTAAGTTTTCTATGGGAAAATACATGTTAAGCAAAAGCGCGCGCTTTAGTAATAATTATTGAGAAAATAATTAATTTAAAACAATTGTAATGCGATTGGATCTTTTGTTGTAATAAAGATAGTTATGACTTCGTTTCGTTTATTTCACAATTGACGAAAGCTTCTTCTCTTTATTTAAAGTCTGCTAAAAGAAAATAGAAAAAGAATTCGTAACCAGGACACGCAACTTATTAGCGTAGACCTTTTAGTTTTAGTTTTAGCTTAAAGTTAAGGTTAAAGCTTTAGGTTTAATGTTAAAGTAAAAATACAGCATGCAAAAAAACAACATGAACTCAAATCATGCCGTATATTATCATTACTGCCTACTAAATATCAACAGCCAAATTGTCTCACAGGTGGGTTTTTTGCCCTAGTTGCCACTCCCTATGATGCTGCCGCCGACCTCCTGTTTCATTCTCCCTCTATAGTCTCTTACGACACCTACTGGACGTCATGAGGCAGTAGATTTTCTTACGCCACCCCTGCACGGCGTACATCAAATCTACGTTTTTTTTTTTGCTATATACACATTATATCACTTATTGTATACCTATCGACATACCAGTTACAAAACGTTTTAAATTCGAAAGTATAACATTAGTGTGAGCGCTCCATCCTCCTTCTTTCTCCCTTGCTTATCATCATCATCATCATCATCATTACAGCCCTTCACAAGTCCACAGCTGAACATGGACCTCCCCCAAGTAATGCCACAAAGCACGGTCCTGAGCCACCTGCATCCATCGACTTCCTGCATATCTTACCAGGTCGTCACTCCATCTAGTGGGAGGTCGCCCTACACTACGCCTACCGGTACGAGGCTGCCACTCAAGAACCTTTCTTCCCCATCGGTTATCGGTTCTTCGAGCTATATGGCCGGCCCATTGCCACTTCAGCTTACTAATCCGTTGGGCTATGTCGGTCACTCTGGTTTTACTGCGGATATCCTCATTTCTGAGTCTATCACGCAGAGAAACTCCGAGCATAGCCCTCTCCATAGATGGCTGAGCGACCTTGAGCGTCCTCATACGGCCAGCAGTGAAGGACCACGTCTCAGATCCGTAAGTCATCACTGGCAACACGCACTGGTTGTACAATCTAGTTTTTAGAGATTGAGGTATACCTGACGAGAAGATATGTCGTAATTTCCCGAACGCTGCCCAGCCGAGTTGAATCCGTCGATTGACCTCTCGGTCGAAGTTGGACTTACCTAGTCGGACTATTTGTCCCAGGTAAACGTACTCATTAACAACTTCGAGCATAGTGCTCCCAACAACTACCGGCATAGGTGTGACATGGACATTAAACATGATCTTTGTTTTGTCCATGTTCATCTTAAGACCTATCCGTTGGGAGGCACTATTGACGTCATTGAGCATAGTGCTTAAGTCCTCCAGCGATTCTTTCATAAGGACTATATCGTCGGCAAATCGAAGGTGAGTGATGTACTCGCCATTGATGTTAATACCGTATCCTTTCCAGTCCAGTAGCTTGAAAACGTCTTCCAATGCAGCGGTGAAGAGTTTCAGGGATATAACGTCACCCTGTCTTACACCTCTCTGCAGTTGGGTAAGTTTCGAGCTCTGGTTCTGTACTCGGATTGCCATCGTAGCCCTACTGTACAAACACTTCAGCACTTCGATATACCGACAGTCAACTTGGCACCGCTGAAGGGACTGTAGCACTGCCCAAATTTCGACGGAATCAAAGGCTTTCTCATAGTACACATACGCCAGGCAAAGTGGCAGATTGTACTCTTCAGTCTTCTGTACAATCTGCCGCAGGGTATGTATGTGGTCTATGGTACTGAAGCCTTTTCGGAAAGCGGCTTGTTAGGGAGGCTGGAAGTCGTCGAGTCTGCGTGCGAGACGATTCGTAATGACTCTCGAAAACAGCACGTAGACGCGGCTCAGAAGGGAAATCGGTCTGTAGTTCTTTAAGAGAGCGTTGTCGCCTTTCTTAAAGAACAAGACCACCGCACTTCTGCTCCACGCCTCTGGAGTAGTGCCACCATGGAGGACGGAATTGAAGAGCTTCTGAAGGACTTCAAATACCGGTGTTCCACCCGCTTTCAGAAGCTCCGCTGTAATTCCATTCTCGCCCAGGGCCCTACCGTTTTTAAGGTGCTGGAGAGCCATCTAATCTCGCTTAGACTGACGTCCGGGATATCATCGGAATAGTGTCGGATAAGACTTGCTCTTGGATCGTTACTCACACTTGCGTGTGGCTCCAACGATGATGTGTACAGCTGCCCATAGAACCTCTCAATCTCACTCAAAATCTCAGGTGTCCCGGAAACGATACTGCCACACTCAGTCTTCAGCTTTGACAGTTGGCTCTTACTGGCAGACAGATCTCTGGCAATCACCTTGCTTATCAACCTTCAGAATTAACTATTAGGTAGGTAGGCCTTTTCAACAGAGTCACACATTTCTTTAAAAATTTTATTATATAGAATAAGGGTTACAAACGAGTACACAATCCACCTGATGGTAAGTGGATGCTGTAGTCCATAGACATCTACTATTATCCTCGATAGAGAATCAAAGTACACATTCATTGCCACCCCTAAGGGCTAAGATGGAATGTTTCATTTCTAGTAAAGAGGGTACGGTTCTCTACACTCACCATGCGAAAAATAACAGCTTTAAGATGCTATTTTACGCTGGTGTTCTGTGAGAGCGTGGTACTATCCCAGTCGAGTCGAACTATTCTTGCTATAACTAATATAGCTGATACGCACGCGCAAACAATACTGCACTTTGTTATTGTTATTTATTGTTATTGTGAAATTTACGAGCGCTTAGACCCTGAGCTACCACTGCTTTTTCACTCAATTATTTAAAAAAAATCTGCCCCAATTCCATTAATGCTAAAATTTAGCATTAATGGAATTGGGGCAGATTTTTTTCGTTATTTTTACATGTTGGTCCCATTGTATCTTGTAGTTCAATACAATTCACTAAATAATTATTCGTAAGGGTCGATCTGTAGGCAAAAACGTCCCTAAATCACATTCAATTTGGGATAATTTCGAATAAAAGTGGAAGCCTTATTTACTACTATTTTCGTAACCTGCAATAACGGTACATCATTATTTATGTATCTGAACTTAAGTTTAAAAGGCTACTCTTTGAAAAATAAGCCCGCATATCTAGGTGGCAGGACTCTATTTTTGCCTCGGAGTCCGTCTGGATAAGTACTATCATTTTAACTATTTCTGCCGGCAAATAGCAGTGCGTGCACTCTTCACTGCCATGTTATACTTAGTCTTGTACACAGAGCCAGTACAATACGTGACACAACATTACTATTTAAAAATGTATTTATTGCTTTTCGAAGTATTCTCCACGAAATTTGACACATTTTTCTGTACGATGGAACCAATCATTGAAGCAACCATTCCACTCGGAAGTTGGGGTCTCCAAAATGGCCGTTTTGTAGGCGTCCACAGCTTCTTGAGGTGATGAAAATCTCTGTCCACGCAAATTATTCTTTATTTTAGGGAAAGTATAGAAATTATTAGGGCTTAGGTCGGGGCTGTACGGCGGATGGTCTAATAATTCTATGTTTTCTTGCTCTAAAAACTCTTTTGTTCTGTGTGCGGTGTGAGAACTCGCATTGTCGTGATGGAGGATGAAGCGGCGGTTGCAGTTCTCTTTACGGAGTTCAGAAACGACCTGTATCCAAGATTCCTTACCTGATACGATGTTGTATACAGCATTTGAGGATCCTGCGTGGAATCTTTCGAGAGTTCTGACGCACCAAGTAACGCGAGCCGCTCTTTGCTCTTCACAGAGCGAATGCGGTATCCATCGGGAAAACAACTTTTTTACACCTAATTGTTCATGCAAGATTATTTGTATTTGACTCATGCCAATGTCTAAAGTTGAAACGTTTTCTTGGGTGACTGCAGTGTTAGGACGACTTTGACGGGGATCATCACTGATCATCACGTTGAAATTCAGAAAACCAGCGATAAATTGTGGTTTTGGATGGGGCTTCATCACCAAATGCAAAAATCATCCGATCAACACACTGTTTTTGTGTTAAACCACTTCGAAAGTCATAATAAATCATCGCTCTTGAATTTTCTCGAGTCAATTCCATTTTCTCAACGACTAAACAAGTTTGACAAAACCTTGTGACAAGACCGAGAATCTTTTTTTTAATAAATAAATGGTATTCGATTTTTAAAACCAAGGAGTTTTCAATTAAAAAAGATTTTAATATGACAGGAACAGTGGAAATATCCATTCCTGATACTTTGAGTGCAGCCTAGTAACAGGCTGTGAGGCATAGTAGTGGACTGCGGTAGCCACATGACATAAGTTGGACTTTCAGCTCCTGTGTCAATTAAGTATTAAACAAATAAATGCTATCAGAAACAGCTAAATACTATATATATATATATATATATATATATATATATATATATATATATATATATATATATATATATATATATATATATATATATATATATATATATATATATATATATATATATATATATATATATATACAGATATATATTACAGAATTTTTTTTAACAACCTGTTTATTGTTCCTTTTCTTTGTTACATGCCTACTTATATTTTATAGGATCAGGTATGTATGGAGAGAAATAAATAATTTAATATTCCATTAATTTCAATAACTTCTGATAATTCCTTTTGTTCATACTAGAATAGTATTTTTATAATAGTTTTAAGCTCAGTACAGTAAGTATAAATTAGTGCCATTTAAGAAAAGCTTTGCAACTACTTGAGACCGCAGATTTAAGAGATTTAGCTAGTTATAGTTAATGCTATTTTTCAAACCCATAATATCTAATTATATCAAACTGAAAATCTTCAATATAGAAAAGAGCAAGTTCAAAGTTATTCCAATAGTTAAAATTCAAATCTTTGACATTTTCCATTTTATATAATAGGTATTGGCTTGTATTAGCATAAAGTTTGAATCCGTTATTCGAGTTAGGAGAGTGCGTCTCTGGGCGCTTAACTACTCGTAGTATCGAAGTTGGTCTGGTGCTGAGTGAGAGTGATGTTTCAGTGCGGCTATCTCGAGGGCCTGCGCTCATCACTCGGTGGCTGGACGCAGAAAGTAAAGTCGTGGTACTGGGGAAGACCTCTAGTAAGTGGCCCGGCCTCAAGCCGACGGAACGAACGAACTGTCCTAGCACATTGACGATTCTTATTTTTGCACGATGTTAACAAAAACATTTTAAATATTTTCTCTTATTTCTAATTGGAAATCGCTTCAATCGATAAAATTGCTTTATGATTATGCGTATAGTCTTTTTACTTATTGTATTTTCTCCCACTTCAATTACGGTTGCACTTTATTTTGATGTTTTATTTTGAACAGCTTAACATTTTTTTTTTCAGAAATTCTTCTTTCATTTAATACAAGAGTAGATAGCACTTGTCAAAATTTAGTCATTCTGGTTACATCATTAGTTGGTAGATACGAAATATCTTGATTGGATCGAGCTATCGTGTTGCATGATGGATATAGTAAGATTAAGTAATATTCCTTCGATGTAATAGAACATTTCTTTAGTTTTAATTTATCTTGTACTAGTCACGAAATTATCACAAAAGACTTGAATGCATACTTTGGAAAGTGATAACTGTAGGGTAATTTTACAATTAGTGCATGTTGGCGTAAACGCATCAAACTTCAATTAATGTAGGAACGTGTATTTATTTTGTTTATATTATATGTGTCGGATTGTAGCATTATGTTTGCGTTTGTAAAATTTATTTTGCGTTGTATATTCTATTCAGTTAAATGTAAGTATATCCCTGTACAGGTTGTTCAAAATATTAGGTTTACGGCTCCACATGACATTTTATACACTTGTATCGAATACCTTTGTACCACGCCACCGAGTGATCGATACGCATGATTTGAAGCCTCCAGCTCACATCTCACTGACAGCTTCTCGACACATTTGAGTATACAGATCACTTACATAATCGTAACTGAGAGGCACAAGGTTGTACGAGCTGCGCCGGCGGCCGTGTCCTAGTCCCCGTCGAATTATTACGATCCGATACACTGCTCGCTACTACCTAGCTACACTGTCCTCTCTTAGAGCACTCAACTGTTATTAGAAGCTAAAATAAAATATTGCTGTACTTAGATTTGTAGCTCTACAGTTCTTAGTATATATGTGGTTTTAATAGTGATTAGGCCCTAGAAATTCATATTCCCTTCCATAATTTAACAAGGAGTAATTTACAATAAAAGAGTCATTTCACATCTTAAAACGGCAAATTTGGTTTGTGTTTATATGAAAATCAGCATTTTGAATTACGTTAAATAATTACAGGAGTTGGCACATAAGTTGTCCCGAAGCTTTGATATGAAGGAAGAAGGTGGAGCACTGCTGGACGAGCGAGGAGGCATTCGACGGCACCAATCGATGCAACGCCTCCAGCACGGTGAGACGCAACTTGACGAGAATCGGGCAGCGAGAGTAGTACCTGACCACCATGGCAACCTGCACATCACCGTTAAGAAGACCAAACCTATACTTGGAATCGCCATTGAAGGTGGCGCCAATACAAAACATCCGCTGCCGAGAATAATCAATATACATGTGGGTTTAAAATGTAAATTATGGAAAACGTACTGGTAGAGACGTTATTTTTTACCGGTAAAATAAATACAAAAAATATATGGGACTATTCTTTGTTTATCATTATTTCATAATTGAATATCATTAAAAATAGCTAAATATAGCACTTATTGTAATCTTATAAGTAACTGTTGAAATATGCATAATGTCCTCCAAAGCTAACCAAAAATAAAATATTCGTAAGAAAAGACAAAAGTAATGTCAAATTTACATAAAAGATCATTTAGAGCATTAATCCACTTCATTATATTTGTTTTCAACTACATTTTTAATAGAAACAATGTTTTTCCCCTTGAATGAAATAAAAACTTAAAGGCACTTATGTCATTTTCAGGAGCATGGTGCGGCTTACGAAGCTGGCGGATTGGAGGTGGGCCAACTTATACTGGCTGTGGATGGACATCGAGTGGAAGGCATGCAGCATCAGGACGTCGCGCGGCTTATCGCGGAATCTTTCGCTCAGAGAGATAAACCGGTCAGTATACCATTCACAATATTTTTATGACTGTCAACAAGATTCTTTATTTTAGTTTTTCCTTTATTTAACTTTTGTATTGACTACTCTATAATAAGGCATTACATAGGGATGTCTAAGTTTATCATTGGACTTTCGGCAGGCTGTAATTACTAATTATTCTAATAATTACGTCTGTAGTTAAATGGTGACCACGAACTCTGGTTTCGAACGTTTATTTCCTTTATGTTTGTTTTTAGTTACATATACAGCACACTTGTTTTAATCTCTTTATTTACTTAGTAAAGCTTTTTAGGCGCATTATTTATAAGCCTCGTTTATCTTCACGCTTATCATCACGTTGTCTTTCCACTGTGCGACGTGAACCTCTCTCTTAGTAGAGAGTAATCTCTGTAACGGCCAAATCATAGCCAATACAAGCCTGTTTTACAGGAAAAAGTATCTTTGTAAAATGATGAAATTATACCATGCGATACAGTTACAGTCTCATGTAACCAAAACTGCAATAGTTAACAGCTTTTATAGTAGTGAGTTTAATTAATAATTAGAGAAGTGTTAGAATGGAAGCCAATCTGTAATATTGTCCTACATATTGCACAAGGACACTTAATGTATTCAGATTTGCCAGCTGGCTTACCTAACAAAGTACGCACCAATCGCGTCTTTTAGGAGCAGAATGTACTTTATTTATTATTTAAATACATACTACACTATGCGCGTCTTTTGCTAAAGAATTTCGATACGTTTAATATAAGTGGTACTATAAATGCTGCGTTAAAACTTAAATTAGTTTGGAGTCATGAAATCAAAATTACATATATCATGATAATATTTTTCTGAGGTAGACATCTGTACTGTTTGCTGGGGTTGATTCTTGGACTTGAGACTAAGGTGATTGACGTCCCGATGTCAGAGTTAACCCGGAGTACCTTTAGCTTTTTAATTATTACTTTTGGTCCGATCTACTCAGAATGAACTTTCTGTCTTGAAGTCTTGTAGTGGTATGCTTGAGCTTAGTTTTAATTTCATTAATTACAGGATCCCAAGCAGGATTTTTTACGTGGTAGAGCCATGCTGCAGTTATATTAGTAGTATAGTGGTAGCACGAATAGGTTGGCTCGACCGGGGAAGGACCACGCTCTCACAGAATACCAGCGTCAAATAGTAGCTTAATGCTGCTGTGTTTCGTATGGTGAGTGTAGAGAACCGGAGACCCTTTTTACTGGAAACGAGGCATTTCATCTGTCCTCACAGATGACAACGCATCTGCATTTTGATTCGTAATCGAGGATAAATTTAGATATCTATAGGCCGGAGCAACCACTTACCATCAGGTGGACTGTGTGCTCGTTTGTCATCCTATCTTATAATAAAAGGTTGCAGTACCCAGCCTCCATCTCTATTGAAATTGGGACGTTTTTTAATTTCAATAGCCCCACGTATTATCCTTGGCAGGAATCGATCTTCTTTCGATTCGATTGATTTTTGTGTTCAAATCTGATGTAATAACAGGGGCCGTCTAGGATATGATTACGAACTGCAGTCATCCCGAAGCGTTGGTGTTTCACATCAGACGTGAATCTGAGTGAAATTAAACACGATAAAATCCGTAAAAGTGGTTTTATTCAATGTGTAGTGTTCGAGTAAATATAAGAAATTATTTTTTTTACACATAAAGCTCCAAAAAGTTTTTATATTTTACTATTTGTTCCTTACTTCGTACGCGTGAAATTTATGACGATTGGATTTCATGGGTTTTAATTTTTTTTGCACGGAAGCCTAAAATAAAAATGGCCAGTGAAAGTCCCGTCTAAATCGGTCCAGCGGTTTCGGAAATTAGCCGTAACAAACAGACAGACGGACACACAGATTTTTTAAACATTTTGTTTTTGTTATATGTATCGTTTATACTTTATATATGCATATAGTAAAAAGTTGTTATTTTAACTTTACAAACAGACACATCAATTTTATTTATTTGTATGGATTTAACATAAGCAGGCTTTACATTTCATTAAAAAAAATTAAAGCATATTCGTATTTTTTGGCAATCCGAAGCAAGTTACGAGTATTTGCTGTGCACCAATGTTGAGTAATACTCGTAACTTGCTTCTGATTACGATGAAACACGATTTACGCAATGGACTACTGCCTTTAATAGGTCATAAAAACACCTAGTGCATCCTACCTACAAGCTTCATGTTTGATAAGTGCAATGCCTTCGTTAAAAGTACTTTTACCTATAGAGAAACTATACCGACTCTTATGAAGTAACTTGCTTAGCGACAAATTAGTTTATTAATTTTTCAAAAAAAGTTTTGCTAAGAATGGTAGTAATGATAAAGATCTAAAATTGCTGAAATAACTTTTACTAACAGATTTATTTTATTTTATTTGATGAGCTTACAATTACAATAGTAGATGTAGTAATATAGATCACTATATTAAAACTTAAATGCCAATAAAATACTTCCATATGCATAATACATTCACTACAAATCTTTACTCAGATACACTATTTATAAAATCTATTGAAGAGTAGATTTAGTGTTCAAAGTTCTATCACAGAATAAATCTAAATCGTTGTTTTCAGAATACTTACTAAATAACCTTAAAGCTTTTGGTATAAAACTATTACTTCTAAAATTATTATGACATGTTGGAACATGGAGTAATACATTTTGCGTACATTTTAATAGGGGCTCTTAGTAGGATTTCACTGAGAAAATCCGGACAATTCATTTTATTTTATGCGATATTAATTAGAAATAATTCAAAATTCTGCTCAAGACAATAACTGCTCGGGGCAAGCTAAGCAATAAGACCAAGGCGACTCCTGCCACGCTATCGTCTGGCTTGAGTTTGACATCTGTTCCTGACGCCTCGGCAGTCTTGAAGTTTAGGATCTGTCCATCCCTGGACTACCAGTAACAGTGACGAACATCCGCGCGTCTACGGGTGGCTCTATAGGTCCCATAGCTTTAATTTCAAAACAGATCGACTCATCGACCACGTCCAAATAGCTACAGATTGCTTGCAGATCCCATCCGCAGAGATCGTGATCCTCGGCTATCTTAACGCCCACCACGTCGAATGGCTCGGTTCACGTTTAACCAATCATGCGAGGAGATTTGTTATTAATTTTGTCTGGGCATATGGTACGACACAGCTGGTTACTTCGCCTACGACGATTCCAGATGTGGAGGATCATGCACCTTCCCTGTTAAACCTTCTGCTGACCTTTTTTATACATGGTAGAGCCATGCTGCAGTTATATTAGTAGAATAGTTTTAACACGAATGCGCCGGCTCGACCGGGGAAGGATCACGCTCTCACAGAATACCAGCGTAAAATAGTAACTTAATGCTGCTTTGTTTCGTAGTGAGTGTAGAGAACCGGAGACCCTTTTTACTGGAAACGAGGAATTCCATCGTAGTCCTCACGGGTCTGCATTTTGCATCTTGATTCGTAATCGAGGATAGATGTAAATGAAAATCTGCATTTGAAATCTGCATTTTGATTCGTAATCGAGGATAGATGTAAATGTCTATGGGCCACAGCAACCACTTACCATTACGTGGCCTGTGTGCTCGTTTGTCACCCTATCCTATAAAATTTCCGTCGACGCCCCTCTTGACCATTGTCTAGGCCAGAGTGTGGTGCCACTCATGTGTGAAATCGCGGTTGCATTCTGCAAGTTGCCGCCGTGTTTGGCACTAAGAGTCGGCCGATTGGGAGAGGATGTGGTCTTTCCTTGCATCCCACCCTTGGGGGCAGGTTTTTTTCTCGCCGGACAATGCCAATGTTGTTGCTAATTCTGTCGCTGATGTAGTACTTGAGGTTCGGAAGGGTGCCCCGATGCGCACCGTTCCATGGCTGCGATCTGACTCGTCGGAGGCAGATCCCAGACATGGTTTAGTCGTTCCTGTAAAATAGTATCACGCTTTAAGCAGAAGTGCTACCGGGCCTGGGCTGACGCATCAACGTCCCGGGATGTAAGTACCAGCGCCCTTAAAAAGAAGTATAATTCCGCCTCCAGGTCTTTCAAAAGAGTCACTGCCAAGGCAAGGTCAGAACCCATAGGCAGAATTGGAACCCCTGAATTCTGGTTTCTTGCCAAGGCTGTCCGAGGGGAACTTCTGTCGGCCATCTCTTCCATCTCTGCACATGGAGGACGACTAACTGGCTCATGCCGCAAAGAAGAAATCCGATCTGCTAGGCTTTTTCCTTGCATCCAACTCGACTCACGATGACGGAGGGAGCACACCGCCGACCACCCCGCGGTGTAAGTGCTCCATGTTCGGTTGGTAAAACACTCCTCTGCCTGGAGGGCACTGGGGATCCCCAGTGCCAGCTCATTTCACTGGACCGCATCTATCGTAGAGCGGCTCGAATCATCGACGACCGAGTGCTTTCCGATAGGATCGATTCACTGATGCTGCGAAGAGATGTTGCATCTCGAGAAGTGGAGAAGAGGAGTGCTCTTAGGAATTTTTCGGATTAATCCCAGCCGCCAAATTGCATGAACGCACATCGCGGCAAAACTCCCGATACCATCCACAACATCTGGATATTTGACGGCCCACCACTGTAGTTTCACTAAGAGTTTTCGTCCGCGTACGACCTCTCTGTGAAATAGTTTACGACCGGTGAATTTTCCAGACCGATACGACTTAGAGACCTTCAAGAAAAGAGCTTACTTCTTTCTAAAAGGCTGGCAAAGCACCTGCAATGCTCTTGGTGTTGTAAAAGGGCTCGTTTGCCCGCTCTCCTATATAAAAAAACAATAAAATAGTGCGGATAAATTAAGCGTAACTAGTCTAAGAAATCAATCTAGTATTTATTTAAGGCCATGTGATATAACGGAAATTAAGAACCATATTTCATCACTTAAAAACACAAAATCTACTGGCTGTGATGAAATACAAACAAAAGTTTTAAAGAGGTGTCCAGAAAAAATCATAGATGTATTATGTTTTCTCATTAATAAATCGCTTGAAGCGGGAATTTTTCCTAAAGAATTGAAATTATCCGTTGTGATACCATTGCATAAAAAAGGTGACAGAAATAATATTAATAACTATAGACCAATTACATTAATATCAATATTATCAAAATTGTATGAGGAAGTTATGCAAAAAAGACTTTTAGACTTTTTTAACAAGTTTAACATATTAAAACCAGAGCAATATGGTTTTCAAAAAGGTAAATCCACGACACTGGCAACTTTTTCCCATATAAAAATCGTAACCGATTATATAAACAGAAAAATACCAATTTCTGCAGTGTACTTTGATATGAGCAAAGCATTTGATAGTGTTGGTCATGATATTCTCTTAAAAAAATTGAAGCTTATGGTATAAGAGGGCCAGCTTACTCCTGGATACAAAACTATTTAAAAGATAGAAAACAATGTGTTGAAGTACAACAAAAAGATAAAAACGGCAAGACATTTTAAAATATAAATCTTTGTACTTACCAAATGATTACGGAGTGCCACAAGGGAGTGTCTTGGGTCCTTTACTGTTTTTAATTTACATAAATGACCTACCAAATTACATCAAACATAATACAATATTATTTGCTGACGACATTTCCATTTTAATACCGAAAATAAATTTTAATGCTAGTAATAAAGAATATGAAAATGAAATAAATAATACTATTGTAAATGTTGTTAAATGGATAAAAAACAATAATCTAAGCATAAATCTATCCAAAACTAAATTTATGCAATTCTACAATGTTAAAAGTAAACCGCAATTACTTGATATTAAGTATAATGGTGAAAAAATTACTGCTACTGAATGTACCACATTTTTAGGTATTAGTTTAGACAAACATTGTAATTGGAAAAATCACATAGATAAAGTTTGTTCTAAAATATTTAAATTTAATTTTGCTCTGCGAAGGCTAACTTCAATCTCGTCAAGAAACACTTCTCTTATAGCATATCATGCGTATGTCGCTGCTGTATTAAGATATGGTCTCATATTATGGGGAAACTCGACTGATGTAAACCGTGCTTTTATAGCGCAAAAACGGTGTATACGAGCAATTTGTGGTGTCGGGCCACTAGTTTCTTGCAAACCACTGTTCAAAGAATTGGGTGTTCTAACGCTACCATCCATGTACATTTTTGAACTTTCAATATTCGTAAAAAAGTATCCTCAGTTTTTTACTAGATTGAAAGATACAGTAACATATAGTACCAGATACCCAGATAAAATTATTTTACCTTCATCAAAAACTAGCCTGTACTCAAAAAATTGCTATGTGATGGCTATTCAAGTGTTTAATAAAATCCCAAATGAAATAAGGCAATTAGATTATAATCAATTTAGACGTAATTTATTAAAGTGGCTTTTAGAAAAACAGTTTTATTCGGTAAATGAACTGCTAAAAATAAAAGAACGTTTCTATTGACTGTAAAATGCTGTTTCTTATCTGACTGTGTTTTAAACGATTAATATTAAGATTGTAAAATGATGCATGTTTATTTTTACTTAAATTTTTGTATAATATATTGATTGTATAGAATATTATTCTGACCATAAGTTAATTAGTAAATAAGTTTTCATATACCAAAATTGGTGAAATATGTGAATCATTATTATTTTTATAAGAACATCTTTGTACCATATTTCTTGTGAATAAATTTATTTATTTATTTATTTAATGTGGTCTATATGGAGAGTAAACAACAGTTTGTTGTCATGAATTACTCCCAAGTCATTTATTCATCCATCAGAATTTGATTTTTAAGTTTATAATTAAAATAAAGATTATTTCGCTTACGGGAGCACGTAACGCAGAAACATTTAGATACATTTGATTCCAATCTGTTATTCCTACAATAAATATCTAATCTATTGAAATCATTGTGTTAAATATATGCATCACTTTAAAAATTTACATATCTTCTGCAAATAAAACGAAGTTTGAGTAACAAAAACAAGTACCAATACCATTTACATAAATACAAAAACATAAAAACAAATGAGGACTGAGTAAAGATCCTTGAGGAATGCCAGAGGGAATACTTACCATAACGAGGAGTAACCATTTAGTACAACCGCCTGTGTTTTGTTTTGTACAGGACGTTAACCACCGAAATAAACTGCCACGAATTCTCAAAGCATAAAGCTTCCATAGTAAAAGACAATGAATTAAAAGTACCATTGCCAACTCATTTAACGAAAATGTTTGATCATTGTGTTTATTCATTTATCTTTTTTTCAGGAAATCGAGTTTCTGGTCGTCGAAGCGAAAAAGTCCAACTTGGAGCCAAAGCCAACCGCGCTGATTTTTTTGGAGGCCTAACATCTACTGTCCCTCCCCGCCAGCGATCCTCCGGCCGCGCTGGGCACCGCGACGCTGGGGGTCGACCTCACCGCACACACCACGGAATAGCCAACTCCAACCTGCGCTGCCACATGCTCTTCTAAGCGTACTGTCTTGTCTTGCTTTCCCACAACCAGAACTCGGCACTCCTTCTATATCTTTTATTCTCTCTTTGAAATAATAACTGCGAGAGAGTGTTTCGGGCGGTTGTGGGTGAGTGAGCGATGAAAGTATGTTTCGCTCTACGAGGAAGACTTAACCGACGACGAAAACTGTTACAACCCTTTCTGACCCAACGTTGCAACGGACTGATATGAGAATATGTATATAGCACGGCGATATTACGCAGGTAAATAAAATGGCTATACAAAATTAATGGCACAAGGGAGGCAATTAAATTTTATATAAATCGACGATTTGCGGTGAAAAATTATATATAAATAAGCATTGCCCAAGGATCATTTGCAAATAACGTTTCTAGCGATCACATCCCAATTAATAACGCGGGAGTCTTTGGGTAGTGTAAAAATTTAAAAATTTTAAACTATTTATTTTTCTAGAAGTAGCAATCAATAAACATACAGTAGTCGATGACTGAATTTTATAAATCTTATCTCATGCGGTACCAATAATTGTAATAATCTGGATCACTTTAAAATTTTACAGGTAGGACAATTTGTAGGGACAATTCTGCACCTAATGTAATAGATCTAGCTTTGTAAAAATGACGATAACATAGATCTTACGATGCTCGTTTTCGGTACGAATTGTGCTAATATTCGATAGATTGGCAATGGTGCTATGAGAAGTTTAAAATTTTTCGGAACATTTCAAATTTTTAGATCATTTTCACAGTAGTTTTCACCAGGAACCATTAGAGCTTTGTTCTGTGCGCTATAAAGTATTTTCATATGACGCGCTCACTTCACTCGCGGTGGTCATCCATGTGCCATCAAAGTTGCTTTGGGTATTGGGTTCATCGAGGGCTCGCAGTAGGACATCTCATCCCAGATCGTTGTATCGGCGGTAGAACTAGACAGTACAGCCCTAAAGCGCATTCATTCAGTCGTCATCAGTAGAGCAGAGCTTGCAGCACACGGCGCACTCCTAAGCAGGCTGTTTTTTTGTTTTATTTAATACAGTCACTTTATATACTTTTGTTATCACATTATTTTAATTTTTACATGTTTATAAACATATCCTATGACAATAAAACGGAGAAACTCATTTTAAAATACTGAAATAACCTAATTATGTAGAATATTTTAAAATTAACTATACTTGTTGAATCACTTCAGATTTTCTAGAAACACATAATGTATTAAGTTCAAATTGAATAAATCAGACAGCTTAGGGAGTTTATTCCACATTGGAGATGCGCCGGATATGTCATTCCATTGGTAGGTAAACGGTGAGTTACGGAAATTATGGCGGAGAGGGATTTTAGCCCACTCCTTTATTTAAAATAGGAATAGTATTGTATTTTAAAACGAATGTGTGCAATATAACCTAAAAATGTTTTGTTAGATGTTAGTGGTTGCGTTATCTATATTGTGGACATTGAAATATTAAAACGTAATAAAATTAAAACAGGAATGTTTTGAGAAAATACGTACACATGTCCACTATATTTATATGCACAAATGTACCTTCAAATTCAAATAAATATATATAATATATGTGTATATCAAGTAATGTCGCTAATGCTTACATATACCTAATATATACAGCTGTAGATATTGTACACGTTCCCGCAATTGTAATTTTAAATTTTACCCAACCGTTATTCAAATATCTATGTAATGGTTTGTACCGATGTAAATATACCTTAATGTGTCTGTTCTCTTAAGCTGTAAATATCGATACTAAATGTGTTGTAAAATAGAATTTATACAAAATAAATATTTAATAAAGTTAGTGCCAAACAGCATTTAACACTCCCTTTACTATAATATTTAAAGCGTGAATATATTCAAGTTAGGGCATCTTTCGGGTTTGATATTTCTAATAACTGAGATGCATGTACTGCATAATGTTTTACCCCACATAATGCGCTTTTAAGATAAGAATTTGATACATACCAATTATGTTAAAACTATCAAATACAAGACATTTTATAAGCGTTTAAATTTTTTAAAAGATTAAACGTTTTCTACTTTAACCACAAACACGACGGTATTGTTACTGTTTTTTTAGCTTAGTTTCTTAATTTTTTAAAGTCATGTAAATCATATTATTGGATCATCATTAGGCGCTATAAGGTTCAATTCACATATACGCAGAGTCGAATCGACGAGATTCGTCAAATTCTTCGTAATCGAAGTAAAGTAGAGCCATTTAGCGGGCGTATTAACATGTCTTTACACGTATTTTTTTTGACAACGAATCGTATGACTGGTGATGGATTTTTCAGTTGTCAGTTGACTGTATGTGTTGAAACTTTGATTATACATCACACACATAGGGTTGCCAACGTTTCTGTACAGTATACCACCATAAAGGACTCGGAAAGTATTATCATCATCACAGCCCTTCATATGTCCACTGCTGAACAGAACAATGTTTAAAGGAATTTAATAAAATACGGTCCGAGTCACCTGTGTACATCGACTTACCAGGTCGTCACTGCATCTAGTGCAGAGCCGCCCTATATTTCACTTGCTGGTACGAGGCTGACTATAGAACCTTTCTTCTCCATCAATTTTTCAATGGCTTAAAATAGAAAAAAAATGCTTTTAAAATTTTTGAAACTTACAATTTCTTATTTTATATATTTACAAGCAATAACTACAAAAATACTATAATATTTGATCTAAAAATTGATAACTTGTGAATGCGTTTATGATCGCGTTCTACTGATGTATATGTAAATGTAAGGGTTTTGTCTCCATAGAAATTTGTGCATTTTTATAGTTTGAGGTAAATAATAAATATGCTATGGCGACACTTCGATGCGCTTCGACTCTGTGTTTATTAATATAAAAAAAATTAATCATAATTATAATTCTTATTAAAGACTTCACAATCCACGTTCTTATTAATAGAAATTAAATAAATTCGCCTCGGGTGCTTGGTCTTCTCTGCCGAAGGCCGGTTCCTTATTTCCCATTTGGGTTTCATTTATCTATTTATTTTATCTTCCGATATTAAGTTAATATTTTATAGCTTTATGTATTTTGGTATAACAACAACAACACTGTCCGATGTGAAAGGGAAAGTACCGCAAGGACACATCATATTTTATAAAAATGTTACCTATTGTTAATTTTTATTTATAGTACATGTTTTGAATCACAATTTGCTTAAAAATCAGCACATTTTTAACACATTTGTCGACGACAGTCATGGCCGCCCGCACCGCATATTTTGCCATGTAAGTTTTGTCATAAAATTTTATTTTTCGTGGTTAATTTTATTTTGATCTGAACAGTATCATATCACAATATCAAAAAGTATCCTCACAGATCGGACAGGTTTTAGACATCTATAAATGCTAACAAACTAAAAACTAGACTAAATATCGGGAAAATTATAATACTTTAGAAGTTCTTAATACTAAAATTTGACACTTAAGTTGTTTTTTACCATTGAGAAATAATTGAAAGTGCATCCTATGCTAAACAAATAAATTATTCACGTTTTGGGTGCTTTTTATGAGGCATATTTTAATGGTAAGTTTTTCTGATGACCCGGTTATTTAAGAATTTTGTGAAAATATTATGTGACCAAAATGAACAACAAGATCTTAAATCCTCGGGTTATTCTAATGAATTATTTTAGACCGACTCAGCAATCATTGAGTCTAATTGGAGTCAATTCTTTTATCTACTTATCAATCATAATAATTCAAAGCAATTTAAATATAAGGATTATATATTATCTACGTTAACCTTATTACAAGAATATATTTACATATTTATGTAACATGTACAGTTTATAAACATGTCCCAATTCAACCTAGATTTGTTTACCAACAGTAAACCAATAAATCAACACGAGAATAAAACTTTGGATTGATTCTTTCGGCATCCTATTATCTTAGTATCTCCAAGCCGTCCATTATTTTTTGCATTTATTTGATCTCTATGTGACGTGCATGTATGTGATTGACAAGCGTAGTACTAACGCGTTGGTAAACATTTCAGAATATTTGATATTTTATCGCAAAGTTTATACTTCGCGCCGGTGTTTCGTTGACAAGATCTATGTTGTAGTCTGTTGTTAAGTTTGTCGTTGATGGCAAAAATATATTGTTACCTAGATAACTCGTTGTTTCATTAAGTAGAAAGTTAACCACACTGCCCTAGTTATCATTTATATTCTTAATAAATAATGATCTGATCGATTTTGACCTAGCCAAAGAGGAAGTTGTCAACACCACTCAATAAGCTTATTCCGATATATCATGGTAAGTAGAAGTGATTAATAGCTGTGTTAGCCAACCCGCATGCCAAGCGTGGCAATTGTGGACAAATCCAGCCTATGAGGCAATGTATAGGAGGCAGGCCCATGTTCAGCAGTGGACTTTTATAATTTATAAGCTATAATATATATAATGGATAGTCTCTTCAAAGCGGTCGAACTATATTATAAGATTACTTTTTAAATTTGGAGATAGTGAAAGTGAATGTCTCAGGGGATACCTAAATGCCCGTATAGTAAGCGAACAAGCCAAGTTCGATCCCTGCCAGATCCAACGAAATTGTTAATAGCACTGTTTAAATTTGACTTATAATATGCTCGGCAGTGAAGGAAAACATTTAGAGGAATACACAATAGAATTTTATTAAAGTAAACAAATTAAAATAAGTTCATTACACTGTAGCTGCTCCATTTATTACTGCCTATTTGATGCTTCAAAAAAATCCTGACGGAAAAGCGAAGATGCCTGCACCCAGCTATATTGAATTGACTACATATTACTTTATTTTTTAAAGCAGATCATCTCATTTTTTGCACTTTTGACATACAGGCGTTATTTAAAAAAAGATCTTCGGAGCGTAACCTAGCTCTAAATCAGAAAATTTCTGCTGTTAATACATTGAAATAATTCATAATAAGGTTTAGGTAGTATTTCTTAGTACAAGAAATCTATTTAGGAGGATCATCAGATATATCAATTAATTTAAATCAGCGACGATTAAAAATGGTGTCATTCTGATTACACACGCGGTAGAGCCATGGAGCAGCTACATAATATAATATTATGACTGTAACAAGAATGGGTCGACTCCAACGAGGAAAGAACACGTTCTCACCGAACGCCTACGTAAAATAGCAGATTGTAGTGACAAAGAATGTGCAATTCTGATTCTTATTCAAGTACGGATATATATGTCTATAAGACGCAGCATTTACTTACTATCACTTGGACTGTATAATCACATGTCACCCATATCCTATAAAATACTTAAAAATAAAGAAAAGAAAACACAACCCGTTTTCTTGCATCGCCTTGATCAAAGAAAGGGATTAGATCGGCTGAACTCCTACGTAACATTGTGTTGAAAGCTCTATCTTTATTTGTTTAGAAGTTTGTAAATACATATAACATGTATCCAGACAATTTAGGCGGACTACCTAGCCACTTTAATAAGTATCTTGATAATTCATATTAATGATTTCTTAAATTCACGCGAACACTACACATTGAATAAAACTAAATTTACGGATTATATCGCGTTTAATAAACCATATTATGTGAACCAGTACGGACTGGTAATAGCAAATAAAATTCGCCGATTAGAAGATCATAAAACCAAGCGCGCAAGATATATAACATCTTTAAATTTCTTGAAGAGATGCAGAGACCATAATCTCATTCCTACGTGTGTCAAAATATCAACAAAAAAGGACAAACGAGGAAGCGCTAACATCTTAAATCAGGCAAGTAAAAAGTTGTTACGAACGGTGATTCAGCAGAAACGGTTCGATTTATATTTCATAAACAACACCATAGACAATTTGTCCAGTGAACTAAAGACAGTTTAAATAAACGCGATATAATCCGTAAAATTAGTTTTATTCAATTCATATTAATTCTAAATTTTAATTATAGCGGAAGTTCCATGCAAGATGCAAGTCTAACGTTTTCAAAAATGTTGTTTTGATATCTATATCGCAAGTATAGTATGCTCCAATTACACAAAAAAAAATCAATGTACAGAAATCGTCCTTTTAGTTACTATAGATTTAATTGGAGCAACAACGCTCGACGTCTACATGGCCTAGTAGCTGAATGTCGGGCTAATGCATTGTAGGTCCTAAGTTCGAATCCCTAACGAAGTTTATACTTCTACGAAAACCGTATTTGTTGGTTTATGTGATTTTCCCGTCTTTGTACTGCACTTTATATCTGCCTCTTACCTAATTATTGTTAGCTATATTGTCTTCTACGCGGGTTTCAATAATCGTTTAATGTAAGAAGTTTATCATCATAAGCAGCTATATTATAAATAACCTATTAATAAGTTTATGAATGCGAATGCATTGAGTTTCATGGAGCACAAATCCATGCCAAAAAACATTTAATACTGCCAAATTATAGTCTTCAGAAGAGAATAAACAGTCTCAACGAAGATTATAGCCGTGTTCTACCATCGGTTTCGTTTTCGATCTTGTGATTAATAAAATTAAATCCGAAGCCAAATATACCACTCCAAAATCATACACAGGTAAGCTTTTTTTCGTAGATCACAATAAAAATTAAATCTAAAGATATAAGGGCCCGATAAGTGAATGGACTTTCAACACATTGTTGTTTGTAAGTGCGTTAAAACAACTGTTATAGAAAAGGAAGGAGAATATGTGCACCTGAAATATGGGAATTTATTAGGAAAACAATTATGAAATTGCGCTGTATTATGATTATACTGAGGCAAAAGTTAAAATTGATAGGTGATGTGAGTATACAAAAGAATGATTTTTTCAAATGTAGGGTAGAACAAAGCCATTGTTGATATCAATTACGTTATGAATTAAATTTCATATGATCGTTCAATTTCATTTGCCCATCAACATCCGTTCGCGTCAGATCTAATGGGCCAGTAGGATTACCAATGCAATGACTATCGACTCGATTCATTAAACCATCTGCTACTCGTATTGTGGTAAATACAAGCAAATCTTCCAAGAAATGCATGCTAACTGGCGTATTTTTGTAAAGCCTATGCCAGCCAAGCCGTGCACTTGAAAAGGCTGTTGATATATAAGAATGACCCTTTTATAAATAAATCTAAGGTAACACCGCCAGTATTTTCGCTTTACAGACCTATTAAGCAAGTACTTGATCTACAAGTGGTTCGTCAACTCAACAGGAGAAAGGTACACAAGAAAAAGTCGCCACGGCGGTTTACCCTGGTTAGCGCGCGAAAGTGTACATAAAGATTTCCATTACCTTTCTTCAATATTGTTGCTGAAAAAAAAACCTAAATATTGAAGCTGACTTTTATCTGTGAAAGACCCTCGCGAAGAGGGTAGTAGTTGTCGATTATTACCTATCGAGTACCGTCAAACCGTCCATTTTTGCCTGCTTTTTTGCAATTCTGTTGATTTTCTTAAAAAAATTGTATGGTATGTTACACTTAACGTTTAGGTTCAGTGTGCCTCTAACCATTCGGTGATTGCTGCCAGTTTTCATCCTTGCGATCACTGAGACATCACTGAACAGTTGGCATCTGGTTGTCATGGAAGTCAATCTCATTTTTTGTCGAACCGTCGGGGCTCGACCAGGTCAACTTTCTGTGGGGCCGCTTCCGGAAGAAAGAGTTCATCATAAAAAGTCCCCCATCAAGTCGGCCAGCTGCTGGCCCCTACGGTTCCGTAGCCCTACTCCAAATTTCTCTAACTTCAGCTTACCGCAAGAGAAATCTTGTGCCTAGTTTTGCGTTGAAGTCTCCCATCAACACCGTGTAGTAGGTTGGCATTTACACGGCAATTGCCGTGTTACACGGCAATTTGAGTCTATTCAGCAGTAAAACACGGTACACGGCAACATATTAATGAATTTGATTGTGTGATGTGAGATTCACTCATTCATTTGGGCAATTCTAGCAATTTTAGCCTCCAATATTTGTTTTCATATAAGCAATTTTTAAGCAATTTGTAAACCCAAACAGGGCTGTCAAAATCTGGTGGTCACAGGTAGGAAAATAAATAAAAATATGCTTAGCAAAACATTTTCTTTAATTAAATAGATGTAAGTTCCTATATCCAGTCTTTAATTAAATCTGTCAAAAACATATGGCCCTATTTTTAGGGTTGTGTACCCAATCTTCTTCTTGATTTACGTTTTTGAAATGTGTTTTTTTTTCTGAAAAGAAATGTACAAATAAAACTGATACATGAAAAAAAAACATTTTTGAAAAAATCGGAAAAGTTAAAGTAAATTAAATTAAATGTAAAAGTAAATGAAATGCTTAGCTCAATATACCTCTTTTAAATCAAAACATATTGATAAGTGCCAAAATAAAACAAGAATGTAAAAATCAAACCAAAATCATAATATATACATTCACACAATCATAATGATTTTTGTTGCCCTTCCCTTTTAGGAAAAAGTGAATAAAGAAATTGGTTTTATTTTAATGTATTATTTGCAAACTATCCCTGAGGTAGGTAATTGATTTGTTCATATAAAAAAATATTAAAAAAAACTTCAATTAACGTTACCCTCGAAATAGATAATAAATAAATTTAAAATAGATAATATGTACTTTTTTGCACAATACTAATATAAAGAGTTAAATCTATTATGTAAAACAAGTGTAATTATTTTGTACGAAACTGCATGTAAAAGGCGCTGAATTTTTTTTTTCAATTAAAACATTAATATGAACCACAGCACGTAGCCAACATGTAGACATTCCGGACATTGAGGCAAAAATGACACCTCGCACATTAAAATCGCCAAGCTGGTTAACGTCAGTGAAGTTCTAACAGTGCGTAAGTCATTTTGTGAGTGTTTTGAGATTTGAATGTTATTGGATAAAGCATTGTGGCGCGCATCGTGTCGATCAATCAAAACACGATTCCTGATCAATACCAACGCGTTATTTGAAAAATAGTTACATAGCGTATCTCAGTTGGTGGTGCCAACATTGCGTATGTCAGCTATTCACGTACAAACTCATCGTGCATCAAGTGCTCCGATGTTGTGATTCCGATTTAAGGTATTATTTGCAATTTATCTTGATGTTTTATTCCTAATAATATCATCTTTCTTTCTCTTTTTTCAAGGTGATTGCATAGAAATACAAGATAGATTTTCTATTAAGTGATAGCGAAGAACTTGATGATGGCATGTTTCTTTGCAGCGACTTAAAGATACAAGTACCAACAAAAAAACAGAAGATATTACCGGTAACATTGACTGACTTAGAAAATATCGATATTAATAACTTATCAATAGAAATAGTTTCCGAGGGTCCATCGCCGCATTTGCTGTGTCTATTGAGCCCTCAAAACATTCAGAATACCATACCTTTTTCGTCATCTGAACAAGTTACCATAGTACATTTGCGGCCAAGAGAAGAATTGCAACCTTTGTCCTCGTCTGTTGAGATTTCACCGCCATTAGAAGCGACACAACCACCTGAAAATGACATTGAAGAGAATTCTTACCTTCAGCTCCATCTAGCTGTTTAAATGAAGAAGTACAGCCGCTTTCCACGACTGCCGAAAATTCACCGTCGCTATTGGAGCAGCTACCGTCTGACAGTGAGATCGAAGATATAAATTCTAATACAAAAAGGAAATCAAAGGGATTCGCACAACCTAAAAAATGGAATAAAAACACAACAAAACTGAAGCGTATGCAAGGTGAAGAATATGTGGGGTACCATAGGGACAGGAAAGTTTCAAAGAGAAATTTAATGTACTGCATGATGCGCCACGTCCAGCACGTTCAATTGGTTCACGTTGCACTTCCACATTTTGCTTGTCTGACATCGAAAGAGAGAACATTTTTGGCAAGTTCTGGAAAAGCATGACTTGGGAGCAACGGGCAGCAGTACGTTGTATCTCACGTCTCCGTTTGTGAAAAAAAGCAAGTAAAAGTAAAATCTAATCCTCGTAAAAGTGAGAGTAAATAGTACTTTCTCAGTACATCAGAGGGACGTACCCAAGTTTGTCTGAAGACTTTTTTGAACACTCTGGGTTTGAAAGAGTCGACTATAAGATGCTGGATTGATAGATCTGAACATATCATTGCTAAAACAAAACCACGACCAGATGACGACAATGATGAACGCGTTATTAAGAAAGAAGACATGACATTCC
Organism: Parnassius smintheus behrii; assembly: GCA_036936625.1. Lineage (NCBI taxonomy): Eukaryota > Metazoa > Arthropoda > Insecta > Lepidoptera > Papilionidae > Parnassius > Parnassius smintheus. The sequence goes on along the minus strand of JAUPFT010000005.1, from coordinate 19,362,153 downwards.
TCAAACAGTTCTTCGATTCGTTACCAAAATGCCCAAATATAAATTGAACTTTGAGGAGGATTATCAAGATCTGCCACGCAGAATTCGACGAAGAGTAGTAATGCCCGAAACTTTACCCCCTAGACCAAAACTCTACCAAAGTCGCATCAAAATATCAGTAACTAAATGGAAACATTTACAGGAGTTAAAGACTGTTATTCCTTCTGACTGTCACGGGTACTATGATTCCCTACCCTATTGATCTCATAAAAGTCTGATTATAGATAAGAAGTTGATTCGTTTTAAGCAAAACATGTTTTATAATACAAATTATAATTTTTTCTTTTTTTATAAAATAAACTTTTAACACCATTTTGTTAAACAATTTTATCATTTCCCTTCTCCATTTTATCTCCTTTACCTATATTAATTAGATGAAACATGACGTAAGTCAGAGACAACTACTGGCAACACTGCGGAATTCACCAAATTACTTCAATGGAAAAGATTCTCGCGATTTTCACGAGTTCAAATCATCACAGAGTTCATTTGTATTAATATTTAAACACAATATGGCCTTATGCGTAAATTACATCCATTTCATACAGTTTTTTCACTCTCCTGTAAAGTAGTCATTTTTGACTTTCGTACTGTTAGAACTTCACTGACGTTAAGCTACAGGAGGTTACATACGAAAGTGACAACCCTTGTACACTTTTTTGGATGGGCAAAATTGACAACCGGGAGACGCAACTTATGCGGCTTATTTTGCCTATTGTCATCATTCTCTATTTAAAATACTGACAGGAAAGAATACACAAGAAAAAAATTCTAGAAACCCCTTTCTAGACCATGTTACAAGATAATCTCAACATATCAAGAAACACTGAGGCTAAATTAACCCGCATCAAAACACACGTGCACTTTGACTGGTTCTGACAAGCGACTGAGTGTAATCAAAGGTAAGAACCATAACCGGTGGTGCCAGAAATATAGTCTACATTTATTTAAAACATAGCAAATCAACGTAAATTAAATAGTAACTTTTAAATTTGCGATTGAGCTTAAAATTGGCATAGCGGGCAAAATATACAACATTGGCAAAATTGGACGGTTTGACGGTACAATTTATTAGCAATATTTTGTACTATATATGATATGTTGCTAAATAAATTTTCTTATTTCTATTTCAATTTCTTAATAATAATAAAAGGGACATAGCACAGTAAACACCCAACGCCTATAATTCCAAAATAGCAAAAAAATTATGCTCTGTATTTTGGTGCGACTCACGAACGTTAAAGCTTCGTTTTGCTCTTAATTAATGAAATTGAACCATTCTTAAAGTAAATTTACCAAAGTTTCAATAATCTAGAACAAATTAGTTATTAATCTGCAATCATGATTTGTGTTCAAGAAATGGTAATTTAGGTTTTTCGCCAATGATTCAGCATCGTTCGTGGAAGGAACTACTCAGTTTCTCTAATGTATCTATGTAGATACAAGTGTTCCTTGTTTTTGAATATTTTATTTTGATTTTTGAAATATTATAGTGGAACACCCTGACAAACATAAATACGAAAATGTTGTTTGCAAATAACCAGTTCAGTTTTTTCTATTCTGTCAATAAGATCAAAAATATTATTTATGTTTCATCAGTATGTAATTTATAAATGTAATTTCAAAAAAAAACTGAGCAAAGCTCGGTCATCCGGGTACTGTTTAATTATAAGCGAGATATGATGATGTTATACGCGACGATAGCGCCTATTTCACCTCGTCCAGAAGAGCTCACATCGCCACTGCCAGAATGCAACGTCTGCTGGACCTGCTGCCACCATGGCTGGATGAGTGAAGGATGGTCGTCAACATTGGTAAGACGACCGCTCTGCTAACTCGCCACCTGAGGAACCTACCACCACCTTTGACGCTCAGAGGCCAGAAGATTGCGTATGAGAAGGCCGTGACCGATCTTGGGTGCCGGATTGACAGGACGCTGCGCGTGACCGATCACGTCAACTTCATCGTCCGCAATGCCAGATGTGCGCGGGCGATGCTCCGGCCAGTCCTGGCATCCAAGTTACCGATCAAAACGAAGATCAAGATTTACAAAATATACATTAGACCGATTATCACCTACGCTGCTCCAGCCTGGTAAGCACTTCTGAGCGATCCTCTGAGGCAGCGACTGCAGGCCCAGCAGAACCAAGCACTACGAACTATGGTCGGAGCAGGTCGCTACGTCCGGAAAGACGTCATAGCGGCCAACCTGAACGTTGAATCCATTCAAAAATTTGTGGTCCGGTTGGTGCGCGGCTTGTTCAACCGCACAGACAACGGGCCACACCTACACCTGAACAACTTTGCGCCGCTACATACTCGTCCTTCGGACGGGCAACCTTATCCATGAGATCCCCTCAATATAGATTAGAGAATTGAGTAAAACCCACAATGCCGCAGAAAGGCCAACTTCGACTTTAACAGATAACCACCTTTTACTTATAAAATTTAACCGACTACGGGTATTTTTTTACCGACTACGGGAAATAACCGCTTAACCCACTAGCGCCTAAATAAGGCTCCTAGGACCGGCCCATAGTAGTGGGCCGTGAAAACAATCCAGGCAATGGAACATACCCCGAGGCCCGAGACCTACAAGGCCTAAGAAACCCTTACAGAAGACATCGTACGCTCGCAATTTGTTCGAAAATCTCTTCAGTTCGATATTTCTACGGCAAAGTTCGACATCTCCGACAGTTAAGTTCCCCGGTTATCACATTTATCAAGAATTTTCAAGAAAATTGCTGTTTTTTTCCCAGTGTCAACCCTAAAAGTTAAGGAAAGTGAAGATAATATACAGTCCACATATTCGATGTCTAGACCGAGACCAAACGTGGACCCGTACTCTCAGGCATCAACCACCTTTTAAGATTAGGCGTGTGTATTTCTGAAGTAGGCGTTATCGAAGGATACGCCCACAGCGTTGTTTCGAACCCAGCGTAGTGCGGCTTAGGCAAGGGGATAGATCGACGAGTTAGGAACTGGAAGACTCGCCGGATTGCTACAGTGACAGCTAGCGTTAAGGGTTTTGGTTAATGGTCCTTCGAGTGAAAAGTCACCGATTGAGAAACGCCCACGATCCTCTTTACAATGTATTTTTAAATGGGGAAGAACTGAGTCCTGTTGAATCCTCTGTTTTTCTTGGCATCACTATTCACTATCGACGCTAAGCTTCAGTGGGCCCCCCATATATCTAAACTAGCAAGCAGACTAGGGCGCCTTCAAATTAGAGGCGTAAATAAGGGCTGCAGTAGCGCCACTGTGGTGCCCTAGCGGCGCCACTACCAATTTTTATACAATTTCTAGAAGCGCAATTGCAGCGCCACTACCGTGACACACGCACGTCATTTTTTATTTTAGGGAAATGACACGCTTTAAATTATATTGAACCTCCATTATTATCAATCGATGCGCTATTTGGGATGTCAAATCTTCTTCCCTGAAGTTCTCTATAGAAGTCACTATTTTTGAAAATTTGTAAATTCGCAGTTTTGCCGTAAGACCCAACATCTATATAGGTGAGATAATAATTAGAATCACATACAGCTAAAAGAAGAATAGAAAAATAATGTTTATAATTATAATACAAAGACCCGGAGAATTCTGGTTGGATGATTCGTATATGTTTACCATCTATGGCACCTAATCAATTAGGAAAGTTGGATCTAATGAAGAATCCATTTGCAACACCTAACCAGTCATCTTGACTTAGTTTCGGGATATAACTAGCATTTAGAATTTCGAAGATTATTTGTCATGTTTCATTCACAATCCCGCAAATGGTTGAAAGTCCTCGTTGATAAGAGTGGTGTAAATTTGTAAGGCTACAACCTGATGCTAAATACGTGAAAAAAACAGCATGTTTTTATTAGCATGTATTGAAACTTGCAATTTTTTCAAAAACTGACAACATCACTACAATTTACCGAAGCATTACTGAAGCGCGGCCACTGCGACACAGTCGCGCCACTGTAGCGCTTCTTTTTGGTGGCACCACCGCAGCGCTTCCTCACGCTTCTAATTTGAAGGCGCCCTAAGCTCTGCAGCTTATGCCGTAAAAATATTAGAGATCTCACTAGTGTCGAGATAGCTAGATTAGTTTATTTCAGTTATTTCCACAGCATAATGTCATATGTGATTTTGCTATGGGAGAATGCGCCTGATTTAGAAACTATTTTTGTTTTGCTGAAGAGGGTCATTAGAGCTATTTACAACCTTAAACAGAGAGGTATAAAAAGGGTTATTATGATATAAATTAATACATAGTTGATAAAAACCCCGGGGAATGAGGTGGTCACTTCCAAGCTGTTTCTGAAATTAATTTTGTAAATAATATGTGACCATTGACATTGTAAAATTTTTTTAAAAAAAAAGTTCCGCTGGGTTTCTTGCTGGTTCTTCTCAGGACAGAGGTTTTCTTTCGAACTAGTGGTAACTAGTGGTGGTTTCAATCACAGACGCGGCGGCGAATCGCTCGTGCTACTATTTTGGCAGTACGGTCCCTCGCTTCATTGATTTCGGGAAACGACAACGTTAAGTTAAGGTGGATGTACCATGGAAGGTCACTCTACAAATAAACAGTTATTATTCGTTTATTTACTGGATAAATGAAACTAACTTCATAACTCTAAATGTAACTTTGTTTGTGGTGAAAAATAAAAATTATTATTATTATATTAGTGACTAAATCGTCTACCAGCTTAACCGAAACCGCTTGAAGTAGAAATCTAAAATTTGGACAGTATCAATCTTTTATGACGTGGGAATGCGCTATGAAATAATTTAGGAAAATTCGATCCCTATGCGGGTGAAATAAGGGTGTTATACAGTTTATTATTTTATAAAAAATATATTTTACAGGGCGATTGACTCGATACTTACTGAGGGTACTGTACTTATTTAAAAAATAAATGAATACGAATTTTTCGATTTCAAAATAACCCGTTACAAAAGAAGGCGCAAGGGCAGAGGGTGTGCAATTTAGTATGGATATAAAATATTTTGGTATTTCTTAAAACAACCACTTACACGGGAAGGGAGAAGGGGTAGACAAGGGTGCTCAATTTGTAGGAAGAAAAAATATTTAATGCTTTAAAATAATTAAGTAATAAAATTTGGTTCTTACGCTTTAGGTGCAAATTTTGTATGAAAAATATTGTATTATGGTGAAGTGGGTGCCAAACGCAGATTTTTCACGCTTTATACGGACTGTTTGATCGGCCCGCGCGCCCGTCTATATAATCGCACAATACTTATTTGATATTTCTTTTTAAAACCATATATACTCTTTTATTGAAAACTAAACCCCTTAATTTACTCACGTATTTACTGGTGAACACATAGCCTCAATTTAATTGAAATTGATTTCATTACATTCGATTGAAACTGCTTTTTCACTTAGTGGACGTACGGAAAATTGTAGATTTTGAGGAAACTTTGCGATCTTTTTCTATCGAGCCAAAATGTGTCAATCGTGATCTGGTCACCATAATTTAATAAGAAAAATCTTTAACTTTCATAATGAATTTTAAAAAATGTGAATTTCATTGTTTGTAACGACAAAAAATTGCACTTTTAAAGCGTAAAAAATCTGCTGCCCACATCACCTTAAGTCTACAGCTCAAACCGCTGCGCTGGTTGTAGAAGCATGAAATTAGAACAATAATTTCGAATTTAAAGAAAGAATTTTTTGAATTGAAAATCTGCCCCTATCGATATACAAAATAAACTAATAAACTACTGAATCCACACGAACGAAGGCGCGGGCGCAGCTAGTATTCAATAACTTTGGTATTAATTAAATTTTCTATGAACTATTATCATTCTTACAATTTGTTTTTATACGTACAATATTATCTATCATGGAAAATAATATTTCCAAGTTCATAACAATGATTGACGTAAGAGTCGTCAAACCATTTATCTCCAGAAAAAACAATAAATGTTGACAGATAAATATGTGTAAGATTTTAAAAACAACAATATTATGATAGAGCACACCCAGTGTTATTCAACAGTCGAATTTGCAAACTTTCTTTCTGACGTGTTAAATTCTATCTAATTCAAACAGAGTAACTAGATACTATGTAGTAAATAACTAAGATGATGATGATTAAATCCAATCAAATATCTTCATTCTATAATGAATGAAATTTATCATCATCATCATTAAAGCCCACCACAAGCCCACTACTGAACACAGGCCCCCTCGAAGGAACGCCACAAAGCACGGTCCTCAGCCACCTACATCCATCGACTTCCTGCATGTCTTACCAGGTTGTCACTCCATCTAGTAAGCGGCCACTCAACACTTCGCCTACCGGTTCGAGAGTACCACTCGAGAACCTCCCTTCCCAAACGTTTGCCGGTTTTTTGAGCTATATAGCCGGCCCATTGCCACATCAGCTTACTAATCCGTTGGGATATCTCGGTAACTTTGGTCCTAATGCAAATATTCTTACGCAGAAAAAACTACGAGCATGGCCGTCACTAACGCTTGTCGAAAAAACTTTAGCTTCCTCATAGGGCTTGTTTTAAGTTTTGTTTTGAGTTACGTATGCGTGACGAGAAGATGTCGTAATCTCCCAAACGTTGCAGAGCCGTGTTTGATAACCGTCTTCTTCTTCACAGTTTGACTTCTCGGTCACAGTTTGACTTACCAGTAGGACAGTTTCTCCCAGGCTCCAACCATGTGCCCCAGTCGTAAATGTGAACTAGCAAATTAATTAATAATTAATTATATTATTATTAATTTGGGTTCAGATGAACCCGTACCTAAATTTTACGAGTTTGTTCAATATAACATTGTAATATTTTCTAGCTGATTAAATGAGATTATAAACCATTTTTCATTATCATTTTCAAGTGCTTAACTAGATCTTTAAGTTAGTCATTGCCAATGTAAAATGCCTTCTTCATGACAGATAGGGCTTTTAAATAAATACAAATTGTTTACATACTTTAAATACATATTGTTTTAAATTATTGTTGTAAATACATACTGTTTATATATTATAGCTAAATAAATAAAAAAATAGTAGTATAACGTAATACTAAAAGCTAACATTGTCAAACATAAGTAAATTATGAATAATTGAAGGAAAAATAATGTTTTCAGTAGGTAGGTAGTTTTGAGGAAAACGACCGATGAACCTTTGAACTTTCATAAAGAAAATTTTAATTTGTTAAAACGGCTAAATGTTAATATAATCTTTTGTACACTCAATAACTCAATATTTAGTGTTACGTGTCCTCTTGTTATGAAAACTTCCTGCATTCCTCAGATTCCATTATTCGACTTATGCACAATTAGAATCTCTAATGTTCGCGGTACTGGATTCCTTTGTTTAACTTGTATTCTTGCTTTATTCCAAGCCTGATGAACCTGAATGACCTGAGCCCAATATAGGTTATATTGGGCTCAGGTCTGGCGAGTGGGCTGGCCACAGTGGCGTAGCGTGCCATAGACACACCCTGTATCAAAATTTGTTGGGGGCCCAAATGAAAGGTCCAAAACCGCTCGCATTTAATTAAAATAATTATATATTGGTTATAAGTTAATAGCTATAAATACTCCTAGTATGCAGTACTATTATTTTTTCTGCGCTCCTAGGAACTAAGCTAGCCAAACAATTTAATTCGAATACACATTTTTCTTGTATTGTTCGGCGGCTTTATTAGGTCGGGGAAAAGTCTATTCATATTCTATATACACATTTTATTTTCAAAGTTTATGTATAAAGTATATATAGTTATAACACATATATGCCATTTTGTTCAATAACTTGTTGCCATCTTGTAGGTAGATGACATAATCCCGTTACTGTAGAAATTTAGAATTTTTGATTCAAAAAAATGCGACAAGTAGTTTTGACAGTCCTCTCTTGATGTTAACCACACAATCCAAAGAATTCTGAAGAGACCGAAACAGGTGAAAATCTGAGAGCGCAAAGTCAGGACTATATGGTGGATGCATTAAAACTTTTCAACCGAGCTCTGTCAATTTTTGCTAAGTGGCTAAAGATCTGTGTGGTCTGGTGTTATCATGATGATAGATCACTCCTTTTCTGTTGATCAATTCCGGCCGTTTTTCTCAATTTCTTGCTTGAGCCCTACTAGTTGTTGGCAGTAGAGATCCGAATCGATGCTTTTACCCAGCTGTAAACGTTAATAATTACAGAAATCTGAATAATTATTATTTAGATTTCTGTGCTCATAATAAACGATGCTCTTCTCATCCTTCTATACACACAGTATCACCTTATTGCGTGTTAATCCAGGTTTCGCTACAGTCTGTGAACTTGACTACCCTACGACCGTGATCTTTTTCGCACGATCTTGTCGTAGTTGATCCACTATAATCCACGGTAATGACTACCAGTGATTAATCTTTACAAAAATGGTTCAGTTTCATTACGTTACAATAGCTTCTGTAATACCCAAATATCGAGCTTTTTTCAATGGTTTGGTGTCGTGATCTGGCTGGATTTTTTCAAGTGGGTCAAAACTGTTTTGTGACTGAAAACTCTTGAACTAACTTTTTTGACCTGAACTAAACTAATTTTTTTAACTTGAACTAACTTTTTTTTCCCCTTTTTTGTAATGAACGTATATAAAACGGAAAGTGTTGTTTAGTCTTCCTTTTTCTTAAAATCCTATGATGTGTAATAATAATACCAGCCAGATACAAACAGTATAACCAAAGAGATGTTTTTTAAATTTTATACAAACAAAATACGAAGAAACTTTTTTCCGACATTTATTAAATCATTCATAACTGAAGACGATTTCAGTGTTTTCTAAATTATCTGCCTCTATAAGCAATAATGACAAGTCTGATAGCCTTTCCTGTTTCTTAGAGGTACTTAGATAATATTTATCAGTTTTTATTTAAAACAAACTTCTTTCAGCTATTGCAGTTGTACCGGAAGGGAAAATTAAAATATGTTGTTATTACCGCGGGGAAACTGGGTGCCAGGCTATTGAATTTTTCAGCAATAACTTTATCGAGTCCCTTAATGGAATGAATTTACTGAATTTGTTCATAAAGATCAACTGACACGTCTTTACTGTATTAATCAGACAGTTTTCCGACACATTTTTTTATTTTGAAAGAAAAAGAGACTTGTAACACTTCGAATACATTACTTAGATCTCAGGCGCTCTGAAATTTTTGTTTAGTTTGAGACATTAAATCGTAAAATTGATCTAAAGAGCAAAAGTAGGTTAGACATTAACTTTGAAGTACCTACGGTTCTGGGATATTGTTCATAAAAACCGCTTCGTTATATTCTTTATTTTATTTTTGAAATCAGTTTTTACGCCCACTCTTTTGCTAATCTGGAAACAATGGAATGAATTTTAATTTCTTATTTTGCTCAGTCTATTCAAAAGATTACCTAGTAAAATTTTAGAATTCTGTAAGTCAATATTTTCATGCTGTAGAGCTTTAGAAACAAGATTAATTATTTCAAATAGTGAATAAAAAAGGCATCAAGCACTATAAAGTCGTAGTTCTTTAAAATGGGAATTATATTTTTACATTCGACACATTTGTCTTTTTTGTGGAAATTAAATTTAGTTGGTACATAGTTTTTATGATTAATATTATCAAAATATTTTCCTTGCCGCTGATGAAGCCTCATTCCTTTAAGACCATCTAGTTATCTAGTAGGACATCTTTTTAAGGGTAATTTTGTATGTTTTAGATGAATCGTTATACCGTTTATCAAGCCTAAAAAATCCACCCTAGAATGAATACTCACTTTTTACCCTAAGTACAGTTTAATATATACACTTTAATTATTAATTAGTTTTTAATAACCAAAAATTTAATCGAAAATATATTACGAATTTCCGTAATTGTGACCAATTACAACATATTAAAGGCCATGCATTAGGTATTGCAAAATCAAAATTAAATTAAATCAAATCAAACTTCCTCGTTTTAAATAAGTCCAGCAATTACCAACACTAATTTCATTATTCAGTAGACGTAATTTAATATCCTGGATAAATTCCTCTCTTTTAATGTATGTCAGGTATTTGAGCAAAGAACTGGGCGGTTTTGTAATCATTCCAAAAAACGTAACTAATGAATATTAATTTTGAATTATTTTATGCCCAGATCCCAATGAATCTGTAGTTCTGTGAGGTACGAGGGCGGCACTGAAAATTTCGGGAATTAAGGAAGTGACACAACATTACTATTTAAAAATGTATTTATTGCTTTTCGAAGCATTCTCCGCGAAATTTGACACATTTTTCCATACGATGGAACCAATTATTGAAGCAACCATTCCATTCGGAAGTTGGGGTCTCCAAAATGGCCGTTTTGTAGGCGTCCACAGCTTCTTCAGGTGATGAAAATCTCTGTCCACGCAATTTATTCTTTATTTTAGGGAAAGTATAGAAATCATTAGGGCTTAGGTCGGGGCTGTACGGCAGATGGTTTAATAATTCTATGTTTTATTGCTCTAAAAACTCTTTTGTTCTGTGTGCGGTGTGAGAACTCGCATTGTCGTGATGGAGGATAATGCGGCGGTTGCAGTACTCTTTACGGAGTTCAGAAACGACCTGTGGCAAACAAATGCTAACATACCATTCTGCATTAACCGTTCTTTGTCCCTCAAGAGGAACAGTCGTAACATGGCCGGTTTTGGAGACAAACGTGGCCACCATTTTTTTTGCAACACTCCATGAACGAACAATTTTTGTTGACTTTAACTCATTTTCGAACACCCAAACTCGTGACTGGTTTTTTGTTTCGGGTTCGTACGCGTATATCCAGGATTCTGCATGGAATCTTTCGAGAGTTCTGACGCACCAAGTAACGCGAGCCGCTTTTAGCTCTTCACAGAGCGAATGCGGTGTCCATCGGGAAAACAACTTTTTTACACCTAACTTTTAATGCAAGTTATTTGTATTTGACTCATGCCAATGCCTAAAGTTGCCTGCATTTCGCGGTATGTCACATGTCGATCTTCCTCAATCAGCTTACGCACAGCATCAACGTTTTCTTGGGTGACTGCAGTTTTTGGACGATCTTGTCGGGGCTCATCACTGAGCTTGACACGTCCACGTTGAAATTCAGCAAACCAGCGATAAATTGTGGTTTTGGATGGGGCTTTATCGCCAAATGCAGAAATCATCCGGTCAACACACTGTTTTTGTGTTAAACCACTTCGAAAGTCGTAATCAATCATCGCTCTTGAATTTTCTCGAGTCAATTCCATTTTCTCAACGACTAAACAAGTTTGACAAAACCTTGTGACAAGACCGATAATCTTTTTTTAAATAAATAAATGGTATTCGATTTTTAAAACCAAGGAGTTTTTAGATTAAAAAGATTTTAATATGACAGGAACAGTGGAAATATTCCATTCTCGATACTTTTAGTGCAGCCTTGTATCCTTTTTATTTCAGCGTTGACCTTTCAAACAAGAATAATGTACAAATTTTTAAAGGTAATCTCTACTAAGTATCTCGAGCCAGTTTTTATCATATTTCTATAAATGACTGTATACACAGCAGAGGGAGAAAATCGGAAGAAAAATAATATATATATATATATATGAATTCCGATTATCCACTGAACCTGAAATACAGGTACAATATCTTAGGTTAGGGGCTAAAGACTACTGTAAATTTTGTGCATGTAATATGTTTATCAATAAAGATAATTATTTCATTAGGTAAAAGTTACAGCCTATATACGTCCCACAGCTGGGCACAGGCCTCCGCTCATTCCTGAGAGGGTTTTAGGGCAAGGAATTGTCCGCCGCCCTGCCCCAATGCATGTTGGCGAACTTCACATGTCTTCGAAATATTTTTTTTCTTATTTCTCTGACATACAGGTTTCCTCCAGATGTTTTCCTTCACCACCGAGCACGTGGTAAATCAGCACTTAAAATTGCAATTAACAATTTCATTGGTGCCGGCGGGGATCGAACCCGGTTTGCTCGCGTAGGTACTATAAAATTTACAACGAGCGCTAACCATCTGAGCTACCACGGCTCTTCTTTAGGTAGATAGGTAAGTTGTTCTTTAGGTACATTATCATAATTTTCTGTTATCGAAATGTATAGAAAAACTACAGAAAATTGGTCAATATTTGACAGGTCTTGTTTAGGCACGTTGGATAATATTTGATGATACGATTTTTTTCTCGGGTAGTACGACCGAAGAGTTTAAGTGAGATTGTGAATAACATTTTACGAATTTTTGCTTACACACGTTGGGGGCCCCTGTAGCCCGGGGGCCCCGTATCATTGATCCGGCGGTAGCTACGCCCCTGGCTGGCCAGTCCAAAACATCGATTTCAACTTCCCGAAGATATTCCGAAACTATTGCTACAATGTGGGGCCGAGCATTCATCATTCGCCATGCAGTTAAAAAAAGAAGTTATAAAAAGGCATAACAATCTGTTCTAAAATGTTGGTTACGTACCGTGCCGCAGTCGCCCTCCCCCCCTCCCCCGAGGACCGTGCACCATAAGCATCCCACTTCTTCTACTAATGTTACACTGAGTGTATCGTACTCCAAGTCGTGTCCACATTTTGGTTCTTCCATCATCTGACTTAAGGCTAAATCGGGACTTTTCAGTAAAACGTACTCTTCTGCAAGCGTTATCATCCCAACCCATCATTTTGGGTAGGCAATGCCGCTGTCCAGCTGCCTTAAGTCTACTTCTTATGCCCAATTGCCAAACTTTCTAGAGCTTAATTCTTACCCCAGAAGAAGTCGCATTACAATTGATTAGCTCGCTTCTGATAATAAATCTGTAGTCAATTGCTGTTGTCATTCTTTTACTGACTTTATCTTTTACGTCTCTGCGAAAAATTATAGACTTGGAAACTCGCAATGTTTGAGCCACTTGATTGTAAGTGAAACCATTTTTAATTGTAGTTATAGTTCTCGAGACTTGAGCTATGCCGCAAGCATTATCACTTTAATTGATCAATTGAACATTACGTGACACGACAACATTATGAATAGGGGAAGCGGGCAGGACGGGGTCCTTAACGTTTGGAGTCTAATAAAACGCAGATTTTTAAGTATTTTGAATATTTTTTTATAATCACTCTTACATAATCAGTCTTTGTAAATAAGGAACTTAAGAAACTTTACACTCAAAGAAGAAGAAAAAATTACAAATTTTGTCAAAAAATCCAACACCCCATCTTGCCCTCTAGATAGAGTAAGACTAGTATGGGAGACATATTCTAATTTTGGTTGCAAAACTCGCAAACAAATACTGCCTCTTCGTCCTCGTCATCTATCTCAGCACATCTACAGTGTGCCCAATTCCCACAGAGAGAACATGCAACCCATCCTTCATTAGAATACAAGTATTTTCCGTGGCAGTAAAAACAAGGGATAGTATCTTCTTCGTTGTCAAATTCTGGTAAGGAATTAGGATTATTGTTGGTTTTTCTTATTATTTTTTGTTTTTTTTTTTTTTAACTTTTTGTTATCTTCTGTCAGTTTCCTTTTTTTCATTGTTTCTTTTAACTCATTTTTAAACGGGAAAGAAGTTATGATAGCCATTTTTCCTCGTTTCTTTGTTACGCGTGAAATTTTGCTAGTTACAGGATAAGGCATCACTTGCTGAGGACTTACAACAGAAAATACTGATGGTGGAGTAGTTGTCCTTTGATTTATTTCAATATTGGTCATCCAAGTAGAGTATTCTAGCTCAGGCTCTCATCAATCTCAGATGGTGTCATGACAGAATATCAGCGGTTCGGCAACTGCAGGTACTATTGTGGCTGTTATCGTCTTAGGGTCAACTGCTTATCTTGCCTATCGTCTTAGCTTCAATTAATGTAAATGGTCTATTTGGAGCTATTTCTTCGTTGTCCGACGTAGTGTTTTGTGGCAGTGCTACAGTGATGGATATTCTCTCTGTTTGTGAAATATTTGTCGCCAATGATACAGTAAAATCAGTATCGGAAAAAAACTATTGGATCGTATGGCCAAATCCCACTTTTATGAAGCCATTTACAGCCCGACACGGCGGAAGTTGGAGGACGGAGTGCATAGTTAGCATGTGGAATATTAGAGGGGGCATGAGAGATAAGACGAATGAGTTGATCGAAATAATGAAAGAAAGAGAATTAGATGTCGTGTGTATGTCGGAGACCAAACGGAAAGGCAGTGGTACTGAAGAGCTCCCTAGCGGGACGTTAGCTATATGGTCCGGAGTCCCGGAAAACGAGAACGCCTGCCAGGAATTGGGGGTGCTGTTATCGTCCCGGTTGGTCGATCTTATGGCTGAATATAAGGTTGTGAACTCAAGACTTCTCTGGGTTCGCTTTAAACTGGGACTGACGAAGTTATTCCTTTTGGCTGTTTATGCGCCGGTAGCTTCGTCGTCCAAGGCTGAACTGGAGGAGTTTTGGGAGAATGTAAGAGAAGTTCTAGATTTGGTTAAGGGAAACGAAAGAACTGTTGTATGTGGTGATTTGAATGGGTAGGTATCGCTCGACCAGGGTACGAGTTGGTGCTTGGAAAGTTTGGCGATAAAAGGGTTAATGATGCTGGCAAGCTTATACTGGCTGTATGCAAGGTAAAGGGTCTTCTTGTGACAAACACTATGTTTAATCACAGGAAAATCCATAAGTACACTAGAGAAAGAAAGAATGAGAGAAGTATGATTGATTTGTTCCTGGTGGATGACCGATTGCGAAAACAGGTGATGGATACACGAGTGTTCAGGGGTGCTGACCTGGGAACGGATCACTATCTAGTAATTACTAGATTTAGGGATTTGTTCGCTGGTTGGCGCTACCGGATGGCAGTAACAGAACCACAGTCGGTCTGTCGCATCCGAAGCTGGAAGCTTCAGGAAGCGGATACTAAGGACAAATATCACACGAGGGTAGCCGAAAAGCTTGACACCATCGATGGCAGAAAAGAATGTGTGAAAAGAACATGGCAGAACCTTAGGGATAGAATGGTAAGTGCAGCGGAAGAAGTATGTGGAACGACAAAAAGAGGTAGTAGTAAAAGAAGAGATGCATGGTGAAATGATGAATTGAGAGAAGCTGTAAAGAAGAAGAAAAAAGCATGGTTAGACTACTTGGTTTCTAGTAACGATAAGAAGATGAAAGAAAGATATAAGCTGCAGAAAGTTCATGCGAAAACATTGATTGAGGAAGTACGTGAAAGTCGTAGAATAGAAGCGGACGAAAGATTGTCGCACAACTTTAAGGAAAACTCCAAACTCTTCTGGAAAGAGGTTAGGAGGTCCCGGAGTGGTGCGACAGCCTTAAGAATGAACAAAGTGCTTTCGAAAACCAATGACGTCCTCTCAGAAAAATCGGACGTCATGCAGCGATGAAGCGAATTTTATAGAGAAATGTATGCGTGTCATGATTTTAGTGAAGGATCCGGGGGTGACGTAGTGACTGGCAAGCCAAACACGGACCTCTATGACACTGAGGTCATCAGCATGAAAGAGATTGAACGTGCGATTTAAAGTTTGAAATGTGGTAAGGCTGCGGGACTAGACAGAGTTACTGCTGAAATGGTCAAGTACGGTGGGCCTCGCGTCTGGGACAGCTTTCATCTGCTGTGCAATTTGTGCTGGCGGACGGGAGATGTCCCGGATGACTGGCGATACGCGGTCGTTGTGCCTTTATATAAAGGTAAAGGTTCACATTTTGACTGCGAGTGACAAAAGTGTGTGTGACAAAACATGTCATCGGTTTCTATTCATCAATTCCTATTTATATTAATATGGCAGGATTGAAAGATGACCTTATCACAAAAATTGATAGGCGCGTACTCCAATGGTTTGGGCACGTTGAACGAATGAGTGAAGACCGAATGGTGAAGAAAATATATAGAGCGAAAGTAAATATTAAAAGGTGTCGAGGTAGACCGAGACTAATTTTCGAAGACCATGTGAGCAAATTACTCGAAGAGGAGAAGGTCAAGAGTACTCGGATACCTAGACGTGCATGTACGAAGAAGATAATGAACCTGAAAGAAGCGAAGGAGGTATGTAAGGATCGTGACACTTTGCGATCTGTTCTCTCTGGCTACCCCATTAGGGATTGTGCTTGAAGATAAGTAAGTAAGTAATTTACAGCCGTTGCCATAGCAGAAGCTTGAATAAAGACTTTACCAAAAAAATTTACACTGCCAGTTACCACCATCTCTGGATGACTTCGAAGCCTGGCTGTGATTTGTTGGTCGTATTATGTGCTCAGAGGTTTCATGTATGCTACATCAGCGACTTGAATTCGAAGACTCGTATCTGGGGGATGCACAATTTAACAACATAGTTGGAACAAGCTTCATTAATGACGTCAAGGTGTTCTGTGTGAGTGCTACGGCCATCTAACAACAACAACACAGTTCGATCAACTGTTACCCCAGTAAATTCAACAAACTTCTTAAACGAGCCGAGGAATAATTCAGCTGTCCCAAACTCCAGGCGCAGCATTCAGCATTAGCTGAGGGTCCATCCTCTTTCATGGGAATACCATCATTGAAGGCATGTATATACCCACGATCACTAAAACATATTTCGATAGTTATTGTAGTAGGTACCTCTCTCCGCAGAAGTTATCGATCCCACTTATTTTCTACCTTTTCGTGCAATTATTTTTGACTTGGCAAACCAAGTAAATAATAAACAGGAGTTTCAGTGGTACCTAAAAATGTACTGAAACAAATTCTAAAATTGTACTGAAAAAAAATGTACTGAAAAAAATAATTTGACAAAAAGTGAGTTTTTGGCGGTAGGGCAAAACGCATGGACTTACAAGCCGATCACAGCGCTAATTGATAAAAATAAACGCATCATTACAAGCCAGAGCGGCTGTGATTGGTCATTCGTGCGACCGATGAGACCCGCTAACCCGCCTTGCCCGCTACTCCATCTTGCCCCCGCTTCCCCTAAAACAACCAGTTTAAGTGAAATTGCCACAATACTTTATTTTATTTTAAAGAACATTATATGACATGATGTATGAAATATAATTTCAACACAAAGGCTGCCGCGACTCCGCTGTAGGTAGTGTACCCTGATGGACTTATTTTTGAACGACAAATTCGCATAAATGGGGCCTCAATTTCATAAAAAACGCGAGTTATGTTGGCCTTCAGGGAGGCAATTGTCTGTGGTTTGTCTGCATACACAATTGATTTCACGCCCCACAGAAAGTAGTCGAGCGGTGTTAAATCACACGATCTCGGTGGCCAGTTGATATCGCTAGTCTCTAACGCGCGAGTTGGCAACGCCTTCGAACTTATTATCCAATAAATTGGCCAGTGGAGCCGTCCTGTTCTAACCACATGTTTGTGAGGTCCATACCATGAACTGCCTAGGCCACAAAAAATTGTTATCATCGTCCGATATCGGTTGCCATTGACAGTGAGCGCGGCTCCTTGCGCATCTTCGAATAAATAAGGGCTCATCGGCGTACTACCATTGAGCCCTTATTTCTTCTAAATCCACACCAAACAGTGACTTTTTCCGAGTGTAAAGGAGCCTGATGAATCTTCCGTGGAATTTAGTCGTTCCAAATCCGGCAGTTTTGTTCGTTAACGAAGCCACTCAACCAGAAATGAGCCTCATCACTGAAGATGATAATATATATAGATTATCATCTTCAGTGATAAGCCAATGAAAAAAGTGGTCGTTGGCTTTTAGTTCTTGAGTTTATTGAACTTTGTATGGATGAAAACGCAAGTCTCGACGTAAAATCGACACGGAATGGACTATCTGGGGTTTTCTCGCACACTGTCCCGAAAGGCACGAATATTCTCTAACGATCTTGCGTTTCTTTGACGTACAGGCGCTGCTTCATCGATCACCGACCCTATTGTCTCAAATGTATTCACTAAACAACGGATTGTGTACTCTGCACGACGGCTATGAATGCCATAAATTGGACGCAACGCACGAAACTTTAGGCGAACAGAGCACTGATTTTGATAATTTTAACAATTTCAATGCGTTGTTGAAACGTGTAGCGTTCTGTAGCAAAATGTCAAAACCACAGAACACGATTACTCTCTACCAAGAGGTCAGGACTAAATGAGTGTTCTTGTTTGACAGCTATCGCTTTGCCAAGACCACCGAGAGGTTGTCTTCTTTTTTCAAATTACTTGTACTGATATGTATATAGATGCCAGTACGTAATAAACATGTTGTATCCTTCTTTTAACATTTCTCTAAAGATATCCAAGATTGCATTTAAAGCAGCCTTTAGACAAGCAAATTGTCTCCCGTACTTGTGTATTTGTCACGTTTTGTCAGCTCGCAATAATTAAATGGCCTTGATTTTTCTGTTTTACCCTGAACAATTCCTGAAAACCAATAATTTAGGTTCTTGTACAAATGTCAGCTTCAGCTGGGATTCTTTTAAAAACCAGAAATGCTGTAAAAATGACTGCTCATGGAAAAACAAATAGAAATATCAAACGCCAAAAGTAAAACAATTATACGCAAGCATTCGCAAAATAGAACTAAATTAGCGCAGCACTATTATTTATCACTTAATGGTTGGTTACTCGAGACGAAAATTTAACAACATCACGGCATAATAATAAAAGAACGTCACACTAGAATATTAAGATAAGATTATAATTTTGCTTTAAAAACTTTGACGTCATAACTCCTAACACTATATTCTCATATTATTTCTAAAAACATGTTTGCATCTGCATCCACAGATTCCATTGCTAGACAGATACACCATTTGTAAAAAAAAAACAGACGTCATCAATTAAAAAAAGTTTTAGGTAATTATCGCTTCATAATCATTATTACAGTTCTAGAACAAGTGAATTCAGATGGGTTGCTAAGAATTACGTAATTCACCAAATTGCAGTGTTTAGAAGAATTATTGCAGTTAATAGGTAGTATTAATAAGGACTAAATTAGGTTTCAGAAGACGTTATTTCATTTTTTTTATTTATAACATTTTCTTACGTAAGAACATCGATTATACGGAAGTTTACTGCCGATATGAAATATATTTAAGGTCACTCGAGGCAAGTGTGACATAAATTAATTAGAACTATAATGGGTATCAAAATACTTCTACTTTGTAAGAATTTAGCATTGACAATTAATTCAGTTTCATAACATCAATTATTAAATTGTTGTTTATTTGATCAAGCATTTCAGTATCTACAAGTAGCATTTTGTAATTTGTGGTAATTATAACTAATTGATGTGGAAGACTGTTGGCGACGCGCCTATAAGAATATTTCAATTTATTAGTTAACCGATTACGAATAGCTTCTAAAAAGCAAATTATCAAGCATCAATATTCCGATAAGAAAATGCTTAGTTGAATCTTAAAGAAATATCGAATTAATGATATGAAGGTCTTGGGTTCGACTCCCAGGCCGGAATAGTTTATCGTTTTCTTAGTAATATCTCTTAATAAATTCATATAGGGAATTTTTAAGATATAAATTATGTTACCGAATTTGTTCCCCGGTTGAAATCATCTTTCCAATAACGTTAATTTAAAGAAATATTAAAATAAAGTTAGAGAACAGGATTTGTTCCCCGGTCGAGATGATCGCTGTGCATAAGTAGAATTAATGGAAATTAATTGCATAAGTATTGTCTTATATGAGTTTGATATGTTTTGTATGAAAACAAATGCCTATTTTCTATGATTGATTTATGAAAACATTCATTTAAATTGTTTGATAAGAAACATGATAACTGATAAGAATCTGATTAGAAATAGTTTTCAACGTTTGAGAATTGTGTAGAATCATTTATTCACCTAGTATTGTTGATATTAGTGTATACTAAACTTTCCATTTTTACTGATAGTCGATAGCCGTGCAAAAGTTAGTTGTTCAAATAGTGTGAGTTCATAGATGCACGCTAGCCACGTACTTAGGAGGCCAAATATGTAGAAATTTAAATATTTGCAAATTTCAGCAATTTATGTAAAATGACTTGTAAAACATTTCAGATTGATTGTACGTGTAAAAGAGGTGAATTCTGTGTTATTTTTATGTGAAAATTCCTGTGAATAAGTGAAATAATGATAGTTTTGTATAAGAAATTTAAAAGTGTTTTAATAGTGAAATGTATAGAGAAAATGTAAATTAAACTATTGTATTAGTTAAGATATGTATAATTTCAAGTGGACTAAACATTGTTTTGACTTTTTATGTAAAATATTTAAAAAATTCCAACTTTGGTGTGGTTATGATAACCCAGGATAAGCCTGTAAGTCGGGTAACACATAAGTGTGTTATATGTAACAAGGTGCACTCTATAGTAAGTTGTTACAAGTTTAAGGACATGAATAATCGCGAGAAATGGGAAGCGGTTAAAAAAGCGAAAGTATGTTTTCAATGTTTATCACCTAACCATATGAGGTTAGAGTGCAAAGGGAAAAAATGTGGTGTAAAGGGATGTAGAATGTCACATCATCGAATGCTACACCGATACCCCAATGAAAATACCTCGCCGCAAGGGGACGAGGGGGGTAAAGAGGCTCAAATTACAACTGTTAGTATAGTGAATGCACTGGCATGTGCATACTTAAAGATTATACCGGTCGAGTTGTATGGACCTAGAGGAAAGGTCAAGACAACAGCTCTTCTGGATAAGGGATCGACCATGACACTCATAGAGGAGTGGATGGCTCAGAAGTTAGCGCCTCGCGGACGTAAAGAAGAATTACGTATTGAAGCCGTGGGAGGTAAGCGAATTAACAACGACAGTTCGTATCGCTTAAACGTTAAGATAAAAGGCATTTACTCGAACGACTTAGAGGAGATAAGTGTACAAACAATTAAGTCACTTAACCTTTCTCCGCAGTCAGTGAGCCAAAAATTATTGCAACGGTGTTCTCATTTGACTCCGATCAAGGACGAGTTGATGTATGAGAGGTCCAGACCTACCATATTAATTGGCCAGAACAATTGGCATCTCATAGTTACTCGTGAATTAATTTCAGGAGGTAAGAACCTACCTTTAGCATCGCTCACTAAACTTGCATGGGTTTTACATGGTCACATTTCGGGTGGTATTAAACCAGTCAAGATTGTTAACCATATTTCCACGAAGGAGGAGGAAGATATGGATAAGTTGATCAAAGATTATTTTAGTTTGGAATCTCTGGGAGTGTCTGCGCGAAAGCCCGCGAACGACCCAAAAGAACGAGCTTTAAATATTTTGAGCAAAACGCTACGTCGTATACCTAATAATAGGTACGAGACTGCTTTGTTATGGCGCACAGATAATGAGTGCATGCCGTCGAATAGAACGCAGGTTGAAAGTCGCCCGTTTAATATCGAAAAGAAGCTCGACAAAAATAGCGAGTTGAAAAAGGAATATGAGAAGCAAATTGAAAATCTCATCGTTGACGGTTACGCAGAGAAAGTGAACCATATTTCCATTTCCCCACGCACGTGGTATCTTCCTCACTTCGCAGTGACTCACCCACAAAAAAAGAAAATAAGAATAGTTTTCGACGCCGCCGCTAGGACGGACGTTGTCTTAATGATGCATTGTTAACCGGACCGGACTTATTGAAGTCGTTGTTTGGAGTTCTGCTACGATTCAGAGAAGGAAGCGTGGCAGTGATGGCAGACATTAAAGAAATGTTCCTGCAAGTGAAAATCCGGGAAGAAGACAGGGATAGCCTTCGATTCTTATGGCGGCACAAGCGTGACGCGCCACCGGAAGAGTATAGAATGACGTCACTCATATTTGGAGCGGCATCATCACCATGCATCGCTATATATGTGAAGAATAGGAATGCGCAGGATAACACACATATCTATCCAGAAGCAGCTTCCGTTACGGAAAGCAATTTTTATATGGATGACTATCTACAGGCATTTCCCGACGTGACGACGGCCGAAAGGATAGTAAACGATATGTATGAATTGCATAAACGTGCTTCTTTCCAACTGAGGGGATGGGCTAGCAACCGACCGAAGTTTTATGTAAAATGGAAAATAAATATAAGAGCGACAGTGCTTCGCTAGGAGATAAAGAGCACACAGAGCCCACTTTAGGTTTGATTTGGAATATCAAACGGGATATAATAGGTTTCTCCATAAGTCTTCGTAACACACCGGAAGAAGTGATGGAAGGTTTACGACCGCCTAAAAAGAGGGAGATAACTAGTGCTGTGATGTCGGTCTTCGATCCTTTGGGACTCGCATCACCCATAACGATTCAAGGGAAGTCGCTGATCCAGCAAGTATGGAGGACAGGCATCTCTTGGGATGAAGAAGTTACACACGAATTACACGTGTTATTTTGTAAATGGATATCGGAAGTGAAGAAATTAGGTCATTTAGAAGTACCTAGACCCGTTGCTGAAGGCGCGGCAAGGGAGAATTACACACCTTCACGGATGCTAGTGAAAAAGCATACGCTGCCGCGGTGTATTACGTCACCACGGACGAGATAGGAGAGAGGCGGATTACGCTGATCGCCGCAAAGGCAAGAGTAGCGCCGCTGAAATCAATTTCTATTCCAAGGCTTGAATTGCAAGCAGCTCTTATGGGCAGCAGATTAGCTGCATCAGTTATTGAAGAGAGCAAGTACGAGATATCCGAGAGAGTATTTTGGACGGACTCACGTACAGTGTTAGCGTGGATTAAGTCAGATCCTCGCGCTTTTAAACCATTCGTTCCTCATCGATTGGCTGAGATCGAAGATCACAGTAAACCATGTGAATGGCGATGGGTTCCAACGTCACAAAACGTGGCAGACGACGCCACTAGAAATTTTCCTTCCACCTTCGATGTAAGTCATCGCTGGTTTCAAGGACCTGAATTTCTCAGGAAAAGTCCTGATTTATGGCCCAAACAAGTGGACACCATAAATAGCTTAGAAACAGGTGAAGAAAAATCGCCAAAAGGCGTAAATGCGCTGAGAAAGCAAGAACCGTTAAGTCTACCCGACTACGGATGATTTAGCAGCTTTAAGAAATTCCTATTTATATTAATATGGCAGGATTGAAAGATGACCTTATCACAAAAATTGATAGGCGCGTACTCCAATGGTTTGGGCACGTTGAACGAATGAGTGAAGACCGAATGGTGAAGAAAATATATAGAGCGAAAGTAAATATTAAAAGGTGTCGAGGTAGACCGAGACTAACTTTCGAAGACCATGTGAGCAAATTGCTCGAAGAGGGGAGGGTCAAGAGTACTCGGATACCTAGACGTGCATGTATGAAGAAGTTAATGAACCTGAAAGAAGCGAAAGAGGTATGTAAGGATCGTGACACTTGGCGATCTGTTCTCTCTGACTACCCCGTTAGGGATTGTGCGTGAAGATATACTAAACTAAAACTGAAACTAAGAAATTCCTTGGGGCAACTACACGCACCTTACAAGCGGTAGAAAAATTCAAGAGTTTAAGAAAGCCGGTTAAAGGACCCGACAACGCAGCCGAAAAGTCGGTTATGTGTTCCAACGAAGTTTTAGCAAAGTCGGTTAAAGGACCCGATAGTGCGTTGGATATAGCGCTCTTGAAAAAAGCTGAATTATTAATTTGGAAGTTCGTTCAAGACGAGTGTTTTCATTTGGAAATAAAATGCTTGAAAGCAGGCAAAAGCGTTGAAAGAAGTTCACGCTTAAGTAAATTATCTATGGAAATAGGAGAAGATAACTTACTCCGTTTAAATGGGCGTTTACCTTTTAAGTCTAATTTGACCGAGGAAAGTAGAAAACCTGTCGTATTAGACGGTAAACACGAAATCGTTAAAATGATGATTAGAGAAGTTCATCATCATTTTGGACATGCCAATCACCAGACGGTGATGAATGAGGTGACCAAAAATTTTATGTCTTGAACCTGCGTAATGTAGTACGAATTGTGTCACATCATTGTCAGTGGTGCAGGACATACAGGTCAAAACCGCAGAACGTGCCACAAGGAATATTCCTCTGTAGAGAATAGCTCACAATAAACCACCTTTTACATGTTCAGCCGTAAATTATTTCGGACCTATGAGTGTGACTATAGGAAGTCGATACGAAAAACGTTGGGGTGTTTTATTTACGTGTCTGACCATCAGAGCAGTACACCTAGAATTAGCAGCCTCATTGACACCAGCGTCAATGATAATGGCATTGAGGCGATTTATCGCCAGAAGAGGAAAACCAGCCGTTATATACAGCGATAACGGGACAAATTTCAAAGCTGCGAATAAAAAATTATTGAAAGCATGCGAAGAATGCTATGAGGGCATGAAAAATGAGTCATTTAAAAAATATATTAAATGGAAATTTATTCCTCCGGGAGCACCGCACATGGGTGGCGCCTGGGAGAGGTTAGTAAGATCGATTAAAATTGCGTTGACCGCTACGCTCAAAGAAAGGAGCCCGCGAGAGGAGGTTCTGCATACGTTGCTTTTAGACCTCTGGTAACATTCAGTATGGATAGTCCTGAAGAGGGTTTGACACCCAATCATTTTCTTCTGGGACGCTCATGTGGTGATCGACCACCTGGATTATTTTTAGAGCAACATCTGACGGGTCAACACAATTGGAAATCTGCACAGAGGTTAGCTGACCATTTTGGACAAGATGGCTAAAAGAATACATGCCTACTTCAATACCTCGAACAGGTAATAACGGAAAGTTTATGGAGCCTAAAGAAGGTGATATTGTCTTTTTTTTATATAGGATAGGGTGACAAACGAGCACACAGTTCACCTGATGGTAAGTGGTTGCTGTGGCCCATAGACATCCACATCTATCCTCGATTACGAATCAAAATGCAGATGCGTTGTCACCCGTGAGGACTAAGATGGAATGCCTCGTTTCCAGTAAAAAGGGTCTCCGGTTCTCTACACTCACCATACGAAATACAGTAGCATTAAGCTACTATTTCACGCTGGTATTCTGAGAGAGCGTGGTCCCTCCCCGATCGAGCCGACTCATCCGTGCCACAACTATACTTCTAATATAACTGCAGCATGGCTCTACCACGTATACCACGTCTTGATAATAGATCATTCCTGCCACGAAATACGTGGCCGAAAGGCAAGATTAGTAGAACGCTACCGGGACCAGACGATCACACTAGAGTGGTTAACGTCATTACTAGCACAGGTATCTTGAGGAGACCTACATCCAGAATAATAATCCTGGTACCCGCGACGCCTCACAAATGATGGTGCTGATGCACGGGGGGGGGGGAGATTGTTGGCGACGCGCCTATAAGAATATTTCAATTTATTAGTTAACCGATTACGAATAGCTTCTAAAAAGCAAATTATCAAACAACAATATTCCGATAAGAAAATGCTTAGTTGAATCTTAAAGAAATATCGAATTAATGATATGAAGGTCTTGGGTTCGACTCCCAGGCCGGAATAGTTTATCGTTTTCTTAGTAATATCTCTTAATAAATTCATATAGGGAATTTTTAAGATATAAATTATGTTACCGGATTTGTTCCCCGGTTGAAATCATCTTTCCAATAATGTTAATTTAAAGAAATATTAAAATAAAGTTAGAGAACAGGATTTGTTCCCCGGTCGAGATGATCGCTGTGCATAAGGAGAATTAATGGAAATTAATTGCATAAGTATTGTCTTATATGAGTTTGATATGTTTTGTATGAAAACAAATGCCTATTTTCTATGATTGATTTATGAAAACATTCACTTTTATTGTTTGATAAGAAACATGATAACTGATAAGAATCTGATTAGAAATAGTTTTCAACGTTTTAGAAATGTGTAGAATCATTTATTCACCTAGTATTGTTGATATTAGTGTATACTAAACTTTCCATTTTTACTGATAGTCGATAGCCGTGCAAAAGTTAGTTGTTCAAATAGTGTGAGTTCATAGACGCACACTAGCCACGTACTTAGGAGGCCAAATATGTAGAAATTTAAATATTTGCAAATTTCAGCAATTTATGTAAAATGACTTGTAAAACATTTCAGATTGATTGTACGTGTAAAAGAGGTGAATTCTGTGTTATTTTTATGTGAAAATTCCTGTGAATAAGTGAAATAATGATAGTTTTGTATAAGAAATTAAAAAGTGTTTTAATAGTGAAATGTATAGAGAAAATGTAAATTAAACTATTGTATTAGTTAAGACATGTATAATTTCAAGTGGAAAACATTGTTTTATCTTTCTATGTTAAATATTTAAGAAATTCCAACTTTGAACATGTGAGTAAAATAAGCATATTTTGTTAAATAAATAAAAGGTTTTTGTGATATGAAAATGTAATGTATATCGTAGTATAGATATTTTTTGTGCTATCTTTATAAGTAAATTGTATAAATGTATGTCTTATACAAATAAAGTTATTGAGCAAACCGTGAGAGAGTGATAGTACAAATTGATGTAATTGAGTTGCGCAAGCGCACAAATGGCGCGGCTCACTTTCGCGTTTAGCTTCGAGGTAGTTCAGTAAATTGATTTTTCTTGCAAATCGTTCGGGAAAAGCGCAAGACCAGCAGTCAATAAGAAGAAGAAAGAAAAAGTATAGGGAAGTGATAGGGAAAAGTAATTACTCTCTCACGGAACGGTTTGAAGATAATTGCTGTTTATTCCCAAGGAATTCTTCTTTTAAAGTGATACAGTCCATATCGAAGAATTAAGGCGTTGGGACCGGGACGACTTCGGAAGACCCGTAATCCCCGCCTGAACCTATTTTCGGAAAAGGAAGAGGTTATCGCCCTTGTGTGTTACTCCGTTGCGGAGATCACATACGTTGTTCCCGAACCCAACGTAGGCGTTATAGGAGGCCGGATCGAGAGAAGCCTCGATTCCCCCCTTCTGTTTCTTAGTTTAACCTTTGTCTGGTTCCTTTTCAAAGACTGTCACACTTATCGATCAAAGAGGTTAGTCGACGTACGCTTCTTTTCGTAGTTATTTTATTTTTTACTGTCGTTTTCGACAAAATTGATGAGATGATACTAACGTCAATATATTTTATGATCTATAAAAACGATTTGAACGTTCATTTTTAAGTAAGAATGAATTTTTAACCACACGGGGCAAGTGTTTAACCAATATATTGATGTGCCTTTAAATGGATTTATGTTACTGAATGTTTTGTAAGTGTAATAAAAAAAATGCTAAGTGAAAAACAATTTTAATTCAGAAACGTTAATAATCAATAATAATATAGCCATAATGCTTTGGTACTTGTATTATATATGCCATTTTTAGTTGAATAAAAACTTATTAATAAATGTGTGTTAAATTTCAAAGAAAAAAACGTCATCTACGTCATTTAACAAAACAATCACATTGAGATTTTCTTCTGTTTGGTCTACTTAATACTTTGTACCGATCTTTCTCTTCAAAATTCTGTACTATCTCAACATAATACTGCCATTTTTTTCTGCTCGTAATATCGTGAAACAATGTAATTTTCTTCTAAAATCAAATTATACTTGTATCTTCTTCTGTAACTGTTTCGATGGCATTTATTATTTCTGCTTCTGACATCCTCTGATATTTTTCTTTGATAAGTATTTCTTCCCTGATATTAATAAAAAGTATATCCTGCTTTTTCGAAAGTCGGTTAAAATAAAGGCTGTCCCATCACTAGATACGATATTGTCATACAAGATGACCGGGGTAAGCGTAAGACTGTCACACTTACCTCGATGTTAGGTTACTGTTTCCGTATTTCAGGGAAAAGTGGATTTCAGTTTAAAAAGTTAAAGTTACAGCCTATATACATCCCACTGCTGGACACAGGCCTCCTCTCATTTTTGTGAACCTCTTGCCCTAAGCAAGGAAGTGTTCGTCGCGCTACCCCAATGAGCGTTGGCGAACTTCACATGTCTTCGAAATATTTTTTTATTTCTCAGACATGCAGGTTTCCACACAATGTTTTCCTTCACCGCCGAGCACGTGATAAATCAGCATTTAAAATTGCAATTAACAATTAGCGGGGTCCTTAGTAATCGTGGCTTGGTCACCAACGGTGAACATAGGTGAACTATGGCGTGGTGGACTATGGCGGCAGGGGTGTCCACTTCCCCATTCTGTCACAGCCGAGGTGGGTCACGAAGTGCTCTTGCTCTATCACCCGTGATTTTGGCGGGGCTGCACCGTTAATATGGTGGTGGTGGAGCCATGAGGGGAGAGGTGTGTTGGTGTTGCGAGCTGCCAGTCTTCCTATCCTCCGCCGCCGAAACTTCAATGCCGGCGGAGCCATAGACCGGATTCACCGCTGGGATCAGGAAGGCTGGTGCTTACTAGTACTCGACTTTCTTGGCTGCATAGCCTGTACGGGAGCCCACTGCGTAGGTGGATTAAGAAGCCACACACAAGGCGGACCTAGTGTTTTCGTGCACCTTACTTGAGAAGGGGAAGGGGGAGCAGTTGTTCGTTCCCGAGTAGGAGCTGCCACCTCCCAGCCGACGCCAATATAGCCGCA
This sequence comes from Parnassius smintheus behrii, assembly GCA_036936625.1. NCBI lineage: Eukaryota > Metazoa > Arthropoda > Insecta > Lepidoptera > Papilionidae > Parnassius > Parnassius smintheus. Next base: position 19,333,727 of record JAUPFT010000005.1, on the reverse strand, counting down.
GAGGTGTGTGAAAATGGCCCTGCCAATATGCGGCTAAGATGAAAAAACACCATGGGTTTTTAGTCGTTGCGAGTCCGACATAACCCGTCCGTGTCCCAGCGAGGCGGGTATACGTAGGCATTTCCGCATGTAAAAAAGGGACTAAGTACTCAACCTTGTAACGCGGCCAACCTGGGTTTGATATCAAAGCAATATGGTTTACTATAATCAGAATCAGAAAGAGGTACTGCAACTGTTAGTTGCTGATTTTAAGTTCTGTCTTAACATCCTTAGATTTGCCTTAATCCCTTAGAATGCATCGTGGGGAAACCTGCATTTCTATGAAATAAAAAAATATTTCCATGCCAACACAGCACACATTGTATCAACGTGAGTCTTGCCTTGAGGGTTTGAAACCCTCTCAATTCTGAGAGGATGCCTGTATTCAGCAGTGAGACGTATGATAGACTATAACTGTACTTGTGTTTTTGATGGTTCAGGTTGAAATTTGAACCGAGTACGCGCTGCTTAATAGTCGGTTTTCTAAATACCAAGCTATGTAGATGTAAAATATATTCGTATTACCCTACGTGTTTAATGTAGATAAGTATATGGTAAACATATGTTAATGAATGTACGAGAACGTTTAGAAACGGTTCATTACTCAATTCAACGCTCTTATTTTACTCCATTAACCGATCTGCTCTTACGTTATTATAATACGGTCTGTGTCACCAGATGGTAAGTGGATGCTGTAGCCCACAGACATTTACATTAATTCTCGATCAAAAATCAAATGCAAATTCGTTGTCACCCCTAAGGTAAGGATGCAATGCCTCGTTTCAGTAAAAACTGTCTCCGGATCTCTACGCTCACCATACGAGACACAGTCTCATTAAGCTGCTATTTTACGCTGATATTCTGTGAGAGTGTAGTCTTACCACGGTCGAGCCGACATATTCGTGCTACAACTATGATAAAGTTACAGCGTGGCTCTACCACGCAAAGCATGGTTCGGAAAATACCTCACTCCTAGAGAGAACCAGCAAGAAACCCAGCGGAATCTTTTTCTAAAAAAAAACTGCTTACAAGTTGCATTGTTGCGCAATTAGATAAACTTATTTGTTAACTTGTGTTTCGCCCTTGAGATAAAATATATTACTAAGTATTAAAATGTTCCGATTGTTATTATGTTCACGTATGTATATTGGCAGAAAAACAGTTTAAAATAACATTACCCCTCATATTAAACATATCATATAATCATATTCCCATCATTTGAATCTGTTGTTGGACATTGGGCTTACATGCACGTGTCAGTTGGCTTACATTTGTTAAAAATACTAATTTAATATTTAACCTTTATTCTTTTAATGTTAGAAATATTGTTATTTAAATAATTTATGAAAATTTATACAAATCGCTAAAGTCTTAATTACTTTCTATAGAGTAGCAATACACCAATACTGCAGACAAAAATGTTATGGCGAAGAGTTTTGAAATAGTTGATCGTCTACCATTTAATAACGGAATAAAAGTTTGAAACAGTTCAAACTTATTATTTCTTTGAATGAGAAACAGAAACTGAAACCTTTTTTTTCTATATAGATTATAAATAATACTTACTGAATGTTTTTAATTTATCACTTTTATACATTACTTGGAAGATTTGATTATACTTATCACGCAAAGAAGGCGGGATGATGAGCGCAGAACTGATGTCCCCGCGATGAAATAATTTGTGCACTGCAATGTGCAATAAGGGGGGGAGGCTTACTTAGTACGCCAGTGCTTGACTACAATCCTAACAAATGATATTACTATATATCATTTGTTAGGATTAGCTAGACTAGCCGCTGTGACTACAGAATAAAAATCTATTCTTTCGCCCATTCACATTTCCGGAAATTCCAACTCAGAAATACATGTATTTATTTGTAAGTATAATGTGTAGTATCGTATAAACAACATGAAATAACTTTCTCAATAATACAATGACTTTTATGAAACGATCCAAATATTTAAAATGTGTAATTTGATTAATATATTTTCTAGCTATATCCTTAAATATGAGTCGAATTCGAATCGATTTTACAACTACCACGGAATGAGATGGAAGCTCTATTACTTAGGTACTTACATGCCGTCAAGTAAATCAATTTGAATTCATATTTAATGCGTTCTTTTGTTATATTCCATAACATCATGCATTTCATGCTTTTATCATCATCATCATCATAAGCCAGTGGCAGTTCACAGCTGGACGTAGGCCTCTCTTAAGGAAATTGAAAGATGACGATGACCATGACGATGAACTAATGAATTACCTAAAGTAATTAAAAACTTAAAGTAAGTATCTTTATTGATATTATGTTTCTTAGATTGAATAAAAACGTCATCGTATTTATTCATATACAAGAAATATAATATCAATAAAGATATCAAAATTATTTTCTGAAAGTTTATATTGACAATCAATCATTTCCGTCTGACGCAATGAAGTTCAAATTGGAGTCACCTGTCAATGTTTATTCGGACAATAGGGTAACCATGTATTTGAGATTATATTTTAAGGAATCTTGACATTCACTTGACACTACTGCTATGATATCTATTATCTATTATGATATATATTTAACGACTGACGTAAACGGGTTAATTATACCCACATTTGTTAAAAGCCAGATCGGTGTCGTAAAAAGCGACTGTTACGACACCTATGGAACAAAAAACTATTCTTTAGAATCCTTTAGGATTCTTTAGAATCTCCTATCCCATAAGCAATAACAAATATTAATTCTTTAAATGATTACATTAAAACCATGGAACATAAGCCTGAATGCTACTACTATTTGCTACTACTATTTGCTTACAAAAAATTATCTATATGATTAACATTGTTCTTAAAAACCTAGAAAACGAATCTTCATAACGTAAGTATAAAAGGAAAAATAACACGCATGTACTGCAAGTCTTAATTCCTCGCTCTCCCTCGGATAATTTATAGCGCAGCTATTTTCCACCCTTTTGCTGAATATAGACATACGAGTAGGTACCTATCACGCGTTCAAAACAAACTGTTTGCTTCGTCTTTTGTAATTGCCACACTGCCTTACCATCCAATTACAATGTGGATACCTTCAAGGCAGGAGTAAATGGGCTTTATTTAGACTAAGTCATTGCGTTTTACCGCCTTCGGCTACATGACCAATCGGGATAGTAGTTGAACGCTGGCTTAAAATAGTTAAAAAAAACTTTTTATAGATATGTGACAGAGGACATTCATCTTCATATTCTGACACCAACCCAATCTGACAGGACAGACAAATTGGTATCGAATTTACGAGTATACTCAACTTCTGTCTTTAGTCAGTCTTTAGGGTCAGATATCCAGAATTAACATATTAATAGGAAAAACGTTTTAGAAAAATATTCGTGTAATACAAAATCTGTCTAACGTGACACCACATTATGTTGTATTACCTAGACGTTATTGCAATGCAAATGTGAAAAGTTGTGTTTTTAAAAAAATTATGTTTTTGAACTTTCGATCTCGTCACAAATGAGCGAGTTCCAATACTATGCTCATAAGAAAAGAAATGAGGTAGATTGTTCGCTAGTACGTGCTTAGTAATTTTAATTTATTAATCTATTACAACTAGAAATAAACTATTATGGTATAAGTAGACCCCTTACACTAAAATCGCCTAAAACCTCTATGAATGAATCGCTCTCGAGTAGCCGTCGCTTATGGCACGTTGTGCTGTGTCATCTCGCCGCGTCGCTACTATAGTAAAAAACACGTGCTCAAGCGTTACCTTGTTACATCACACACGTTCAGGTGTCGATAACGTCAAAATGACAACCGCTTGCATCAGCCATTCACGTATGAGAAATTCTTAACCGCCAAAGTAGCTGACGTTTTCTCTAAATGTTTGTAGTTTTTCAGACTAATAACTGATTATATCAGCTTAAATAAAATAATAGTACTTACATATTTATAAAGTTTATGTGTTGCTTCCTGTCACCGGTTTAGGTATTTAGCTTCTCCATATCTATATCTATAAAGTATATATACGGTATATATAACAAAAATTATTTTTTAGTTTTTGTCTGTCTGTCTGTTTCTTCCGTCTAAACTCCGAAACGGCTGGATTGATTTTGACAGGACTTTCACTGACAGATAGCTGATGTTATATGGAGTAACTTAGCCCACTTTTATTTTAGAACGAGAATTAATGTGTCACAACATCACTGCATAGGCACAAAAAATAACATTTTAAGCCTGCACTACTAGCCGTATAAAGAAGCCCAAGGTCGCTCAGCCAGCTATGTAAAGGGCTATGATATGGAGTTTCTGAGTGACAGACTTAGAAATGAGGATATTCGAAGTAGTACCATATCCATAGCACAGCGGATCAGTAAGCAGAAGTGGCAAGAGGCCGGCCATATAGCGAAGAACCGGCAACCGATGGGGAAGAAAAGTTCTCGAGTGGCAGCCTCGTACCAGCAAGCGAAGTGTATGGCGGATAGATGAAGTGACGACCTGGTAAGAGATGCAAGAAGTTGATGGATGATGGCAAAAGACCTTTCTTTGGAGGAATCCTATATTCAACAGTGGATTGTGAGGGACTATAACGATGATGATGAGGCCTTCTTAGGATTATGTACTAACAATTTTACATAAATAATTTCATAAATTCTAAAGAATACTATGTAACGTACATCAATTTTTTGTAAACAACAAATGAGTTGGGGCATTTACGTTACGAACATTTTTAAAACTATGGTAAATAATTTATTACATTTTGATAAATTTACCAATACGTACGATGTACCTACGTCTCATGGCGACGTGAGAGTACAAGTTAACCAAACCCAAAATATACTTATCCCCTAGATATCAAAGTCTACGAGAAATGCTACGATGATCTACTTTACCTTCCCTGAATATTCTAATAATACTTTTACCTAATTAATTTCTGATAGTAATTGATGTAATTTTTTGACTACGAACGATCTGATTCTTGAAAGATTCTTTCTTTGGTAATTAAATAATATATTGCAAATCATAAGATGTTTTTATAATATATACACGTCTTATATCGTTAATATTCATAGCTCCACTTTGGGCAACTTCGAGTGAGGATCACAACTATGAAACTAGATTCGAAACTAACGTCATATAAGCGGCCGCTTGCATCAGCCAATATACAACCGTACACTTTCTTAACGTCTTCGATTTACGTTAAAATAATTCCTAAATAACCTCCTTTCTTTTTAATGTATTCATATTGTGACGGCCCATTATTGTTATTAATAATTAATTTCTATATAAAGCCCTCAATAATTAACGAAGAATTAATGTTTTAAACAATTAAAATACGTTAATAAGCATAAAGTTCAAATATATATAAGTATTATAGTAAATTAAAGGCTTAATGTTGCCTTTCAAAACTAATAAATTTATTTAAAACTTTGTTTAAATATTCGAAATGTATTAAATAATAGAAATACAAGTCGAAAATATTAAAATAATAAAGATAAATATTACATTGTTAAAATAATTAAAAAAAATTGATCAAAAATTGCCTAAGTATAAGCATGTTCATGTATACATGGCGGGTGGAGGGTGTAAAGATTGTTTATTTAAGGGCACCGCCGGAGACATACATATATACATATATATGGGATGATTGGGTGATGTATAATCTTATATTAAGGACTTATGTTAGTAAGGTCTATGATACAAAAGCATTATTATAGAAGGTGTAGAGACCTTCTATGATGCATAAGCATTACAATAGTAGACTTGTGGACTGAAGTACTATATATTAAAGGTAAGGTAAGGAAATCCTATGAAATAAAGCAAATATGTGGAAGGTCTCAAATACGTAAAAGCATTATATTAATAGAAATGGGACTTGAAAAGAATTATTATAGAGGCGTTTATGCTGCATCACAAACGTCCCAGACCGAGGTAAACTTGTACTCGCTAACCGATGTGTCCTAGGCATATCATCTTAGTGCCGGTGGTAAGCGGGTTTGTTGTAGCAGTAGGGCTTGCCCGTGCCCGTTTGTGGGCGGCGTCGTCTATCCATTAGATTGGGATGAGTGTGTTTGGTAGCACTTTTAAGTGTAACAAGCATACTCAACTCTTTGTCTTAGTACATTAGCGCTGTGATACGTGGATTTACACAAGTGTGGACACTGGCGTCTTCGTAGCGTGCTACTATGATACGTTGGTGTTGTTTTTAGTTAACAACAACACAAATTTTGTTACCAGAATTGATAGGAATCATGTGGGTGTATTGTCGGGCGCCATCCGTATGATAGTTGCATTGATGTTTAATGCTGCTTGCGGTATTGCGTCTTGTGATTCTGGTCGATGGAGGTATGCTGGTGGTGATGTCTGCTGGGGTTGTATGGGGGACCTTGGGATGGTGGTAGCCCGACGGTGGTCGTATTAATGATGCTTATTGCGTTCTGCAGCGTTGCATCTCTGCGTGTGTGTCTGTGTATTGGTTTAACTCACACCTAAGTAGCTTTGCCCAAGTCCCGTAAGGATCCCTTTATTACGGAGCTGCAGACCTACATGATGTTTTATATAACAACATAATAATATATCTCTGTAACTTTCACACCTTTGAATGATTGAAGGCAACTTGTTGGTAGGTGAGACAAACATGATCGAAAAATGCATATTATATCAACATCAGTGACATATGGCGGCGCTGTCGTCGCGCCACAAGCGAAACACACCGAACACACTCACCGGCATCACTTGCCAGTGCGTAGTACGGCATGCATTACACACCGGCATATCATTCGCACCGGGTCACTTGCCCCTTACGCACACAGCATGCATTCCCCACCGGCATTGAGTACGCATCGGCATTCATACTGCACTGTCGACCTCCGGTCTGAGCAGAGGGGTGATATGGCGGCGCTGTCGTCGCGCCACAAGCGAAACACACCGAAGCCTAAATCACGCTATCAACATTCCGAATCATAAACAGCATATATAGAACATCTCCGAACTATCGCACGGAGCATTGGCCGCTCCCCGGGCAGAACACCTTGCCCGGCGGGAGATCTCCCCTTTTCCTTCCACGACCACAGACACAAACCCTTTCTGATGGCAAATTACTATTATGTTATAAATACAACGGAAGATATAGCCTTTTGGGAGTTCTGTGTGTTGTTTGGATTTCGTTGTATTTGTACGTTGGTGGAGTATATGTGTCGACCTCATACGGGTGGTAGCTGTAGGGAGGATCTGAGGAGACACTCAAGACTACGGCCGAAAGCCGCACAACGTGGAACCCCATTCCCTTGAGGTAAGCGGTAAACTTATGACTCGCTTTGCGGCTAGTAGCCGTGCTGATCATGCAATCGGTGGTGATGGCATACACTTGCAACACGCAATGTTTATGCTTACGTACTGCCAAGGGACCAAGCCCTCTTTTACAGGTTCGCCAGTTATTTTGCTGTGGACCTGATACAATGGATACAATGGAATAGGGACGTTTTAATGTTTTTAACGTTTCTCGAGCCCTGTCCTCGTGAACGAGGTTAACTTAGCTAATAAGACACTACAAACGACTATCGATTGCTTTAGTGAATATCACAGCTAAAAGAACTAAGTTACTAAACAAAGACAACGTAAATAAAGCTCCTAACTAAGATTATCATGCCATAAATATTACAAGCGGCCTATTACTAAACCACCGCAGTTTTTTTTTTATAATTTTGAGTCGTCATCAGGAATATGCTACTGCCCATCGCCAGTTGAAGTTTACTTCTATCGCCTCTTACGACATCCACGGGAAAGGTACACGACAAGGTGACGTAAACTTAAAGTTAGTTGATATTATTGAATATTAACTAGAAACTGATGTCTTGAAGTTGTTAACGTACCAGTCTCTAGGACTGTCGTATTAGGTGTTTTTCTTGTCCTCAGGTAGGGAGCCTGCTTAAAAAGTAAGAATAAAGGGTAATCACGGACTTTATGCATCCCGCTGCGGGGCCTCCTCTAATTTCCGAGTGGGTAATGGAAAAGTTAGTCCTTCGCGATGTTCGTAGATGCCTTAATAACCAGTCTATTTAATAAACACCCTAGTAAGAATTTTAATTTGGGTAATTTTAGTCTAATTATCTAATATTATAATAATAAAATATTGTGCACCGCGAAGTTAAAAATCTTTATTAAACAAAAACTGTTTATAAAGAGTTATGTGAACCAGGTGAGGACCTACAAAGTTATTCCTAATTTAATTCCTATAATTATATGTATACTATAAACCATAATATATGATTGTAAACCCTACTTTAAAAAAAAGTTCCGTTGGGTTTTTTCAGGTACTTCCCAGAACAGAGGTACTTTCCGAACCAGAGATAAATTAACCACACGAATTACTTTAGCATGGAATAAGAATAGAATATTTTTTATTCAATATTGAACACTAAAATAATAATTAAAATTATAATATTTACGATTAAAACTAATTATATACAATATAAAATAAGAATCTATAATATAGAAAATCTAAAACTAAAAATTTTAATAGTCAAAAAGACCTGCTCCCCGTGGTATAGTGCCAACAACGCTGGCTGCGTTTCCTCGCTAAATAGCTAAACTTAGCCTTTGAGCGAGGAAAGAACCAGCCCTCTTATCACCAGCGGTGACGAACAGTCGTGGATACAGTTCCTTTAGAAATTTCACTGCACGCGGACCCCACGGACCGATAGTCTCTACAGCAAATGGCACAAATATGTAGTCATTTCTCAAAGACTCATATTTGCGCCATTTAATAAATTCGGCTGCCTCTGATGCCGCCCCGGCTCTAAAAGGGGTTGAGAACCCTTGAGATGAGAGGCTGCCAAAGTGTCAACGCAAATAGCTTTCCACACTAGGGCTTTACCTCTCTCCCAAGGGACCAAAGTCATACCGTCGGATCTCCTGTCATCATCTCTAAATATCCCGCAAGGCTCTAAAACCGAGGGGACATTTATGGAGACAAGAGCCCTTAGGATGATTTCGTTCCAAGAACCGTGACGGGAAAACCTACCTGTACTTTTCTTGCACGAAAGTCCGTGGAGCCCAAACTCATCGACGCTACTACCGCAGGGGCACTGGTGAGGTTGTCAAATTGCCACCCCTAGCCGGATTCCTACAGCGATGCGCAAGCTTTCCCCATCAAGCAATGTGCCGAGATTACTTGATGGTAGAGCATGTAACCAGTGGCTAGATTCCTTAGTCGAAACAGCTAGAAGACGAGCCTGATCTTGTTGACTGTAGAAATTTTGAAATAAATTTTTTTGGGCACTCCGTACCAACAGAATATCCCACTGTTTTTGTTGGTTAACTACCAATGGGACATTTTCGCCGGGACAGAGCGTTAGCCATGTTTGCCTTGCCTCCGCAGCAAAGCACAGGTCTACTTTATTATTTAAAATTGTGTTACATAGATCATTGACACTATGCACGGAAGCAAGGAAAGCAGGCAATGTGACGCTAGAAATATTTCTTACACCAATACCACCAAATTTGATAGGTAAAGTGACATGATTCCAGGCTATTGTATTCCACCGCCTTCAACGCAAACTCCGTTACCGCCTCCAAGATTACAGAGACCTCGAAAGGGGCAGTCTCATGGAGAAAATCTCTCCCTCCCACACAGCGTACTAACAGATGGCGAGACGCTATAACGCATACTCCCCCTCTGTCTCGTCCCGACGGCACTATTGCCTTCGAGGACGAAGAAAAGGCTGAGAGCGTCGCCACTAAATGCTCTCCCAGCTCACAACCCACTGACCCCATACACATCCAACTAGTGGAGGACGAGGTCCGTCGCCGGAAATCGCCCCCTACTGCCTCTGACCCTATCACTGTGTCCAAAGATGAGATTTCATCTACCATCAAAGGACTTAAGCCCAAAATAGCACCGGGTGCGGATGGCGTCTCCAACCAAGCCCTCAAATACTTTCCGGAGCAGGTGATCGCCTTATTGGCCATAATCTTCAACGCCTGCTTCGAATTCAGCTATTTTCCCACCTCTTGGAAAGAGGCAACTGTCATTGGTATTCCCAAGCCAGACAAACCTCACCACCTCCCCTCCAATCACCGTCCTATCAGCCTCCTCAAAGCCATGGGCAAACTTTTCGAACGAGTCATTCTCGTGCGCATGAGGCGCCATTTGTTTCCCACAGACGGCGACCCTCTTGTCATCCCACAACAATTCGGGTTTCGAGCCAAACACTCGTGCCCCCAGCAAGTTCACCGCATAGTGGAATATATCTTCAGCGGTTTTTATCCTCGTCGTCAAAAAACCATCGCGGTCTTCTTCGACATTGCCAAGGCATTCGACAGAGTCTGGCACGAGGGCCTTATCTACAAATTGTACAACTTAGGCCTCCCAGACCGTCTCGTTCGCCTTGTAGATCTGAAGGATCGTACCTTTCGCTTTAGACACGAAGGCACGCTATCCTCTACTCGTCAAATCAAAGCCGGTGTCCCTCAAGGCTCTGTGCTTGCCCCCCTCCTATATATACTATTCACCAACGACATCCGTATCCCGTCGAATGATGTTAAACTAGCCCGCTTCGCAGATGACACAGCCCTTTACTCTAAAGGCAACTCACTGGCACAGCATCGGAACAAGATCCAAAAGTCAGTAAGCGACTTAGGAGCTTGGTTCCAAAAATGGCGTATCGACGTAAACCCGGAGAAGAGCTCCGCCGTTTGCTTCGAATATAAACGACGCCGTCTCACCACCACTCCGCCAATCAGGATGTTAGGAACCCCTATCCCATGGCAAACTACAGCCAAATATTTAGGCGTCACCCTTGATGCAAGGCTCACTTTCGAACCCCACATCAAGAAGGTTACTCGCACCGCACGATTTTACATGAGTAGGCTCAACAGCATGTTGGGCAGACACAGTAAAATGTCCCTCCGCAACAAGCGAACCCTATATAAGGTCTGCATACGACCTGTCATGACCTACGCGGCCCCCATTTTCACACATGCTAAGCCCAAAGCTATAAATGAACTTCAAATAGTTCAAAATCTATTCTGTCGTAGGGCCACTAACTCGCCCTATTATGTCCGTAATGCCGACCTACACCGAGACTTAGAGCTCCCAACAATCCGGCAGTTCCTTAAATCATTCTCTGAGAAATTTTATCAAAGCCTCAGAGTCTCACCCAAATCATCTCATTCGTGAGACAGCTGCCTATGCAGCCCCTATCCATACTCGCTATAGTGTGCGCATACCGAGAGACTCTCTCTCGGATCCCCCAACAAGCTTTCGGCTGATCTGAACTGCCTCCTGGCGGCTCAGGCCGAGCCTACATAACACATCCCTTAATCTGCCTTAGTTAGGCACTCGTCTAAATGGCTTTTCGCCGCTTGCGGCCTCCTTTCTGCCAAGTAGGGTCGCGTTCGTGTACGGCTTAGAGATCAGACCGTTAAGCCAGTCCCTAAAAGGTGGGGTTTAGTGGGTAAAAGTCTCCACATAACCACGCAGCCAACTGCGTGGTATGCTACGAGCATTCCCCACCTCCCTCCTCCGTTTTCCGGAGGGTTGCCCATATTTGATTCGGGCGCAAAAAAAAACTATTGTATTTAATCTCAAATTTAGAATTTTTTCTAAAGCAATTTTAAGATTACTATGAATTACTTTTAATAAATATATAACTTTGTCAGAAGTCTTTAAATGTTCCTTTTGATGATAAGGGAGCAATTTTTTTTTTTCAGAAAAATGTTATTTTGATAATTGTCATTCACTTTATGTCATTTCTTACGTGGTAGAGCAGCACGTCTCGACCGAGGGTGAGACCACCCTAAATCTAGTTACGCGGCTGAGTAGACGTTCTACAAAAATGCCGAAAAGTTAATTTTTTGCTGCAAAAAAAGATCTATCACGTTTAATTTTAATTACGTCGTATTATCAGTTAATCACTACTACAAACCCGATTCGCTGTGTTGACAGAGGGTTTTTAATACATATTTATTAGTAAACAGCGTGCAATTTGGCATTTTCTAAATAATTTGCATGCGAAATTTGGAAACGATTGTTTTATTGATGTTTGATTTGGCTATTGTTTTTTTTTAGGAGCACACGCGATATTGCTTTTAAAAACTTTATCTCTTCTGCAAGGCGACGAAACCCTTGAGCTAAGCAGGTAATGAGCAGTTAATTTGGACAGTTCAGTTAGCTCTGTGCTGGCGCCCTACACGTCTTCGTTACCTAGATCCCTATAAGTACCTCCCGCTACTAAACGAAACATGCACGATTGGGACAAAAGGTTAAAATATGCATTAACTCCGTAGTTAGAGAGTTATATGCATTCGCAAATACGCAAATATGCAAATATGCAAATTCATAAAATCCGATGTCTAGTTATAACTTAAAAATGTATGTGTTATACAATGTAACAAAAGCACTGTAGATCCCGTTAAGTGCATTATCAGATTCAGTATTCAAACGTCTAGAAATAACTTTTTTTTTTTCAAAAAGCTCAAACATTAAAAAAAACGTTTAATTTAAATATTTTTTTAGTTTTACGACCTCTGTATTGTCCGGGGAGTAAGAGGATTATCGAAGACGCCGCTTTACCGATGCGCGTGTCAGTTAGAGGTATTGATATACTGAATCAATGGTTAGAGATAATAAAACCACATACAAATTACAAATTAAAATTTATTTAAATTAAATAAAAAAATCAATGGTCAAGTTTTCTGAAGTAAAGTTTTTGCTATACGCTTGGATACTGATTCTGATAACGCACTTAACGGGAACCACAGGGTTTTTGTTATATGTTGTATATGTATGTGTGTGAAATTGTTAGTTTATTGTTTTAATTGTTATGTATGTGTTTCGTACTGACAGACGATTATTTTTGTGTGCGCAGTCTTTATTTCCACCCGCAAAAATGACAGCCAGTTCTGTATCGGGAAAAAACGCTATGACTACTCTCCTGCGTCCTAATTTCTGCCAAGGAGGGCGCAGCGCATCCGTTTACAACAAAGATCTCTCGGTAAGCCAATCCCAAAAGGTGCAGTTTAGTGGGTAAAAGTCTCCACATAACCACAGCCGGATGCGTGGTATGCTATGAGCGTTCTCACCCACCTCCCTCCCCCATTACTGGAGGGTTGCCCTTATTTGCTTCGGACGCAAAAAAGACTACTCTCCTCCGGTCCGCCGGTGGTGGTTGTTGTTGTTGCCCTATGTTTAGCTCTGGTACCTATAAAAACCAAATTACATTTACATACGCAATTTTAAGTACGGAAAATAGCATAAATGAAAACAGCCTGTGCCCAGAAGTGGGATGTACGAGTATATAAGGTGAAAATTTTCTTTGCTTTTTCTTTTAAAAGCACCTATTATAATCTACATAATATATGGCAGGTAACCTTAAAGCCTTAACAAATTAGAATTTTTACTATTAAATAGGACAGCTACTTGCGACAGCGTCATTTTATTATTACCTAATTATCCTCGAACTTACATGACCTTAACCACGCAAAACTGGATTCAAAATGATAAGAGAAAATATTGTATATTTTAATCATGAAATGATTTAATGCATTATTACTAAGACGTATGTATATAACGTATTATCCAGGATATATTATTCTTACGGTGATTAGATATTACGGTCATTAACCATTTTGTCAAGTCTAGCAGTTTTAAACAATTGTTATCACGTGTCGATAGCGTATATTTTATATCATTATTTATTACATACGTTAACGTGCGTGCTTCAACGGCCTGACAGAATTTACATAAGTCATTTTTGCCTGCGGTTACGAATTCCGAAATAATTTTTTTGTATACTTTAAATACTTATCCTTTATACACCGGTTTCATACACCAGACTTTATCGAAGAAGATAAAACGAATATCTGAAATGAATCACCTCTATAAGATTTTTTGGTCTCGGAGTCAAAGCTTCCACAAAAAAAAAGTTGAGAAAAAAATTCGAATTTAATATAATATATGTTATTAGATTAAGTTAACTGTAGGAACCCTTATAGTTTCGCCATGTCTGTCTGTCCGTCTGTCCGTCCTCGCTTAATCTCTGTGACCGTTAGCACTAGAAAGCTGAGATTTGGTACCAATATGTGTATCAATCACGCCGACAAAGTGGTAAAATAAAAATTGGAAAAAAATGTTTTATTAGGGTAGCCCCCCTATATGTAAAGTGGGAAGTGATTTTTTTTTTAAATTTCAACCTTAACGTGTGATATATTGTTGGAAAGGTATTTAAAAATGAATAGGGGTTTACTAAAATCATTTTTTGATAATGTCAATAATTTCGGAAATAATCGCTCCAAAAGTAAAAAACAACGTGTCCCCCCCCCCCTCTAACTTTTGAACCATAAGTTTAGAAAATATGAAAAAAATTTGGAAAGTAGAACTTTATAAGGATTTTCTAGGAAAATTATTTTGAACTTGGATGGAAACAACAGTTTTTGTACAAACTCATAAGTGGGAACACTTACTGTGACGGACGGGAACTACGGAACCCTACACTGAGCGTGGCCCGACACGCTCTTGGCCGCTTTTATTTCGACATAGCAGGAAATTTTATCCACCGTTGGCATTATCGAATGACAATTAAATCGAATTTATTTGGTTGAGAATGGGTATTCCAATTTTTTTCTTATATACCTAATAAATATTGGTCACATTTTAGAAATTACTTCTGTAACTTGGAGGTGTTTTGGATATATATAAACTATGCATGGACAAGCATCCAGAACTGTAACAAGTATTTGTATAATATAAAACACACTATAAAAGTTTAAATTTACAGCCTATATACGTCCCACTGATGGGCACAGGCCTCCCCTCATTTCTGAGAGGGTTTTGAAGAAGTGTCCGCCGTGCTGCCCCAATGCCCTTTGGCGAACTTCACATTTTTTTCTTATCAGACATGCAGGTTTCCTCACGATGTTTCCTTCACCGCCAAGCGCGTGGTAAATCAGCACAATTAAAAAATTCATTGGTGCCGGTGGGGATCGACACTATAATTAGGTATCATGTTAACTAGGTCTGCAGGATCATATTTAAAAGCAGAAATAATTGTCGAAATTTACAATTTTTCTGTTTCATTTTCTTTTCGATTCTGACCACTTCCTTGATCGGTAATAATTTTAGATAATATATATTTAATTACATTGGTAAAGTATACCACTACGACTAACTATACGACAGTAATAACAATAATTCTCAAAGCCTAACTCCAAGTAAGTATTAACATTTTAAGTCACATTAGCAACAACGAGAGCCGGACATTAGCAAACATAGTTACTGAGTTAATGACTAAGAAAACTAATTCAATTCTACTAATGCCTTCAATGTAGAAAGGAGACTTAGAAATAAAGAATGAATAGGGCCGCTTCCCGAGAGCGAGCGTCAAGGTACGACTGGAACTGGCGCATTATAATTATGATGATAGCATACGAACCACTAGTGTCTCTCAACTGAACAACCGAGATTTTACGTGATAAAGCTCACGCTGCAGAGTAATTTGCTTCAGAACGAACTAATCGGTCTGGGAAGGATCGAGGTAAGATCACGTTCGCACAGAATACCGGCATAAAATTGTTTTGTAATACTCCTATGTTTCGTATGATGTGACGAGAACCAGATACCCTTTTTACTCATGACGGGGTATCCCATCTTGGTTCTAAGGTTATACCTGCATTTTGTTTCCTAAACGCGAATGGATGTAGATGTCTATGGCCCATACCATTGATTTACCTTCAGATGGACTGTGCACTTGTTTATCACACTTATTAATATAGAAAAGGCGGGTAGGAATCGAAAATCTAAAAATATTAAAGCGGATTACTATGCAAGACAAATGACTGCCAGTACATTTATATCAAGGAACGTACTACTCTCTGGCTAGATTTAAATACTAAATGGCAACCAGACTTTCCCAGTGAGTAATTACAACACTCCTAAGAAATTTAATATTAGTGGTTTGCAACTTAATAGCGTAAGGTCGGACCGATATCGGATCTTATAATACGAGTACGTAACATATCAGTTTCATTGATAGTATACAGGGATCAAACCACAAACCGCGACTGTATGTCATAACGTTATTCATCGAGTTCGTAAATATCGATTTGATGGACATAAATGGGTGTGGACGAGAGATATTATCTTAATTATTGTCACATAAACAGAAGTGTGAGAATTTTGTTAGCGAAAAACACGCGACGATTAAGAACGGTGACCTTGACATTTTAAAATCTTAAAAAATAACAAGCGAAAATTGTCTTGTCATTCCTAACATTACACAAGATTATCACAAGTGAAGTCATAGTACCTGGCCGACTGAACTTCATACGGCGTAATAAAAATAATAATTATTCAAAAGCTTCAGGAATGACACCCATTTAACATAAAAAATTGTTTGCTTAAAATGTTAAAATTTAACTGGATTTCTACGATGTTATTTATAAGTTTAATTTAAATATTAGTAGAGAAACAAGCGTTAAGTTCATTGCCTCTTCCAATCTGAACGCCGATACCAGTATGGCAAGTTTTCAGGTCAATCTCGAGTTTAAACTCAAACTCCACAATGTCAACATTTATGTTGCAGAGTATCGTCTAAACTCTACACTCAAAATTTCACATTGTGGATTTAGAATTTAAGATCAAGATAGTCTACTTAGGGAATTTCGAAATTGATGCCGCTTAATTTTGTTTCAAATTTGTTTTTAACTAGTCTTTCTATACAAGGGTAAACTCATACATAATTACTTATCAATTTTTGATTCTTCGAATCGAAATAGAAACGCAACAGGTATTCGGTTGTCTCCC
The DNA here is from genome assembly GCA_036936625.1 of Parnassius smintheus behrii. Lineage (NCBI taxonomy): Eukaryota > Metazoa > Arthropoda > Insecta > Lepidoptera > Papilionidae > Parnassius > Parnassius smintheus. The sequence continues at coordinate 19,316,898 of JAUPFT010000005.1, read as the reverse complement.
GCACTCGTAGCACGTACATCATATATTGATTTGCTACGTAAATGTGACTTATTACGTTACTTACGTACTGTGTAAAACAATGTATCTGGAAATGATCATTTCAGAAAAGATAAACGCATCTGTAAGACGTATTATACTACGAAATGTTACGGAAAAATAATAAAAACAACACATGAAGACGTCAATTTATTATGAATACATCTCTCGTATGTATTTGACGTATTTTGTTTTTCCTGTATTCACGAACATAACACGTATGAACGTATAACGCTTAGTTATCAGATCCCGATCCCGGATCGGTTTTGGAAATCTTACAAATTTTGACACCTTGATGGGTGACTTCCGGTCTAGGCCCACGCCTCGTGAGTCTAAATTTAAATTCGCTGCATAGATTATACAGTTTGACCCACTGCTCCTTGACTATGAAACAAAAGCCTGAGCCGCTGAACCTTTAATTAAATTCCAAACAAATTTCAAGATATTTTAAATCAGAGATTTCGTTTCTTTTGTAAGCTTCAAATTGTATTCCTTCGCGCAAAGCGCGTAGGTATGTTCTACACTGTTCTACTAGCGCCTAAAATCAAGAATCTAACGTTTTGTCGCAGGAAATCGTATCTGACAATCATATTGAACATATAAATAACTTAAAAATCACATTGTCAGAAAGATAAATGATTGTTGAACTTATATATTTTTAAATCGATTAATTGCTTTTTTTACATTAAAAAAGTGGTTTTAGTGATTTATGGTGTAGATTTATTATGTCCGCATGGCGGAGTAAACACGATAACTTTTGCAAATGGCAATTGTTCAATGCAATCTATTTTTTAATCTTTTCATCTATCATTTGCGAAGCCATGGCAAGTAAATGGCTGTTTAATTTTATTTTGTGTAGTTATTTCTTTTTTTATCCACACCTTTCATGGTTTCTTCAAATTGTTGGTGGCTCCTTATGTAATAAAGTAATCGTTTGACAAAATTTTACTAAGGCCATCTCACTTGACAATTTTTTTAACTATGACTGAATTGGAACTGCTACGAGTTAATAATTCACACTGTTTATGTATTAGGTAGATAGAACCATGCAATAATATCAGTATATCTTACCTTTTATTTTTTGTTTTTTCATAACTTGTACCTATTTGTTTACATTAATTTATTGTGATCAATGTATGGTACATTACGTTCTATATTTTTGATATCGTTGTAATTTACGTTATGAAGTATTTATGTTCTTGATATGATTTGTTTGTGATCTAATTCTTTTTTAAATTTCTGTCACTTTTTTATAGAATGGGGGATGACAAACGAGCACACATTTCACCTGATGGTAAGTGAATGCTGTGGCCCATTGACATCTACATTTATCTTCGATTACGAATCAAAATACAGATGCATTGTCACCACTAGGGACTAATATGTAATGCCTCGTTTTCAGTAATAAGTTCACCTACACTCACCATATAAAACACAGCAGCATTAAGCTGCTATTTTACGCTGGTATTCTGTGAGAGCGTGGTCCTTCCTTGGTCGAGCCGAAACATTCGTGCTACAACCATAATATAGCAGCAGCGTGAGCGTGGCTCTACCACGCCAAATATTTACTTTTCACTGGATTATACTTTGATTTTCTTTCATCGCACCAGACAGTGATTTGATCTGAATCTGAAGGTCGCTCGATTTTTGCTGAGTGGCCAAAGATGTGTGTGGTCTGACGTTATCGTGATGAAAGATCACTGCTTTCTGTTGATCAATACCGGACGGCTTTTTTTTTAATTTCTTGCTTGAGTCTCATTAGTTGTTGGCAGTAGACATCCGAATCAAAGGTTTTTCCAGGCGGTAAAAGCTCATAATAAATGATGCCCTTCCAATCCCACCATACACACAGCATCACCTTGTTGCGTGTTAATGCGGGATTCGCTACAACCTGTGGAGCATGACTACCCTTTGACCACGATCTTTTTCGCAGGTTCTAGTTGTAGGTGATCCACTTTCATTATCAGTGATCAATCTGTTTAAAAATTGTTTGGTTTCATGTGTTATTCAATAGAGAATCACAAACCTAAATATCGAGTTTTTTTGTATAGCCAGACTTTTTCAAATCAGTCAACACTGACGTGTCAATCCTGAATTCCTCGGCTATGTCGTATCTACTAATATGCCGATCCTCCTCTTTTTCAAAAATGGTGTCGATTTTATGCGTATGAGAGCGACAAGAGCGAGTTGCATCCGGGAATTTTTATGTCAATTTTTCATTTTTGATTTTGATTTGCATTTTTCGCTTTTTGGTATTTTTCCCTTTATGATTTTAATAAAACTTCAGAATATTTAAAATTTATTCGTTAGATTCACTGATTTTGGTGGACAGAAAAAGAATAAAAAAATGGCGGGAAAGTGTTTATTATATTTTATTTTTCTCTTTCTACTTTGACTGGCCTATAATGTATTGATATTAAAACCAGCCAGATACAAACAGTACAACCAAAGAGATTTTTCTTTAATTTTATACAAACAAAATACGAAGAAAATTTTCCCCCGATCAATATTATAAGTTAGTTCCATTAGAAGTACTCATCACGATGCTCTTCAGATTTTAGTAACTTTTCTCAAACCTACTCTCTCTTCCTCTCAACATTCACTTCCTGGTTATGTGTTAATACGCAATGACCGATATAATACGCAAGGGTGGTGGAGGTGTTGCTATTTATTAACATGCTGTAACACATCTCCACAAACATATTAGAATACGTTATTATAATTGGAACTCTGCAGAACACCTATTTTTGGAAATTACTCTTATCACAAACAAATATTGCTTGTAGTTTCTTACAGTCCTGACCTTCACGTTAATTATTTTGACGTATTTGACAAACTACTTGGTAAGTTCAATGTTTTACATAATCTTGTTATTTTGACTGGAAATTTAAATACGTGCATAGTCAGAAATATGACGAAATGCAAAACGTCTTTTAAGGGGAAATATAATCTCAAATGGCTTAGCAAAATCCTTCGTTATGCCGAAAATATTGTAGAATTAATTTTGAAATAAATATATGGTAAAGTTGAGGATTAATGTTAAGGATTATGTTAGACGAAAACACGATTTCGTAAAATTTTTTCGATAGAAAAAAAATCCAAAGTTACCTCCAAAATAAACAATAAACCGCTGTTATTCATAAAATACTTTAAATAAGATCATGAAACTTTGCATACTAACTGAACTAACTATAAAGCAGTGCTTATGTTATTTACTTTTTTTAAAATACCATTATTTTTACTGTAAAAAGAAATTACCTAAACGATCGGCCTCTTGAAGCGTGATTCCTGCCGTCCGGTCACTTCGCTTCGGCCTTTGAAGGGGGAGGTTGTGTCGCTTACGATCAGAATATATCATCACGCAACAGGACGACGTAAAATTAAAATGGGAAATAACCGTAATAAAAATAAGAAGCGACTGGCTTGGCGTTAAGAAACAGGCATAAATATGATAAACCTAATGAAATAAGTGTCTAACGACCTTTCTTACAGTATTAGTGATTACAAACATGTCGGTACATAGCATACGACGCGCGGGCAAGTGGGGACGAAATTAGAATTTGAGCTGACTTACTATATCCCCTTAATGACAACTAACTGCTTCTTTCTCATACCATGACCTTATCTAAATTGTCTTACCGTGTCTGACCTCTGATTGTCTGACCTCCTAAGCGTAAGTCTAACTTTCCACTCCTTTGAAGTTACATGGGCATTCACTCAGAGGCCTGGCTGTCTTTAACAGGAAATCAGTTATCTGTCAATTTTGCCGAATTGAAAAATGTGCTTCCAAAAGTTTGAAAATTCATAACTCATTACGGACACATCTTGCAACGTTGATAACAACGTTTAATTATAAGTTGATTGGTATTATTGGTTGATTGGTGTGGTAGATCTATTTGAAAGAAAAAAAGGCGTTTTGGCTATAGCAAGCATGTAACTGGTTTTACCTGTTCATCTTAAAATTCTGCTTTTCTCGAGTTCAAAGGTCTTTTTTTGAATATTCTTTTACACTACACAGTCTGTGAAACATTTTTATATAATTATTATTTTAGTTAATTACTTACAAAATGTAGTAAGTTTCATATAATAATCAAAAAAATAAAAACCTAACTGGTTTTACCTGAAAATGTTTAGAAAATATACAAACTGTAATGAGATTGATTGAATTGAGAGGAATGTTTAACCTGTTTTATTAACATGCATTTAAAAAATCGCACAATATATTTAGTTCCCAAATCTGAAACTGAGTCTATATCTATCTAAACTTTCTATCCATGCATGTATCTCATCAATAATGATGCCTTTTTGATAAAGCTTGACAAAATCTCTGTTTTTATCACAGTAATAGAAAGCAAAGAAGAATACAATTTAGACAATTCTTTTGAAAAATTGCGTTAATTAATAATTTTTGGTTTTTTCTAGTAAGCGTTGATGGACCCTTTCCTTCTGTTGCGCGGCTAAGTTGACATCCGGCACTAGCGCCATCTAGTGTCGGGTAACGGAGCGAGGGGAGAGCTTTCCAGAAAATAACATCACTAATCTTTCAACCGACAGCGCCATCTGTTGTCGAAACGAAGAACTAAGCTTCTGGAAGCTGACTCTCGAACTTTCGGCGCTTTGTCGATTGGTGCGCGTATTTACTTGAATGTTCTGGATGATTCGGTACTAATCTGTATTTATAGGCGCTGCAAGGTGCGATCGGGGAAGTATTGAATTCGGCGAGACAAGCGAAGCTTCGGAGCGAAATAAAGTGAATTAGTGCGATTTATTATTAGTGTTTTAAGTTTTAATTTGTGTAAAGAAAATTAAAGTGTTAATTTAGGTAATTTTATCGGCAATTTTTACTGTCACGAACCTCAAGCTCGTAACAATTGGTGTCAGAAGTGGGATTAAATCATGCCAATTTTACCTAAGGAGGAAACGGAGGGTGTCCGTACCCGACGTCAACGCCAGCAGGAGACGGACCAAAGAAGATTTGGTGGTGCAACGCCGCAGACGTCGGAGGGCCAGCCGCCGGCTACAGGCCCGTCAGTAGCTCCTACACCTGCAGCACCTGACTTAGGTGCTCTGATGGTGATGCTGCAGGAGCAGGCTCGCCGACAGGAGGAGCAGGTCCGTTGATTGAAAGAGCAGCAGGAGGAACAGGCTCGCCGACAGGATGAACAGGCCCGTCAGCAGGCGGAACAGGCACGCCGATTGGAAGAGCAGCTGCGGGGCGGACAAGAGGAACAGGCCCGTCGGTTGGAAGAGCAGATGCTCTTTATGAAGGAACTTCACGCTACCTTCGGGAAGGAGATGAAGGAGGTGAAGGATAGGGTTGCCCAACATGACAACCGCCTGTCAGAAGCTGAAACCCGAATTGAGAAATCTGAAACCCGAATCGACCAAGTGAACAATCGGGTTGACAACGTGATGGCTGACGTGAAGAAAACGCTGGACGACCTCAAACTTGGGGATGGAACAACAGCTCCCCTAGTAGCTACAACACCTTCGCTACGTGGATTCAAAGTGCCGCCGTTTGACGGGACTTCTCCCTGGTCAGCCTACAAAATCCAGTTTGTGGCTGTTATGAAGGCGAACGGCTGGAATAAAAGTCAGGCCATGACTGCTCTCACACTAGGCCTGCGCGACCAGGCCTTAACTGTTCTGGAAGTTATTGGTGAGGAAGTGACTTATGAGCAACTCCTTGAGGCGTTGGAGGCGAGATATGGCGACGCTAACCTGGAACACGTCTTTCGTGCGCAGCTTAAAGATCGCGTGCAGCGCATCAACGAAAACCTGCAGCAGTGGGCTCTAGAGGTGGAGAAGCTGGTTCGAAAAGCATACCTGTCTGTACCTGCGCTCATTGAAGGGAACCTGGTGCAGACATTCATCGATGGCATCCGCGACCTGGAAGTCAGAGCTGCTGTGAGGCTCGGGCACCACGAGACAATTAAGGACGCCTTGGCCCATGCACTGGAGGTGGAAGCCGTGCGGCAGGCTCATCGTTCCCATCGCGTCAGGGAGGTTGCAGCAGCTACAGTTTGCGACCGCAACAAAGGATACAGCCCTAGGTGCTATGGCTGTGGGGAAAAGGGCCATCTTCGATCCAGCTGCCCTAAGCAAACCCTAGAAAGGGAAGGTGAACCTCAGGAGGGTAGTGCGGCCAACAGCACCGCCCAGCAGCACCAGGGAAACGAGTAAAAGCCAGAACTGCCGGGCGGGTGCTGGCTGATGTTAAAAAAGCCCCAAGGTTCTCGATCTCACAAACCCATGATGGGAACAATCTAATCATCAAGGGCGAGGTCAACGGAATGCCGTGTAAACTGACCATAGACACTGGAGCCTCTCGTACGGTTGTTAGTTCCCAACTTATAAGTCAGTTTCTTGGGGACTCTGCATACAACCGAGAACGCATTAATTTGGTAACAGCCACCGGTCAGCGTATACCCGTCCGTGGAGAGAAGGAGATGGAGTTGAAACTAGGCAACGTGATCTACTTGCATAATGTCTGTCAGGCTGATATAATGGACGACTGCATCCTTGGCTTAGACTTTATGAGGAATAATTGTTGTGAGATCGACGTTAAGCAAGGTGTTTTGAAATGTGGACAGGAGGAACTTTTTATGGAAGGTGCATTACCAGGGAACGTGTACAGCATTAAGAAGATTGTTCTTCCGCCGAGATCAGAAACGTTAGTCTTCCTCGAAACGCTGGGCAAGCTCACTGTTATGTACTTGTGGAAAGGGTAAACAATGACCTTCCATGGAAAGTAGCTCGAACCTTGGTCCGGACCACTGACATCTCAGGAGTACGCGTGCTGAACCTTTGTGACCGCGAACAGATTATAGAAAAAGGCACGCTAGTTGGTACTTGTGAGGAAGTGGATTGGTTACGTCGGTGCCGATATCTATCGAGTGAGACCCCTAGCAAGGATGCACAAACGAGAGTGACCACACTTATGGAAGACGGTCGCAGCGTTCTCTCCCCGAACGAAAAGGTCAAGGCAAAGAAGTTGTTACTCAAGTACGCCGATGTATTCTCATCAAACGATGCTGACATAGGAAAGACTGGCTTAGTTCAACACAAAATAAACACAGGAGAAGAATTGCCTATCCGTCAGCGGCCAAGAAGATTGCCAGTAGCACGTGAAAAGGAAGTAGAAACCACGATTGAAGGAATGGTGAATGATGGTGTTATTGAACCTTCCTCTAGTCCATGGTGTTCACCCGTGGTGCTGGTAAAGAAGAAGGATGGCAGCATGTGGTTTTGTGTTGACTACCGCCGTCTGAACGACGTTATGAAGAAGGACAGCTATCCCTTGCCAAGAATTGATGACACGCTGGACATGCTTACAGGAGTAAAGTGGCTTAGCACGCTGGATCTAAAAAGTGGCTACTGGCAAGTTGAAATTGACCCTAAGGACAACTCAACACAACACAAGACAAGGACAAGGAGAAAACTGCGTTCTCGACGGGAAAGGGTCTGTGGCAATTTAAAGTAATGCCGTTTGGGTTGTGCATTGCTCCAGCAACGTTTGAAAGGCCGATGGAACTTGTACTCACCGGGCTAATTGGCAATGCCTGTCTGGTCTACTTGGATGACATCATCAACGTGGGCCGTACGTTTGAGAAACACCTTCAAAACCTGGAACGCGTGCTCATGAAGATTCAGAGTGCCAACCTCAAGTTGAGTCCGAAGAAATGTTCACTATTCAAATGGCAAGTCAACTTTTTGGGGTATTTAGTATCGGAAGAAGGTATCCGCACGGGTCCAGAGAAAATAGCAGCTGTCAAGGATTGGCCGGTTCCAAAAGACAAGACGCAGGTTAGAGCATTTTTGGCTTGTGCTCCTATTACCGGCGATTTGTGAAGAACTTTGCAGATATAGCCAAACCTCTGCATAAGCTAACCGAGGAGAAGCGACATTTCTGCTGGGATGAAAGTTGCAATATCGCATTCCAGGAGCTCAAGGACTGTCTGTGCAAAACACCTATTTTGGTATACCCTGATGCACGCAAAGAATTTATAGTTGACACAGACGCAAGTGATATAGGACTTGGCGGTGTGTTGTCTCAACGGAATGGTGACCATGAGGTCGTGATAGCGTACTTCTGCAAGTCATTGTCAAAACCGGAAAGGAACTATTGTGTCACAAGACGCGAATTGCTAGCTGTGGTAAGGTCGTTGCAGCATTTTAGCAAATATCTTCTGGGGCGGAAATTTCACTTTCGAACTGACCATGCTGCACTAAAATGGCTATTGCAGTTTAAAAATCCAGAAGGACAAGTTGCGAGGTGGATTGAACTACTGCAGGAATATGACTTTGAGATCGAACATCGCAGCGGGAAATCTCATGGCAACGCAGATGCATTGTCAAGAAGGCCTTGTCCTGAAGATTGCAAACGTTGTACTAGGCAAGAGAGTAAGGAAGTGGTATCCGTGAGGATGCTCAGGGCAGACCACCTCAGCAATGAGTGGAAGGACAGCTTACAACGTGCACAGCAGGAAGATCCGGACATCAAGCCGATTCTGGAATGGATGAAGGCCAGAGCTCCCAAGCCCAAGTGGAGCAACGTCTCAGCGATGAGTTCGACCACTAAAAGCTATTGGGCCCAGTGGGACAGCTTGCTGCTTCAGGATAGAGTTCTGTGCCGTAAATGGGAAAGTGTTCGGGGAGACAGCTGTCATTTGCAAATGGTTGTCCCTAAAGCTAAAGTACCGGATGTTCTACAGCTGTACCATAATGATTGTTCAGAAGGCCATCTGGGAGTTAAACGAACTCTACTGAAGATCCGAGAACGGTTTTACTGGGTCCACTGTCGAAACAATGTCGAGGACTGGTGTCGCAAATGTACAGGTTGTGCGGCTGTAAAGGGACCTCAGACTCGTTGTAGAGGTGCATTGAAGTTGTACAATGTTGGTGCACCATGGGAGAGAATAGCCATTGACGTGGCGGGGCCGTTTCCGGAGAGTGAAAGCGGTAACAAGTATTTCATGGTTGTGATGGATTACTTCACTAAGTGGCCAGAAGTCTTCGCCATTCCAAATCAAGAAGCTTCAACAGTTGCAGATAAACTAGTTCGTCGTTCTTCTGTCGTTTTGGAGTACCTTTAGAGATTCACAGCGATCAAGGAATTTTGAGTCTCAAATATTTCAGGAAACTTGCCGAGTTATGGCACTCATAAAACAAGAACGACTTCTTATCACCCGCAATCTGATGGAATGGTAGAACGATTTAATCAGACATTGGAGAGGTACCTTGCAAAAGTTGTAGATAATCGGCAACGAGATTGGGACAAGCACAAGTACCAGTACTGTACTGTAATAGTGGAGATGCACGGTCCACTATTAACAGACTCCGAGTGGTTTTAAGGTGGAGAAATGAAACGACTGTTTATGTAAGTCCAACTGGAGTATGAATATAGAATGGACTGTGGACTGGAATGGAATATATTTGCATCTTGCCTATATTTATATGGCTGGCTCACAATTGATTTGCCAATGGTAACAATTTTTATTTTACATAGCCAATTATAATGCTTATATTATGACCAATGAAAATTAACCAAAATGTATTACTATTATGTACGTTTCGTTTCCCGGCGTGAGACTTGTGTGTTGTTCACGAAGCTACGTCGCTGGACCGGGCTATAACAGACATGCAGATCGGTGCGCGCGCGTAGTCGGCGAGCGGCGGCGGCGTGGAATACAGCTCCGGAACAGCAAGAAGAAGCGAGCTGCGGCGTTGAAGAAACGGCTCCCCATTGGTCGACGGATACGTGACGATAGCGGCGTGTGAAGTCAATGTGGCGCTGAATGATATTTGCGGCTGCTTCTTGTTTCTTTATAAGAACGTCAAATTATCTATATGCAGTCCGCAGTATCTCAGTAGCCAGGGATAGTTAGAAAATAAATGTTTTTTATCTTCACCTTCCTATATTATTTATTCCCGTTTAGGGTTGATTAGTCTGACTGCTACACACATACAACCGTTTTTGTTGTCATATCGAAGCGCTGTTCACGAAAGTACATCAGTGACATCAGCTTTCGCAAACTTTGGGAGAGAATTACGGCTGCCTGCGGACCTGATCACCGGGATACCACCTGATGCTCCACGCAGTATAACCGATTATGCAAATGACTTGCGGAACAAAATGAATGACGTTTATGAGCACGTTAGACAATCGGGCCAGCAAATGTCTGAAAAGATGAAAACCCGGTACGACCGCAAAATGAACAACAAAGGGTTCGACGAAGGCTCACTAGTGTGGTTGCACAATCCAGTCCGCAGCAAAGGGAAATCTCCTAAGCTTCAAGCTAAATGGGACGGCCCGTACCGGATTGTGACCAGGATCAACGATGTCACCTACCGGATACAGAAAAGCGCAAGAGGGACTCCTAAGATCGTCCATGTGGATCGCCTGGTGCGTTATTATGGGGCCGATAATGCTTGGGACGAGCATGTCTTAGGAGGGGGCAGTGTTGCGCGGCTAAGTTGTCATCCGGCACTAGCGCCATCTAGTGTCGGGTAACGGAGCGAGGGGAGAGCTTTCCAGAAAATAACATCACTAATATTTCAACCGACAGCGCCATCTGCTGTCGAAACGAAGAACTAAGCTTCTGGAAGCTGACTCTCGAACTTTCGGCGCTTTGTCCATTGGTGCGCGTATTTACTTGAATGTTCTGGATGATTCGGTACTAATGTGTAATTATAGGCACTGCAAGGTGCGATCGGGGAAGTATTGAATTCGGCGAGACAAGCGAAGCTTCGGAGCGAAATAAAGTGAATTAGTGCGATTTATTATTAGTGTTTTAAGTTTTAATTTGTGTTAAGAAAATTAAAGTGTTAATTTAGGTAATTTTATCGGCAATTTTTATTGTCACGAACCTCAAGCTCGTAACACTTCAAACGTGTAACCTCCATATATCATCATTATTATCATAAAAATTGAAGACCAAGGAATGCCACAAAACACGATTATGACCCAACTGCATCCGTTGGCTTTCTGTATCTCTTACCTGGTCGTCATGCCATCTAGTGGGGGATAAACCGACACTTCGATTTGCGGTATTAGGCTGCCACTCCAAAACCCATTTTTCTTCTGTCAGTGGCTCCTATATGGTTGTAGCTATGTAGCCGGCCAATTACCAATCGGCTTAACTCTTGACCTATCATCACAAAGTCTATCATCCAGAGAAACTCCGAGCATAGCCTTCATTATAGCAAGCTGATCGACCTTAAGCTTTCTCATACGGCCAGTAATGAAACACCAAATCTAAGATGTACGTTGTGTCTAATATCACTGGCAACACGCACTGGTTGTACACTCTCCACGTTTCCAAGTTTTGAGGTTTATGATATATCCCGAACGCTGCCCAGCCAAATTGAATCTGTCGATTGACCTCCCGTTCAAAGTTTGACTTACCTAGTCAGAAAATTTACCTAGGTTAACATACCTGATATCAACTTCAAGCGTAGTGCTCCCAGCAGATTATACGTGGTAGACCCATGCTGCATTTGTATTAATAGTATAGTTGTAGCACGAATGGGTCGGCTCGACCGGAGACCCTTTACCAGCAAGTTAGCAAGGTTTTTCTATCTTTAAAACCACAGGGACCAAAGCATTTGCATTTTGATTTTTAATCGGGAATAGCTTTAGGGCTGTCTATAGGATACAACATCCACTTACTACCAAGTGGACTGTATGCTCGTTTGTCACCCTTACTCCTATATTTATCCTATATTTAAAAAAAACTCCAAATATCAAATTCACTAACATTCTGATTGATGGAAGTGGCTCCGACAACCGATTGGTGGTGGAAATTTACCACAATTTAGCAAAAATAACTAAATGAAAACTATCTTTCTACCTGTGGACTGATGATAACAGTGAATACGTGGTAGAACCATGTTGCAACTTTATTACTGGTATAGTTGTAGCACGAATGGTTCGGCTCGACCGGGGAAGGACCACGCCCTCACAGAACACCAGCGTAAAATAGCAGCTTAACGTCGTCGTGTTACGTATGGTGAGTGTAAAGAACAGGAGACTCTTTAACTGGAAACGAGACATTCCATCTTAGTCCTCACGGGTGACAACGCATCTGCATTTTGATTCGCAATCGAGGATAGATGTAGATGTCTATGGGCCGCAGTAACCACTTACCGTCAGGTGTACTGTGTGCTCGCTTGTCATCCTTATCCTATAAAAAAACATTTGCAGACCAGTATCTGCAAATGTTTTTTTTATAGAATCTTAAGCCCTTACTAACCCATCCAGTGAATATGGACCAATCTTTCAAGAAATGCATACCTGATTGTGTATTTAAAAGGCTTTTGTCCAGCAGTGACTATTAAAATTTGTGATGATGTGATACGAATAGTTTTTTTATATGTGTTTATGGTCAGATAGTCAAAACAGCATTCATTTTAGCACATATGCGAATATAATTTAAAAATTAATATTCATTCGGTGCAGTGGAAACACTGTCCAATTAAAATGCTGACGACTGCGATGAGCGCTCATTACTACATTGACAAATAAAAAGTGCATGTTTTCTATCTGCAATCCATCTCCGCCGTAACACAACATGCATATTATGTTCATACACTGTGCTATTTAAATTACAAGAATAATTATTAAAAAAATCAAAAATAGTGTTATAGAGTAGGCTTTCTCAAACTTATAGCCCCACGTAACCCCTATTAAATTTCGCAGACAATGGCGAACCCCTAATAACAAAAAAAGGTTACTATGTCTGTAGTGTTATAGTATATATTTAAAATACAGTTACCAAGGGTATATATTTAGCGCGATGGTGACAAAATAGCAAGTAATGTGCGCGCAACGCCTTCGCTCCGTAGACCTTGCACCATCTGAAGCTGTCATGTTGCAGCCGCAGTCAAACTCTGTGGTGGTTAGTTGTTTGTGTTTTATAGAGTATAGGTAGGGTATGCCGTCATGTTGCACTATCATGCGTTTATAGAACGTAGAACGCGTGAGCCAGTCAGTCAAATGCCATAATGTAAACCTCAATCAACTGGCGACTGACTGTACGCGTACCTTACTTTGAAAAAACTCTTTCTAGAAAAACAAAATTACATGTAATTTTTATGTATGGATGGAATGCATCCGATTTTTATATATGTAAGCTGCCTTATCATACTTACGTCGACATTTGTGTTTTTTTCTGATTAAATTTAAAACCATTCAAATTTATAAAATGATTCAACGCGTTGTTATAAGTTTAAATAATAGAACCAGACGTTTAATTACTTTGAGGAGAAACGTGCTCTTCAAACTAGGTAAGACGCATCATTTTTATTTTTCATGGGGATCTTAGCTAATTAATTGTAACATGTATATTGCAGATTCTAAGAGTATAATTGATGATTTGTTACAAGTTTCTTGATTTTTAAACCTGATGAAAAAAAGTTGCAAACGATAACTCGAAACAAACTCGAAGGCATTGAGTTTAACTTCGATAAGATCTAATTATTAGCAATGAGTGGCTGCGCTGGGGACCGCGGGTTCGAATCCCGCACAGAACAAGTATTTGTATGGCCTGCAAATAATTGTTCCGGGTCTGGATGTTTGTCCTTGTGCAATTTATGTTTGTAAATTGCCTCCACGGTACAGGAGAAATTCCTAGTGTAGTAGGGGTAACGTTAAAAAAATCTCTATAACACTGCAGGGTGCAGGCAAAGAAAGTCCTATCAAGTGCTTTCCCTTTTTTTAACATGGGGGTATGCCTCGCGTTGGCAATGACGGGTTATGTCGGACACGCACCGACTAAAACCCCATGGTGTTCCACCTTCGTCGCATATTGGCAGGTCCTCGGGAACGCTTTCGCACACATCCGCGGCCCCACCAGCGATGGCCGTCCCATGGCAACCCCTCCTCGTGAGAGGAACACACCTCCCCCATCTCCTGCTCAGGTAAGGCTCACCATAACAGATAGCGTGCCCTCATTCGCAGCCTCCAACTTCACATGCGCAACAAACGCCCCCGTGTCCGATGCGCGAAGAACATGGGGCCAGGAAAAACGAGCACACAGAAGCACAAGCGGCGGCGGATCTAGTCTATGGAGCCGCCGCCAACCAAGATTCGGCTGCGGAGAGTAGTGAGACCGGCGCCTCGCAATACCGACACTCCTTTCCCCCCGCACATAGAGAATGTGGTTATATAGTCTTTGCCCCCGCAGCCCTACCAATCAACGGTGCGGCCCCGTAAGAGTCGCGGAGGACAGGGCGAGTGGCGCATTGCCATAACAACGCTCCTCTTCCTCCGTGACTCTACCTCGTATGCAGCAGTAAGGGGAGAGGGCACCACTCTCGCCGCAGCCCACCAACACACATCCGAAGTGGGCTCGCCAAGCCCACTCGGAGTGGCCTCTTGTGGCCGGCCCTACACCTCGGGGCAGCCGTGTGGGTTCCACTTAGTTCACCGCGGGTGACCAAGCCACGGCTACTAAGCCCCCCCCCCCCCCCGCCACGACAAGGCGGGAACCCGTTCGGCGGGGATCAAGTGCTTTCCCTATACAGTGTACTTAAAGCCCATGTTAACGCCGTGAAACAAGATTTTTATATACATGACGCAATCATAGTTCTGTTGTTGCTGCTCAGTTACAGGTACAATTGAATCTTGGATTCTCTTAGTACTCCTTACACTGTTTTCCAGCAACAAATTAGCATCAAATTGTGACCCATTATTTAACTAAATTATTATGGACGTTCTTTTAATGGTAGCTGAAGATCGCAAAACTTGTTTCTTGTGGAACCGGCCTGAGATAAAAAAATTGTTTTTAATCAACTAATTGGCACCAATTAGCTACATGCTTTCATGCAAATGTCGTTGATTTTTTTCTGACGTTTCAATGCGAGCTTGATAAGACTAAAGAGGCGTCTTTGCATTTTTTTTTATAGCAGAGAAGTCCAACACCACCAATCAACACCAGGAGGATTGCAGGTGCGTTGCAGGCCTTTTAGAAAGGAGTAAACTATTCTTGAAGGTCCCTAAGTCGTATCGATTTGGAAAAATCGCCGGTAAACGATTCCACAGACGGATCGTACGAGGAAGAAAACTGTATAAAAAAAAGTTACAGTGGTGGACCGCCGAACATCCAGATGGTGTATACGGTATTGTGAGTCTTGACGCGATGTGCATTCGTGAAATTTGGTGGCTGGAATTAATCCGAACAATTCCTCAGAGCACTTTCCGTGGTAGATGCGATAGAAAATACGAAAAGATGCAACATCTCTTTGCAGCACCAGTGTATGAAGCTGATCCGAGAGGACTAGGTCGTAGACGATTCGAGCCGCTCTGCGCTGGATGCGGTCAAATAGAAGAAGCTGGCACTGGAGAGCCCAGGCCCGAGGATGGGAACAGTATTCCATGTGAGGCCGAACCTGCGCCTTGTAAAGTTGCAGGTGGTGTGCCCGCATGAAATACTGTCTCGCTCTACTGATGATGTCTATTGGGTCTTCTCTTCCAGGTGACCACGAAACTGCACAACCTTCGATATGTCAACGCCCAGGATTCCGATACTAGCTGAGGCAACAACGGGAGTGCCTTGAAACTGAGAAGATACGACAAAGATGTTCTTTTTAGCAGTAAACGCGCAAGCTTGTGTCTTCTGGGGATTGAATTGGACTAGATTTAGCCGCCCCTAACCCGAGACTTCATTCAACAATGTTTCGACTTCAGACACGAGTTTGTTCCGTTACTCGGCGACGTTTTCCCGAGAAATATTGGCACGGCCCGTGTACCAAGCATCACCAATGCTGTCGTCCGCATAGCAGTGAATGTTACCGATTTGCAACATATCATCGATATGCAGAAGAAACAGCGTTGGTGATAGCAAAATGAATACACTTTTTCCTTTTAATCGTACGTTACGTTTTTAAAAACGTTCAGTTATTAGGTTAGTTAGGCATTACCGCTAGGGAGGCCTATAGAGCCACCCGCAGCCGCGCTGATGGTCGTCGCTGTCTACGCGTATGCGAAGGATGGATAGGTCCAAACCCTCAAAACTGCCGAGGCGTCAAAAACTGATGTCGTTCGTCACGTAGGGCTAGACCTGACGTAGTAGACTTTTTCCTATACGTAAACCCCGGCCCGAGGCACAAAGGAGTATTGCAATTTGCCCCTTATGTTGCAAAAATCCACGGATAGCGGGGCAGGGGTCGCCTTAGCCTTTTTACTCAGTTTTCCCAGAGCAGTTTTTGTCTTGAACGGAATTTTGCCCCCCAGAATACGAGATGCAGCCTGAGCACCCACGCTTAGGAGTGGAGTAGCTTGGTCGTGGATGACGCTGGTATTCTTGAGGTCGTGGCACCACCACGGTTTAAGCCAGCCCACACGTGCAACACCAAAGGCATGCCACGTGGCTCTACCACTGTTAAGAAAATTGCCTGAAAAAATAGATGACAGGCAGCAGCATTATAGGTATGGGACGCCTGGTACTGCGATCTGACGATCCTTCTACGAAGCGAGACAAATCCAGGCAAGAAAATAGGAGAGGCTCACGTCAAGCATTGGACTGATGAATAATAAAAAAAAGAAAACCTCTACAACAAACTAAAAAAAGAAGGCAATTCGCTTACCTGAATAGTGCCAGCGATAACTTATGGATCTGAGACGTGGTCCTTCACTGCTGGCCGCATGAGGAAGGAAAAGGTCGCTCAGCGAGCTATTGAGAGAGCTATGCTCGGGATTTCGCTGCGTAATAAACTTAGGAATGAGGATATCAGTAAAACTAGAGTAGCCGCCATAGCCCAATGTATTGGTAAGCTGAAATGGCAATGAGCTGCGGCCATATAGCTCGAAGAACCGATAACCTATAACTAGGAAAAGTTTTCGAGTGGCGGCCTCGTACCTGTAGGGGATGTGTTTGTCAGCTCCCCACTAGATGGAGTGATGACCTGATAAGACATGCAGGAAGTCGATGGATGCAGGTAGCTCAGGATCGTGCTTTCTGGCATTTCTTGGGGGAGGCATATGTTCAGTAGTGGACTCGTGAAGGGCTATAATGATGATAATTTCCTGACCGCTTTCGGACCTTGAATTCGAATCTTAGTCTTTTGCAATACGCGATTCGGTCTCTCCGACACATCGGGCCTTACTTCGCTTCGTCATGACATCGAACCGGACACAGGTGAAGAAAAGATTTATAAGTGTGCATATAACTGATACTATAATACTTAACCAACTCTTAAGCAAATCTCAGGTATTAAATGCGAAAAAGATTTGCACATCCCTAGAAATTACAACCTAATAAAAAAAACATCAAGCGATTATTATAATTGAATAAGACATACGATCCATCCTAGAAATTCGATCGGAACGGTTTTTGCAACACCTCTTAATTACTCAGGTATATTTTCTCTGTTCTGTTACAGAAAAAAAATTAAGCGACCTTTGCATAATTTAATTTGTACGCGTATCAATACATTAACACAAAATATGACTTCATCACTGCGCATAAAAATGCCTACCTGCGCTTGTATTAAAACAATTGATCGTCGGTCATCAATTTATCGCTTTTGAACGGCAATAAAAAACCCCAATTAAAAGATAGGTGTAAAAAGAAATTTTCTTATAATTTATACTTGTTATAGTCTCAAGGAGAAACTCTATCTTTATTGTTTATTGTATTGAAACTTACTTGTTTCACTATATTTTTTATTTCTTCATTTTAAATAAACCGACCGATTTCGCGGTACGCCAGCATCAGGGTAAGATATCGTTAAAACAATATATTTATTCTTATTTTTGATTTTACTTTATTTTCTCCAAATGTTTACCTGTTATATATATATATATATATATATATATATATATATATATATATATATATATATATATATATATATATATATATTTATATTTTTTCCCTACCTATTTCGCCACATTAATAGTTAATGTTCTTGCACTTTATTTACGAATTTATTTTCAAATTTGAGATTAACATAGGTATTCCCCTACGTCATTCAATCGCGTACAATTCCGGTAGGCATTGGACTTATTATACTACCCCAATATACATAAATTGGTAATCATATATACTCATACTCATATATACTACATAACAAAAATACTTTAAAACCGAAAACTATATCTACCGAACCGGTATAATTTATTTAAATTTTATCTTAAAAAGCATTGATATCTGTAATAAAAAACGTTATGACATTATGTCAAAGACATAAAATAAAAATTGTTTTTTTGTTTCTTAACAGCAAATATTCTATTTCTCCTCTCTTCCATTTTGGTATTTCTATGTAAAGAACATGTTATGCTATGCTTTGCACAGGTGATTTCTGGAACTCGATGACAGCTCCACCTAGCGGGTCCAACTGAGTTTTTAAACCATTAAGGGACCCACTCAAATACACACAAAAAAATTCATCGACTCGGTCGAGCCATTTTGGAGTTAGGCTAGGCTAGATTTCACCTACAAGACAATTGATTTTTATAAATCTTAATATATATAAATTACGTGTCACGTTGTTTGTCCGCGATGGACTCCTAAACTACTTAATCGATTTTAATCAAATTTGCACACCGTGTGCAGTTAGGTCCAACTTGAGAGATAGGATAGTTTTTTTACCCATGAGTGACCCGCAATATTTTTTTGCGAATTTAAGGATTTTAACAATGGGTCGTCGAAAAGGGCAGAACAATGTCTGCCTGGCAAGCTAGTAGAGATATATTTACTTACCCAGTTTCTGTTATTTGAATCCTTAAACAAAACGTAAGACAAACATTACCTATATTACGTTATTTGAATTAGGGTGGTGCAAAATTATTATTTTTTAATATATCTCAAAAACTAATAGGTGCGCTAAGCGACGCGCAACGGGCCGCCTAAGCAAGATAAGCATCGGGTTACATCAGATCGCGCGGCGCGTGCCCCACTCCGCTATAAAAGAGACGGTGTGGAACCACGACGCTCATTCACAAATCTCAAATCAAATGTTATAGATGTCAAGTAAATAATAGTTTGTGGCAATGTTCTACTCTCTCATGCATTATTCTATAAACCTGAATTCTTTAATTAATTACGAACAGTGGTGGCGTAGTGATAATTGGTGTGACAGTCATTCCCCGCGTTTCGAGCATCAGCAAAGATAACATAAGCTCCTCTAATCTAGTGCTCTGATTAAAGGGTAAATATTATTTGTTTTCATGTGATCGCTTTGATTAATGACCTTATGAATATACAGACGCATGTTGTTTATAAACATCGGTAGAGACTAACCCAATCTATTTCTCAAGTTTCTAGTTTCTCGAGATCTTTATATATTTTGTATTTATTGTTTAAGATACCGCTATTGAGATAGTGACGACCGACCAATTGTCGGGTCAGTGAGTGTCAACAAATTATCATTTTTGACATTTTATACGTCAATAAGCGATAACGTACTACCAATCTTAAGTATTTGCAAGTTCGTCCTGATAAAAAAAATTTCATGCCTGTCAAACAACTGATAAACCACCAACAGATAATTTGGAGTCGAATATTGTTTTTTTTTTATTAGATAAGGGTGACAAACGAGCACACAGTCCACCTGATGGTAAGTGGATGCTGTGGCCCATAGACATCTACATTTAACCTCGTTCAAGAATCAAAATGCAGATGCGTTGTAACCCTTGAGGACTAATATCAATAAATAATTTAAACCCTCCCATTTTAATAGAATCCATCGTCTTATAATCGTCAAGGGTGAATATTACTGTCTCAATTGATCCCGTTCTATTTAACTAATAAGACTGATTATATAGGTATTCAGGGATTCAGGATTGATGCAAAAACCCTTAGAATAGCATAATGATTTCTATTAATAATATCAACAAATGAATTATTATATTTTATTGCATTTATTCTATTTAGTATTTATGCATCTCAACCAGACAAGAAAGCAGTATAAATCCCCATAAAATAATAAAACTATCATATATATATATATATATATATATATATATATATATATATATATATATATATATATATATATATATATATATATATATATATATAAGACAAAATCCTAATTATATACATTATGTATTTGCAGAAAATTATTGATCAAGTTTCTCGGCGCTCAAGTAAATCCAGTGTGAAATCGGACGTTTACGTTAAGTGACCTGCAAGAACTACATTAAGAGCTAGAATAATATACATTTGGAGCAAAAGGATTGGAAGGAATAGTTATAAAAAAAGACTTATTATTAAACAATATATAATGGCTACAGTACAAACACCTCCTGAGCTGAATCTACAATCGCCATTACAAGGCAATCAAAACTCTTCGGACTTGGACTTAGTGGCGTTAACAATGGCAGCTCTGCGCTTTGTAAACCCTTGGACCGTTGAAGCTAAAACAAATCAATGGCAGAATCGGATTGAACCTGGCACTGAGGAAGCTAAAGATCGGATCCTGTCCTTAGCCGAGGTCTCCCAACATGACACCCACCGTGATTGCTGGGTCGTTATATACGACCGCGTATACGACATTACTACGTTTTTGGATGAGGTGAGAAAAATTCATTTTCCTAATATTTTTCCTACTGACTTAAGTGTCGTAAGGATTCCACTACCACATATCCAAGCCCCATAGATGTCGTAAGAGGCCTTCCCAGAGAAGTCGGCGACAGAGGGGGGAAAAACAGGAGGCGGGCAACAGGATCTTTCTGATAACAACTCTTAAAACCTGCGACTCCTAACCCGCCTGCCTGCAAGCATAGCAACTCGATCTATGAGGTGAGGGGGAGGGGGGAATTTAGCAGTAGACTCTCGATATAAACATCATTTCAGTAACAGTTTCACATATTACACTTTGAAGTTAGTTAACCAATAGATAAGACTTAAGAACAACATGTCATATTCACATCTTCGGAAACCGAACGTTACAGAAAAAAAATCGAATGAAATAATTTTTTCCATTGTACATAAAATAGCTCTCTCATAAATATTTATACTTAATGCTAAAGCAGACTTAATTTTCCTTTATCTCGTCAGTCCTACATTGTGTGAAGATCCTGATCTGATCCTGAATTATGTAAAATAGTAGAACTATTGTTCAGATTTAAAAATATCTGTAATTTTAGCATCCCGGTGGCGCAGATATAATGCTGGAGTATGCAGGAAGAGACGCAAGTACCGCTTTCAGAAGTTCTGGTCATTCAAAGATGGCTGCAAAGGCTCTGGAACGATTCTTGGTTGGAGAGCTACCCATGCACGAGCGAATGTATCGTCGCCCGGGAGGAATACGCTTAAGCGATATACCTGAATAACATTTCTTAAGATTTTATTTATAAATGTAGAATAAATTGTATTATAAGAGAATATTTTTAGATTAACTTGTTAATTATTGTTGGTTGGTAATTTAATTTACAATAGAGTTAATTTTCCAACTTATAAGTAAATTTTAGAATTATGTTTTAGAATCTATTTAATATAATATTATAAGGTAATAATACATTCCATTTAAGAACGTACTTAAAGTATTAATTCGTTATACTATTTTAACGGATGTATTTCTGCATTTATTTGAAGTTATGCATTTTTATATCATCTTTTCAGTATTATACTGATTTTTAGTTTTTAGTTTCTCCGTACTCGCGTACGGTAAAAAGTTCCTAATAAAATTGTATGTGTTTAATAAACGATTGCTTATTATAAAGTCTGTATTTTTATTTGATACCGCCCTAATTGCTTGGTGATATCAATATTTCTAAGTCACTCACATTACTCGGTTATCTCGTGAAAAGTTACGAGAATGTCAGATAACTAAGTTTCAATAAAACAAAGGATCGAAAGGTAAATATAAGCTGTTCACTGTGATAAAAAAATTCCAATGTTTTAATACAACAATAACAGTAAAAGTTTATAAAAGAAACAAAGCAAATATCTTTATAATAATAAGTTAATGTTCAATTTTCTGTAAGTTAAAGAAAATCATTTAACCACTATCCAAAGTTCCCTGCCATTGTGATCTCTTCGTAGGACAATCGCCTCTCTTGCAAGCTTCCACCATTTCGCACTTCGTTTCGTTTGTTACTTTGTATTTACAAATATAATATAGACCATGATAAAACTAATATCTTGAACCTTTTTACACCTTTTTACCGGATCTGAAACAAATAAAAAATTACACAGTTTTAGACATGTTTTAAAATTAAATCCAATCAATAAATTGACAAAAACATCTCGAATGACCTCCAACAACCTTCACATCTCCTTCTAAAAAAATTTTAGTTTTTGACAACGGTTAGTGAGCGAGTTAGCAATATCAGGCGATATTGTCTTTTATTCATTCACTGTCGGCCGTATGAGAAGCTTAATCACTGAGCAAGCTATGGCGGGGGCTATGCTCAGAGTTTTTTGCGTGATATAGCATCCGTAACGAATATTATATCAGCAAAACAAAACCAGTCAGCGCAACTAACATAGCCCAACAGATAAGTAATCAAAAGTGGCGATGGCCCGGCCATATAGCTCAAAGAACTGACAACCGCTGTGAAAGAATTTATTTTTCGCATTTATTATCACATATTTCTTAGTAGTCCAGTCAAATTTGCGATCAACCTCGGAATGAGAGATAAAAAGCTGCATTTTCTTATATACCTTCATTTTGGTGTTCTAAAAGTTGTTTCAAAAGTCTCATAAAATCTCGTGTCTGCGTCATAAGTTATTCAAGGACAAAGGTAAAAAACAAACAGTTTCTCGCGATTATCTCGTTTTCTATTGCTCTAATGATGTTAACATCTGTCACAAAAATTGTAGAGCAACCGTTTTGACGATACAGAGCGGTGAACATACAGCGCCCAGCTATACGTACTGTAATGCAAGGTCAACCGTGAATGCCTGTGAATAACTACCATGATATGCTAATACCTTACCAAAATGAATTCCTCGAGCAAATGACAACAATATTGCTACCAGCCCTCGATGAATTACTTAATATTCTTTTTTGTAACTGTAAAAATGGTACATCCATTGTAATTGTAATTATAAGAATGGACCATGGACCACATGGTGAAGATGTAGAAAATCAGGGTTGGAATGCACTTCAGCTTGTGGCCAGTGTAATGGGCAAGTTTGCCTCAATGCCGTTTCATTGCAAGGTGACTGTGAGGAAGTGAGTGCATTTGACCCTGAAATTCAGGGCAACGAAGATGATGAAGATGAAACAAAAATTCTCGAACGTCCATAAGATGACGATGAAGAAGATGAAAATTAATATTTTTGTTATTTAAATTATCAAATATTTATAGATTTTCACTGCAATTCAATTTAAATATTAGAAAGTGTTCAGCTGCTGAATAAAGATAAAAATAAAATATATTAACCTGATTCACTTCTATTCAAATTTTACTTTGAATAAATTAATATAACAGTTAAAGTTACAGCATATATTATACGTCCCACTCCTGGGCACAGGACTTCGCTCATTTCCGAGAGGGTTGCCCTAAAGGCAAGGAATTGTCTGCCGCGCTGCCCCTATGCGTGTTGGCGAACTCCACATGCCTACAAAATATTTTTTTCTTATTTCTCAGACATGCAGGTTTCCTCACGATGTTTTCATTCACCGCCGAGCACGTGGTAAATCAGCACTTAAAATTGCAATTAACAACTTCATTGGTGCCGACGGAGATCGAACCCAGTTTGCCCGCGTACTCTGAAATTTACAGCGAGCACAAACCGTCTGCGCTACCACGGCAAGTACAATATTGTGGCGGTGCTGTCCTCGCGCCACAAGCGAAACACATCGAAGCCTAAATCGCGCTCTCAAAATTCCGAAGTAAAAACAATATAAGTATATAGAATAGCTACGAACTACGACTTGGAGCGTTGGCCGCTCGCCGGGCAGAACACCTTGCCCGGCGGGAGATTTCCCCTTTTCTTTCCACCGCCACAGTAGCAGCCCCGACGTGATCTGACACAACCTTCGTAAACTCTAACTTTAAGATTCATTATCATCATAAAATACCCCATCCATTCGATCCCGAGCAGATATCGTCAGCAGCCTTGACATCTTGCAAGCCCATGTAGCTTTACAAGATTCATCGCAGCACTGGAATAATAATACTTCCTGTTCCTTCAAGCTACTCTCTGCGCTACTGTATTCGGCACGGCTCTGAGCGATACTGCTCGCCTCTGCTTCACGGCACTCTCGCAGATTACTTGCCTTCTCCTCGACTCACCGCAGACTACAAAGCAATCCGCTGGCACTTGCACATTCGTCGGCAATTAGACTGTACCATCGACCTCCAGTCTGAGCAGGGGGGTTATATGGCGGCGCTGTCGTCGCGCCACAAGCGTAACACATCAAAGCCTAAATCGCGCTGTCAAAGTTCCGAAGTAAAAACATAGAATAGCTCCGAACTACCATGTGGGGATTTGGCTGCTCTCCGGGCAAGAACACCTTGACCGGCCGGAGGATTTCCCCTTTTCCTTCCACCGCCACAATATATTATCTAAAAACTTACACATTTTAAAAATAAAATACTTAATTATTTTTCCACTTAAAATCTACTTTTAATAAATTAAAATATACAATAAGTATTTCATTTAATGAGTTTCTAATTACACAAAGGAGGTAAGTATTATTAAATAAATATTTTTTTTTATAGAAGAGGGGGCAAACGAGCATGCGGCTCACCTGATGTTAAGTGACTACCGCCGCCCATGATCAACCGCAGCACCAGGGGAATTGCAGGTGCGTTGCCGGTCCTTTAGAAATGAGTAAGCTCTTTTCTTGAAGGTCCCCAGGTCATATCGGTCCGGAAAAATCGCCGGTGGTAAACTATTCCACAGAGAGGTAGTACGCGGAAGACTCTCACTCATTTTGAAACGTAAAGTGGTGGACCGCCAAGCATCCAGATGGTGTGGATGGTATCGGGACGTTTGCCGCGTAGTGCGTTCACGAAATTTGGCGGCTGGGATTAATCCGAACAGTTTCTCAGAGCACTCCCCATGGTATATGCGAAAGAAAATTCAAAGGGATGCAACATCTCTTCGCAGTGCCAGTGAATCGAGCCGATCGGAAAGCACTCGGTCGTTGACGATTCGAGCCGCTCTGTGCTGGATGCGGTCAAGTGGAAGGAGCTGGCACTGGGGAGCCCCAGCCCAGAGATGGGAACAGTATTCCATGTGCGGTCAAACCTGTACCGAATATTAAAAATATATAAAACGTTATTAAATGCAATGTATGAACTGATAAATAATACAAGTTATTCAAAATTCAAGGTAGTATTCACAGATATTCACGATTGGGCTTGCAATTCAATATGAAACTAAAACGTAAATGTGAAGTAGTATGGAATTTGACAACTACTTTCATGAGAGACTTTTTAAGTCATATAGTTTAAGCTCAAGTCCATCTATACAATAATATGTGTAACATCGTGTCAATACGTCGTTGCCACTTTATCGTCCGTGTCATAATATAATAGACCGAAGTTTCCGATTAATACCGATTTAAGACCGTCTTGTAAGCGTTATTTCAATCCTTGCATTTGTTAAGCAAAAAGCATTGAAGCGAAATATCATATTTCTACCTTTGGCAAGGTCACTGATTGAACAGTAATACATGATCACACAGTCCACCTGACGTTAAGTGGAAACTTACAATACTTCGTCACCCATGAAGAGATCTCGTCTCCACTAAAAAGGCTTTCCCGTTATCTTCACTCAACATACAGAAACACACAAGCATTATGCTACTATTTCACGTTGCTATCCTTTGCAAGGGTGGTCCTTCCTCATTCGAGTCAACCCCTTCGTACTGCAGGAATAATACCCTGCACAGCGACTCCATCACGTAAAAGATTTCATAAATAACGTATTAAATATTATATTTACGTACGCATCTTACGACACCCACGGAACGACATGAGCTAGTGGATATTATAACACTGCAAGTACATGGTCGTTAGAGGCGACAGAGGGAAACTGAACTAGGATATGGCCAGCAGTATCATCTTGGTAACAGCTTAAAAAAAATAAAAACACTGCGCTTGCCGATCCACTCCACTATGGCAAATATCCCCCCATTGAGAATCTACTGGTAACGCACACATTCAAATATGTTGGTTGGTTAATTTACACTGGTTCACTAGATTTATTTTGATTTATAAAAATTTAACACAAATTTAAAATCATCCTCGCGTTACGTACTACAAACAATAATTCAAAATTATACATAGTGGCACGCTAGAAACATAACCAGAATAGAACAATTAATACAATTCAAAATGAAAAAAATATTGACCGGGTAGAAAAAGCCTTGATTCTAATTCAATTAAGCGAATTATGAACGCTGTCTTAATAAATGACAAGTTGACTCAGAATGACTCAGATAATGATTTTCATCGACAAGTTTAGATTTTTTGTCACATTGAATTAATTATTTAAGAAAAAATGGTATATCAAATTATATGTTCTAGTTTCAATGTAATACAAACATAGGCCTCCTCTGCTTCTATAATAGCCCAATTCATTTTCATTGGGATAGACAGGTGAAATACCTGGGGGTAACATTAAATATGCGATAATCTTCACTCATCACATTAAAGTACATCCTCGCTTATGAGTCTATTTTGATGAAGTTATAAAGGCCGCAGGACCAACAAAATACACTTTCAGAAGAAAATAGGCCCCACCCACATACTACATCATAAAGGTGATATTTGCTATAGCTGCTTTAAATGTTGTAATTTTATTCAGTTCTCAGCAAAAACTTCCTCAGATAATGCCTCTTCAAACAGAAACAGAAATAGAAACTTTTTTATTCAATGTAGATTATAACAATACTTATTGAAAGTCACTTTTTTAATTTACCACTGGTTCGCAAAAAAACCTCTGTCCTGGGAAGAACCAGCAAGAAACCCAGCGGGACTATTTTTTCTTCAAATAATAGCTTACAATCATGTTTACAGTTAACACTAGACAAATTAGAAATAGCCTAGTAGCGATCACCCTTCCCAGGGGTTATTATCATCCATAAATTCCTTAATATTATAATAACCCTTTTTATACAAACTTAGTTTAATAACATTTTTGAACTTCATGTATGACAAATTTTGTATATTTTCTGGGATTTTGTTGTAAAAGCGTATACATCGCTCCAAGAATGAATTACTGACTCGGTGGAGTCGAGTAATTGGTACTACTAGCTTGTGTCTGTTCCTAGTATTTACAGAATGAATATCACTTATTTTCGCAAAACTACTTTTATTTTTGTGTACGTACATTACATTTTCATAAATGTATAGAGAGGCCAGAGTTAATATATTAATTTCCTTAAATTTTTGTCTCAGTGACTCTTTTGGTTTTAAATTATATATTGCTCTAATGGCCCTCTTCTCAAAATTAGGTATTATATCCACACAATTGTATTTTTCTCACGGATCTTAACTTAAATAATTTTTTACATCTTTACTATAATGATTTTCTATAAAATAACTATTTGTTACAGGTGTACACAGGATTAATTTATTTTAAGGATATGAATTTTTTAAGTTAGGTTACACTATTATATAAGTTATATAATCGACAAAGAATAATACTTACAATAGTTTGAAGTTAGACCTGGTCGGACCGGAAATGGAATATCTCAAGTAGATAATAAGAACTAGCAACATAAATATCGCCGTGACTTGCATCGTCCACTCCCGAGGCATCCCGCACTTTGTCACTTTCACCTCATCAGGGCTCACTGTTAACTGAACAAAAATACATATTTTTCACGCAGTGAAAAGAAAAAACCTAGGTAAAAGTAATAAAAGGATAGCAATAAGATGCCATTGCTGGAGTACAAATTGGCAAACTTCTCTGTTTTTAATTTCACGATTTTTTCTTTCGCCACCGAGCACATGAAAAATATACCACTTTAAAAACAGTTTTTATTTTATTTACAAACCTAATAGTTTTACGCTAAAGGGACCGTGGCTTTTACTATATTCCATATACGTAATTTTAGTTTTAAATTTGTAAATTCGGTTCAAAACTAACCCTGAAATAATATAGGTAACCTATAATATACCTATTATTTTCGAATTTTAAATTGGTGGTAAATGCCATATTATGTAGATAGAATAAATGAGTAAATAAAATATAACGCGGCATTAAAATATAACGCGGTTCATATAATATATAAACTATCAACCGAATACTAGTTTTTTTTTATTATAAAACAAGGACCCGACTAGAAGTTTTGAGTTTTTGATAAAAAAAAACCTATACCACATCCGTATGTCGTGATACAATCGGTCGATGTACGACAACCCAAGCGCTGTCCGTTATCAACACGTGTCACAAACATGTAGTCTTAATAATATTCGTTAAATGCAACGTCAGTAAAGTACTTATTTAATAAAATGTTTTTTTTAATAGATTAAAGGTGACAAAAGTACTCAATTCACCTGCTGGTAAGTGGATGCTGTGGCAAATAGAAATCTACATCTATTCTCAACTAAGAATCAAAATGTAGTTGCTTTGTCACCCCTAATAACTAAGAGGTAATGTCTCGTTTCCAGTTAAAAAAGGGTCTTCGGTTTTCACCATACGAAACACAGCAGCATTAGGCTCCTATTTTACGCTGATATGCTGTTTGATCGTCGTCCTTCCTCAGTCAAGTCGACCCATTCGTGCTATAACTATAATATAGCTGCAGCATTTAGCTTAAGAGCCAGTGGGCGGCAGACTTACGGTAATACGGTAATTCAATAAGCTTAACAGTTTTTTCAGTTAATCCCCTATACCTGAGGTACATGATATGGGGACTCTTAAGTTTGACCAGCGGTCCATATAGAGACGCTCAGGTGTTAAAGGTGTAAAAAATGACCAAAAAAACGTGATAGCAATAAGTCTGCCGCTTCGACATCTTCAAATATTCAATAAAAGTTACCGAACAATAACATTAGCAGACACCTATGATGGTCTCAAGCTCTCAAGGTTATGGCAGACAGCTAGAAAAGAACAAATTTTTATTAATTATTTACGTTATTTCAATTAAGCTGCAATTTATATATATATATATATATATATATATATATATATATATATATATATATATATATATATATATTGTTGATAATATTATTATTATTTGACATGTATACTTATCATGGCAGACATACATTGTGGTTCTATCACCCAGCCAGACAACAAACTTCTGGGGTGTCCATAAGCGCGTACTATGCACTCGCTTTAATCCAGTCATTATATTAATTTAAATAATTTATTACATTACTTGAAAGTAAATACTATCGTTTCGTATTGATTGCAATTAATAATAATTACGAGTTGTAAAAATAATAAATGTCTGGTTGTAAAAATAATAAATTAAGTACATATACCGAATCTGCCTTATAAACACATATTATTTTAAAATAATTGGTCACTCATGTTCTCATATATTTTTTTATACCACGGATACTTAGACTTCGTCAAAATGATTATTTTACTAAAACAATAATTCAATTTAAAAAAAATAGTTGACCCTGCAGGCCATCCCTGAAACTTTCGGCTAATTTCAAATGCAAAGCGCTCCAAATTTCACCAAATTATGTTGCGAAATCTCGAAGTTATGTTAAAAAAACTTTTTTTCGAGTTTTTTGCTCCTTCCAATCTAACGAAAGAATGAACCGATTTTTCATTCGACGATGGCGTTCGAAGTCATTTTTTTAAGGTTAAGAGCTGTTTAATTTTTGAAATCGATCGGTAAAGCCGAAAAGTTAAACCAAACAAACAGTTTTTCAAAATTTTTATTTATGAGATTTCTCAAAATCTATTCCACATTGGGATCTTTAGAACGCCGCAAACGGCATCTAAATCGATCAGACGTTCAAAAGTTATGAAAGGTTTACATAGATACATACACATACACACACATGTGTGTATGTACGCACGCACGCACGCCCACACACACCCACACACACACACGGACGTCACGTAAAATTAGTCAGAATAGCTTCCTGAGATCTCAAAACGTCGATATCAGATGAAAACTCGATTTTCGAAAATCGGGGTGAAAAAAATAACATCCCTATTTTTGACAATTTTCAATTTTCTTAGCGGGAGGTTAAAAAACATGCAATGGCAGTCATACTATTTATTTCCAACAGATAACTTTAAATTAATAAATTCTATAATAATAAAATTCCTAAACTAATTTGTAGTCGTGATGTAAATTAAGTGAATTTTTTAAATCAAACTTACTGTACTAGTTAAAAAAAAATTCTATTTTTTTCTGTATGGCTATAAGTTCTGCAATGACCCATTTCATGGCCGGATACCCTGTATAATGAATGGAAAACACTTCAATAACTAAAGTGTTCTATGATGTACGCCGGAAAAGGACGATCAAAATTTTGTAGCTTATGTGTATAGCAAACCCGAGCAGACTAGCACCCACAAGTTGCACCGGTTCACAAGTATAAATTCGACCACCGCAGCTGGAAAGTGACAACTTATTACACGACGATGCCATAAGCGTAGTCCTTTAAGCGAACAAGACAATATCGTAACACACTGAGATGTATTTCCGAAAAACGCTAAGTTAAGACAGTTTATTGAACACTCTTGCAATTTCCCATGGGATCACTTACAATGTTTTCCTAAAAATCTATCTATGCAACCATCTATGTATCTTATTAACCAATAGTTAAGTCACAAATTCACATGTCTTGTTGATCAACTGGAATAGCAGTGTTCCATGTTGCTGTGTTAACAAAATATTCATATGAACTTAGAGTTAAGAGTTCATTCGATTACTTTGCAAGGCTTTAGAGATTGAAGCATAAACACTTTTAATATGATTTTTGAATTTTGTTTTGGTAAGGCTTAAATATTCCAATACACTCAAAAATCGTTTGTATACATTGCCCTATAAATGACTTAAATATCTTAGTTAATCTAAATTTGGGATTAGTAGTTTTGCAACTAATTTATAATACACTACGATGATCTTTTTTTGGCATACGACGTTCAAGTTTACGTAAATATATAATATTTTCAATAGATTACTTGTTATTGAAAGTAAGAATATTAATTTCTTTAAACCATTCCTTCGAGAACGCAAATTACAAATTGCACATTTAAATTATAAATAGTACGGCCCCAGAAGTTTGTAGTCCGCCTGAGTGATAGAACCACAATACGAGTATATGTCCGACATGAAAATTATACATCTCAAATAATAATTGACCTTGAGACCATTATAGGTGTCTGCCAATGTTATTTTTCCGTAACATTTATTGAGTATTTCAAGATGTCACAAAGCGGCAGACTTATTGCTATCACGTTTTTTTGGTCATTTTTTTATAACTTTAACACCTGAGCTTCTCTATATCGACCGCCGGTCAAACTAAACGAGTCCCCTTTTCATGTAGCTCAGGTATAGGCGATTAACCGAAAAAAAGTGAAGCTTATTGAAATACCGTAAGTCTGCCGCCCACTGGCTCTTAAGCTAATATATAAAAAGTTTGTATGTAGTAAAAAAAGCACAAATAATGTTTAAGAAAAACCAACACAATATAATTTAAAATTTTAACATCTTAAAAACAAGAATCATGATGAAGAGCTCACAATTAACAATGAGTTAACCGTAATTCAATGAAATAAATAGATAAAAAAACAGCTTTATCAAAGTTTAATTTAAAAAGGGCACAAATTATTTTTTATAATGCATATTTCAGTTATTCCGAGCTCAACAAAACTTTTTCTCGAAGTATTTGAGACAATTTTGGTGTGCTGACAAAACTCGTTTATACCAAGTACATACCAGGTAATATTTCGGGTCCAATCTGTTCCGCCAGGAAAACGATGGAACTGTGTACTCTATTAACTCGATCTTGTGATCACTTGTTGGCACAAAACTATGCCTCACGACACAGCTGTGGTGCGTGTGCGCACCGAAAGCCGCACGTGGGTGCAAGCTCTCAACCAGGTATTCAGTCGACTCCTTGGAAAGGCAGTCCCATCGCTCCTCGAATAAATTGTTCCTCTCGGGCAAAGGAGCAGCATCGGGTTCCGTACACACACTATCCGACTCTCTGTATAATGGATAATGCTGAAATGGCGTCTTATACATATTAAAATATTAGATATATTTCACATCAGGTATATTTTATAAGTGGTATGGTAGAGCCATGCTGCAGTTATATTAGTAGTATAGTTGTAACACGAACGGGTCATCTCGACCAGGGAAGGACCACGCTCTCACAGAATAATAGTAGTTTATTGATGCTGTGTTTCAAATGGTGAGTGTAAAGAACATTCCATCTTAGTCCTCACGAGTGACAACGCATCTACATTTTGATTCGTAATCGAGGATAGATGTAGATGTCTATAGGCCGCAGTAACGACTTACCATCAGGTGGACTGTGTGCTCGTTTGTCACCATATCTTATAAAAGAAATAAAAATGAAAATATTGTGTAACTACTGCTCTACCCATTTCCATTATATCCTTTATAAGTCCAGTGCTGAATATAGAATTTTGCCATAGTATCCGCGCTAGCCAAGCGGGTTGGCAACTGCAGATTTTTATAATTTTGAATTGTTATCAGGACACTGCTGCTTCCCATCTCTTGTCCAGTTTCCCTCGGTCGCCACTACACCAGCAGGACGTTAAGGAGTAGTGAATATTCTTACTCCGCCACTATGCAGTTTATCACGGGTGACTGCTGTTGGGTAGTTCTTCAAAACGTGCAAAAATATTGTGCCGAACTTTAACATACGGAATTGTTTTGTTATGTATATTCAAATTATTTTTGTTCATTAGTACATAAATCAAACTACATAGCGCATTAAAAAAATAGGAAAATACCCATATTATGCCATAAAATTTTAAATATATGCCCAATATATTCACTACCGGTGCTGAGTTTCAACAGTAATATTTTCGAAAAATATTTCATAACAAAAAACTTGTCTAGAGAACGCTGATTTTATGTTAGTCGTTAATAATCAGTAAACCACTTGATATTATTTTAATACTCGTCATTATTTAAACATTATATTTACCATAGAATACTATAATTACATACATAATAGAACGGGGGAGTGGGCGGAACCCGTGTAAAGGCGAAACACGCGTCGTATTATCGTCGACGGTGTGTATTTCCTAGAATAGTGGTGTTGGGAGTAGTGGTGCTGGGATTAGTGGTGACGGGATTAGTGCACGCAATTGAGGGAGGGCGGGAGGTGCTCTTCAAACTAGGTAAGACACATCATTTGATTTTATTCAGTGGATGGTTGCAAAGTAACTAATAATATCTTTATTATAATGGATTTCCACAAAGTAACTCCTGATTCAGATCTGATTCTGATCAGACATAGGCGACATTATACTACTGCGTATTCAGATGGAAAGTAGTAATGTAAAAATATCATTCTTTTTTGTAAATTGCGACCATTATGGGTAGTTTTTCCTAAAAATAATAAAAATACTTGTCATGTATATGAGAACGTTAGCAAAAATATATAATCGTAATATTAACGAGTTACTGTAAAGTTTATGTTGCATGTAGAGTGTAGACAATACGACAACTATAGTTAAAAAATGACTTGGAGGATAATGTAACTGTAGTGCACGTAGATTTTAGCGAAAATGACTCTGCGTAATTTCACAAAGAAACACAATCCTTTCATTTTGGTAGTATTCGTCGTTAAGTCTCGATACACACAGTTGTTATTTATATAAGAGATTCTGAAACTTATGAAGTAAAGCCATTTTGTTTTTGCACTGTTTCAGAAAATCTAATACATGATGCATCTGCAATTTGGGCACACATTATACAAATTTTTAATTATATTAAAAAATTATCACTTTTTATAGACACTATTCATTTCGTTAGTGACAGTCCAAGTAGCCAATTTAGAAATAGATCCATGTTTTACGTATTGACTTAGCTGCACAAAGAATTTGTTGCGCTCTGTTTAGTATCGTGGAATTATTTGGAAGCAGGACATGGAAAAGGTGCCCCTGATGGCCTTGGAGCTGTATTGAAGAAAACAGCTGATAGAATAGTAAAACAAGGACAGGATATTAGCACATTTCAGAAATTTGTAAAAGTTGTTCAGACCAACGTACCACATATCACTATTGAAATTGTAAGCAGTGATGACATAGTAACTAATGAAAAAATCATTTCAACAACGGAAAAACCACTAGTTAAATGGACAATGAAAACTCACCAAGTCTTGTTTACTTGTGATCATAATCAAATTGTCTTTAGAAATAGAAGTTGCTATACCTACGTACCTAATATCCTTGTATCCATGATAAGCATTTAGGTTTTTTTTAAATAAAAATTTACAGATGAAAGTAATAAAGAATATCAGAGTGATATGATAAATAGAAGAAACTTAAAACAGAACCTAAGTAAAAAATATATTGTAACAGGAACTCCTAGCAGTATAATACTCAGAAAAAAAAAGAATGATCAGCCGTCAACTAGTAAAATAAAGGACGTTTATGATGATAACAAAATAGTAGAAGCGAAAACTTTACAAACTCTTAATAAATTTTGATTGGAAGAATACTAGTTTTATGGAAACACAAGCAAATTAATTTTTAAATGCTTTGTGAAATGATGATAATATGTAATGATATAGTAAAGGTGTGTAATAAAGTTATACTGTCTGAGTACATCCATTTAACTATTGTATATTTACTAACTTTATTTTGTATTTGATAGTATGTTTTTTTTTTTTTGTTTTAAACAGGTAAGAGAATGCATGCTCAAAAACGACCAAAATCACCATTAATTCTTTCTGTGTTTACTTTCACAAAGCTATATTATAAAAGCAATACAAACATAGATGTTGACAAAGTTACAAAAGAAGTCGGCCCACCGACAACGTTTGGAGAGCTGATAGATGCTGATATTTATTTTAGAGGTCGCGACAAAACCCGAACATCTTTTCAACCGGATATATTGCTTAACTTCCATAATCAGCGCCCATCAGATGTAAGAAATGAAAATTTCGCTCGATTGATCGCATTTTTTTTATAGAAGTGGGGGCAAACGAGCATGTGGCTCACCTGACGTTAAGTGACTACCGCCGCCCATGATCAACCGCAACACCAGGGGAATCGCAGGTGCGTTGCCGGCCCTTTAGAAAGGAGTAAGCTCTTTTCTTGAAGGTCCCCAGGTCGTATCGGTGCGGAAAAATCGCCGGTGGTAAATTATTCCACAGAGAGGTTGTACGCGGAAGAAAACTCCTTTTGAAACGTACAGTGGTGGACCGCCAACCATCCAGATGGTGTGGATGGTATCGGGACGTTTGCCGCGTAGTGCGTTCACGAAATTTGGCGGCTGGGATTAATCCGAACAATTCCTCAGAGCACTCTCCATGGTATATGCGAAAGAAAATACAAAGGGATGCAACATCTCTTCGCAGTGCCAGTGAATCGAGCCGATCGGAAAGCACTCGGTCGTCGACGGTTCGAGCCGCTCTGCGCTGGATGCGGTCAAGTGGAAGGAGCTAGTACTGGGGAGCCCCAGCCCAGAGATGGGAACAGTATTCCATGTGCGGCCGAACCTGTGCCTTGTAAAGTTGCAGGCGGTGTGTCGGCATGAAATACTGTCCCGCTCTGCTGAGTACGCCAAGCTTTTTAGAAGCCAATTTGGCCTTCCCTTCCAAGTGACCACGAAACTGCACGTCACTCGATATGTCGACGACGAGGATTCCGATACTGGCTGAGGCAACAAGGGGAGTGCCTTGAAACTGAGGGGATACGACAAAGGGGTTCTTTTTAGCGGTTAACGCACAAACTAGTGTCTTCTGGGGGTTAAACTGAACTAGATTTAGTCGCCCCCAATCCGAGACTCTGTCCAGCAGAGACTCGACTTCAGACACAAGTTTGTCCCGGCACTCAGAGACGTTTTCCCGAGAAATATTGGCTCGGCTGGTGTAAAGAGCATCACCAGTGCTGTCATCTGCATAGCAATGAATGTTACGGGTTTGCAACATATCATTGATATGCAGAAGAAACAGCGTTGGCGATAGCACGCAGCCCTGTGGAACACCAGCATTAATAGGCTTGCAATCGGAGCTTGCACCGTCTACAACGACGTTGATGCTCCGATCTGCAAGACAACAGGGGTTCTTTTTAGCGGTTAACGCACAACCTTGTGTCTTCTGGGGGTTAAACTGGACTAGATTTAGTCGCCCCCAATCCGAGACTCTGTCCAGCAGAGACTCGACTGACTCGAGACACAAGTTTGTCCCGGTACTCGGAGACGTTTTCCCGAGAAATATTGGCACGGCCGGTGTACTGAGCATCACCAGTGCTGTCATCAGCATAGCAATGAATGTTACGGGTTTTGCAACATATCATTGATATGGAGAAGAAACAGCGTTGGCGATAGCATGCAGCCTCGTGGGACACCAGCATTAATAGGCTTGCAATCGGAGCTTGCACCGTCTACAACGACCTTGATGCTCCGATCTGCAAGAAAACTGGTGATCCAATCGCACAATTTCTCGGGAAGCCCATAGGAAGGGAGCTTCGAAAGAAGCGCTTTGTGCCAAACCCGATCGAAGGCCTTCGCAATGTCCAAACTAACGGTCAATGCCTCCCTCTTGGACTCTACTGCCTCCACCCATCTGTGAGTTAGGTAGACCAGAAGATCACCAGCTGACCTACCACGGCGAAAACCGTATTGGCGGTCACTAACCAGCTGGTGATCCTCAAGGTACCTCATGAGCTGGCTGTTTACAATGGACTCCATTGTTTTGGAGAACATGGAGGTGATGGCGATAGGCCGGTAGTTGGACGGGTCTGAGCGGTCGCCTTTTTAGGGATCGGGTGGACGAAAGCCGTCTTCCATGATTTTGGGACTATGCCTAGGGAATAGGAGTACCGGAAAAGACGCGTTAAAACCGGTGCCAACTCTGGAGCACACGACCTCAGCACAATTGGGGGGGGGGGCACAGTTGGGGGAGCACATTCGAGTTTGAAAGAGTGCCTGAAGAGAATCGTTCTAATTTATATCCCCAAATTATTAATATCATTAGATTATTCCGTGGCGATTTAGATTAACATGAATGTATAGATTTCGTACCCGTAATGAGTGATTCTGAGGATAGTAACGGCTACGAACTGCCATTGAATGTTCGTTACAAAAAATGTAATAGTGAAGCCTGTAGCTATATTTTATTCCAAATAGTACGAGTTGTTTGTGGATTTTAAAAACTATGAGAACGGATACTTTTTAATTAAATTACATTATCTTGATTTATTTAACCATAGTTCTAACTTCTAACATAATTATGATTGAAAGAGTGATTAATAATTAATATAATCATAATGGATATTTAATTCCTAAAGTTGTTATTTAGTCAGTAAGTAAGCATTTGTGATTTTAGATTAATAGATGACTATTATAAATATAAAATATGTTTGTTACATAAATACCTATACTTACCAAAGTGTGGTAGTATACCTATGGTAAGCAATGTTCAAAAGTTTCTAATCTTAAAACTATTAATGTTACAATTACTGTGCTAATACTATATCATTAATTGTTAATTATTAATAATTCTATTGTTTTAAATAAGACTTCAGTGGCTGTTGATTAGGAAATTATTTTTTTTATATTTTAATCGCTTTTTTGTTTAATAAATAATATTTTGAGTTACATTTTTTCCCGTCTCTATCCTTTTAATTTCCGTACAAGCCTATAGTTCATTACCAGTAATATGAGAAAATTAAAAAAGTTGATTATCTAAAATAAATCTGGATAAATGGAAATGGAAAATATATTTAATAATCCGAAACTATATTATTGAGCGTAGGGCCAATTTTTTTAAAAATTTTGCTTCCTTGATATGCCTTAAATTAAGATGGCACCGATAATAACGCATATTTTGAAGAACTACCCTGTTGCTACTCGTAAATATTATTGTTCTTGGTTTCTACGCTCTAGGCAGCACGATCTGTTACTTTGATGTTATCAGATTATAGATTAAATACTCGTATATTAGGTTTATGAATATGGCCTTAAGATGCTTCAAGAAATTTCCCGCAATCAACATACATGAATAAGTCAAAGTTCAAAAATATCCTGCAATGAACATAATATAAATAGCCTACTTAATGTCCTCCAGACCGAATTTCGGCCACGATGGCCCGCCTCAACCGAGACTAGCCATCAACGCAAGACAGGATTATAGTGCCCAAGTGTATGTGCAAGCACAATTGAACTCTCCATTCCCTCACTCTTATAATCCGATAGGACGGTAAACCGACACGACCGGAGAAAATTCAGGCGCAGGACCAACGGCTTTACGTGCTTTCCGAGGCACGGTGATGAGACACCGCCAGCTTCCTGACTCCGGGCAGCTACTGAGAATTTCTTGACGGAAAATTTCAATAATTGTTTTTTTTTGGCTCGACCCGGGATATTAATAGCCTTCTTATTAAATGTGTAGACTGACAACTGACCGGGCCATCCGATCGTAATGTAACACAAGAAGCGATCTTGCCACGTGACTGAACATACTAGTTCCAAGTATACTACTCAGCTATACCGTAATCATAACCAAACGTACTACAAATAGCTCTCAAAGGAACTCGTGGGAGAATCTACTTTTTGGCAAACGAGCGGAGCACGCGATCTTTGGTGACTGTTTTGGTTCATTTCAGAGAGCGTGTGCTGGAACTGCATGACCAGATGCTCGGCTGGTCACCACCCCTTTGTTGTCCAAAGGACATACCACGAATTCGAAGAAAGCGGTTTGCTTCGTCATTCATGAAATAAACCTAAATAATTAACAGTGGTAGAGCCACGCGGCAGCTTCCGCTGTTGCACGGATGGGCCGGCTCGAACCGTGGAAGTACCACGACTTCCACACAATACCAGCGTGAAGTAGAAACTTTGCTTCGGCATTTCGCTTGGTTAGGTAATGCAGGTGGCCAGAAGCCCAAATCTACCCCTCCACCTCTAACATGGTAGCGGATTATATAATAAAAAAACTACCCATGAAATGTACCAACATCCACGCCCAAGCTACCCACCTTTTCTTGAGCGTGGGGCTCAGGCTGCCTCGCGTATTTTCGTTCTGGGGGGCGGGGGCAAAATCCCGCTCAATACTAACACTGCACGGGGAAAAACTTCTGCAATATCAGAGGACTTCACTCGAACTTTAATGACGTCCACTACTATCTGCAAACGGCGATGCCGGCGTTGGTCTTTTTGCTCGCATCCAAAAAAGTAAGTGCGGCTTTTCCGCCTCAAGATCGTAGTAGACAGAGTTGAAATTACAGTGAAACCTCGGATGTTTGTGAAGTGCGCTTAAATTAAGAGGGAGTGTAACCGCTGTCTATACAAATATATCTTTTAGAAAAAATATCTTTACGAAATTTATAAGCAAAAAACTAAGTAAATTTTTACCTGCATAATTATAGGACGGCTATATCCTTCTAGTTTTGTATGACTTTTGCATAGCGCTGACCCACTGCTACATTTAAAAACATCTGTAAATTATCATGATATATGTCGAGATAGCTTCAGTATAAGATCTATTAATTAGTAAGTTTCAAAAATATGTTACTATGAATAAATTTACTTAAAAAATAATTAGTTTTATTTAGCTACTTGTGAAAATAAAGGCTCACTGTAAATTTCACGATCCCCGCCCAAGAGGATTGTGAAGCTGCAAATTTTCATACAAAAAGCATTGACATTTTCCTCCCGTAAACATAGCCTATTTTAATAATTTTTGAAAATTGTTGTAAATATAGTGAGAAACTAGGTCCGTACGTTTTTATTTTAAAGAAATATTGTGTATGATTTATGTAATTAGCATTTAAATATCTGTACTTTTGACTTAAAAACTTCCTCGAGCGTTTTTTTTTTAAATCAAACTAAACTGAATTACTAAAAAAGAAAAAGACATAGACCAAAATTACGGTGTACTGAATCAAACGAAACCAAAATTGTCTCATTATGTAAAAGTTTAGGGGGGAAGGGGTAAAAAGGTTATCTTCCTAAACAATATTTCAAAAAAGAAATGTAGGCAATTTTTTCCAAGACTTGTAACTATCTCTATCACACGATATGGCGATACGGAGCAAGCGGTATG
The DNA here is from genome assembly GCA_036936625.1 of Parnassius smintheus behrii. Classification (NCBI taxonomy): domain Eukaryota; kingdom Metazoa; phylum Arthropoda; class Insecta; order Lepidoptera; family Papilionidae; genus Parnassius; species Parnassius smintheus. Next base: position 19,276,772 of record JAUPFT010000005.1, on the reverse strand, counting down.
AAATAGACAACATTTTTGAAAATACCGACTTGCGCCGCGTATCGGCACAATCCTCACCACGTGCTCGACGGAGAAGGAAAATGGAATGAAGGATAAAAAATATTCCGAGGACATGTGGAGTTCGCTAACCCGCACTGAAGCATCGTGGCGTCGGCCTGGTTGCTTTATAAGCATCCACAGGTTGTACATTTACTTCTAAAAATATTTTATAAGTGTGATATTTATTCATCATTTAATTTTATAAAGTGAATTCTTACCAATATTGTATTAGTTCTCGAGGTCTAAAAACAAATGTTAAATTACAACATTTTATTCCAAATAACGGCAATCGGCAAATTTTTAGGTACTACATTTTCAGGCATTATTTTATCAAAACAAGATTCTCATTTGCTATCATTAAAGGCCTAGAATTATTAGGCTTAGAACCGCAGTAGGCGCACGACTTTCGACTTTTTCTAAAAAAAATTGCGTACTGTGCTGTGAAAGGGTATCACAACTCATCACATAATCATAAAAAAAAATTAAAAATCTCATTTCACGGGTCAATTCTGCTTAGGACCCTATATTTTTGTAAAAACCATTCTAATAAAAAATAAAAATATAAATTTCTTCGCAACCTTCCGCTAAACAAATACAATGATGTGTCTTACCTGGATTGATGAGCACCTCCCGCCCTCCCTCAATTGTATGCACTAACTCCGTCACCACTAGTCCCAGCACCACTACTCCTAACACCACTATTCCAGGCAAGACACACCATCGACGATAATACGACACGTGTTTCGCCTCTACACGAGGCATCTTCAGGTAATGTAGACTCTACGGCGGCTGACCGCTAAGTGAGTATCTTAGTATATTCGTATTATCGTCGATGATGTGTCTTGCCTGGAATAGTGGTGTTGGGAGTAGTGGTGCTTAGACTAGTGGTGACGGAGTTAGTGCATGCAATTGAGGGAGGGCGGGAGGTGCTCATCAATCCAGGTAAGACACATCATTGTATTTGTTTAGCGGAAGGTTGCGAAGAAATTTATATTTTTATTTTTTATTATAATGGATTTCCGCAAAGTAACGCCCGATTCTATCAAAAACCATTCACCAAAACAAAATAATAAATCTTAAAATTGACATACAAAAATATAATGAAAATGTTGCTAGGCATAATCACATATTTTACCCCATATTTTCTTATTATTGTAATTACATGCTGCCAATATGGGGCCATTGTTGTCGTATTTTTATTTGACAAATAAAAATACCTACAATATTCACGCATAAGTAGGTATTTTTATTTATTGTTTAAGCATTTGGGTATATAGTTATTTAATAAATATTTTCAATTTCATGTTTTATTTGAAAAGTTTTTCTCTTTCCGAATATTATTTTGTTTTAATACAAAACGCCTATTTAAAAAAGTATATTATATATTTATATAAAAATATAATACTTTATGCTTATGTAAATATATCACTTCTAACAGAATAACATAATGGCATAATATATTTGTGAATATATATTATAGCACAAGATACTACGTATATTAATAATTTAAATAAAACATAACTTCACAAATATAAGTAGTTTTACAATTTTCTCTTTGCAAATAATTAATAAATAACTCTAAACGCAACCTAAATATTGATTCTATGACTATGTCTCATCTGTAAAATTTCCCCGCGCGTGCGTGCGCGTGCGCGCGTGTGCGCGTGTGTGCGTGTGTGCGTGCGTGTGTGTGTGTGTGTGTGTGTGTGTGTGTGTGTGTGTGTGTGTGTGTGTGTGTGCGTGCGTGCGTGCGTGTTTGCGTGCGTGCGTGCGGGCGTGCGTGCGTGCGTGCGTGCGTGCGTTCGTGCGTTCGTGCTGCGTGCGTGCGTGCGTGCGTGCGTGCGTGCGTGCGTGCGTGCGTGCGTGCGTGCGTGCGTGCGTGCGTGTGTGTGTGTGTGTGTGTGTGTGTGTGTGTGTGTGTGTGTGTGTGTGGGCAAACGTAATTATAGGCCGCTTATGCACACATTCACTGCATTATTGCTTCAACTTTGAACGGAATTTTGAATGACACTATCACTCAAGTCTAATTACTCTGTAATTGCAGGTATACGCACGGCGCGGCGCGTCAAATGAAAATGCTCAATCAATATTTTTGCCGTCAATGCCGTAAGTTTATTGACAATCGGTTCAATTGCATAAAGTACCTAAATGATCAATGATTGTCATTCACGTACCTAGTTACTATAGAGCGATTCGAGTACCCTGTATCATCTCTTTGCAAGCGGATTTACGACCGCAGTTCGAACTGGAGCGACCATACGTTTCACACCTTTGATTATTAAGGAACAAATTAACATTAAAATTAGTTACTAGAATAATTATTGATTTGCTAAAATTAAGCATAATAAATAACTAACCAGCAATTCTGTCAATTTCAGCAACAGCGCGAGAGCACAGCGAACATCCATCTCCTTCCATCGCCATAGAATTGATAAGAACGAAGTGATTCCCGCGAAGGCTTAGGAGACTGACTGGAGGCGCATTCAAATGCTTCTCAAATCTATTTGTCAGTTGTGGCGTAATCCTTTATAACAATATATTGACTACATTAACGTAATGTACTAAAAAATAATCGCAAAAACACAAACTGTTTTATTCAATAAAGATTATAAGTAATACTTATCGAAAGTCACTATTTTGTTTAACTACCACTGATTCGGAAAAAACCTCTGGGAAGAACCAGCAAGAAACCCAGTGAGACTTTTTTTAACAACATCTTACAATCATGTTTGTTACACAAATAATCAACAAAAAACAAATTAGAAATAGCTTGGTAGCGATCAACTTATTCTCAGTGGTTATTATCACCCATAAATTGTTTAATATTATATTATTATAATAGCCCTTTATATACAAACTTAGTTTAATTGCGTTTAAACATTAAGCAGGTCAAATTTTGTATATTTTCTGGGATTTAGTTGTAAAAGCGTATACTTCTCCCTAATAATGAATTACTGACTCGGTGGAGTCGAGTAACTGGTACTACTAAACTGTTCCTGTTCCTAGCACTTATTTCAGAATGAATATCTCTTTTTACTTTTAAAATACGAGGGTTGTCATAGCGCACGCGTTAATCCCGGCGCGGCGTAAGGAATATATTGATAGTCCGAGGTTACTCCATGTTTATTAATAATGTTGCGCGCCACAGTTGATGGCACTAGCGCCATCTATTATCGAACAGAGGAACTAAGCTTTCTAGATTACTCCACACTCGAATTTTCTACATCTAGTCGGTCGGGACCGGTATATGCTGGAATATTCTGGATATTTCGGTGGAATAGGCCTATATAAGTCTATTAAGGGCCGCGACCGGATCTCCCACTACGTGGAAAGAGGCAACTGTGATTGGAATACCCAAGCCAGGCAAGCCTCTCAACCTCCTCTCCAGTCATCGCCCCATTAGCCTCCTCAAGGCAATGGGCAAACTCTTCGAAAGAGTCATCCAAACACGTATGAGGCGCTATATGTTTCCCACAGACGGTGACCCTCTTATCATTCCCCATCAATTCGGCTTCCGAGCCCAACACTCATGTCCCCAACAAGTTCACCGCATTGTGGAATATATCCTCAGCGGTTTCTATCCTCGTCGTCATAAGACCATCGCGGTCTTTTTCGACATAACTAAAGCTTTCGATAGAGTCTGGCATACAGGCCTTATCTACAAGCTCTACAAAATAGGTCTCCCCGATCGTCTAGTACGTCTCGTGGCCTCCTACTTAAAGCATCGTACCTTTCGTTTTAGACACGAAGGCACGCTATCTTCACAGCGAACTATCAAGGCTGGTGTCCCTCAGGGCTCAGTACTTGCTCCTCTGCTGTACATCCTGTTCACCAACGACATTCCCATCCCGTCGAAAGGTGTTCAGCTCTCCCTCTTCGCAGATAACACTGCTATCTACTGCAAAGGCATCTCACTACCCTTCATACGGAACAAGATCCAAAAGTTAGTCGATGACCTAGGAGCTTGGTTCAAAAAATGGCGCATCGATGTGAACCCGGAGAAGAGCTCCGCCGTTCACTTCGATTATAAACGACGCCGTCTTAAAAACACTCCACCAATACGTATGCTAGGGACCCCTGTCCCCTGGCATACGACCGCCAAATTAGGTGTCACTCTAGACACAGGGCTCACTTTCAGGCCCCACGTCAAGAGTAACCCGTCACGCACGGTTCTATCTGAGTAGGCTCAACAGTATGTTGGGCCGACACAGTAAAATGTCCCTTAGAAACAAACGTACCCTTTATACGGTCTGTATACGACCAGTCATGTCATACGCGGGCCCCGTTTTTGCCCACGCCTACCCTAAAATCATTAATGAACTCCAAATAGTTCAAAACCTTTTCTGTCGTCGAGCTGCGAACACACCTTGGTACGTCCGTAATGCTGACCTTCATCGGGACCTAGAGCTCCCCACAATCCATCAATTTCTCCAAAAACTCTCTGAGAACTTCTTCAAGGCCTCAGAGTCGCACTCAAATCATTTAATTCGTGAGGCAGCTACTTATGCAGCCCCACCCCCCTCTCGCTATCGAGTCCGCAGGCCGAGAAACTCTCTCTCCGACCCGCCTAATAAACTAACAAACGACCTGAACTGCCTCCTGGCGGCTCAGGCCAACTCTAATTAAATTAAATTATTATATTAACTAATATTAATTTGCCATCGTCCCCTGACTCCCTCAGCGGCTCGTAGCCGTCTGCGCCCTCTTTTCCCAAAAGAGGGTCGCTCACGATAAGGCACAATACAGCTTAATCAGCCGGTTGCCTGTCCCCAAAGGCGGTTTTTAGAGGGTATCACTTAGGGTCCCCGGTAGGACAGTGAGTCCCTCATAACCACGATAGACCGGCTATCGTGATAATGAAGATATACGTGAAGGACTGTTCGATCATTCTCGAATTTCTCATAGCTATTCCTATGCACATAATAAGCTACTAAAATAGCATACTATTTAAAATTATGTCCGCCTAGATCAATGTTGATAAACAAAGTCATCACCAATGTGACCCTTAATTATCTGCTAAGATTATGTAAAAAAATAACTTATAATAAACCATGTATATTAAATGGTAGTCACGCTGTAGCAGGAATAGGTAAACTAATCTGGGAAGTATAATGCTTGCACAAAATATCAGCCCCAAAATCAGCATCATTTTAGGGCTGATATTTTGTGCAAGGTTCTTCCCAGGACAGAAGTTTTTTTCCGGACCAGAGGTAAAAGTAAAACAATGACTTTCAATAAGTATTACATGCAATCTATCTATATAAAGCACAAAAAATGTTTCTACCGTTTCTACGTTATAGAATTTGAAACCATCCAACCGATGCCCCAAACCGCTTTCATTAGAAAGGCAATAATGCGAAAATGGTTTTAGACCACTAAAACAATGCATTAGATACTATATACAAAACAAACATTAACAAAATTTTCTTTTTCCAAGAAATAAATAAAATGTATTTCTTTTTTAGCATAGTAGCCACATGTCGGGTATACCCTAGTATTGGATAAAAACGATTTTATTCTATTCTATTCTGTTAAGTCGTAAGTAGTACGATAAGTGGCGAGAATCAGTGAGAACCTCACCAATAATGAGGTATTCCATCTTAGTCTTCAGAAATGCTAACATTAACATCATCATTTTGATTGTTAATCGAAAGCAGATGAAATTGACCTTGGGCTACAGCATCTACTTATCATTAGGTGGTTTATCAATGCTACTTTATTTTAATCTTAATTATTGCGTGCTGAGTAATACTTCTTCCTTTTTGCGAGCTTTTATTATTGTCTCGGCTATTGCTTAGGTACGCTTCTTTTCCAAAGCTTCTTCACTTTGTCAAGTCTGTAAGCATTTAGATATTGCTTATAGACTTGACAAGCATTTATTGGATCTACTACGTTTTCCGTTACTGTTTTTTTACTGTAACTCTAACGAGCTATTTCCCCCAATATCTTTTTAGACGAGGATATCTGTAGAAGAACATAGAGTAGCTGATATAGCCCAGTGTATCAGTAAAAGAAATGCAGGCAGTGGGCAGGTCACATAGCTCGAAGAAATAACCACCGATTGGTGAAAAAGATTTTCAAGTGGCAGTCTCGTAATGGCAACTGCACTGTAGAGAATGCAATCTCACGAGATTTTAGACCTAGGCAAGATGTCGCGAGATCATAGAGCCAGTTTCGCAAGATCTCCAGCTTAACGAGATCTCGCGAGATTGGGTATATTTTACTGAAACCATGTGCAAATACTATTAATTCCATTTACTGATTATCAACATGTAAGATAAAAATAAAACATGGATGTAATGGTGGCATATATACATCAGTTTTGTTTAAAAATTAAACACTATAACTGTATATTGTTACGAGCTTGGGGTTCGGGACAATAAAAACTGCCGAGTGAATTACCAAAATTGACACTTTTATTACAGAACACTAATTACAACTTAAAACACACTAATAACAAAATATAATTGTATGGGAGACTGGGGCAAGACGAAGTTTGGGGCAGAACGGAAAGTGTGCTTGTGTGCGTGACTGATGAATGCAACAGAGCCTAACATGGCGCCATTTGGGCGGGATTCAGTCGGCCTCACACGAGTCCGAGCGGTACATACGACTTTCTGCATGTTTTGGCTTCGCGTCGAGAAGGTTTGGTTTGGGTTTTGGAGGATTTTTACGAAGTATGCTGATGTAAATCAATGTGCACGAAGGTAGGTATTAGTGCTAATGTAACATTTTACCGCATACTTGTTGTAGTAGTGTAAAACTAATGAATATTGATTTTATGAATAATTTTGTAGTTTAGAACCGTTTTTTTTTTTCAAAATTTGTCTGTTGGGGCTAAAAGGTCGGGGGGTATAATGGGGTAACAAACACAGCCAGCAAAATCTTTTTTCGTGAACCCAGAATATATCACAGCCACACCCAAGGAAGTAAGAACCGTAGAAATATATACGTACCCAAAGAAAAAGAAGAAAACGCGGTAAAACAACAATACTTACAACTACTCTATAGAAGAATGATCTCATTAGATATAAATAAAAGACAAAATGTAAATAACGACTGACAAAAAGAAACCTGACAATAAAAACATTGAAAAGGAAAAACCTGAAAAAAAGAAGCCAGAAAAAAGAATATGAGCAAAAGACGCAAAAAAGAAAGTGACACGGATACTAATTCATCTGAAGACGATGAAAACTATTGTCCTTGCATATATTGTGGGAACTTATATTCACAGTCCACTGAAGGATGGGTTATTTGTAGCAAGTCCATAATTCCTAAGTAGGTGTAGACAATGACGATGAAGAGGCACTTATATGGTAACGTTTGTTTACCAGATTAAAATGTGTACTCATTATGCTCCATAGTATTTCCCATTTTGCCCCGATCATGGGCTAACGGCCTGGCCACGGGGAACGGCGGCGCGAACGGCGTTTCGACAGGCGGGGCGAAAATTCACGCGGCGCGATTTGTGGGCCACGGGAAGTCACGTTTGCCGCCGCGACCAGATAGGCCGAGAGTGAAATATCTTTATCAAAGTTATCTCGATATTGCTTAGAAAGTAATTGTTTTTTGATTCAAGACATAATATTTGGAAAATATTGCAGAGTATATGATTTGAATACGAATCGGGTTATAAATGGAGAATTCCGCAACAAATAGAATGCATCTAGAAAAAAATTTCAAGTTAACACCAGAATGAATGTCGAAACCTGCGATTATATTCAACCAGAATTGGAGATAAAAGTCAATGCGGATAGAATTTTAAGTTGTTTTTATCGGCCTGGCATTTTTCGCGGCGAAAACAACTAAAATATTTTGTTCCCTATACTATTCGCCGCGTCTGCCGCCCGACTCCGTGGCTTGCACCGTACTGATTCATACATTTGTTTCATTCGCCCGCCGCGCCGCCAGTCGCCCGCGCGATTCGCCCAGTAAATTTCGCCGGTCTCGTCACCACCCGCCGCTACGCGTGGCTTGCTCCATACATTTCTATACATTTGTTTTAGTAGCTAGACGCCTCGCCGTTCGCGCCGCGCGAATTTTTGCTACGGCGAATGTCCCGTGGCCAGGCTGTAAGATGGGATATTTGACATGTGCCATTTAGTTTACTTATGTGCCAATAAATTTGCGATTTAGTTCCATAAAAGATTATAATTACTTTAATTATTTAATGAAAACTGTAAGTGTTCCTTGGTTGTAAGAGATTTTTAATAAACGTTATGATTTTCATTTACATTATGACATTTTTTTCTCTTAAACATCCCGTCTTACCCTGGTCTCCCCTACTACTGTTCACTTTAGTTCGCAGTTGTATCGCTTTGAAGTATTCGCTTGTATTCCCAATTTAATACTGACCCAGGTTGCGGACTCAGATAGTTCCAGAACCTTCTAATGTAGAAACATCTAGAATGTTCGAGTACATACCGGTCCCAACTGACTAGGTGTCGATAGTTCTAGAAAGTTCTAGCATGGAAATTTCTAGAAAGATCTTGACACTCCTAGTTCTGCTACTTGATACTACAGGGCGCTAGTGGTAACTAGTGTCGCCATGCACCTAGCATTAATTGTGGCGCGCAACACTGCCCCCTCTTAAGACATGCTCGTCCCGAGCATTATCGGGCCCATAATAACGCGCCAGTCGATCCATATGGACGATCTTAGGAGTATCTCTTGCATCTTTCTGTATCCGGTAGTAACCTACCATTCTACATTCTACGTTTTCATATTTTCAAACATTTGCTGGCCCGATTGTCTGACATGCTCATAAATGTCATTTATTTTGTTCCGTAAGTCATTTGCATAACCGTTTATATTGCGTCAGGTGGCATTCCAGTGATCATGTCTGCAGGCAGCCGTAATTTTCTACCAAAGTTTGCGAAAGCTAGTATCACTGATGTACTTTCGTGAACAGCGCTTCGATATGACCATAAAAACGTTGTATATCCTTGTCCCAATCTCGTTGTTGATTTTCCACAACTTTTGCTAAGAACCTCTCCAATTTCTGATTAAATCGTTCTACCATTCCATCAGATTGTGGGTGATAAGAAGTTGTTCTTGTTTTATGATAACCCATAACTAGACAAGTTTCCTAGAATATTTGAGACTCAAAACTCCTTCCTTGATCGCTGTGAATCTCTAAAGGTACTCCAAAACGACAGAAGACTTCATGAACTAGTTTATCCGCAACTGTTGAAGCTTCTCGATTTGGAATGGCGAAGACTTCTGGCCACTAAGTGAAGTAATCCATCACAACCATGAAATACTTGTTAACACTTTCACTTTAAGGAAATTGCCCCGCAACGTCAAGAGCTATCCTCTCCCATTGTGCACCAACATTGTACAATTTCAATGCACCTCTACTACGAGTCTGAGGTCCCTTTACAGCCGCACAACTTGTGCTTTTGCGACAAAAGCCTTCGACATCGTCACAACAGTGGACCCAGTAAAACCAATCTCGGATCTACAGTAGAGTTTGTTTAACTACCAGATGGCCTCCTGAACAACCTGTTTCCTGTAGTTATGCGTACTAAAAGCTCTTTGCAATCTAAGTATATAATATATAATATATATATGATATAAATAGTCTTCCAGGTGAAGACTTAGTATCCCAGCACCGAATTCTGCTGGCTGACATCTGCTTAACTGTTCGCCTCAACAAACATAAGGATCGTCCCCCACCCAAAATAAAGTGGCATTTGTTGCATAAGGAGGAGTATGCAAGTGAATTTAGAGAGCTAGTTGTAAACAAGATGATAGAGATGGGTGATATGGAAGGAATGAGTGTGAATGAGTGCTGGAAGGAAATGGCTGATTGTATCCGAAGTGTGGCAAGGAAGGTGTTAGGAGAAACAAAAGGGAAGCGTATGATAGATAAGGATGGGTGGTGGTGGAGTGAAAGTATTAGAGAAGTTTTGAGAGAAAAGAAAAATGCCTTTAAAGAATGGCAGAGCGTAGAAGACCAGAATGAATCCATAAAAGAAAGTAAGAGAGAGGCATATAAAGAATGTAAGAAGAGAGCGAAGAAGGAAGTTGCTATTTGTAGGGCAGAGGCGCAAGATAAATTATATCGGTCCCTTGAAAGCCCCGAAGGTCAAAAACGACTTTTTCAAATTGCAAGAGCGAGAGAAAGGAATGGAAGAGATGTTTCACATGTAAAATGTATAAAAGATGATTCTGGAAGGATTTTGACTGACGATGAAAGTATAAAGAAGCGATGGAAGGAGTATTTTGAGAAATTGATGAATGAGGAGAATGAATGGAATGGTATGCTTGAAAACCCACCAGTGAATATGGGCTTAGTGAGAGAAATTAGTGTGGAAGAAGTAAAAATGGCTGTTAGGAATATGAAGAATGGGAAGGCAGTCGGCCCAGATGGAATACCAGTAGAAGTGTGGAAGTTGCTGAGTGCGGATGGATGGAAGTGGTTGAGTTTATTTTTCGGTAAATTGTTGCAGGAAGAACAAATACCTGAGGAATGGTGCAGTAGTATACTGGTCCCCATTTTTAAAAACAAAGGAGACGTTCAAAACTGCAGCAGTTACCGGGGAATAAAACTCATGTCACATACTATGAAAGTCTGGGAAAGAATAATAGAGAGAAGAATGAGAGAAGAGTGTGAGATAACACAAAACCAGTTCGGATTCATGCCCGGTCGAGGTACGACAGATGCCATTTTCGCATTACGCCAGTTGTGCGAAAAGTACAAGCGCGTGCATAAAAATCTGCACATGGTTTTTGTCGACCTTGAAAAGGCGTACGATCGGGTTCCCCGTGAGGTTTTGTGGTGGGCGTTAAAGATGAAAGGTATGCCTGGGAAGTATGTGAGGTTAGTCCGTGCTATGTACAGAGCATCCCGTACATGTGTACGATCTGCCGCGGGAACTACGGGCAGTATCGATGTGGCGGTAGGGCTGCACCAAGGGTCGGCATTGAGCCCTTACCTCTTCCTACTGATTATGGACGCTTTGACGTCGGACCTGCAGGATGAGGCACCCTGGTGCATGCTCTTTGCTGATGACATCGTGCTTGTCGGGGAAGAAGGCATCGAGGTACAGAGCAGACTGACGGGGTGGCAACAGAGGCTGGAAAGTGTTGGCTTGAAGATCAGCAGATCCAAAACCGAATATCTGTGCTGTGATTTCGGCGGTCTTTCCAGTCCTGTACCCATGTCGTTGGATGGCGCTATACTGCCTACCTGCTCAGATTTCAAGTACCTCGGTTCCCTCATTCAAGGCGACGGCGGAATAGATAGAGCTGTGCAGCATAGGATTAACGCAGGGTGGATGAAATGGCGACAGGTCACAGCCACAACGTGCGATCCCCGAATGCCAATAAGGCTGAAGGGGAAAATTTACAAATCGATCATCCGACCTGTCGTCATGTATGGAAGTGAATGCTGGGCCGTCAAGAAGAAGGATGAAAATAGACTGCATGCGAATGAAATGAGAATGTTACGATGGATGTGTGGTGTGACAAGGATGGATAAGATAAGGAATGAGTATATAAGAGGAAGCCTAAAAGTAGCGCCAGTGGTAGAAAAGGTGAGAGGAAGCAGATTGGCATGGTTTGGGCATGTGATGCGGAGGAATGAAAGTCATGTCACAATACGAGTGTTGAATATGAATGTGGAAGGACACACGGGCAGAGGAAGGCCGAATAAAAGTTGGATCGATTGTGTGAAGAGTGATATGAGAATGAAAGGAGTAAGTATGGAAATGACGGCTGATAGAGAGGAATGGAACAAGAAGGTTTACTGCGCCGACCCCAGATAATGGGAAATGGTTTAGAGAATGATGATGATATATATGATATAAATAGACAGTAATCTAAGTAAAGGTAGTCAGACAAAACAGAACTACTATACATTATTAAGATGAGACGTGGGTAAATGGCGGTCATACAAAGTCAAAAGTCTGGGTTGAGAATACAGTGACTACATCTACATCTGCATTCTTGGAAGGGCTATCAACAGGATTGAAAAATCTGTTGGGTAATATATTGTGTTTAATTTTGTAAAGATTATAGTAAATGATGCAAAGGCTATTACTACACTAATGCTATTAGTTTTTACTATATACCACCAGAATAACCTACAGCAACAAAATAAATAGTAATTTACCTGTAGTGAAACCCAATGTCATGATTGCCAGCGACAGGATACATAGTTGTTCCAGCGGGAACATGAAACAGCTGGGAAAATCTCATAACATAGTCATTAAATTCCTTTTGTGTACACCATTTTCCCTCATCAAATAAGTCTCCTGAAATCAAACTCAGTACCAGTAAAGTATCTAAAAGAATTTACAATGTAAAACATCTCATCAGTCACAACATTAATGTAAATGAAAAAACCTTCAGTTTAATAGAAAGTCCATATAATATGGTACCTAAAACAAATACCAATTCTGGTTGATGTAACGTCATTGCTGTCTGAAAACCTCGATGCATCTGCCATTCCCTTCTCCATTTGTCCAGCCAGTGTCCATTACGGGAGCCAAGCAAATGTGTGTCAGCTAAAACCATTACATGTACTGGTTCCAAACCATCTTTAGGCTTCTTCATCAGAGAAGGCCATCCACACTTAAAATAATTCAAAACAAATAATGAATTATAAGTAGGTAATATTTAATAAAACTCCCTTTTTAAATTATTAGTAGTTATTCAATTTACCTGAATTTGAGTTACATAATAGATAATATATTCACAATATAAATATATAAATAGCAACCCTAAAAGGAAACGAGAAGTGCATATAAATAGGTTTCTACGCCAAGTCCTTACACCTGGTACCATCATTTGAACTTATTGCATATCAAAACATCTGGTAAATGGTAAATCTGGTATATGTACTTATATTCTATTTCGTATCATATTATATATCATGTATCTGTGATTTGGATCAAAAATTTACGTTGATCTTTGTTTACATTTCATTGTTTATTTATCCATCAAAATTCGGAATCAATTTTGCTTCCTTCTTTTCCCTAGGGGAAGTAAAGGCAAAAGATGACGTGTCCTTACAGCCTATTCTTCTCTTTTTCATACATACTTCACATAATATTATGTATTATGGGTTCATTTTATTTTCAATTTATTTAGAGCAATACAATTTTTAATAAATCCATTATGCTGTGTGAGATTTTCAAGTCCAAAATTTACTGAATAGTAGGCATGTTGATCTAAAATCGATTAATCGAAAAATCGATTCTTTGGAGTAAAATTATCGATTTTTTAGATCGATTTGAAGCACCGCATCGATTCACTGAATCGATCCAAAAACCTATTGAATCGGACTGATTCATTTGATTCAAGAACCAGCTAAAATTCCCAAATTGGCTGGGGTAAGATACCACAGTTTTTTAATGTTTTGCTATTGGGGGACGCAAAAACAACCGGTCTTACTTGGTTGATACTTTGAAAGCAATATATAAATCAATAAAATAAATGTTTATGAACGCATCCAACAATATAGAAAAGTTGTCATTTCATTTTTATTTCTAAAATTCTTAAGCCCACTTTCCACTAATGGATATAATGTAATTTAATATTACATCTCGAGATATAAATTAATATCGCTCACCGTACTTTTAAATAGAACCGTTTCCAATTAGGTGTAATATATATTACATCCCAAACTATAAATATTTTTTCGATCGACCGAGCGATATTTTCATATTATATTTCACCTCCTGTACTATAATATTATAGCTGTGAACCTGTTTGAACTGTGAACTTGTGAATTTACATTAAATATTATCAAAAATATACATACTGTGAGCTGTAAGTACACACAGAGTACTTTTTAAATACCTAGATACTGTAAAAAATATTATACCGTACGTTGAAGTTTATAGAGGTTTATAGTAAGGAAATAACTAGTATTGTGTTCGTGTAGCATTCATTTCAATATAATAAATAGCGAGTTATTAGATTGAAATAGATTTATCGAGAAATGTACGTTGCAGGTTGCACTTTTGTAAAAGTATAGTTGTTGTTTTTAGCCTAAAATGTCAAATAAAAGTGTTACGTGGAATCACTTTGTGATCGAGTGGAGTATGTGCGAACCACTCCTAACACAAGCGTTTCAAGCTTACCAGGAGTGGTTAAAAGGAATATTAGTAATGTTAATCAATAAGACTATTAATATTTTATTTAAAAAAAAACATTACTGTTTAGAAGTTAAAGAAAAAGTATCGAAAATTCTTTAAATTTCATGTTTGTAAATGTCGCGATTAATTGAAAATCGATCTTTTATTCCTCGATTTAATCGATAATTGATTCAAGTACCTTCGATTCAAATCGATTCAGAGATCGATTTTTATAAGAGTGAATCGACATGCCTACTGAATAGCGCAGCGTTGCGACTGCAGAAAATTGGGTTGCCGTATCTAAAAACGAAAATTGCCGTATTTATGGAAAAATACACGAAATTGTCGTAAAGTATTTATTTATAAGAATAATTAAATAAATCACATAGAATCTGAAATGTCTTTACCGTATAGGTTTCTAATTGATTGAAAATATCACTAATTTGTCTATGCAATTAATATTTTTTTTGCTTTTCATTTTCTTCGTAGACAGAGAAACCTATAGACTAATGATCGGCGTGGCCTCGAGTGAGAAAGGACGATAACGAATTTTTAGGTTATACAATAATCTTTATGACTTTTAAACACATTTAGATAAAAAATTTAATTGTTCTAAGAACTGAACCGAACAAGATTCACCAATCTTAAGCTCACAAAACACTTTTTTCTCACTAAAACCAACTTGTAAACTCCTTAAATCGCTACGCTGTTAAAGTTGTTTAGCAAACTGTAGAGTTTGCAAAAATCATTTTCCTTTTCACGAGTTCTGAAGAAGAGTTTAAGCTTTTTGTAGAAAGCGCAGCCATTCCAACAAAGCCAACTTGAATCCAAGTTAAATTTACTGCCAGAGTAAATGCTACAAAAGTACAGAACACATCTTATTGTTCATAATGTTGGACATTTATTCAATAATATAAACAAATTAAATATGTGTATCTCTTTCGTTCATTACTTCTGTCAATGTCAACCATGTGTCATGTTCATGCCATCTTTGTTAGTCTCATAAAATAAAAGATGGAACGGTAATTTCCCGTCATAGACAACCACACTCTTTATTATCACTTAAAGGATAACGAAAGTGAAAAAATATGGATATCGATACAGGTACATACATACATAAACACTCACGCCTGTCACCCAGAGGGGTAGGCAGAGACTACGGACTTCCATTTGGCACGATCCTGACATACCTCTTTCGCCTCCTTTACATCCATATATCTACGCATACATGCTCGTCGGTTAAGGGTACTTCTAACGTGGCCCATTTTCAAAAGATCGCCAATTTGGTCGATAAACATTTTCCTAGGGCATCCCTTCCCGACTCTGCCGTTCACATCTGCCATATAAATTTGCTTTGTCACTCTTTCCTCATTCATTCTTTCCACATGACCAAACCACCGAAGCATTCCTTTCTTAATCCTGGTCACAACATCATCTTGCATACCACATTTATCTCTTATCACGCAATTTCTCACCCTGTCTATCAGATTCAACCCTAGCATATTCCTTAAAGACCGCATTTCTACAGCATTTATTCTACTTTCGTGCTTCTTCTGCCACACCCAGCTTTCACTACCATACATTAAAGTAGGGACTAACACAGCATTATGAATTACCATACGTGCCTGTTTTGACACATTCTGGTTCTTCATAATAGAGTGTAGTGCCCCATTCACTCTATTCCCTGCATTTACTCGTCGTTCTATATCCCTATCATATCTACCATTCCTGCTAAATACACATCCCAAATACACAAACTCATCCACTTGCTCAATTAACTCTCCTTCTATTCTTATTTCACATACCGTTTTGCTTTCTTCTCTTTCAAAAACCATCACTTTCGTCTTACATGCGTTCACTTTCATTCCCCTTTCTTTTAATTCCCAGTTCATTAATGTAACCATCATTTGCAACTCAGCCGCCGATGACGCAAATATGACTTGATCATCGGCATACAAAAGGCATTTGACGGTTAACTCGCCCATTCTTAACCCACATTCTTCATCTTTCAAAGTTTGCAAACACCGGTCCATAAATAGGTTGAACAGCCAAGGGGAAGCTACACAGCCCTGTCTGACACCGTTTTGGATGCCAAACCAGTCCGAGTAAGCCCCATTGATCCTGACACAAGCACTAGAGTTCCTATAAAGAGACCTCAATGCCTGTATCAAACCAGCGCTCAACCCATATGAGTTCAGTGTTTGCCATAACACATTCCTGTCCACTCTGTCATAAGCCTTTTCCAAGTCCATGAATGCACAAAAAACTTTCTGGTTTTTGGAAAAAAACTTCTCCGCAATCATGCGCATGGAAAGGACTTGATCTGTACACCCCATTCCCTTTCTAAAACCCGCTTGCACATCCCAAATTTTTCATCGGTTTCTTTCATAACTCTTTCAATTAACACCTTAGCATACAGTTTACCCACAATACTAAGCAAGCTGATACCGCGGTAGTTTTTGCAGTCCTGCTGCGACCCTTTTCCTTTATATATTGGTACTATAACTGCTTTACACCAGTCATTCGGTACCCGTTTTAATTCCCAACATAAATTAAAGAAGGTGTACAGCAGGTCTGCCACCACTCCCTCTCCAGCCCTTAGCATCTCGAGTGATACTCTATCTATCTGAGATAGATAGAGTATCATCGCTGTATATCGCTGCCTTACCTGCTTTCATGCTTTTCGTTGCTTTCATTATTTCATCTACACTTATCTCCATACCCCCAATAACTACCAATAACTACCGACCCATTGCACTCTTAAATTTTTGAAAGAGCTATGTTCAAACGATTATACTCATTTTGTGAAACGTACAATATTTTCGACGACGCCCAAAATGGTTTCAGAAAATACCGCTCGACAACCCTAGCCGCATTTAAATATTTTAATGAAGTCTTGAACATATTAAACGATCAGAAATACGCAATAGGAATTTTATTTGACATGACAAAAGCATATGAAAAAATTAAATATGACATTCTCTTAAATAAACTTTATGACATTGGTATCCGTGGTGTAGCTCATAAGTGGTTTACTTCCTTTCTCAGCAATCGTTCACAGTACATCGAAATAGAAAATGTAGATCAAGATTCAAAAACCATAACATGTGTCAGGTCGTACTCGGATGTGTCCTCTTCCTTATTTACATCAATGACCTCCCCAAGATTATTGATGAGTTTTGTGTGATGTTTACCGACGATTTTTCCGTTGTGTTCCCTTATATCAATGGTACCAAACTTAATGAAAGAATCGACATAATTATAAATAAAGTAAAACAATGGCTAAGCGATCATAATTTAGAAGTAAATTTCAAAAAAAACTAAACTAATACAATTCAGACCACGACAAAAACATGAACTAGAGATAAATTATACATATAATCAAACAAAATTAGAATGTGTTCAAAATTTTTCTTTGCTGGGTATAAATATAGATTCGAATGTTAATTTTAAATCACATATTCAAAAAAATAAGTTAAAATTATCACAATTTATATATGCCTATCACGCCTACGTTCAAGCGTGGCTAAACTACGGCATCATACTATGGGGCAGCAGTGCAGACTCACACGAACTTTTTATTTTACAAAAAAAATGTATACGCGTACTTGCAAATATCAAGCAAAGAGAAAGTTGCAAACCTCACTTTCAAAGTCTCAAAATTTTAACATTACCGTGCCTATATATATTAGAAATATGTAAATTTGTAAAAAGACACCCAAGTTTTTACACCAAAATCATAGACGCGCCCCGACACAACGTAACTCGCTATAAGAATAACCTTTTGCAACCAAAATCTAAATTGAAATTACACAGTACATGTCCTTACTCGATGTCAATAAAAAATTATAATAAATTGCCGGAATACATAAAAGCTGAAACAAATATTAATAAATTCATAAGATCTTTAAAAGAGATACTTATTAAAAAAGTTATTATTCAATTAATGAATACATTGAGGAAAAGAATTTTTAAGTGTCTGCCCCTCTCCTGTTCATTGCTATGCCTTTCGAGGTGCACGTGATTGTTAGAACTTGCATGTTTTGTTTAGTCTCTAAGTCATATGTAACGCAATTTGTGAATAAATAAATAAATAAATACCCCTTTCCACTTCTTTCGGAATTTCTAGTTCATTTAATTCAGACGACTCTTCACTCATAAATACGCTTTCAAAGTATTCATTCCATCTGTTTAAATTCGAAACTTCATCGTTCAGAATACATCCATTCTCGTCTCTTATAGCATTTATTATAGGCTGTTTTGTATTTCCCCTGGCGGTTCTTACGAGTGTTCAGAACATTTTTATGTTAGCCTGGAAATTATCAGATATCCTTCTATCATTCTTATCCGTTCTTTCTTTCTTTTTCCTTTCAACAACTTCTTTTATTCTCTTATTTAGACGTCTAAATTCTGCCTTTTTTATACATACAGGTATTTATGTTTTTTTGTTCATAATTTGCCATCGTGATTTATCGCAAAGCTTAATTGCCGTAATACTTGATACGGCAATGAAAAGCCTGCCGTATGCCGTATAATCTTTAAAAAATCGTGGAATGCCGTATATTACGGCAATTGCCGTATCGATCGCAACGCTGGAATAGTGAATACCTACCATTCGTTGTCGTCAGTATCACAGATGTACCTATCTAAAAATAGAAGTTCAAGCGTCATGTTCTTAATGCCTTGAATGTTGCGCGGAATGTTTTTAGGTTTGCTTTATACACCTTACAAGAAGGATGATCTTATCTCCATACCCCTTTCCACTTCTTTCGGAATTTCTAGTTCATTTAATTCAGACGACTCTTCACTCATAAATACGCTTTCAAAGTATTCCTTCTATCTGTTTAAATTCGAAACTTCATCATTCAGAATACATCCATTCTCGTCTCTTATAGCATTTATTATAGGCTGTTTTGTGTTTCCCCTGGCGGTTCTTACGAGTTTCCAGAACATTTTTATGTTAGCCTGGAAATTATCAGATATCCTTCTATCATTCTTATCCGTTCTTTCTTTCTTTTTCCTTTCAACAACTTCTTTTACTCTCTTATTTAGACGTCTAAATTCTGCCTTTTTTTATACATACAGGTATTTATGTTTTTTGTTCATAATTTGCCATCGTGGTTTATCGCAAAGCTTAATTGCCGTAATACTTGATACGGCAATGAAAAGCCTGCCGTATGCCGTATAATCTTTAAAAAATCGTGAAATGCCGTATATTACGGCAATTGCCGTATCGATTGCAACGGTGGAATAGTGAATACCTACCATTCGTTGTCGTCAGTATCACAGATGTACCTATCTAAAAATAGAAGTTCAAGCGTCATGGTCTTAATGCCTTGAATGTTGCGCGGAATGTTTTCAGGTTTGCTTTATACACCTTACAAGAAGGATGATAATGTGAGGCGTTGAATGTTGATGGCAGGACATTCAAGAAAGATGTGATCCAAAGTTAGTAAGGCTGGTTTACTGGTGCAAAATGAACAAAAGGGTAACGAAATTAATCACATTCGTTGTAAACTTGTAAATGAGCGTTACTCGAAAATCAGCAATTATCAAATCTTATGTTAATCCGTCGAAATGCGTTAAATTAGGGTGGCGCTACAATAGCAGTAGGATGAATTTTGAAAACAGCCCCCAAAGTCATCTCTATATAATATAAAAAACAAAGTCGCTTCCCGCCGTCTGTTTCAATTTCATTTCAATCCATCTACAACTCCTGTATTCATACCATATCCTGTATCTCCGCTAGCGCCATTCTGAAAATTTTTTGAATGGTTATTTACCGCTTATAGCTGGACACTTTTTCATCTTGTCTCCCATAAGAGATAGTCTTCCTTACCTCTACCCTCAATAGTTTTAATTCCTTGTAACCATACCGTAGATAGAGAAACCAATAGACTAATGATTAGCGTGGCCTCGAGTGAGAAAGGACGATAACGTAGTTTTAGGTTATACAATAATGTTTATGACTTTAAAATATATTTAGATAAAAATTTTGATTGTTCTAAAAATTGAACCGAACAAGATTCACCAATCCCAAGCTCACAAAACACTTTTTTCTCACTTAAACCAACTTGTAAACTCCTTAGATCGCTACGAACTGTCAAAGTTGTTTAGCAAAGTGTAGTTTGCTAAGCAAAAAATCCGGCACGGAGATAGGGACAAACAATCACACCACTCTGTCTCATTTCTATGCAAGACGTATGCATATATCTATCTTTATCGTGTGCGAATGTGAAAGAAGACGTTTAGAAACAAGAAGAGAGATTTATCTACAGGTTTCTCTGTCTACAAACCACACAAACGCCCAAGGAGCATATAATTACTACATTTTAGAAACGTTCTTGTTTTTAATAACCATAAACTTATTAGGCTCATTAATGGATATTGCTTTTTTTTCTTGTTATCACAATCTTTGCAATGTATTTTTGTAGATTTGGGGTTTTAACACCTTCCATGTGCGTAACTAGAACTTTTCAATAAATATAGTGAATAAATTCTTGGAGTTTTGGTGGGAACTTGGCCATACACGGATTGACGCTCCTGTTTTGTCGCTTGAATAATGGTTTGAGGTGGCATTTAATTCGTAAAAGTGATGCTATTTTGTGAATTAAGTGTCCGCGCGTGTGAACTATTAGAGAAAACTACGAAACAAGTGCATTGATGTCGATATAAACCTCAAGTTATTTTGATCGCTTGGGCCCCTTATGAACTTGAGTGGCTGTCGTCATCAAATGTCCGCTGGTTTGAGCTGTCATCAAAATCTTCCAAGGGCTTCGCAATGTGATACGTCAGCATCATGAAGGTTAGAGAACAGGAGAACGATTACTACGTACTAAAGCATAGCCCGCCTGTCCTTGAAAATTGTAGAATGTATAGCGGCGCTGACGTCGGTGAGTATTTACTGCGAAGTTAGCTGTTTATGAGTACAAGTAAATGTTAATTAGTAGTAAGTTAGTTGAATTATGTACAAATTTTCTCCGTGGCATTGGTGAGAAAATTTTCATGCTCCGTAATTTTGTAATTTTTGTCAAAAAGAAACATTAAAAAATGGAGAAATATTTATTAGGGGTATGTTCCGAAATACAACGCAGTGTACTGTCCAATGCAAATGACGTATCATTTGACACTTTAATGTACTAGCGTGCCGCCGCCATATTGTGTCGGATATCCGGCCATAATAAAACAATTTTTAATTGTGTGTTTGCCGAATGAAGCATGCCAGAATTTGTTTCTATTTATTCAAATATAAAAAATTATAGAATAATTGATGGTATATCCATTAGGAGGATATAATGATTTTTGGAGCACAAAATGACAAAATAATCGCCAACACTTTTCCAAATGGCGCAAAAGTATGACGTCATATACTGTCCAATGTTTTGGAACGAATCACCAGTATAGCGTCGATTCATGACGTCATTCGCATTGGACAGTACAGTAGGTGTGTTTGGCAGAAAAAAGCGCTAGCAAGCGCTTATAAGCGCTAAAATAGTTTTCGGCCAGGACACGATTGCTACTTCAGTAGCGCTGACACAATCCGCCATTTTGCTTATTTAATTTGTTTGTTTTGAAGTAAAGCTTGTAAGTTGTTTTGTGCAATATTAGTTTCAAGTAATATAATGACATGAATAAACATATACATGTTAATAAAAATTCATCATTGGTAAGTTTTTAATATGAATACTTTACAAACATATATTTAAATTAGGTTAGGTTCCCCGGTTAAAACTAACATCGTGTCCTGGAGGAAAATAGCTACTTTCGATTTGACAGCGCTTACCGCTTACGATCGCCATTTTGCTTACTGTGTTGTATTTCGGAACATACCCTATATTATAGTGATCGTTCTCCTGTTCTCTAACCTTCATGCTCTTTGCTTTTCAATAACAGCTGATTGTCAATCTGACGTTTTAAAGAGATACTGAATTGTTTATTTGGGTGTAAATCATTGAATTTTTAATTAAGTTATAAAATATAAATAGGCATATGAAGCTCAATAAAGTTTTATTTCCTAGTGATATAATATATATCAATTATGTCAGTGCACTGGAGTTCAGAAACCATGAAATGGGAGTACAGGGAATTACAGGCTACTGCCATGTCGGTTGATTATTCAGGAAATAATGTTTTGCTAGCAGGACGTAGATGGTTGGCTATAAAACACATCAATTTAGATGATGATACGGCTGGAGACATTGTTAAAAAGTATCCCCGTCATAGTAAATATGACGCCGCTGGAGCAGAATGGTGTCAAACGTACCAAGGAAAAAATCTATGTGCCATTGCGGTAAAATGATTTTAATTGACTTCATTATACTTTTGTTATTTCATCATAAATTTATAATTTTTATCTTATATGCTTAAATCTGTTTATAGAGTAATCAGCGAGTAGATGTATATGATTGGCGAGCAGGTAATGATCTTACATGTATATGTTCTTTGCGTGGTCACACCAGGGTGGTCAGTGATACACATTTTCACAGACAAGACCACAATCTCATTGCAACCTGCTCCATAGACACTTTCACACACTTATGGGATTTGAGAGATGCAAGAAAACCTATCATATCCTTGTGTGCAGTTGGTATGTATACAATATATAATTTAATGCTTTATCAAATACTTTACAAAATTTCTACTGATCATTTTTGATGTTTTGGATGTTTCTAAACATTTATGAAGATATTTAATATGTCATTCTTATATTATTAACTGTAAATATAAATATTGATATAAACCTCAAATGTTATTACTTAATTTAATGCTTCTACTGTTACTTAAGTTTGTTCAGTAACTATATATGAATTAAAATGACAGAAGACTAGAATTTTCTTTATTATATAATTAAATAGCAAAAGATACAAATTACCCCTTTTGAGCTGGTTTATTATAATTTTTATAAAATGGGATTACTTGAGTTTATCTTAAAAATTTCAGCTGGAGCTTCACAAGTGCAATGGAACAAAGTAGCCACACACATAGTTGCTACAGCACATGATGGAGATATAAAAATTTGGGATTACCGTAAACCAGCTTCACCAATACATTATATTTCAGCACACTTATGTAAAATTCATGGAGTGGATTGGAGTCCGCATCATGAATACCAATTAGTAACATCTAGTCATGATGGGAGCATAAAATATTTTGATATAAATAATGCCAGAAGACCTGAAAACATTATAATGACAAATTTTCCAGTCTGGAGGGCAATTTATACTCCATTTGGAAGCGGATTATTAACTATTGGAGTTGGATGGGGAGGTTTACCTAGAGTCGACCAGGCAGGGGTGATTGGTATTTGGGTGGGCGGCACATTGACTCATAGATTAGTAGGACATACAGACACGGTTCAAACTATGGTTTGGAGACCAAATACATCTCCATCAAATTATCAATTAATAACATGGGGAAGAGATCAGTCTCTAAGAATTTGGACAATGCATCCATCTTTACTAAAAATGTGTTCACACTATTTACCAGATGATATGGACCATGAAGAAGACAACAACAGTGATTGTAAGTATTATAATATTTATTAATTAAAATATTAAGTATAGTATGGTGCATTAAAAATAATGTTTCATAAATTGGTTAAGGGGATTGTGAAATGCCAATATGCAGCATGAGTATGTATTTTCAAAAATGCTATTTGTTTCATACCGCTCACTCTGTATTGCCGTATCGTGCAATAGAGAGAATTTCAAGTCTTGGATGCAATTGCCTACATTTACATTTTGGAATATTGTATTGGGCGATAATGTTTTCACCCCTCTAAACCTTTATGAAATGAAACATTCTTGATCTCATTAGATACAGTATACCTTAATCATGGTTTGTATATTTTTCTTTTTTAGTAATTCAGTGTGGTTTAGTTAAAAGTGATAAAAACTCTCAAGGAAGTTAATTCGAATCTATATTTTTAGAGATTTAGATGCTAATTTATATGTTATATTTCTTTAAAATAAAAATGTACGGACTTACTGGACCTGTTTTTCATTATACCTTCAACATTTCCAAAAATTATAAAAATTAAATTATGTTTATGATAGGAAAAACATTCTCTCTTTTTGTATGAAAATTTACAGCTTCACATTCCTATTAACTTAATAAAGAAGCCATTTTAATTGTTCAATACACTTTCAGCAGTTAGCTATGCATCCACAGTTGGCTCTATAAATGATCTTTCAATAACTGATAAAGGTCAAGATATCCAAATGGTATGTAATAACATAAATTCACTCTATTTTGTTTAGTGATGACATTATATGACATTTTATTTTTTATAATTTCAGAACAAAATATCACACAAAGTAACCACATCAATAGATGAAGAATTTGAATCAATCCGTGAAATGGCAAACATTGAAGTTACTGATATGAACATAGAGACACGAACATGTCAAATCCACTCAGAACGTAATGGTTACATTGCTAACTTGCAAGTGACATTTCCTAGAAATGTTACTGAACAAACTATTCCAAAGTTCTCATGGCTATCTGGAACTAATGTTGACAGTGCAACTACCATCAAAATCTTACAGGCGATTAACAAAACAGCTTATCGTAAAAAGAAAGAAGGGCACAGATGTCTCTTACATTGCTTAAAAACATTGGCTACATCTATTGATGAGGTAAATTTATGTACACCATCTATCTATATATCTATCTTATTACAGAGTAACAGTGTTGGCATCCACATTTTTTTTATTCAGGAAGATACTGCTGCCCATCCTGTTTTAGTTTCCTTCTGCCGCCTCTTACGGCACCGGTTGTTCCCTGTGCTCAGTTAAAAAAAATTGGTTTTTGAAATATTACATAAATTAGTTCTATAGTATGTGCCAAATCGATTGAGAAAGACAGTGGAAACCTTTCGGTGGTTTAACCAGGGGTTACAAACCTTCAATATATAGGCACATTTTAAATGTAGTACTTTCTTTACTTATAATGATTTTTTTATAATGATTGGTATAATATATATTTATTAACTATTATTAAAAAGTTATGTAAAAGATCGCTGTAGAAGAAAAATCATCTATTGTTATAAAGTACTTTATTCATTTAACAATTAAAAGCATTAATTTATAACACATATAAAGATTCGAGTGATAACGACACCGAATAAGTACGTACTCATTCAAAAGATAAAACTTTATTTTCAATATTAAATTTTAATTTTAATTTTTTTTAAAGATTATTAACAATGCTATAAACATTACTAATATTCCCCTTAAAAACTCGTGGTAAGCTTAAATTGCTTGTGTTACGAGTGGTTCACGCCAGTAGTCGAATGGCGGATTCGAACCCACGACCTTTTCGAGTTCGCGATCCGCGCCCTGCTATTAGGTTACTGTCGCTTTTTTATATAAGAACTTTATTTTTATTCGGTGCAATCATCACTCTTATCTGGGATCGGCCCGAAAAAGGTGACGTAGGCTAAAATTAATTTTCTCAAGTCCGCGTAATAAAATAAAATGATGTGTCTTATCTAGTTTGAACCACTACTCACAACACCACTACACTAGGCACACCACCGTCGATAATATGACACTTGTTTCGCTTCTACACGAGGCATCCACAGGTGAGGTAGACTGCGGTCTCTCTCTAAGTCAATATTCATGACGACTATGTTGATTTGAGTACCCAACAAAGTTTTGGACCTGATTTTTGACACTGGAGATGGTTGCGGGGAAAACCATTCGTATTTATTTTATATTTTGACGGTAGGTTGCCAGATCGTTTATCCCTTTCCAAAACGATATCATTCATACCCTCCTATCGACACATCGGGGTGGTGGGGTGGGAGGGGAAAGAAGATGATTCTAGAATGTCACGTAATCATCGGAACCGAAGATATATAAGGCACGCGCGACCGACGAGCAGCCTCTTCCCGCCGCGCAGCCTCTTCCCGCCGCGCTCGTTGTTGGAACCACACCACTAGTAGAACCGCTTTAGCCTGGAAGCAATCGAGCTCCAGGAAACCCGCCTCACCTCGTGTGAGATATAGTCGCGCACCGCCTCTCTCTGGAGTGTCTGTCCAGAAGAAGTTCCAGAAGTCGCAGCTATAGTGCTCAACAGAATAGAAGAAACCCCGGTGAGTCAATATTCCTAATAATACTGCCTGCTTGATATAATTGTTTTAACCCGCTCCAATTTTGTTTTCTCCTAATCAGGCAAGATTCCTTTCATCGATTTGGAAAAATAATAGTTCATTCAAGGGAAGAGCGAGTGCATTGTACCGCGCGCTATAGTCGACGTTATATAAGCGTAGAATCATTTAGTAGATACAGTCCACTTAGATTAATATCTCGCGTAATAGGTTTAAGGTTCGACCGGGGAACTAGACTTCGGCAACCTTAGACACGTCGCTACACCATTTTATGGTCACTTCGGCAGGATTTGGACTGGTGTTTAGTGGTCGTCCAACCATTGTCTGGTCGAATTATTAAATTAATTATTTAGATAATGCACTCTAATTTATGGAATAGACTTAAATAGTGTTCGTTTAAATTTAAATTTTGATTAGGTACTCGCAAACAGAATTATTCATTTTATAGCGCTCGTATTTGGTTAAATTTAAAGCTTATTAAATAATTGACACAGCGTAATCGCAACCATTCGTACGCTTACCCGACAATTTTGATAAAAATATATTGAGTTTAGCGAGCGACGAGTCACCTCGACTCGTTGTAACAGGTGTTCGATTTAATTACGTAATACGGAGTGCGAGCGTCCATCCTCCATTATTTGTGCATTGTGAGATTAATTGTGATTAATATAACTTTATTATAATAATTTAAAATGGCATTTAGTGGAAATGAAATCAAAATTAAAACGGTTTACGCCAAGAGGGACATACTTTTTTCGCGTATGCAAAATATAAGTGATCATATAAAGAACATTAATGTAGAAGCAGTGCGGGAAACTTTTTTGAATGAAATTGAAACGGTAGATTCTTTGCGGACGGATTACGAAAGAATATTAGACCAAATTAATCATTTGGAATTACAAATCGACCCGAAATATATAGTGAACTTCCAACCGCTTCTAGCATTTGAGAATATGTTGTGTCGCGTGAAAAGAACGGCGAAACTCCTACAATCTCAAAACGAAGCAAAGCCGGAAATACAGGTACGTCCACGTGACTCAATTAGGTTGCCGCCAATAGATGTTCCGGTATTCAATGGTGATATGAAGACGTGGCCCTTCTTCTTCAGTAGTTTTCAAAACAATATACACAATAACCCATCGTTATCGGACGCTGAAAAATTATATTACTTAATTAGTAAACTTAGTGGCAGGGCACAGTCGATCTGCTCGGGTTTTACACCTACAGCAAACAATTACTTATTAATATTCGAAACGCTTAAAACTAAATATGAAGATAGGAGAATGTTAGCTTCCGAATATTTGAACCAGATATTCGATCTTAAACCTATATCATCCGCGAACATCAACGGCTTAGAGCAGTTTCTAGATAAATTCGTGGCATCGGTGGCTGCACTTAAGAATTTGAAATTAAATGACCTTATGGACGTGGTGTTTCTCCATATTGCACTAAAGAAATTAGACCCCGACACCGTGCGTGCGTTTGAAATGGAGCATCGTAGCTCGGAGATGCCTTCCTTTCATTCATTAGCATCGTTCGTGCGAGATCAAATAAAGGTGATGCGGCGCTCTCCGAACGTTAAACAGGAGATTAAAAGGTGCGTCGACCGTAGACAGACTCAACCATCTAAAATAGCAGGGTCGTTAACTTACGTAACCGCTACGTCAATATCACTTCAGCATACTTGTATCGTATGTAAAGATAAACACGGTAATTTATACAATTGTGCGACTTTTCGTAAATATTCACCAAGCGAACGTTATAAATTAGTAAAGACAAACAACCTATGTTTGAACTGCTTAAGCGATAAGCATTTAGTTGCAAAATGCAATTCGAGTTCCGTATGTAGCAAGTGCGCCAGGAAACATCACACGCTATTACATTTTGAAAATAGCAACATAGCGGCGTCAAGTAAAGGGGACAAGGAATTCACCCCTACTAAGGTCAACGATTCTAGCGGTCGACCTGGTGATGTCGCTCTGTGCTCATTGGCGAATATGGGAGCACAACCTCCTTCAACCGTGTTACTGGGTACGGCGCGTATTTTGGTTAGGGATTCGCGTGGAAACGAACAAAGCGTCCGTGCACTGCTGGACAGCGGAGCCCAAAATAGCTTCATAACGCGACAATGTTGTCAGCGCTTAGGCTTAGTAATAAATAGGTCACTTTCATGTCCTGTAGTTAAAGGCATCGGAGGTACTAGTAAAGCTACCCAGGGATATATAAATTTAAAATTTTATTCTCGGATAGATCGTAATGTTAACTTTGATATAAATGCACTAGTAGTATATAGGGTCACTGAACGGTTGCCAACCGTTTCGGTTGACACCTCGGCATTGATTGAATTTAAAAATTTGACTCTAGCGGACGACACTTACGTCGTTCCTGGAAACATAGACATGCTCATTGGAGCATCGCTTTTCCCTCATCTTTTGTTAAACAATAAGGTCAGGGGCAACTCCTCGCATACCGCGCCTTACGCACTGGAAACCATATTGGGCTATGTTATCATTGGCTCCGCCCCCATCATAGATAGTATTTCGGCAACCTCTTATTGTGGTATGGCTGTCGAACCGCTCGAGTCGTTAGTCCGCAAATTTTGGGAGATGGAGGAGGTGAATGTCCCACCCATAGCTAGCTCGGATGACAGATTATGCGAGGAAATTTACGTCCGCACGACCGTTCGTGATCGCGACGGTAGATATGGTGTAGCGCTACCCTTTAAAGGAGATGTTTTATCTCTCGGCGATTCGCGTCAAATGGCGGAAAAACGTTTCTACAGCTTGGAGCGTAGGACGCTCGCTTCACCCCAGTTAAAGGAAGCTTACGACGGCGTCATTAACGAATATATAAGAGAAAGTTACATATCACTTGTGGCTTCGAAATTAGATAACTACGAAGACACACCGTCGTATTTCTTACCACACCACGGGGTCATTAGGGAGGACAAACTTACATCTAAGTTACGTGTAGTGCTCGACGCTAGTGCTAAAACTAGCACTCACCTGTCGCTTAACGATATTCTCTATAGTGGGCAAAATTTACAGGGCAGTTTATTTAATATAATAGCCAATTTTCGTTTGTTTAGTATAGCACTATCCGCCGATATTCGCCAAATGTTTCTTTGCATAGGGGTCCGTGAATGCGACCGTAGATTCCAACGCATTTTATATCGTTTCAACCCAAAGGAACCTCTAATGGTGTTTGAATTTAACCGCGTTTGTTTTGGTTTAAAGTCGAGCCCATTTCATGCGTTACGCACGGTGAGACAGCTCGCTCACGATGAAGGTCCCTCGTATCCTAAAGCTAAGAGGGCAATTGAGAGCGGATTATATATGGATGATTTTGTGTACTCGGTCGATAGCGTGGAGGAGGCAACCCTAACCACCGCCGAGGTTATAAGGCTCATGAAATCGGGTCAATTCGATCTTGTGAAGTGGACTAGTAATTCGCGTCCGGTTTTGGATACAATCCCACTATCACACCGTCTTTCGGCGATAAAGGAATTCGATGATTCTGATACACACAAGGTCCTCGGTCTGTGTGACGTGTTTAGCCTTAAGGTAAATCCGCCCGTAGAGAAATGCACAAAGCGCACAATACTGTCATGCGTTGCTAGATTATGGGACGTCATGGGTTTCGTAGCTCCGGTGGTATTATACGCTAAGCTTTTGATTAAACAACT
Organism: Parnassius smintheus behrii; assembly: GCA_036936625.1. Lineage (NCBI taxonomy): Eukaryota > Metazoa > Arthropoda > Insecta > Lepidoptera > Papilionidae > Parnassius > Parnassius smintheus. The sequence continues at coordinate 19,246,849 of JAUPFT010000005.1, read as the reverse complement.
TTGGTTATTTGATGCGACTGGGATGACTCGCCGCCTGACAGCATTGTTCGGTTGTGGCAGCGTTTTAGAGAGGAACTTCCTTTATTAAGAGAAATTAAAATACCGCGTCATATAAACGTCGATAGAAATAGCGTCATAACGGTCGTTGGGTTTGCAGACGCCAGCGAGAAGGCTTACGGGGGCGTTGTATATTTCCACGTCCAGAATAATGGTAGAAATTCGATTAGCCTCATTAGTTCTAAGTCGAGAGTCTCCTCCCGTAAGGTTGTCTCTCTGGCGCGCTTAGAGCTTTGCGCAATATTAGTACTCACCAAGCTTATTACCGCAGTTATCAGCGCATGTAAGGATAGAGTTCACATAGTAAGGATATTTGCCTTTTTCGACTCCACCGTCGCCTTATGCTGGGTTCATTCTTCACCCCACCGTTGGGATACGTTTGTCGCGAACCGAGTGGCCAAGATACAAGACGAGTTAGAAACGCGGAACTTTTATCACGTGTCCGGTACGGAAAACCCCGCCGATTGTCTATCCCGTGGACTCACCCCGATGCAAATAATGGACCACCCGCTTTGGTTCCACGGACCTGCTTGGGTTCACTTGGATCCCTCGCAATGGCCAATAACAGATTTCGAACCTTCGTCAGTGTCACAACCGCCGGAAGAGAAGAGACACGCTCTAGTGGCGAACATTTCGAACGAGGTTTCTCCAATCATTGCCTTGGCGAACCGCTTGTCCGCTTGTTGGTCGAAATTATTGCGTAGCGTAATTTTCGTTTGTCGATTCGCGAAGCTTTTACCGCGACGTTCGTATGTCTTAGCATCCGATTACAACTATGCCGAGTCGCTAGTATTACGTGAACTTCAACGTGAGCACTTCTCTGAAGAAATTACAAGATTACAATCGAATAGAGCTTGTAGTCGCGCCTTTCAACGCCTTAAGCCATTTTTACAGGATGGGATTGTAAGGGTAGGTGGACGCTTGTCCAACTCGCAATTGAGTTTCGACCAACGGCACCCTATAGTTTTACGATTAAGACCATATCATGAACTTATTAGTCGATTACCATCATAAATTGAACTCGCACGCGGGCCCCGACTTGTTAATGTCGATTTTGCGTCAGAATTATTGGATTCTTTCTGCACGTAGTTTAATACGCAATCGGGTGCACAGATGTATAGCTTGCTTTCGGGCACGCCCCAAGCCGTCATTTCCGGAAATGGCGGAACTTAGATCTTGTAGAGTAATACAATCGGTAAAGCCCTTCACGCACACCGGGTCTGATTTCGCTGGTCCGTTTAAGGTCACGCTCACTCGCGGGCGTGATATAAGATCCACAAAGGCTTACGTCTGCATTTTCGTATGTCTAACTAACTACTCGAGCGGTGCATATAGAACTCGTTGGTGATCTAAGCACAGCAGGCTTTATGGGTGCATTTAAAAGATTTCTTTCCCGCCGTGGCCCTGTAAGTAAATTGTATTCGGATAACGGTACGAACTACGTCGGTGCAAAACGTATTTTATCAGAACTACATGAGCTGTTAGCTAGCAAGTATTATAATTCGGAGTTCGCTCACATTCTAGCCGAGAACCGCATTGAGTGGTCTCTGAACGTCCCAGCCGCGAGTCATTTTGGGGGCAATTGGGAGACTAACATTAAGAGTCTAAAGAGTCACTTATACCGAGTAATAGGAGATCAAATTTTGTCCTTCGAAGAGCTAAATACGGTGCTCGCTCAAATTGAATGCGTAATGAATAGCCGCCCACTTTGTCGTACGTTGTCTAGTGACCCCTCGGAGCCGCTGGCTCTAACTCCAGCACATTTTTTGAATTTAACGCCTTTAAAGTATTTGCCCGCCGCAGATATGGATGAGAACAGACTTAGCATTTCCGCACGCCACAAATTATTAGATCGGTTAGTGCAATCGTTTTGGAAACGATGGAGGATGGAATACTTGCATACTTTGCAGTCTCGGCAAAAATGGAACACAGCAACTGAGCCTTTAGCTGTAGGAACTGTAGTTGTGCTCACCAAAGAGAATACGCCGCCTCTCCACTGGCCGTTAGGAATTGTCGAAGAGGTCTTTCCCGGTTCCGACGGAGTAATTAGGATAGTTCGCGTTAAGACCACGGTTGGGTCTTACCTGCGTCCTGTTGTCCGTTTGTGCCCCTTGCCTCTTCCATAATTTAAATTAGCTTTCTAGATTAAAAATTGTAGTTGAATTTAGGTAATCTTAGCGTTAGTTAGTTTATTTTGTTAGTTGATCTTAGCTCTAGTTGTTTTAGTTAATTTTGAAGGAAATACTTCAAGGGCGGGGGAGATGGTTGCGGGGAAAACCATTCGTATTTATTTTATATTTTGACGGTAGGTTGCCAGATCGTTTATCCCTTTCCAAAACGATATCATTCATACCCTCCTATCGACACATCGGGGTGGTGGGGTGGGAGGGGAAAGAAGATGATTCTAGAATGTCACGTAATCATCGGAACCGAAGATATATAAGGCACGCGCGACCGACGAGCAGCCTCTTCCCGCCGCGCAGCCTCTTCCCGCCGCGCTCGTTGTTGGAACCACACCACTAGTAGAACCGCTTTAGCCTGGAAGCAATCGAGCTCCAGGAAACCCGCCTCACCTCGTGTGAGATATAGTCGCGCACCGCCTCTCTCTGGAGTGTCTGTCCAGAAGAAGTTCCAGAAGTCGCAGCTATAGTGCTCAACAGAATAGAAGAAACCCCGGTGAGTCAATATTCCTAATAATACTGCCTGCTTGATATAATTGTTTTAACCCGCTCCAATTTTGTTTTCTCCTAATCAGGCAAGATTCCTTTCATCGATTTGGAAAAATAATAGTTCATTCAAGGGAAGAGCGAGTGCATTGTACCGCGCGCTATAGTCGACGTTATATAAGCGTAGAATCATTTAGTAGATACAGTCCACTTAGATTAATATCTCGCGTAATAGGTTTAAGGTTCGACCGGGGAACTAGACTTCGGCAACCTTAGACACGTCGCTACACCAGCATGCAAACCTACAATCGGATATTTTCTTATAAATTATACTCATAATTTTTTAAATAATTTTGATGTAACTTTCTAATTTACAAAAGACCCAAGTGTAAACTGAGTAAAATTGAAAATTATTTTTGTTAATATTTTGTTGCAGATTCCAGTTAAGTCTAATGATGATTCGGATTCAATGAAATCAAGCCAAAGAAGTCAGTCAGAGAGTGAGAATGCTGGGGATTCTTGCATTCCTTTCCCTCGTACATGTGGTGCCAAGTGGTGCGGTGTCAGCACTCTAGTGGTTTTCAACCGACCTGCGAATGCGAGACGTCTTTCATTGAAACACGAGACTGGAACTCCACGATCAATGTCATCTCTGTCCTTAACACCTGGATTATTCAGTGGAGGCTTTAGTTCCGTATCACCACATGCAACTACTACGCCATCTCCGACAAATGCATCTGGTTTCCCACAATTACATCACAGACATGCATCAAATTCTATAACCACATTCTATTTTCAAGATAGATGGGTAAGAGCCATTATTTATTGATTAAAGTATAAAGTTCAACATTTTTGTGATCAATAAAGAAGTGTAATATGTTACCCTCTCAAAAATAAGAGGAGGCCTGTGCCTGTGCCCAACTACGCCACGTATATAGGCTGTAACGTGTTATGGACCTAGTGATTAATAAGGCAAAATATTTTACTGATATTTCGATCTTAACCACTAAGTCAACGAATTCTTCTCTTGCTGTCGCCGAATCATTACTTAAACAAAACGTAAATGCGTGTACAAAGAATTTTACATTTCATAAAGTATCATCAAAAGATAATGTAAAATATTTTACAACTATTGGTATTAAAAAACCGCAGATACGTGGGAGATTTTAGTTAAAATTATTGCGTCTATAATAAATGCATTCGCACCTCAACCATCTAATATTTTTAATACTGCTATCGAATCTGGTGTGTTTCCTGTTTTAAGGAAGCATATTAAAGTAATACCCTTATTTAAATCTGGTAGTACATTGGACGCCGCTAATTTTAGACCTATTTCTGTACTGCCAACACTTAGTACTTTTGAAAAAATTATTCTTGGTCAAATGTTTTTTTTAAAGTAATTAATTTATTACATAAAAATCAATTCGGATTTACAAGTGGTCGCTCGACAACTGATGCTGATGTTGAGCTGATTAAATATATCTTTAATGCATGGGAGAATTCACATGATGGTTTGGGTATATTCTGTGAATTATCCAAAGCCTTCGATTGTGTCCACTATGAAACATTAACCAGGAAACTTCAACACTACGGTGTAAAAAGTGATGCTCTAAATTAATTATTTCATATTTAAGTAACAGAACGCAAAAATTGTCATTAATAGTAATAGTTCCTCCTGTTCGATAGTACAAATGGGCGTACCTCAGGGCTCAGTTTTCGCCCCTTTTTTCTTGTATATACATACTACTGACTTACCTTACGTAGTAGGGAATAACCATGAGGTAGTATTATTTACTGATGACACTTCGTTGATTTTCAAATTTAAACGACAGTTACTAAATTATGACAGAGTAAATAATGCTATATCTAAATTAGTAAAGTGGTTTAATGTTAATAATTCGCATTTAAATGGCATTAAAACTAAATGTGTGAAATTTATAACTCCGAACGTGTTAGTATTATTAATTAGTACTACTAAAATGTAATTTTAAATGGGTAGGACCTGAATCTTGTTGATACCACAATTTTTCTTGGAATCACACTACACGCAAAGCTTCAATGGAGCCCCCATATATCAAAACTAGCAAGCAGACTTAGTTCTGCAGCATATGCTGTAAAAAGATTAGTAGTCTTACAACAGCTGCTGTATGTTGCTGCTGTAAACAGTGTTGAAGCAGCTAGACTAGTTTACATTAGCTATTTCCATAGCATAATGTCTTACGGTTTTTTGCTATGGGGACACGCAACTGACACTGAAAATATATTTATTTTACAGAAGATGGCCATTAGACTAAACTATGATGTAAAACCTAAAGAGTCGCTCAGACAAAAATTTTAAGAAAATAATATATTAACTTTGGCTTCTCAATACGTTTATTAAAATGTAAAATGTACATTCACATAGATAAAAGTAATTTTACAAAAATAAGTGATATTCATTCTGTAAATACTAGGAACATACGCACGCTAGTAGTACCAACTCCACTGAGTCAGTAATTCATTCCTGGGTCGAAGTATAGGCTTTTTCAACCAGATACCACAAAATATTCAAAATTTGACCTGCTCAAAGTTCAAACACTATTAAACTAAGTTTGTATGAAAAGGTTATTATAATATTAAGGAATGTATGTATTATAATAGCCCCTGGGAAGTGTGATGTTAGTGATGGCTTGGTAGTGACCAAGCTATTTCTGATTTGCTATATGTTGTTAATACATACAAGATAGTAAGCTGTTATTTAAAAAAAAACCGTTGGGTTTCTTGCTGGTTCTTTCCAGGACAGATTTTTTTCCGAACCAGTGGTTAATTAAAAAAAGTGACTTTCAATAAGTATTATTTATTATCTATATTGAATAAAAAAGTTTCTGTTTCTGTTCACAGCATCCGTTTACCAACAGGGTGACGGTGTGCTCATTTGTCACCGTTATAAAAATATTATACTAAAGAAGAGGCCCGTGACTGTGTGTGCCTCTGTATATGCATGTTCACTAACTTAGGAATATAATTACCCATTTCTTGTTCTGTGTATGAAACCCTTACTTTGAAATTTTATATAGGTATATGGATGATAAAAAGCGCACAGTCCTCCTGATGGTAAGTACATATTTGCTGCGTATTCATAGACATCTGCATTTGCGCTACATCTGTACTACTAATGTAGCTGAAGCCTTTCTCTACCACGTTTACAACTTACACATATCAAATTTTCGATATTCAAAAATAAATGAATATCTACTTTTAATATCTTATTACAACAATATTTATCTTTTATAATAATCTACAATGTTTTAACATATCGTTTTAGAAAGCTCAAAGTCGCCGAGCAGGTAACATACGCAGTCGGGGCAGTATTTCCGGCTGCTCATCACCTCGAGTAGTGTTGTACGCTGCTAATAATCTTTTCCCTCTTAACCGATCATTGGCAGAAAAATACAATATCAACGCAGATAATCCAGTAGGTAAGTCTGGAAACAACGTAAGAATATAAAATCGATTTTACCGTTACCGCCTATCAAAAGTGTCATCGGGTAAACAGATGGTTGAAAGATGATCTCTCTTCGGATCTTGTACTAGTGTTACAAATAGAAACACAGATTGACTTTTTAAAAGATTGTAATGGCCTTCAGCCAAACAAATAATAACGCTAGGTATTCGAGCAGGGCTTCTGCACTCCGTGAAGTCCGATGCCTAAAAAAGGGGCGAGTGACGCGTGACGCCAGCCGCCTATATAGCCCGGCACGGCGTCGCCACTCTTGATTCACACCCTCTCTTCTAACACTAGTTTATAGTATATAAGACAACAAGTTCAACATTGGTGAGACTTCTAATTCTTCTTATAGCTATTACTACATAACTTATGCAAACATTAAAAATCCGTTTAAAACATTTATAATCTTATAATACATATTTATAATGTTATGATTAAAGATATTTTGTTAATCTAACTGATGTGCCAGTTAGTGTTTTAAAAAGAATTAAAGATTATGACCCAAATAGTCTTTACTTCCTGTTTAAGCGGATGGTTTAATAAAAGATTTTTTTTAGATATGTGTGAAAAGAATGCAAAAGTGGCCACCGAGGAAGGTGAGAGCGATCTTGCGCATGCGTGGGGATTAGCAGCGCTTGCTGCTCGAGCCTTATCTGCACGGCTTACTGATCACATGATGTCCAGTGAAGAGAGTATGGGCTGGGTCGGACATCCGCTTTGCTGCAACCTCGTTCAAGCACTGTTAGTGCCTACCTAATGTTATTTTATTTGTTTCCTTGTTTCGTTCCGTTCTGTTTTACCCATTATTTCTTTTTTATTATTTGGGGTCTACTATAAACTTAACTTTTTTAATACAATAATTCATTTTTTGTGTTTCGAGTGTAGAGAACCGGAGATCCATTTTACGGAAAGCATGTCCTCAGGGATTAGGATTAAGATGGCATTCTAACTTTTAAGAGACATCTGCATTTTGATTCTTAATCGAGGATAGATCTAGATATTTCGTAGTGTGATACTAGGTATTTTCACGTGGTAGAGCTGTTGCAGCTATATTAGTAGTATAGTTGTAGCACGAATGGGTCGGCTCGACCGGGGAAGAATCACGCTATCACAAAATACCAGCGTAAAGTAGCTGCTCAACGCTGCTGTGTTTCGTATGTTGAGTGTAGAGAATCGGAGACCTTTTTACTGGAAAAGAGGCATTCCATCTTAGTCCTCACGGGTGTCAACGCATGTGTATTTTAATTCGTGATCGACGATTCATGTAGATGTCTATGGGCCGCAGCAACCACTTATCGTCAGATGGACTCTGTACTTGTTTGTCACCTTTGTCCTATAAAATAAGATCTATAGACCACAGCATCCACTTACCAGCCGGTGGACTGTGTGTCACACTTATTCTATAAAAAATGTTGATGGTGACAATAAAAGCAACTTGAAATAGCACATACGCTATACTACGCAATACCACACCGCACGACTAGCTACTCCTACATAACACCACTATTTTTACCACTCTACACTCGCATGGCATCTTGATTCACTAACATCATTATGGCAGCTTCTCACAAGTCAGTTCCTCAACATAAGCTTTCCGCAAAGACTCGCTGTGTCGCATCAGGTGTTCTGTCTTGGAGGAAGCGGTGGCTCTATACTGTGTTTGATGATACTGATTACGTAGCTGCCACTCCTGAACCTTTCTTTACAGCCGTTATCATAATTTCTATCTATACTGCAACTAGTTCTTGAACCGTTGGCTATATGTATTACCGTTGTTATTCTCGATATACTCGTTTTTTGTACTATAGATATTTTATTTATATACCGTTACAACCTATTTAGTGAACATAGGCAACGGATTGGATATAGGCGGAAATTTGCATTAGCTGCTACGGTTGACCACCGCAGTTTTTTTTTTTTAAATTTGTTATTATGAAGACACTGCTGCCGATCTGGGTATCTCTCAGTCACTCTTACGACACCCACGGGAAGATATGGGACAGACGATGTTCTACACAATAATTAATAATAATGCCCCCCAGACCGAATTTCGGTCATGGCGGCCTGCCTCAACGGAGGCTAGCCATCGACGCAGGACAGGATTAAGTGACCAAGTGTATGCGCAAGCACAGGTGCACTCTTTATTCCCTCACTCTCATAATCCGATGGGATGGTAACCCAACACGACCGGAGAGAGATCAGGCGCAGGACCAACGGCTTTACGTGCTTTCCGAGGCACGGGGGAACCGCGAACTTCCTGACTCCGGGCAGCTACTGAGAATTTCTTGACAGAAAAACTCAATAATGGATTTTTTTTGGCCCGACCCGGGATTCGAACCCAGGACCTCATGATCAGCAGTCGCACTACTACAACCACTAGACCAAAGAGGCAGCCAAACACAATAATTATTTAAATTTAGTAGTAGTTATTTGGTTTATTTATTTAAATTACATTTACTACAGTAACAAAGATGTGTGATAAATAATTTTCAAATTTCAGAATATCTCACTATGCTAAAGCTTCTGATGTACAAATGGCAGCAATGTTGGCGAGCGCTTTTGCTGTTTTTAATGACACCAACAGTTCAAGTTCACAGTCTACCATTAGCACATCGAGTTGCGTGAGTTTGATTTTTATTATAATGTAGGTTTTAGGTAATAATATAGTTTTCATTGTACAAGTGGTTTTAATTAGGGATGGGCCGAATATGTATTTCACCGAATACGAATATTCGGGCGAATATTCGGTAAAATTTTTACCGAACGGAATATTCGGCCATAACATTTTTCGGCAGGATAACCTCGGGACTTAACCACTTTATGTCGAAACTTGTTACCGTAAAGCACACGGGATTAGCGCCGGACCCTGCCTCTCGCTTCCCGCCACACCTGACATGTTATTGCATTATCTAGTACTGAACAAATTGCCGACACATGCTTATTTTATGACTATTCTTGTGATAAAAAATTATTTCGTTGTTTTATTCTTAATTAAAGTTAAAGTTATAGCCTAAATACGTCCCACTCCTGGACACAAGCCTCCGCTCATTTCTGAGAGGGTTATAGGGCAAGGAATCGTCTACCGCACTGTCCTAATATGCTTGTTAGCAAACTTCACATGTCTTCGAAATAATTTTTTTCTTATTTCTAAGACATGCGGGTTTCCTCACGATGTTTTGAAAATTTTTGTAAATCAGCACTTAAAATTGCAATTAATAAATTCATTGGTGCCAGCGGGGATCGATCCCGGTTTGGTCGTGCACTGTGAAATTTACAGCGAGCGCTAACTATCTGAGCTACCATGGCTAGTGAATACGGTTAAGAGCCATAAGAATTTTATTCTTAGTGAAAATTGATGATTATATGATAAAAATTAGCGGCAGGAGATTTACTATTTGGACTTATTTTAGAGAAACTGACGACCAAAGTAAAGTGAAATGTACTAATGTAATGTAATGTTTCTTTGTTTGATTCCAAAAACATTTTATCAAGTTTCTATTTGCCATAATCGGAAATAAATCCACAGTGCCTCAAAAACATAAATGTATAGATTTATGCATTTGAGGCACTCTTAGAGTAAGTAGATTTAACCCATAAATAAAATATACTTTCAACAGTAAAAGACATCGCATTACTCAATCCGTACATTTCAATACATTGGGCACTATGAAAATGTTCGGTCCGAATGTTCGGTGATTTAGCCGAATATTCGGCCAAATACGAATATTCGGTAAACCTGTCGAATATGCCGAATACCGAATATAAAACGAATATTCGGCCCATCTCTAGTTTAATTCTATGTTAATAATTATTAACAATGTTCTATTATGTTATTTATAAATCGAAAATACATAAAATATAGTGTAAAAATAATAACAGTATGAAAGTCTTCCATTTTCACACTATTGTTCAACTTGCTCTCTTACATATAAATTAGAATTGAAGTATCTCATTGTCGTATTAGAATAACTGACTTCTATTATAATCAGAGGGTTACTTGCATGTTATTAAGGCATAAACAATCGTTCATGAAAAAATTGCCTGTCTGTTTGTCCGGGAAGCTTCGGAATTGTTTTTTTTTTTTGAAAATATTAGTAATCTTGTTAATTATCATTACTAATCTTCCTTTTAACCACTCCTGGTAAGCTTGACACGCTTGTGTTAGGAGTGGTTCTCGACAGTAGTCAAATAGTGGATCCGAACCCACGACCTTAATAGTTCGCGATCCGCGCCCTGCCATTAGGCTACTGTCGCCTTAATTAATGGCTGAGCTGATTGTAATGAAACTTCAAGAGCAGGTAGAGAGCAATGCCGATAAGGATTTAAGCTACATTTTATCCGATATACGTGAAGGTGTGTTTTGAAAAAGAAAAACGGATAAAATAAATGATTTACGATTACCTTAAATCTAAATAACGCCATATTAATGGAAAAGCATGGCCGTTATTTGAATTCAATTTTACCTAATATATATATATATATATATATATATATATATATATATATATATATATATATATATATATATATATATATATATATATATATATATACTTATAGATATATTTTTCGAAAACGGCACTTACAAATTAGTAGGTACTATAAAACACACTCGAGCCAACCGCATGTATTGTCTGTCTGACTTGATCAGACTCTGAAATGCGATAGTACAAGGTCTGCCTGCTCCCTGCCCCGCATTACCCCCACCGTTGCTCTGAACAAGTAGTTACATTTGTTTCCCAACTGTAAGGTCTTTTAAACTGTGGTAATGTGATGGACGTAATTACATAATAACACCAAAATAAATAAAAGTATATAAATCAACAGCAACACTGCTAATTTCGATGTGACACAGGATAACCTTGCGGCACAATTTTCTTTGCTTGTTCATAACGAATTACCAGAATGGACAACACTGATTAAGACTCGTAGAGTGATTAAGACGGAATCCCTCGCACGGCGCCTGTTAAACTAAACTATAAACTAAATGCGCCGAGTGATGGTTTCCTGATCTACCCTCACTTTTATATATCTCCTTTTATCATTTACCTTCTATCTTCGACATCTATAAATATAAAGTAAAAGTGGAGTGTCTGTCCGTTGTATTGAAATGATTGGCTTATATTAAACTCAGGTTATTTGCATGTTGCATGAGACATAAATATAGCCATTTTTTAAATTTTTCTTTGTGTATCTGTATGACTAAAGTCCCAGCTAATCTTCGGAATTCTGAATTGATTTTGAAGGATCTAGGTTATATTTTATCCGAAAAATTAGAAAACGTTTTTCTAAATACTAAAAATGATAAAATAAATGGTCTTTGGCTATCTTCAGTCTAAATAACGCCTCATAATAGATCCCATCCAGGTGAATACAGCGCGGGTTACTAGTATATAATAACATTGTAATTATAATAATGATATAATATATAATAATATGTCGTTTATGTATAATAATTCTTATGAAGGCACGACGAATTCAAAATTTTTGTTGTGTGTAAGAAGTATTGATAATATTATCTAAGGTGTTTTTTAATCACATGTCCAAATAATTTTTAATTTTTTAGGGCAATGGAACTTCCCCATACAGCACTATGAATCAATATAGTGAAATAAGTGCAGATGGGTGGACATTACCAATCATATTTCGGAGTAATTCGTGTTCGGAAGCAGAGAACTTCCACACAGATTCAACCTTGTCTAAATCAGAGCCAGTTTCTTCGTGCGTATTAGATGAAGCTACTGTCCACCTATACAATTGCTTTAAGCGTGTTTACGCGGATATACTACATCATTGGCAGCTTCTCTATAAAAGAACAGAGGTAAATTTTATATCAATAATATTCTTCTTTAACTTCATTATCCTTAAAAGTGCACACTTGTAGAAAGATTTGGCTTAAACTGGCACTGGTAAGCTGATTGTGGTTCGAAGTAGACATGTATCAATCGTGAATAATTCGTTAATTTGACTCGGGTCGCATCAAAGTATTGATAATTGCAATTGCATTTTTTGAATGGTCCGGATCAAACGATTAATAGGACCCACGAACAGAGAGTATAGTAATGTCCGACTTCCGACATTATCGAGCGGGTTTCATAGATCACAGAGTACTGAAACTCGAAATTTGAATGATGGACATGAATGACCTGGTTCTGAAGACGAATTAATACTTGAACGGTCAAGTCACTAGAAGTGAATGAATGACACATGTCTAGTTCGAAGAATCAAACCTTTGTTGCTGCTGCCAGTCTCCAGTGTCGATATTTTATTTCTAGGCGTAAGATTTTACTGGCATTTTTCATTGCCTTGCCTTACTTGAGTTGCCAGCTTTTTTATATCAAATGTAGTGTTCTCGAGGCTATTAAAAGATACCTGTAAAAATATAGTAAATCAAAAATAAAAAAGTAATATAGTATGTTACGTTTTACTATTCACGTTTATAAAGGTTTTGTAAGTATTTTTGGATGCTTTGAGCTTGCTTTTAATATTAACAGCCTTTCAGCATAGTCAGCCTTTATTACAATAGTATAGAAGTTTCGCCTACTATATTCTTTTTTAGAATCAAAGTATACGGACCTCTAAAGAACCTACTACTTACGTGGGCGTTCAATGTATTCTCGATATTAGGGTGATTTCCTAATAATGTGGGTAATTTAAAAAAATCATTCGCTATCGACACTACCTGAGGGTATAAAAATTAAATTTCGTCTTGATAACTTCATTACTTCATATGTAACCTTCAATCATAGACGACGGGAATGACTGACTCGTCAATGTTGAAAAAAAACGAACACCGTGCCGTTAATTCCTCACTAAACATGAAAAAACTCAAAAAAAAAAAACATCCACGAAGAAATAGTGGCCGTTTACAAAGACTACTCCTTCAATGTCAATCGTATTGATGTGGCCATGTGAATTTAAAAGAGGCAGGGAAAGCATCGAAAATGACCCCCCGCCCGGGTGGACCAATCACCAGCGGCTATAGAAGAAAATGTGAAAATTATTTATTGAAAAAATTGTATTACAAGATGCACCAGTAAGAATTAAGAAGTTAGCAGAAATGAATAACCTATCCGTTGGTAACGCATATTGGTACAACATATTGCATGACTATCTCAACCTCGTAAAAGTCAGTGTAAGATGAGTGCCGCGAATGCTCAGTGCCGAAATGCTGAAATGCAAAAGCGGGCACGGGTTGACTGCTGTAGGGAGTTTTTAGAGCTGTGTGGTGACGACCCAACAAGTGTTTTTGATAAGATAGTTACAGAAGATGAAACGTGGGCTCACCACTGTGACCCTGAGAGTAAACAGGAGTCTATGCCATGACATAGAAACCCCAAAGAAATACTATTGATTGAGTAAACAAAAAAAGGTGAAATAATCAACGCAGACAAATATTCAGCCACTTTACGCCGTTTGAGAGAAGCAATAACAGAAAAGAGAAGAAGAAAACCGACCAAGGGAGTGCTGCTTCTTCATGACAACGCACTGTGACGCATGTGAACACATGGCCCGGCTTCCAAACTTGCTGTACGAGACTGCGGGTTTGAGGAAGTTCACCACCCACCATACAGCCTAGATCTAGCCCCTAGTGACTACTTTTTATTCGCAAACTTAAATAAGTAGTCCCAAACTTAACTGCACCCCGCGGTCAGAAAGTTGGCATTAAAAGCAAAAAATGTAAGAAGTAGAAGTCTATAGCTATTTAGAGTAATAAAACCACACACTACTCCTGCAGGGTGAAATAATGATTCAGTTTGAATTATGCCTTGCTCATAGCTGCACGTCTATCATTAAGTATTACTACATGGGCACATGGAGCATTGTTTAATAGAGGAGTTTTTTTTTTTCTAAAAGAGTATGTTGTTGGCACTGCGGCCTTTGCGAATTTATTGAAATAGACTCGTAAGTGAAATATTGAGCTCCTAAGTGCGCCGACGAGTTGTTGAGGGCGCTGATCCTGCCGAAATAGGGTGTTTGTTATTGGAGTGAGGCTACTCAAGCTCAAGCTCAAGGGGAGGGGGCTTGATATGATTCAAAGGCCCTTCAGAAGGTACGAACCTCAGCTTGAACCATTATCGGAAACGGGAAACGGGTGGTAAACTAAAAACGCCCCGTATTACGTTTATTAAACGTATCTCTGAGTGTGACCTCGTGTTTGCCAGCGAACGTGGTGTGCCCGAGTGTTTTGTATTGTAATATGTTTGAATGTGTGTGGTAAACGAGGAGAACATTGTGGAGATTGACTATGATAACATGGCCCAACCCTCCAAAATTCAAAACGTTTGAAAGTATTAACAAAGCGCAACTAACACTCACAACGCATGTGTGAGTGCTGAGACAGCCGTCAAACAAAAATAAATCGAAAAAAAAAGAAAGAGGAGATATCGAAGGATTTGTTGCTCGAATATCGGCGTCAATAATAGCTCATTATCATTAGTATGGCGCAGCATTGACGTACTCTTTGAAAATGACACGTGCGTTGTCTTGCGCGGTTGCCTAAGTTATAATTCCCGGGTCATTAGTTGACCAACAAATCTGGAGAAGACAAATACAATTACATATAAACTTCCTAAGGACTCGACTAAACACAATAATTTGGAGTGGAGGGCAACGTTATCGTAATTTATCTGTACCGGTATTTGAAGGGCGTGTTGTGTGGGCAGGTGATGAAGCAGGTGTCGGGGCGCGGGTGTGCGGGCGCGGGCGGTGGCGTGTGCGCGACGGGCCCGGAGGTGGTGTGGCAGTGCGCGTGGTGCGGGCGCGTGTGCCGCGCGGGCGCGTGCGCCGCGTGCCGCCGCGCCGCGCTGCGCTGCGCCGTGTGCGCGCTCGGCGTGCGCGGCCTCGCCGTCGCCTGCGCGCTCTGCGGCCACGCCGGCCACGCGACCCACCTGCTCAACTGGTATACTATTTTTGACGTGAAAACTTCTTAAGGCACTTTGTGCATTTTTGTGATGGAGAAAAACACTGAACTCGCGTGACCGTCACGCTCAGATACATATATACAAATGTGTGTGTGTGTATGCGCGCGTGTGTGTGTGTGTGTATGCGTGCGTGCGTGCGTGTGTGTGTGTGTGTGTGTGTGTGTGTGTGTGCGTGCGTGCGAGCGTGCGTGCGTGCGTGCGTGCGTGCGTGCGTGCGTGCTTGCGTGCGTGCGTGTGTGCGTGCGTGTGTGTGTGTATAACAGGTGTTTGTTAAACGCTCCCGAAAATAAAGACAGACGATAGTACTAACGATACCTTTGACGATGGGACCAAAAGGAAATCGATAACTTCATAAAAAAAATCATGAAAATACTTAAACATAAAACCAACAGCTAATAGTCATTGATTAAAAACTACTTTTACGAATTTTATCGCGTTTTGTTTATTTCATTCTGCGTAGATCGGACCAAAGAAAATAATTAAAAAAGCTGAAGGTACTCCGGGTTAACTTTGACATCGGGATTCGGGACGTCAGTCACCTCAGCCCCCCGTGACCATGGGTGCTGGAAAGCACCCTAAACGTCGGGTATTAAAAATAAAATAAATAAAACGCTATAAAATCCTTAAAAGTAGTTTTAATCAATGTACAATGTTCGCGTAAATATAAGAAATCATTAGCTAATAATCAATCAAAAACGAAAAATTAAAATCAAAAAATAAGAGGTCAATATACGCGCGGCCCGCAGCCCGCCGCTACCACAGCGAGGCGACACGAGTCGGCCGAGCGGCGTCAGCGTTTGTGAAAGAGAAGGGTAGAGTGAGCGAAGTACAGTAATACCTAATGCATTCTTTCGTATGGAGCTAGATAAAAGAGCTCAGCGTCCGTGCGTTTATTGACCCTATAACCAGCTGGTTTTTGGCGACGGTTCGACAAAAAATGATATTGACTTCATTATGACGACCAGACGCCAACTGTTCAGTGACGTCTCAGTGATCGCAAGGGTGAAAACCGGCAGCGATCACCGAATGGTTAGAGGCACACTGAACCTAAACGTTAAGTTGGAGAGGTCTCGTCTAATGAAGTCAACGCTCCGTCCCCCTCGTGCTCTAATCCAGAATCCCGAGACTTTTTAGCTCGAGTCACGTAACCGATTTCAGTGCCTAGAAGATTGCAATGCAGTGGACGATATGAATGACAAGCTCGTGGAAACTGTCCATGCGGTCGGAGCTAAGTTCTGCAAGACTCGCCGCAGAAGAACACAAATTCTCTCCGATCACACTCTTAATCTCATGGCTGTTAGACGAGAGATGAGGCTGCAATCGTCAACAGATTTGACAGCATACAGGCAACTGAACAGACAGATCTCCAAATGCATGCGGCGAGACTTACGCAACTTTAAAGAAGCGATCGAGCGGAACCAGGGCTCCAAAGTCTTTGCCAGAGATCTGTCTGCCAGAAAGAGCCAACTGTCAAAGCTGAAGTCTGAGTATGGCAGCATCGTTTCCGAGACACCTGAGATTTTGAGTGAGATTGAGAGGTTCTATGGGCAGCTGTACACATCATCGTTGGAGCCACACGCAAGTGTGAGTAACGATCCAAGAGCAAGTCTTAACCGACACTATTCTGATGATATCGCGGACGTCAGTCTGAGCGAGATTAGAATGGCTCTCCAGCACCTTAAAAACGGCAAGTCCCCGGGTGAGGATGGAATTACAGCAGAGCTTCTGAAAGCGGGTGGAACACCGGTACTTGAAGTCCTTCAGAAGCTCTTCAATTCCGTCCTCCATGGTGGCACTACTCCGGAGGCGTGGAGCAGAAGTGCGGTAGTCCTGTTCTTTAAGAAAGGCGACAACGCTCTCTTGAAGAACTGCAGACCGATTTCCCTTCTGAGCCGCGTCTACGTGCTGTTTTCGAGAGTCATTACGAATCGTCTCGCACGCAGACTCGACGACTTCCAGCCTCCCGAACAAGCCGGTTTCCGAAAAGGCTTCAGTACCATAGACCACATACATACCCTGCGGCAGATTGTACAGAAGACCGAAGCGTACAATCTGTCACTTTGCCTGGCGTATGTGGACTATGAGAAAGCCTTTGATTCTGTCGAAATTTGGGCGGTGTTACAGTCCCTTCAGCGGTGCCAAGTTGACTGTCATTATATCGAAGTGCTGAAGTGTTTGTACAGTAGGGCTACGATGGCTATCCGAGTACAGAACCAGAGTTCGAAACCTATCCAACTGCAGAGAGGTGTAAGACAGGGGGACGTTATATCCCCGAAACTCTTCACCGCTGCGTTGGAAGACGTTTTCAAGCTACTGGACTGGAAATGATACGCTATTAACATCAATGGCGAGTACGTCACTCACCTTCGATTTGCCGACGATATAGTCCTTATGGCAGAATCGCTGGAGAACCTTAGCACTATGCTCAATGACCTCAATGGTGTCTCCCAACGGGTAGGTCTTAAGATGAACATGGACAAAACAAAGAGCATGTTTAATGTCCATGTCACACCTACGCCGGTAGTTGTTGGGAGCACTATGCTCGAAGTTGTTGACGAGTACGTTTACCTGGGACAAATAGTCCGACTAGGTAAATCCAACTTCGACCGAGAGGTCAATCGACGGATTCAACTCGGCTGGGCAGCGTTCGGGAAATTACGACACATCTTCTCGTCAGGTATACCTCAATCTATGAAAACTACAGTTTACAACCAGTGCGTGTTGCCAGTGATGACTTACGGATCAGAGACGTGGTCCTTCACTGCTGGCCGTATGAGGACGCTCAAGGTCGCTCAGCGAGCTATGGAGAGGGCTATGCTCGGAGTTTCTCTGCGTGATAGACTCAGAAATGAGGATATCCGCAGTAAAACCAGAGTGACCGACATAGCCCAACGGATTAGTAAGCTGAAGTGGCAATGGGCCGGCCATATAGCTCGATGAACCGATAACCGATGGGGAAGAAAGGTTCTCGAGTGGCAGCCTCGTACCGGTAGGCGTAGTGTAGGGCGACCCCCCACTAGATGGAGTGACGACCTGGTAAGAAATGCAGGAAGTCGATGGATGCAGGTGGCTCTGGACCGTGCTTTGTGGCATTACTTGGGGGAGGCCTATGTTCAGCAGTGAACTTGTGAAGGGCTGTAATGATGATGATGATGATGAATCAGCTGGTACCATTTAAATTTTACTGCTGGTATTATTTTTCGTGCGCGTGAATAAACCTAATAAAACGTTGTGAAAAGATGATTTTTCTTTTCATTGGGATCCATTTTCTTTTGGTTCCAAGTCCAAAGATATCGTTGGTACTATCTTCGATCTTCGTTCTCGGGAGCGTTTCAAAAATACCTTGTATATAAGAGAGCTATATACAAAAGAGCTATACAGGGTTGTTTTGCAATTACAAATTTGCAGAGTAGGTTCAGAATAAGTAATATAGGAAAATGGTGAAGAAAAATTAATTTAAAAGAAATCTCTTCAATCTTCTTTCTTCTCTGCAAAATTTTATCTTTTAAATTCAAAATGCATGGTACATCCATTATTTTAACTAATTTTACCTCGCACACACACATCCGTAAACCCCCACGCCCAGTAATGTAACTTGTTGCGCGTCTTCCCGCGCCCTTCTACCGTTACGCCGTAAGTATCTATGTCTGCTCGCCCGACCGACAGCTGACAGTATTGACCGTGACATAATTATGGATGCTTCATTTCCAATGACGTAACGAAAATATTCGAACTATGCTATGTGAAACTGTGAAATGTTGTTATTACATGTGAATATTGCATTACATTTTAAGCAATAAAAGTTTACGTGGTATGTACAAAGATACTAAAGTAAGTCTATAAATTAAATACCTAAAATCAAATACCTAAAAATAAAGGGTCAAAAACCGCGCGGACACTGAACTCTTTTTATCGAGCTCGGTACGAAACAATACATTAGGTATTAGTATTACTGTATTTACGCTCACCCTACCCTTCCCTTTCACACTTATGTTGCGGCGTTGCCAAACCGAAATTTACGTAGTAAACTTTGGAGACGAAATAAGCATTAGAGGCGGCAATCACAATAAAACTTGGAATTAATTTTAATAGTTTTGACTTACCTCTTTTTAAATTCAATGTATTTGACGGATTAAAAAAGGACAGTCATTTAAAATAATGTAAAAGAATTATTTTTTAGATTAATTGTGATAGATAAGTTAACTATCGATCATAATTGCAATTGATTTCAACTATTAAATTATTCAGTAGCATTTCATTTCCATTTTCTTGTACAAAATAAAAGATAATGATGAAATTTTGTTTATAATTGTGTAAGTAAGTACCCAATTAGGTACGTTTATTAATGTCAATATAATTTTTGTAGTAACGAACTGCTTGTTGCGTCAGGTACAATTGAGTGTCTAATTGTGTTAAAAACCGGCCAAGAGCGTGTCGGGCCACGCTCAGTGTAGGGTTCCGTAGTTTCCCGTCCGTCACAATAAGTGTTCCTACTTATGAGTTTAAAGGTGGGTATCCATTATATTCGCGCTCCAGCAGCGCTCCGTGCTCCTGCAACTGCTCCCGGTAGTGGGTACTGTTGTTTCCATCCAAGTTCAAAATGATTTTCCTAGAAAGTCCTTATAAAGTTCTACTTTTCAGATTTTTTTCATATTTTCTAAACTTATGGTTCAAAAGTTAGAGGGGGGGGGGACACATTGTTTTTTACTTTTGGAGCGATTATTTCCGAAATTATTGACATTATCAAAAAATGATTTTAGTAAACCCCTATTCATTTTTAAATACCTTTCCAACAATATATCACACGTTAGGGTTGAAATTAAAAAAATCACTTCCCACTTTACATATAGGGAGGCTACCCTAATAAAACATTTTTATCCAATTTTTATTTTACCACTTTGTCGGCGTGATTGATACACATATTTGTACCAAATTTCAGCTTTCTAGTGCCTACCGTCACAGAGATTAAGCGAGGACGGACAGACGGACAGACAGACATGGCGAAACTATAAGGGTTCCTAGTTGACTACGGAACCCTAAAAATGACTACTATAATTTCTAAATTCCATATGAAGGGTAGTCGTAGATACAACAAAATTAAAGTTGGGAATGTCGTAACGGTTTAATGATCTGTGTAATGGTCAAAATGCTAACCACAAGGACACACGAAGGTAGCGGTGGGCATTTATTAATTTTAGTTTTTGAGACAGTTCCGTGTTGACTTGCGCGTGAGCGACAGTTTCATCGTTTTGTTTATGAAATTTTTGTAATGTTTTGTGTTTTGTTTTAATAATGCCTAATGCGTACGTTTATAGTGCTCGTGAATACGGCGACATGTGCCTTAGAAAAGCTCGCGGGAATGCTTCGCGTGCATTATAAATTTACAATTTTATAAAATATCGTTAAATTGTCAAGGCGTCGGGATGGAACAAGTGTGTCATACTGGACAGTTCACAAGATATTAAAGTGTAACCGAATGCGCCCATGCAAAGTGTATAAAGTACAAGCTTTAGTTCCCGGTCAAGTGCAAGTTTCTGCCGTTAGTGTTTAGACCAGCAACAATGTGTGCTTGTTTTCATTGAGCACGTTATATGGACGAACGGGTCGATATTTACCAGAAACGGCCTGTGGAACCAAAGAAATACACCACGTGTATTCTAAGGTTAACCCGCATGCTGTTCGACAAACCGAGCACCAAACCCAATGGTTTGTTAACGTATGGGCAGGTTTATTAAAGTATTTAGTTTGGTAAGATGTTTCATATCTAATTTTTTTAAATAACTTAGTACTGATCCGATCTGAATAGGTGCATAACTGAATAAATCAGAATAATAAACATACCTACACGATAGATAATTTAAGTAAATTTTTCATAAGCGGAGAATCAAACCAGCTATTTGGTTTATTTAACCTTTGAATTCGAATAAAAGTGACTAGGTGGAGACTAGTACAGTGGCAAAATAGTAGGTTAAGTAAATGAGTTAGGTATTTGGACAAGTGTTGTAAATTATTAGGTATTGGTACGATCGCGGGCGGCACATGAGTAGATAATTTCCTTTATCTACTCATGTGGCTGCGGGCCGAGCGGACTCCGCGTCGCGCGTACGATAACCCTTGTCAGCTAGATTTTACGTATTTAAGTTTCACTGCTGGTTTTATGTTTAGGTATTTTCATGATCATTTTTAATGGAATTATCGTTTCATTTATCTGTACTAACATGAAAGAGCGTGAATAAAGCTAATTGAACGTTGTAAAAAATATTTTATTTTCATCGGGATCGGTTTTCTTTTTGTCTCATCATCAAAGCTATCCTTAATACTATCGTCTGTCTTCGTTTTCGGGAGCGTTTCAAAAACAAATGAACTTTCAACTACAGTTGTGTAAACATAGTCTACTATTATGCTGTGCGTAAACGAACTGTGCATTCCTTGAGGGAGGAGTGGACTTGTGGAGGGCTGTAATGATGATGAAACGAAATATGCGTCATTAGCATATAGCATAGTAGTCCACGGTGTAACTAGGATCACTCGCGTTCGTTCGTAATATAATATTTCATAGTGAACTTTGTGATTGGTGGTGTGACCAAAATATTGTATCGCGTGCCATCGATGGTACACGTTACCATTGGTTCGCTATCTCTGCCCTATTAGAACTGTGAAGACGTCTATGCCCGGTAGTGGGGTCGTATATAAACTGTAACTCTATATGTATATTACCTATTTCATGTGTGCCATAGGCCATAGCACAACATCTTATATCATGGTTAATTCTGTATATATCTGTATCTGATAATAAATCATCATCATAGCAGACTGAATTAACTATTGGTTTCTATTATTAAGTTATTTTTTTATATTTTATATAAAGAGAATGACCAACGCGCTCACAGTCCACTAGCTCCACCTAATGGTATGTGGATGCTGTGGTCCATAAACATCTTCATCTATCCTCGATTAAGAATCAAAACGAAGATGCTTTGTTACCATAAAATGGAATAGCTCGTTACCAGTTAAAATATGTATCCTATATTCTATCTCTGTCCTCTACGCTCACTATACGAAACTCAGCAGCTTTATTCTGCTGTCTCATGCCGGTAATTCACGATATTAGGTGATTGATCAAGATTACTTTTACAGGTTCGCTCATCATGACAACTGTCCAACTGGATGTGGTTGCAAATGCGTCATCGAAGGCACATCCGTGTGGAAAGGAGTAAAATATGCTTAGGTTAGACAAATAGGTAATTTATATAAGTTAAAATAATTACAAAAGTTTTATAATACAATTTTTGACTGAATGAAAACTGCAGTTTTACTCTAAGAACATTTTTGAACTCTAATTTTAACTAGCTCTAAAATTAACGGTACATACCCACATTGAGTATAATCAAGGCAAGTGTGAAGATGTTTGTTAAGTTAGTGCGTTTTACCATCTAAAATCAACATTTACCATCAGGATATATATACTTCAAATAAAAAATAAAACAAGTGTTCTCACCTAACATAAAACAACAATTTTCGTCGAATGAAACACAATTATTTAAGTATTGCAACGTACTACCTGTGCACGACCAATTAATTCTCCAACTTCTTAACGAAGAATTTTTTAATAATTCTATTAAAATAAAAGTAGAACATAATAAGGGTACTCGGGTGATCACTCGCGGTAAGTTGGTCACGACAGTAGCGCGGAACACTTACGGCAGACGCGCTGCTGTATACTTGATTCCGAGAATCATAAATAAATTGAATCCTGGGTTTAGGAACTCTATTAATGAAAAAAATATTTAAAAAAAAACAAACTTAAGATGTTTCTAGTGAGTTCTTTGGATAGCAAATACCGAATAGTTTTATGATTAAGTACTTTGTTTTTTCTTCTTTTTTTTACAAGCTACAGCAACTAAACCTCAGTGGTTTGAGCTGTGTTTAATGTGTATTATTAATTGTAAATTTTTTATTGGCAATAGATTATAAAAAAAGAAGTATAGTCAGGCACTGACTTATAATATATAATAATAGTTAAAACAACTAAATAAACAAAATCTAACGGAATGAATAAAGGACCTGCGCAGACGACAGGCAAACGACGAACTGACTAAACACTGACTAAACTGTTCTCCGTTAAACTTCTCAAGCGTGGAAATATTACACGACAAAATTGTCTCAATATGAGCGATATCTAAATCCGATCGACAGAACTGGAATTCTATAACTCTAGTAACACGTATCGTTGAACTTTTTTTGCGAAACTCCCTTCTACTGCCCCTGTCCTGTAGAGCAGTGAGATCAACTAAACGGAACGGAGAGTTCAACTGAACTCAGTACTTTTCGTCAGCAGTGTGCTTTTAATTATGTCATACAATCCTAAGTTTTTATTAACGTGTTGTATTTGATCACCTCCTGACTTACATATACCGTACTCCGCGTATTATTCAAAGTGTGCAACGGCCTGTTGTCTTTCATTATCAACACCATTTTTACACAGGTATAGAACTTTCATTATCAATATGCTGCCAAATTTGCCGGGTGGTGTCAGCATAAGAGAATCTATTACACTAGACAAATAATAGCTAAACCATCGACGAGCAGGAGCATCACAATAGCGAGACGGATGATACTGCGGTCCTTAATACGACCGCCAAGGTTTTTTTTTAATAGGATAAGGGTGACAAAGGATCACACAGTCCAGTAGCCAAGTAGTTGCTGCGGCCCATAGACATCTACATTTATCCTTGACTACGAATTAAAATGTCGCGTTGTCACCCGTGAGGACTAAGATGGAACGGC
This sequence comes from Parnassius smintheus behrii, assembly GCA_036936625.1. Taxonomy (NCBI): domain Eukaryota; kingdom Metazoa; phylum Arthropoda; class Insecta; order Lepidoptera; family Papilionidae; genus Parnassius; species Parnassius smintheus. Next base: position 19,222,928 of record JAUPFT010000005.1, on the reverse strand, counting down.
TGATCTCCAGTACAAGGGGTCTACGGTTCTGTACACTCATCATATGAAACACAGCAGCGTTAAGCTGCTGTTTCACGCTGGTATACTGTGAGAGCGTGGTCCTTCCTAACTAATATAGCTGTAGCAAGACCCTAACACCTATGAAGAGTGATTGATTAAGGCAAATCCTTTGACTTTTACGTCCTGTCGAAAAAGATGCTACTAATTTTCAAAAAAAAATCTTAATAGTCTAGCTCTAGTCAATTCACGCTATAAAAATGAGATAAATGGTACTAATGTTTTGCATTTATATGTATGTTATCTTTTAAAAGCCTTCCATTTCCAATCAGCTGTGGATATACAGATTTCTTTCGACGTCGTGCATGCAGGATTTTTTTGGTACATTCGAAAAACTTATAAAATTATCTCGTAAACTATAGGAGTTATAAAGAAAAAACTGGCTCACATTCGACATAAGTGAAACCTTCAGATAGCTATATAGTAGCGCCATCCACTTCATTCTATAAGTAAGGTCATTTTATCGAACAAAAATTGATTGACTCTCACCACCAGGTACCACCTAAAATAAACACTATAATTATATATTTAATATAATATTCTATCTCATTTTCTCGCAGGCTAAATCCTATAGATGTGTATGTTTGTCTCTTTTTAGTGTCGCTTTTCGTTTCTTCGAGTTTGAAATCACAATTCTAAAGAAGTTTTCACATCAAAAATTCAAACCAAACTTTTTGGTTTGTAGTTTACACAAGAAAGAGTTTAACACTTTCTTTTATCTCTTAAAGTTTTGATACAAAATCGATTTTTTTTTACTTCAGTACTATTTTAGAACAAATTTTAAGTGTAATTAGATTAGATTTTTATATTACCACCAGAGCTTAAAGTGGTTTTTCGATATTTGAACTTCTTGCCTAAAGACCACTATTATACACTCAAATTACACGCAAATCAAATACACTATAAAATAAAATATATAAAAAATAATAAATAAAAGAAAATACACGCAAATTCACGAGAACGTTTCAGTGCAAATAATCTTTTTACTAGATTATTTACACTGAAACGTTTTTTAACAGTAAATTAAGGGTAGATGGATTCAATAAGTGTCTCTAATGGTTTCAGAACGTAGAAATTTAATGTTTATTTCACCAAAATTTTTCTTTTCAAGTAAACATATTTTTACTAAAATTAACATCTTTCCATTGTCACTTTAAAAACACTACAAAGTTAAAAAATAAGTGTTTCTTTATTGTCTATTAGTTTTAATATCGGGTGTTTCCTCCTCTAGCCCTGATAAACGCCTGCATTCGATCTGGCATGCTTTGAATGATGTTTCTGACATCAACTTGCGGTATGCTGTCCCAACCGGCCTACGTTGCATTTCGGAGCTCATTTAGAGTTCGTGGCGGTTTCGAGTTGGACTTTATCTTTCTTTTGAGCATGCCCCATACATGCTCATTTGGATTTAAGTCCGGGCTACGAGCTAACCATTGTAATTTTTGTATTTCAACCTCTTCCAGATATTTCTCTACAATGTACGAGGTGTGGGCGTGCATTATCGTGCATGAGGAGGAATTGGTCGTGTCCAAGGACCCCGAATAAGGCATTACGTGCTCCTGAAGAACTTCCTCGATGTATCGAGTAGCTGTAAGCCGATTATCGACGATGAGCAAATCTGTACGTGCGTCGGAACTTACACCTCCCCATACCATTATTGAGCCTCCATGGAAACTTAGAGTTTACGTTGTGGTAACGGATAGCAACCTCTCTCTTCTTTTTCTTCACACTTGTTAGCGACCGTCTGGAGCACGTAAAGCACATATTCTACACTCATCTGTGAACAACACTCTAGCCCATTGCTCTTCGGTCCAATTGACATGTTCTCTTGCGAACTGAAGTCGGACTACTCGGTGCTGTCTGAGAAGTTCTGGACCTTGTGCTGGTCTACGAGCTTTTAAATTCACTTTCTCCATTCGTCTTCAGACCGTACGCTCACTAACATTAACGCCTCTTGCGATTTGGAGCCGCTGGAGTATCTCAACAGCGGGTAGGTAGCGGTTTCTCAAAATCTCCAGAACAACAAAACGTTCGTCCCGGTCTGATGTGCACCTTACGCCCCCACTGCCTGGCCTATGGGTGTAGCGGCCTGTCTCCTGGTATCGTTTCAGTGCATACTGCATTGAGGACCGTGGTACGTTAAGCGCAATAGTAACTTCACGCTGTGTCAGCCCTTGGTCAATTAATGCTACTGCTTGTGCAACTTGTTCTGGTGTTAATGGCATTTTTATTAGTTTTAAAGCACCTTTAGTTATTGAGTTAAGACACAAGATCACAATAATTGAATAACCTTACAGTAAACTTTTCACAACACACAAATTTAAAATGTGAACCTAGTCGCTCAAGTGACCTGATTCAACTAAAAATTAAAGAATTCGTCATGGTGCACTTAAACATTATGAATATCCTTCTTGAACTTGAGGATAAACATTTTTTGACATACCTGCATAAGAAACATTCATCAGAAACACTTAAAGCTTTTGTTATCGCAAGATAACCGCTTGTTGGCCAAAATTCCGTGTCACTGTGTAGATCAGCAAATGTTCTACGCGGACGAAGTGGCGGGTATAAGCTAGTTACAAATATAACAACCAGACCGGCAATGCAAAGCAGTACGAGATGTCTGGTACTAAAATCCTGTATCCACATGTCAAGCATCCTCCCTTTGGTAGATCAGCAATGGATTGTTACTGAAGTGCCGCTATTGAATGCTTTTGGCTGATGATGAACAAAATGTAAATATGGATATTATTTTTATATATCATCATCATCATTATCATTACAGTGCTTCACAAAGTCCACTGTTGAACATAGGCCCACTCCAATAAATGCCACAAAGCATTGGCCTGACCTACCGGCATCCATTGACTTCCTGCAAGTTTTACCAGGCCTTCACTCCACGTCACTTGTAAGCGGGCCACCTCACACTTCGCCTACCGGTATGAGGCTGCCACTCGAGAACCTTTCTTCCCCATCGATTGTCGGTTCTTCAAGCTATATGGCTGGCCTATTGCCACTTCAGCGTACTAATTCAAATGGATTTTTATGCTTTAACAAAACTATATTAAATTTGAAGTAACCCATTAACATCGCTAGGTATATGAAATAAAACTATTTTTAAGATTTCTTTAAGTTTATTTAACAAATTTCTTATACGTATTTTCTCAAATAAGACATAATGTGCGTGTGCTTAGGATAGATTAAAGTACGTGAGGGTAATATAGTCATCCGGTTAATATGGTCACTTTCTTTTAACTCTTAAACTACTGCCTTGTTTGAATAAATGGCTTTGTGATATGATAGCTTTCATCGGCCAATCAAATAATAAAGGCTCAAAGCGGTGCTGCTTTATCAACACCACTTTGACAGTTGACATAATAGTAAGGGTATGTTCTGAAAGACAACCCAGCACTGGCGAATGCGAATGACGTCATTAATTGACGCCGTATTCCACCATATTCTATACAACGAGTCACCAATATGGCGTCGATTTATGGCGTCATTTGCATTGGCCAGTGTACTGGGTTGTAATTCGTAACATACCCTAAATATTTTAGTCGATTTTAGTATGGTGTAGAGTAGTTAGTTTTTTTAAGTTGATTTTTCGTAATGTTCCTAATATTGTCAAAGCTTTTTTGCTATTTTTTCCCTAATATATTAGTTATAGTATTCGACTTAGTGTTTTTGTCTCTGTCCTCCTCCTAGTTTTAGTTTTATAGGGCGGCAAAGCTTAAGGTGACCATATTACGCTCACATACCTTAGTGAATTTTACAATTGCAAAAATATTTAATTATTTTACTTAATCATAAGCAGTCCAGTTTTATAAAGCATTATGAAAAGCTGTAATTATTTATGGGGAAACTAATTCTACTCCTAAAACCACTCAAAGCTTATATTTTTACTGGTAATATCATAATCTGTCAAAAAAATGCTCATGCTTATAGTTCATAAAAGATAGCTTGACAGCGACAGCTGTCAGTAAAATCACGCCTATGAAGTCCTGAATTTCTTAGTAGTAGTACGGACAGTATCCAACAATACATGTCAATGTCGTACTTTATGGGCATGCCGACCTAATTAGTGCATTGAGAGGTTCTGTCTGTACTACTAAGAAATTCAGGACTTCATAGGCGTGATTTTTACTGACAGCTGTCGCAAAGATCAAGCTATCTTTTAGGAACTATAATGCACAGTATTGGATTTTGCTTCTATTTCAACTGTTTAACTCTGTGTATAAACATTTTCTTCGTAGAATTTATTAACATTTAAATATATTTGCCGAAACGCAATTTACCTATGTAATAATTCGATGCAGTTTTCATTCAAATAACATATACTTATACAAAATATTTCTTCTGTTGTGTAGTCTAATTGAAGAAATATTTTATATATCATGTTCCATTAAGTTTAATACCTTCTCAAGGATTAATTCATATTTTTCCCGCCAGTGCGGTTTCGAATTTGCGCTCCATATTTTTATTTGCGAGAAATCAATCACATACAATGCAAATAATACAATATAAATCGTCAGCAACATAAGCATTTGTTGAATAGTATATTTTCAATAAAATATGAATCGTAATGTCTTCTTGTGTGTCTTCTTTAATCTTTAGACAGTGTTTTTACAGTTTGTGAACTTTTACAATTGTGAATTAATGGAAGTTTATAGTTAAGTAGGTACTTGAGTTTTATTATGTGAACTCTGCAGTAAACCACAATGTAAAAAAAACAATATCTAAAAGGCACCAAGAAAATAACTTAAATATTATCTGTGTTAAAAATCTATACAAATACATAAAATTAAAGTGTCTGTTTGCAATGTCAAAATAACAGCTTTTTATTAAATGCATATGAAAGTATATACGGTACTTGAATAACAAAAACAAACAATTTTAAAAATTTTTGTTTGTCTATGCGTCTGCCTGTCTGTTATGGCTAATCTCCGAAATAGCTTAACTGATTATGACTGGACTTTCACTGGCAGTTAGCCAATGTTATAAGGAGCAATTTAGGTTGCGTGTATTTTAGAAAATGAATTAAGGTTCCGCGCAAAAAATTTGAAATCATGAAATTCAATTGTAATAAATTGTGCGCGGGCAAAGTCGCGGGGCGGAGCTAGTAGACAATAAATCGATGCACATTTAGTCCCGCGCAAGTACCCACCTACTAATACCATTCAAACTATTTACCAATAAACTTGGATAAGCTTACTATGTAACAACTTAGCAACAAATAAAATCACAGAATGACGCTATGAATATGAAAACATTATTTTGCTTGTCAGTAATTTGATAACGATGAAGCTTAAAACAAACATTTTTATATCAATTTTACCACATGTTCTATTTTTCTTAATGAATAACGGTGACAAACGAGCACGCAGTCCATCTGATGGTAAGTGAATGCTGTGGCTCATAGACAATCTACATCTATCCTCGACTAAGAATCAAAATGCATATCCGTTGCCGCCCTTGAGGACTAAAATGGAATGCCTCGTTTCCAGTAAAAATCCGGTATCCGATTCTCTACACTCACTATACGAAACACATCAGCATTGGGCTGCTATTTTACGCTGTTATTCTTTAAGATTCTATATATTATTATGATCAGTGAGCACTTCGTATATCTTATTCACCAGTAATTATTTATCACGTTACACACAAATTTTCAATATCATACGTTTTCGAAGGTATCAGGACATTATTTATGCGCTTTCAAGTACTTAATAATATAATTAATCCATTAAAAATACTTACAATGAAACCTACGTAAGTGAGAAACCACTTTATTTAAAATTAAAAGACTTCTTTGCGTCAATACCTCTTTAGTTACGCTTACGTAAAACCAAGGGACCTTATTAAGTCTGTGTCGTGCTTAATACTTTGCTTAGATTTTATTCGACAAATACCTCTACGGGATGAAATAGAAATAGTTACCATCCTTTTAAGAATAGGTAAAAAATAAATATAATATAAAAATATGATATAAAATATGTTGGAGCTAAAATAACGCTAATCAAAAGCTTTCTTTCTAGTGAAGAAAACTAAAAAATCATATTAGTAATTATTCAGGTGACGATTATTTCAAATAAAGAAGAAAATAATATAATAAAATAAACACACCAATAAATCGTAAAAGCAATACTTGCCAGACGGCAACGTCTTGGTACTTTGCTTTATTTTTCCTTATTTTTGGATTTTTCTTTTGCGTCGTTATTTATTTCTTTTACTATAGAATATTTCTGAATAAGTTTAATGTCATCATGCACAAGTGGGATAATCAGCATTAATTATTTCTATAATTAAGCCTACTACATACCTATCAAAAAGAACAGGTACCATTTTGTAGGCATATTTTGATGGTAGAATTAAATAAAAACTGGAAGATTTTCTCTCTTTCAACGCGGCAATATGTTTTATTTATATACAATATAATATATCACTATATTAAAATTCATGGTAAGTGCATAAATACAATTTTTTTTCTATATTCTATTCGAGTCGATATTTAGAAAGGTATTTTAAAATGGTTATAGTGTTCCAACAACTATTTAACTCGAAATATCCAAATATCGAACCGTAACTGTATAAAAACAAAGTAACCTATAATGTAAGATGTATTTTGAATACAACTTTTAATAATACTATGTACTAAAAGTTCACCTTTGTTTTCGATAATATTAAAATAATTACTTCATCTTAACATATAACATGTATAATTTGTGCTTTTCCTCACAACGTATACTATTAATAAAATATAGTAGTATTAATAAAATAAATGACAATATTTTATCCGAACAATTATATGATTTGCTAGGTATCTGTTGTTTATAAATTAAAAATCTTATTGGGACATCATACTAACTTCGGACGACTAAAATTACACTCGTATGTTCAATACGGTAAAAAAGCATTGCGGTGTATCATATAGATTTTTTATTATTGAGCTTTCTGTATGTGTGCGCTTATTAGATTTTTATGAAGGGTTGGAATTAATGCTAATATATATATATATATATATATATATTTCTACCCGCTGATACACTAATCTGTTACAATGGTACGTATATAAACGTATAACTATTAAGTACTTTCATTGCGTGTTTACTTTTGAATCAATTAAGCAGCCTTTATATTTATAAAGAAACACAATATCTAAAAAATACAAGTAAACTAAATAACATTTCAAACACATCAGCACCCAATTGGTTCTAAGCAAACTACTTCTAAACATAACTATATCTATTGAATAGATTTAAAAAAAAATGACAAAAGGCTTTCGTTGGTAGATGTTGGTTTCTAATCATTACAGTTTCTATATGACGAAAGTGCTAAAATGTTTAATATAAAACCAATTTCTATACTGTACCTTATATCGAAAGCGATCAAATGCACCATGAACTATAAAAATATTCAGTGATATTGTTGTTAGTTATTCCTATACTGTAATTTTTATTTTATTTTATTCATGATAGCTTTTAATCTACCTAAGTTTTATTGTACATAATTATTAAAATAAAGTAAATTAAATTAAAGAAAAAGTTGAAATAAAATAAGAATGGAATACAATTAATTCGTTAGTAAGAAGACCTTAAACTGTAAAACTAAAAAGTATTTTTCGTTAAAAGCATTCGTTTATTACAATCGAATATATATATATATATATATATATATATATATATATATATATATATATATATATATATATATATATATATATATATATATATATATCATCTATTTCAGAACAGATTTTTCACATGCTTACGGACTTGATTTTTAAAAACGAACTTGTTGGGAGATTTTTTTTTGTCAAGAGGGATGTTGTTCCAGACTCTGATGGCCGTGAGGGCGAAAGAGTGAGATAAATAACCAGTAGGGTGTAAAGGAGTGAGCAACTTGAGATTAGCCGAAGAACGGAGAGGACAATTATGAGAATCTCCCAGGTATTGAAATTTGGATTTCACGTACTCGGGAGCACATGGATCGTCAGAATTGTGAAAAGGGTGCAGAGTTTTCGAACATATCTGCGCTGACGGATAGGCAGCCAGTTTAGCTGAGTACGAAAAGAAGATACATGGTCGTATTTACAAAGACCGTAAATGTATCTGATGCAGTTGTTAAGCAGACGATCCAATGTACTAAGATGATGTTGAGACAGGTCTGAGCAACACACATCGACATAATGGGTGCGTTTGGCAGAAAAAAGCGCTAGCAAGCGCTTGTAAGCAAAATGGCGATCGTAAGCGGTAAGCGCTGTCAAATCGTAAGTAGCTATTTTCCTCCAGGACACGATGTTAGTTTTAACCTAACCTAATTTAAATATACGTTTGTAAAGTATTCATATTAAAAACTTACCAATGGTGAATTTTTAATAACATGTATATGTTTATTCATGTCATTATATTACTTAAAACTAATATTGCACAAAACAACTTATAAACTCTACTTCAAAACAAACAAATTAAATAAGCAAAATGGCGGATTGTGTCAGCGCTACTGAAGTAGTAATCGTGTCCTGGCCGAAATCTATTTTAGCGCTTGTAAGCGCTTGCTAGCGCTTTTTTCTGCCAAACTTAGAACTAATGTTGCACAAAACAACTTATAAACTCTACTTCAAAACAAACAAATTAAATAAGCAAAATGGTGGATTGTGTCAGCGCTACTGAAGTAGTAATCGTGTCCTGGCCGAAATCTATTTTAGCGCTTGTAAGCGCTTGCTAGCGCTTTTTTCTGCCAAACGCACCCAATCAATAATCGGTACAATAAGTGACTAGACATGTAAAATCTTGGTATTGGTGGGAAGAAAGTTCATAAATCGATGTAGAGATCGCAAAGTTCCAGTTGTTGTCGCAAAATTTAATATTAAATAAATAATTTGGAAACGATGGTAACGTCAAGACACATCTCGTGTTGACATTTATACGTGTGAATTGACGTGTTAGTGACATTTTAGTAGCTACGCGGGCTCCGCCCACTCCCCCGTTCGATTATGTATGTATTATAGTATCCTATGACTAATATAGCTGTAGCATGGCTCTACGAAGTAAAGTGCCATTTTATGTCCATTATGTTTTTATTTGATTAGCAAATATTAAACAAACATAAAATAACTTTTTAAATAAACAGTAAGCGCAGGAAAAACTAGGAAATGTTCACACACTACTTTTTATATTTTATTTTTACCGACACTTTTATTTATATTTTAAATAAAATATGTGCTAAGTGGTAACTTTCACACACATAGTTGTATGTACATTGTACGTGTATATTGCTATCGATATAAGGAACAGTCCCACACATAAAGGTAGGTACATTTGGCTAAATCAGACTGACTCAGTTGTTTTTATTTTCTACGTTTAAAAAAATTTAACTCATGCACGACTCCACAGGACGACATGTTTGATTTCAAAGTCGAGTTGTTCTATTGTAGCAGCTAAAACAATAAATAAACTCAGTTATTTTCTATAAACAATATGAATGTTTAATATAAAACTAAAACAAAATTGACACTTAAAAATAAACAAGTCTAGTTTTAACTATGTCTTAGATTTCATGTACTACCTACAGTTTACATTGTTAAAGTAGGGCCTAAAACATTATTAACAAAACTGATTAGTGGATTTATAACTAATGGCGGCTGTACACGCTCGTCTTGTCACCTCGCGTGTCTCTCGTCGCGTAGAGGCTCGACGAGAGCGACGAACCATGTACGGTGAATAGAATTGAGTATGCTCTCGTTTTCATCGCGAGATTCACGAGACCCCATTACTCGAGCGCAAAAAACCGACAGGCTTCCAGGAGTGAAAGAGAAACGCGCCGCGACGCGAAGAGAGCACCATGTACACACTCGTACTCGGCCTGTCTCGTGGAATCTCAACGAGCGTGTACAGCCGCCATAAGATACGACATAATATTCTAAAATACAATAAATACTAGTAGTGTAAAATTGTACACATTTAAAAATAAAAAAGTTCATAGACACACACACATACACACACACACACGCACACGCACACGCGCGGACGCACGCACGCGCACGCACGCACACGCACGCCCACGCGCGCACGCGCACGCGCACGCACGCACACGCACACACACACGCACACACGCACGCACACACGCACGCACACACGCGCGGACGCACGCGGACGCACGCACACACGCGCGCACGCACGCGGACGCACGCGCACGCACGCACACGCACGCACGCACGCGCACGCACGCACACGCACGCACACGCACGCACACGCACGCACACGCACACGCACATTCACACGCACACGCACGCGCACGCGCACGCGCACTCGCACGCGCACGCACACGCGCACGCACACGCGCAAGCACACGCGCACGCGCACGCACACGCGCACGCACACGCGCACGCGCATGCGCACGCGCACGCACACGCGCACGCACACGCGCACGCGCACGCACACGCGCACGCACACGCACACGCCCACGCACACGCCCACGTACACGCGCACGCACACGCGCACACACACACACACACACACACACACACACACACACACACACACAAGTAAAAAAAGTCTTAGGGCACGCACGAGCAACTTTATGTCTTTGTCGCTGTCTTTACGTCGAGTATTGGACGACGCACAGACGGGAGAGATAAGAAACCAACTTTTACGGTAAATTTTGCCGCATACATCAATATGGTTTTTAAAGACGGGTCGGCAACGCAACTATTACGTCGCATCTATTGGTTCAAAATTCAAATACAAATGCACGTAAGGTGACAAAGGTTGCCAGTCAGCCATTAGCTCCAGTAGCCTCGTGGCGTGGCAACCGTCGCATCGTGGCGAACGCACAATGCACGAAACTTTTCGCACAATTTCGCTATTATAGTATGAAATCCATAATGTCTATCTTCAAAGAGTCAAAATATAGGGCATAAATGGCCGTATTTTTTTATTGCGTTGACTAAGAAGCTTAATTTTTTTACATCTCCAAGGGACATAGACCTAAGTACCTATTAGATGTGAAATATCAAATAATTAGTTTGGTCTACTAGTTATACACACGCGTTTCTGAGAAAAAGGATCTTATCGTGTGCGGGCAACGAAGTTTTCGTTTAAGGATCCCTTTTTTCCCTTTGAAGTACGGAACCCAAAAAACTATTTTATTTTTAAAAATTTTCGCAGCACATTATCTTTTAATTTATAAGATAAGTATAGATAAATACAACCGTTTCTTTGAAATTCATGTCAATGAATGCGACAAAATTTAACAAAAAGTTGCGTTGCTGTCGCTTTCGTCTGTGCGTCGTCTAATCTCTCGTCGTAGAGACACCGAGGAAGACAAAAAAGTTGCTACTGAGAGCAGTTGCTCGTGCGTCCTAGCCCTTAGAATGTAAACAAGTAACGATTCCAGCTAACCGTGCACTTCGCTCTGCCTAAATCAAATTCGACGAACGAAACGAACTCATAGCTTTTACAGATCGTTGGTTATAACTATTAATATTTATAAAAAGTAGTCTATATCCTATTCCATGACTAAATCGACTTCTATGGAAAATTTCATTGAAATCCGTACTGTTGTGAAAGCGTGATGAAAGGCAAACATCCAGACAAACATACGTTCATATTTGTAATATGTCAGATACGTTTTGCTTAGTCAACTCGCGACTGCCGCAAAAATGGCGCGAGTATGATAAGGGTTAATCGGTGGTTGGCGTACCTCTCGAGCAGGCGACGTTTGAGCTCCGGCGGGTAGGTGACGTAGATGTAGTGGTCGTCGTGTTCGTCGTCGAGTGCGTCGTCGCCCGGCAACCGGTCGCCGCGCGTCGGCGACGAGTGCGTCGTCATCGACACTGACGCGCTGCCCGCCACGCTACCCTCCTCTGAACTGGGAAATAGACATGTGTCAATCGTGACTAATTCATTCATTTAATCCGGGTCATGATGATGATTGCAATTGTTCCGGATCAAACTATTGGCAGGGCCTACGATCAGAGTATGTCTGAGTGTGTATGTTTATACGATACTAAACGTAATCGTGGCTGTACACGCTCGTCGAAACACCACGAGACAGCCCGAATACGAGTGTGTACATAGTGCTCTCGTCGCATCGCGGCGCGTCTCGTGGCTCTCGTTCACTCTGGGAAACCTGTCGGTTTTTTGGCGCTCCAGTCAAAGGATCTCGTGAGTCTCGCGATTAAAATGAGAGCGTACTTTATTCTATTCACCGTACATGGTTCTGTTACGGTAAATAGAAATCATCCACTAACGACTACACAGCCAGAATAGACACCTAATGTATGTACTTATGCATCCAAACCTCTCTGACACAAGTCTGAGATAAGCGGTACGGGGGAGGCGGATTGAAATACACACTAATTGGTTAAAATCAAGGTTGCGACACTTCCTAATAAGCAACTAGTGATGGGAACTTTAACTAATAAATATGTTACCAAGTCTACTTAATCAATACAAGAATTATATTCTCCTATAAATTAGTACAAAAAAACAGAAGAAGTTTTATTTAAGTAGGTATCGTATTTAGTAAAATACCTATAATTTTTTGTTTTAAAGAATATTTTTTAATAAAACAAGCTTTCTTTACAATATTGAAATAATAATAGAATACTAAATAAGTTCACTTCCGTTTTCTACTTGTCTTGACATTTCGTCTTAGCAGTAAAGAGAGCGGAGTGCCGTCTATTAAAAACTTTGAGTATTCAACCAACTGGAGAGGCCATGCGCGTTAATTCCTAAACAAAAATTCTGTCAGCATCAGGGGGGCGCAAGAAAACACACAACTGTAAACTTAACTACAAATGCAAAATTAAATCGTGTTACTATAAACGCACACTACAACATTTATCTTTGTGTTCATCGCGTTTACGCATACCATCAAATTGTACACGTGTCGATACACTGATGGCGCTGTCTAAATGCGTAAGCAACGTAAGGCGTGGACAATGTCGAAGTTTTTTTATCGATAAACCAATCACATAAGTTTTTTTTTGATTATAAGTAATACATAGATAAATAATACCAAGGTCTTATTTGAAATTCTTTTTTTAAAGTATTTAGAAATGTTCTTCGGAAAAACTTAGAAATTATTGAAAATAAGTTTATTATTTTGCTACAGGTTTATAACATTTAAAAAATCGAAATAGGTTTAGTTAACTTATTTTAAAAATCAGATTGTTTGAAAAGAAAAGTCCAATCAGTTTATCGTCTTAGATGGTGTTAACCAAGTTTTTGTTGTTATTATAAAGCTTCAATCACAAAACCACTAATTAAAAATAGTTGTTGATTTTCAGTTATTAAACGAACTGTCTGGAAAATATTTAATAAATTAGGAAAACAAAAAAGTTTGTTTTCTAATTTGTATTTGTATAATAGTTTAACAAAGTAAACTTTAAGCAGACAACTGCTTAAAAATAAAACGTGACATCTACCTAGGGCTAAGTATTCCCCAGAAAGATGTTTTGCTTTAACTTTACATTACTATTCACCGAAAGCTTAACAATATGTGCGAAATATCAAAAGTTTTGAAATTGGTCTGCCTTCATCACATACGATAACAAAGTGGTACAGTACAATTTATGGCCGACTTGGCTACAAAAAAAAGCGTTAACTGTTTTAAAACTTAGACTAGAGAGTAACCCTGACAAGAAATTGTACTGTATATTAGTGATAGATGAAATGGAAATAAAACAATTGACGGAGTACCATGCAAGTTCTAAAAGACATTTTGGTTATACACATAATGCCTTTGGCTACTAGCATGGTATTCTGTCAATTGCTTAATTTTCATTTCATCCATTACCAAGGTACAATAAAGTAGTGTACCACTTAGTCAATGTACGGGTGCAGGCAAACATGTTCCAAAAGTTTTACGTACATGGCGATAGGCTTTTGGTGAGTACTAGTTAAGCGTTAGGGCATAATATTTCTTGCAAACTTGTGAAGCCTGTTAATGCTATTGTTTTTTATGTCAAGGCATTTTTTCATTCTAATTTTCCTTGGCCTAAGTGTTGGCTCGTACTCGCAGTGGGAGCAAGACTAGTTCGGGCTATATAAGGATTTTTTTTCGAATTGTGACTTTCGAGATAACTTATGGAATTTTGCCGGAACATCCAGCTTTCTTTTTTCGATGTAGATGATATTGGAAATCACCACGATCACCCTAAAATAAATACTACATTAAGTTTACAATTACAATAAGAGGTATATAAATATATGAATTCAATTTGATAGGCTAGTAGTTTTGTAAACTTAATAAAATATTTTCAAGTAGAATAATATTGGTGTCAAAGGTAATAATAAAAATATTTAATCTAAATATAATTACAGCCCAACATTACCTCCCACAAGTTCAAGGTTGGTACTGCAATGTCAGATTCATGGTTTCTACAAGCTACAATCCAAGTGTGCCAACTAAGAGGATCTCTTGGAAATCTGTAATAACAAACCAATAATAGAAAAATTTACTACTTTTTGTAATACTTCATTATAAAATCTAAATAAAAACTATAAACTGGTTCGGCAGACAAACCCGCATGGTTAATCTACTTATCGATAGATAAAGTTGCGGCGTTCATCACTATAGTGCAATACTTTCGGTTGCAGTGATACCAGTTTATTTTTATAAAAATTGCACACTTTTGCTGCGAGGTAGCAAGTTTCGATTTGACTTATTTGGCCTGTATTTTGTATAATATTTTAATAAATACTAGTTATCGATTATATTTAATTATATAATATTCAGTATCGTGTTAAAATTGAGCTGAATATATAAATCATTTAACAAAATCCACTACACATCTATATGTAATGTTTATTATTCATCACAAACTGATTTAGTTATTAGGAAATATATTTTCGTTAATATATATATATATATATATATATATATATATATATATATATATATATATATATATATATATATATATATATATAACTTGTGTAGTAAATTATATTTTTTTAAATAGATTATTTTTCACTTTATGAACTATGATGGCCACACTCGGTATTGGACGATAATATTCACAAAGTACGAGTTTTAATGATAAAATTACTAATATTTTGTTGAAAATACTCACACATGAAACGTCACATTATCCTTTTGTATACTTGACGTTTTTGATTGGTTTTTTTTTTTTCATGTAAATACACAGCAATTCGGCATTTTGTCGGAGCTTGATTTACTGGCACGATCACTTCGGAATGACGCACGACGCGGAGCAACTAGTTTTATATAACGAGTATGAGTGACTCTCGTACCTTTTACAGAGGGGTATGCCTCGCGATGCCGTCTCCTTTGGTTTAATACTCAAAGATTAAAAATTATATCAATTTTATGATGAATTTTTCTAAAAAGTTTTGAATAATTTAATTCATTATTAAATCAATTAATTCAAATATGGATTAACACACATTCACTAAAAAAATCAGCTTACACCTATGTCACTTACAGTATAAGTCTGTAAAACATTCACGATAACATGCATAATATTTACTTGTATATTATAGTTTAACTGGTACAGCACTAGTTACACGTGCCGGTAATTAAAGAAAAGTATAGCAACAGTGAACTGCATTGAAAAGAAAGGGATGCATAGGCCGAAAACATCCGAAGATGTCCGAATAAATCAACGCCAGTTGCTTGTGACAAATATAGGTTGAGCTCTGATTTAATTTTAATTGATGAATTTGGAAATTAAAATTCACTTATCTATGAAAAGTGATGCAATTCTTTTTGGTTACTATTTCTGCACTATTTTATTGTATAGGGAACCATGTTGCGCGTCTGTTGTATTTTATTTTGTCGAAAATTCACGAGTCATAAGCAAGATGTTCACGGGTCAGGGAAGTGGTCGCTACTAAAGTAGATCGTGCGATCGTTTTCTTAAGTAAGACGTATTTGTCTAACGTGTTGACAGAAAGTGTATATTCGGGTTGTGTATTCGTTGCCATCCACCATCCTCTTCTTCGCCATGGCTTATTAATTTTCTTTTTATTGTAAATGTGTTAAAAATCATAATAACTAATAGCACAAAGGCAAAACGCAGCAACAATTTCATGGATGAATTGACCTAGCCATCTCAGCGGGCATACAGAGTTCAAATGATACATCGAGTGTGTACACGGTGTGTTCTCGTGTCGAGCCCCTACGTGACGAGGCACGCCGGACGACGAGACGAGCGTGTACAGCTGCCATAACACAAATAATTTATTTTCGAGTATGCTGTCCAACACTGCATCCGAAGTTTTCTTCGAACTTGTGTTGTTATGTTAGCGTTTATCAATTTTATAAAGTAATCACCACACTAGGACTTTTTTCTTGTATCGTGGAGGCAAATTAAATATATAAATTGCGCAATTTTTTTTTTTGCGAATTTAAGGATTTTTAATAGGACAAGACAAATTGTCTCCGAAAAGGGCATAACAACGTCTGCCTGGCAAGCTAGTATACTATATATTCTATAGCACTTACCGTATCCTAGCGTAGCTATGAACTGTTGTCTTGACATACTAACTTTACTATGTGAATATGACCTCAATTGGTCAATTAGTTCAGAAGTTACACGATCACTAAAAAATTAATCAATTGTGAACTAACGAATATCATCTATATACAAATAAATAAAATTGAAGATTGTCTTTTTACTAAATGCATATTAAAGTATATACCGTACTTATAACACAATTTTTTTGAATTTTGTCTGTCTGTCTATCAGTTCGTTTGTTCCGTGTTGTTGCAAATTTTCGAAACGAATGGACCGATTTTAAGGAGACTTTCACTGGCAGATAGCTGAAGTTATAAGAAGTAACTTAGGCTACTTTTATTTTAGAAAAAGAATTAGGGTTCCGCGCCAAAAATATAACCCATGAAATCCAATCGTTATAAATTTCACGCGGGCGAAGACGTGGGGGACAGCTGGTAATATATAAAGATTATGTCAATAAATGTACTCGAAGACGATCCAGATGATGTAGTAGCACATGCAGAGCGCGAGCGCTAGGCCGGTGGCAAGCGCCAGGAGCAGCGGCCAGGGGAACAGCCGCGCGCCCGGCGCGGCGTCCTCCCAGTAGCGGTCGCAGCTCAAGTACCAGCACACAGTGCGCTGCACCTCCTCTGTATCACGACATACAAAATGTAAAAACCACCGGGCCGATTCGAAAGGGGCACATGATACATAAAGACATTACCAAAAAAAAACATTGTATTACTAATGAATATTTAAAAATTTATGGTTATTTAAAATACGTAATTTTTACTTCATCTGGCAAAACTTGTCGGCGACTACAAAGAACTTGTAGCGGTTATACGACTACCGTAAAACGCGACGCACGCGACGTTGACAAACTCGCCAAGCAATGTAATATGAAACATTAAATATCATTGTGTATTGCGTACTTCGATTAACAATACCAACTAGATAACGGGTCACGTACAAAATCATAGCTAAATACTGTCCGCATGAATATAAACTATGAAAAGACATAAATAACATTTAGTGTGAAATCAACCTTAAGTTATAACAAATAAAGTTCTCATTCCCGTTATTGCCTTGCGAGCTACTACACTCTCACGTGCAAGAGCTGACGTCTCATGTGCGCTCTTATTTACTGAGATGGATTTCTTGCGCCGACCCGACATCTAGTTGGTATTGTTGATCGAAGATTGCGTATGTAATAAGGCTGCAGGTATCGGTCGCTTAATGCGTTTAAGATGTGGCGTTATCAGTTTTGGAAGTAATTGAACGCTAATTCATTTCTATTGTCTTATTATTATCTACTATCTTATTATTATCTACTGTTTCTGTGGTTACAAACTATTAAAGTCCACCGCTGAACATAGACCTCTCCAGGTCTTGTAGAAGGTATATATTTGCCACGCTTGGCAAGCGGGTTGGCAAGCACAGTTTTATTTTTAGTTATTGGGAAGATGCTGCCGCCTACCTCCCGATTTATTTCCCTCTGTTGCCTCCTATGATACCCACGGGATGATATGGCGTAGTGGATATTCTTACACCGACACTAAACAGCCTATACGGGAATTCGACAGCAAATGTCAAATTTTACGAAGAACGTGGCGCTCTCGTAGCTATGTTTGTGATGGTGTATAAACAACTCTACAGACACTCCAAAACAAAATTAAAAAAGTAAAAAAATACTAACTTATGTACTAAACTTTATACCCAAGACCAACTTCATATATAACAATAGTTAAGCTAATAGAAGATACTTTCGCTGTGTAATAGCGGCTTAACAGTACCTACGTTTGCACTGAGAAACATCCAACACGTAATGTTATGAAACAAATCGCATAAAACAAATCACAAAACATGTTTTGTTGATGGTAGCGTTCGCACTCACAAAAACTGTATAAATTTTTCAACAGATATTCCAATTTATCATTCAACATGACAATATTTCTACAAATTTTTTTTGAAACATATTGTTTCTGTAGTTATAAAGATATAATATAGTTCAAATATGTCAAATAATACTGTCAAACATATTTCACTACAACATGTTCTTTGACTATGCAAACGCTTTTTTATACATTGACGGAAAACAGTGTTTAAAACATGTTTTTTTGGTGAAAATCGTGTTAGTGCAAACCCACGGTAAGAATACCCACTGCTGTATATCATCCTGTGTTGTCATTCAATGCGACAGAGGGAAACTTAAACAGGAGGTGGGCAGCTGTATCTTCATTAACGACCGAAAATAATAAAAAAGTTGCGGTAGTGCCAACCTGGGGGAGGCCTATGTTCAGCTCTGGACGTTTGATAGACTATAATGAATAAAAAGCCAATAGACTTCTATATATTGACTTCCATGACAACAAACTACCAACAAAAGTATTGTGTTTATTAAATATAAATAATTATATACCGACCTTCCAATTCTGTAAATTGATGTTGCGTCAGATGCAGCAGAAGTGTTGCGATGCAAGAATGAACAACCCTTTCACACCGCACCTTGTAAAAACATAAACTCGTTATGAATAATTTAACACAATACTCTTTGTTAATAATACTAGTGTCGTCTGCTCACATAAATTAAAGAGAAATACATATGTCCCACTAAAAACATATATGTTAAAATAGGGCCAAGTTCGGTTCAAACGATGTTCGAGATTGAGGATAAAAAAAGTTGAGATCTGGGAAAAACATTAATGTAAAAATAGGCCATCGACCGGTTCAAATGATGTTCGAGGCTGTCGACCTTGCCGAGAAAAAGAGTTGAGATTTGAATGGGCGCTAAGCTCCATAATGATAATTATACTCCATCCAAATTTCTGTCATTGCGGCCAGTCTCAACAAAGATTTGCACAGGAGGACAGGATTATAGTTTCCAGGTATTCGCGTAAGAACGAGTACGCTATCTATTCCCTCACTGTAGAAAGATCAGGCGCAGGACCAACGACTTTACAAGCTTCGCGAAACACGTGGAAGAAACATCGCCAACTTCCTGACACTGTATGTGAGAATGTGTGTGAAAATGTCTTCATAGAAAACTCAAACTAATTCTTTAACCCACCCGAGATTCGAATTCAAGACCACATGACCAACAGTCGAGTTTACGACAACAAGACCAACGTCAGTTAAACCAACGTCAGTAAAGCCGTTACCGTAAACTAGTTGCTTAAATCATAGGATCCATAGGAATATACAATATTCTTGGTAAGGTAATTACATGATATGTAATTTACATTGATTACAGATCGAAAACAAACATTAATAATTATTCCGTCACAGGTTTTACCTTTGTGCCAACTATCGTAAGTTGATAACATTTTTGTTTCTTAGTAGCAATATGTGAAACTCAAGAGATAACCCCTTCACACACGTTACGAAAACAATTTATCTTGAAAATGTTATTCAGATTTATCATTAAGTGCCTTTTAATTATTGACCTTTTTATTAATTTTTGATCGTCGTCACGTTCGGCATAGGTGTAGCAAATGTGTATGTTACGGAAGTTTTTAGAAATATTTTTTGTCCACTCATATATTTCATATTATATCCCATGTAAATGTCAAACTCATGTGTTTAACCAAGCATAGAGACCTAAACTGTATTAAGCAATTTACCTACAAACGGTGATTTTTTTATAATATAAGTTAACAAACGCTATTCGTGCTTCGGCTATAAATAAATAGTTGCAGTATATGTCTAACATGTAAGTAATGGAGACTCATTTGCGGATTATGTTCATATACTTTAAATTTTCATTTGTATAAATTGTCCTTCGAGTCGGATAAAAGAAATAAAACACTATATATCAAGCAAATGTGTTACGAACGTGTAGTGCTACGAAATATTGCTTATATAAAAGTCAATAAATACTCGAGTCAAATTGGTTTGTAAATTGTGATGATATCGGGCCTAAAACAAACGATTTATAAAATAGAAAAATCGTAAAAAATTTAAGAATCTAATGGTTGTTTTTTCATTGCTCTTTTACTCACTTAATATATATTGGCTATAATATATTTACTGTGTTATTACTAGTTTCTCGCCAATTCTGCCGATGTGCTTGACCTTGTCTTGGTAATGACTCTTTTGAAGGACCTAGAGGCGAAATTATACTTCTTTTTAAGAGCGCTGTTGTATATATAACGCGACGTTAATATATTTATTTATTTTATTCTTTATTGCATCCTTAACAAAAGAATACAAAGGGCGGACTTAATGCCTTGAGGCATTCTCTACCAGTCAACCCATATTAATTATTAATGAGTCAACCCTAACCCGGTAACACTCCTGCTTATAGCGTGATGCTATTTTACATGAGCGACCAAATCATGACAGGGATCTGCCTCCGCTGGGCACCACAGAAGATGGAATAAAAAAGTTTGGAAAATCCAAAAGTGAACGCCACATCACCTCATTCGATTATATAAAAAGAAAAATATCTCTTTATCCATATTTGAAACAAAAAAGCGATACATGAGATGGTACGGTGATGGGAAAAGTACCAGTTGTTTTTTCATTTTCAATAATTACAATTAAACGACACCAAATTACTCAGTGATTTTTAAAAGGAAACTGTTCGTTGAGAATCTAAACCTAATAAAAAAATTATTATTTTGATACATTAATTTTAACGACCGTAATCGTGCGCCATCCACAAATACAGACATCCGGACACGCTCAATATTTTTTTTAATAATCTTTTTTACACTAATTAGAGAAAATTACTTTTAAAAATAATAGAAACATGAAAACTACTGATTTTTCTCGATATGTGTTATTTTTATTATTTTAAAAGTACAATAGTAGAAAAATAAAGACATTTTTAGTTCTGAAAATTACTAGATTTTCATTAGGTGAGAGTAGAGCACAACCGCAACGCTTCGCTTATGAGGCGTGCAATATCCATACCCTGAAGTACCACATCAGCGACAGAATCAGCAACAACACTGGGATCGTACGATGAGCAGCAAACCCGCACCCAAGGGTAGGATGCAAAAAAAGATTGCATCTTATCCCAATCCGCCGATCTATAGTGCCAAAACACGGCGGTAGTCACGGTAATAGGTAGAATTAAACCGCGATGTTAGCGTGAATGGCACCACACTCCGGACAAGACAATGATCTAATCTCCGTCCGGATAAGAGTTCTGCAGAAGTTCCAACAGGGAAGGTGCATGATTCTCGACATCTGGAATCCGCGTAGACGAAGTAGTTTGGTAAGACTATATGCCAAGGCAAAGTTATAAACAGATCTTACCGCATGATTGGTTAAACGTGAACGGTGCCATTCGGTGAGGTGGACGTTAAAATTGCCAAGGATCACGATCTCTGTGGATGGGATCTGCTGTAGCAAGGAATCTCTAGCCATTTAAACGTGGTCGATGAGTCGGTCCGTGACGCCATTACCGCTATGGTACCTAAAAAGGCACCTGTAGACGCGGGGATGGTCGTCCCTAGATAGGGTGTAGATACACGTAGCCAAAGGATGGATAGGTCCGAACCTTCAAGACTACCGAGGCGTCGAAAACAGATATCCTCTCTGACGTATACGCCCGAGACACAAAGGACTGTTCCAATTTGTACTCCGGATAGGAGAGAGTATCAGCCGGAGAGGACACCACACAGAAAGAGCAAATCCGGCAGATGGAAGTGGACGTCGATTAGGTTCGAGTGAAAACCCCTGATGTAGCAGAAATTCACGGAAAGCGTGGCAGGGGTCGCCTTGGTCTTGTTACTCAGCTTGTCTCGAGCAGTTTTTGTACTGAACGGAATTTTCATCTTTGTCGTGTCGTTATGTGTAATTTACACAGGTGATTTACCACTGCTCAGCGGTGAGAAAAAATCAAAATCAGGAACGGTATATATATTTAAGCATAATTCGCACTAAATCAGGATACTCTGTGCTCTTTTACTATTAACTGTACCTTAAGACCCTGTAATCTCGTGGGATCGCAGGCTGCGCGCTCCGCTTGCAAATCTGCTAATCTCTTTTGTCGACTGTCTGGTGGCAAAGATGATTCTACCGTATCGGCATCGCATAACTCTGCCGTTTGATTTGTATCGCCTTCGCTCTCTTTTCTTCTTTCTTCAGCTTCTATATTAAAAAATAAACAAATTAAATAAACATAAAGACACATTCATAAACTTTTATCATAATCTTTTATTCTTGTTAAACTGATAGCGCTATGAGAAGACATGCCAACAGCCATGAGAAGAGTGCAATGGGAGAGTTTTCAAAAACTTTTAGCGTACTCGTGTAGTGGTAGCGTAACAAAATCGACTACGCAGTATTGTCATCGCCGTAAATGTCGACAGAGGGTAATGAAAAGGAGATGAGCAACAACATCTTCCTGATAACTGTAAAAAAAACTAACAAAATCCGGATCAAAATAATAAAAAAGTAGGGTTGCCATCCGCCTGACAAGCGTGGCAAGTATGGCAAATTCAGCAGTTGACTTTTGATAGACTGTAATGAAAAAATTAATGAATAATAAATGTTAATAATTTTTGTAAGGAGGTTATAAGCCACATTCTTTTGAGAAATCAATATTGTTATTTAATGTCAATGCAAGTAAGATTTTAAAAAAAACATAACATCAACGTTTTCATATTCAACAGCGTTTTAACAGAGGTATATTCAAATACTGAAAATTCACAAGGATTTTATTGTTGACAACATCGTCATATCGTCACTTATTAAAATATGCACCACTGCTAGACATAGCTGACATATTTTAATTAAAAGAGTAACTTTAAAAGAGTTACTCATGTTCCTTACGCTGGCTGTTTTGATCCCCATTACCAGTCTGTTCCACTTAATATTACTTTTCCAAATTATTTTTCCGCCATCAGTTGAGTGTCAGAGCTTTAGGCTAAATTAGCTCAATTAATTTAATTCATACCAGGATCTTCGGCATCCGGATCAAGTCTGGGGCAGTCAGGCGCGGGCGGTATAACCCCGGGAATTGCGCGCGAGCGCTGGTGACGACGCTGAGGAGCTCTCGCTAAACCTCGGGCTCCAGCCGGCGCTAGAGCCCGCCGCGCTGCCTCAACATCCCTCCACACCTCCACGTCTGTCACCGGCTCAACGCCACCGCTCAAGAGCCCGTGCGCCACCAGCACCTGACACCGCATTATATCGCAGTAATCTGCCAAGCACACAGCGTCCTCCGCCTGTAGCAAGAATTTACATTGTTTTATTTTACTAGGTGTAGAGGAGAAAAGGATTGACTAAATGTACTTATCTTACCTTAATATTCTAAAGAAATATGGTGACAACATTGTCATAATTGGTGATAAAATGTTTTTCACGTTATATACAATTTTTAAATACTATTGACCTCCACTACGCGTAAAAATTAACTAATAACCTGGCTCGGATGACGTCAGAGTATATTGTGACGTCGAAGGTAAGTGGATGTTAAGACCCGTAAAATATCTACATCTATCATCGATTAAGAATCAAAATACAGATGCGTTGTCACTCCTGAGAACTATGATGGATATGATGGATGCCTCGTTATCAGTATAAAGGGGCTCCAGTTCTCTACATTCATTATACGAACACACAGCAGCACCCTGCTGTTTCACGTTGCTATTCTGTGAGGGCATGGTACTACCCTGTTGAGCCAAGCCTGTTGGTGTAGCTGCAGCATGGCTCTACCACGTAAAGATTTTCCCTATTGAAATTACAGAATACAAGGCTAATACGCTGCAGGTCATGGTTTCTTGAAAACTGTGGTAGAGCCAAGATACAATTATATTATGGATGTAGCGCTTACGAGTTGGCGCGATCAGAGTAGGACCACGCTCTCACGGAATACCAACGCAGCTTAATACTGCTTTGTTTACCGTGACCAGTTTTTTCGACCCTGGTGGCGAATCTAATCGTTCTAGGAGTTCCGCCGCTGGCCACGTTACTGCCGCGGTAAGAAAAGCGACGTATCAGTGGTCTTTTCGGAAGCTGTCTACTCCTTCTCTTATGCTCCTCCTTAGACCTCGGTCGAGTTATGTGGCTTCCTCTTCGTTCACCGTGGGTGATCAAGCCTTTCTTCAAGTTTGTCTCCTTATCTTGGTTGGGATATATAAACTGGCTTATGTAGAACGCTTATCTACCGCTATCCGATCGACTTCGTGGCCTGAATTTGAATGCGAACGAAAACCAATATTTGCGCAAAAGTGCAAAACATTATTTCAAACAATAAGCGAAAGAAGGGCTGTGACCTAAAAATAGTACCAGCTCCATTTTCTAGTAAAGTAAGTGTTCCTAATGTTGTAATGAAAGAAAAGAAAGTAATTGAACTAAAGTTTTTTTATGTTTGCATTATTCGAACATTTATTTATTGCTTACTGAAATTAAGAGTTTTAATCGTATTTTATCGTTTTTTTTTCCACCAGCCAGTTTCACGCGCTTTATGAGGTAATATATGGAGGAGGACTATGTTCGGCAGTGAACTTTTGTTTTGCTGTAAGAAGTAGAAAAGGAACTTCGTAATATTTACAGTACTCCGATTCAGAAAGTTTAATTAGCCTTACTCTAGAAGTTTAACTACTTTAATTAACGTCCAAAATTAACTAGGTATTTATTTCAAAATCTTGCGCAAACCTTATTAATCTGGTTCTTGTGTCGCTGGTCGAAGTGGGTGTCGAGATGTCGCTCCTCGTAGAAAGATTTGCCGCAAAAGGCACAAGTCCATTGTGAAGACCGGTGCTGCAGCTTGGCCGCGTGCTGAGGCGCAAAGATGTCACGCGCAGGATGAAACGGACATTCTAATGGAAGCTTTACCTATAAAAAATAATTAAATATTGTCTTTGTCCTTTATATAGCAAAGACATGATTCACTTACGTCGGCATCATACATTTGTATTATATGGCATTCAATAATAGAAATTGAATGATAATAATGGTAAATGCGTGTCTATTATTACCATCTGAAAAATGAAAAAGATAATTTTCAAATTTGCCTATGGTAGTGGAAGTTCATAACCGAATGTGTCTGTCGTATCGTGGTGACGTAAGAGGCGACTATAGAAAGTAACAGAAAGATCTCATGACGTACTACTGACAGTGTTAGGGCTATACCTTGTTTTTTGTGCTGATGCTTGTTTTAAATTACCCAGACCGGCAGTGGGTAACAGTATCAAAAGTCACATCTAGCAGTTAAGACAAATAGTCCCTAAAATGAGCTTATCAACAAATTACTTTTACCTGAAATCTTTCTAATACCGGCATCCATTTGTTTTGTATAACTTTCCTGACTATTTTGGAGTTGTCACGTGAACAAGTGATCTTGAAAACTGACGGTCCCGGCCACGGGATCAGTGTGAGGAACAGAAGGGCCAAGACCTGTAATACAATTACAAACAATTTATACCTTCGAATATTCAATAATAATCATTTATTTGTCTGGTCTACCAATTTCTATGGAAAACGTCTTACATTAATTCGTTCGAAGTAGGTAAAGCAAGTTTCATGAATAATAGCAGGCATGGAACTCACCACCATTTTCACTATCTAGACTTTCGTAAATTATGAATAACTTTTAAATCTCACGTGATAAAAAGTAGCAGTGATTATATTAAAAGTGTTTATAAATATGACACCGTGATCGTCGTGATGATCTGTTTATAAAAATATGAATATTTCAAAAGGATGAAATTGTGTTAGTTGTAATAACAAAGCCTGTACTTCATTATTCATTTAAATTTTAAAATTACGCTTTTAAATAATAGAACGATTAATTAAATTAATAAAACTAGGTATAAAAGATATTCATTTACAACACTCAGTACTAAGCCCTATTTTTCCACGATTGAAAATTCTAAGTATAACATTCACTGTTAAAAAAGTTCTTTAAACGGGGAATATGATATGTCCATGCGGAAATGGTTAAGTTGCAAAAGCTAGGTTATGCTTGTGTTATTACGTTATCGATTTTTCCACACAAAACTTCTCGATTGTTGATTCATTGGATTAAAATAACCGTGACTTACCTCGAGGGAGAACGACGTGGTCCTCATTCATATCTTGTAGCAGACTTTAAATGAACAAAACTTTTTCAATTAAATTTATATCAAGACACTTAGAGTTAGTTTACAGGTTGAGAAGTTCAAGGGTAGGCAGCGACTGCTGGTTCGCGCATGCGTTAAAACTCTCCCTGCCTCACACACCCCTCGAGTAATAAATTTGAACTATATGTCAACTAAAATGCAGGGTAGTATTTCCGTATCGTGAGGTTCGTCGCATTTTATAATATATTTCAATATAAATTATGTAATAATTATTATGCTATATTTTTGTACTATATTAATTGTACTTCTACTTGTTTTCTGTATTTCGGTGCAAAATAAATAAAATCATTTTTTTATTATATTCTTTTTTTAGGAACTGCAATAATAAAAATTAACGTAATAATAAGAAAATTACAACAGAAATCTGAATTTTAGTTACTAATTTTATTAATAGTATGATTGTAAGGTCCCCAGGGGCGATTACGGAAAAAAGTCTGTCGGAAATGTCGGTAATACATAAGAAAAAAAAAACGATGAGGTTGTATATTCGACCTGTAAATTTTTTTAATGTATATTCACCAATTTCTCGGAAATCGCTGAACCGGGTTATAAAGCTTTTTATTGAAGAGACTGAGACTGAGAGAGTGACGGAATAGCGAGTGCACCTGTGCTTGCACAATGCACATACACTTGGACACTTTAATTCTGTCCTCCGCAGATGGCTTAAGACCGGCCGCCAAGACCAAAATTCGTTTTGGAGGATATTATTAAAATATGCAGGTTTTACGCGGACGAAGACGCAGGTAATAACTAATCTTAATATATTTTGAATAACGTGTTTATTTTTTAAAACGTTTAAAAAAAATTAAGAGTACATACGTAAATATTGTTTTAACCCCTCAATCCTAATAAAAATTCTACGCAGTCGCATGCGCCTGGTAAATCCCGAGCGATCGCATGCGACCGCACCCACCCGCAGTATTTAAAATCATTAAAACTTATATCTAGAGACTACTTTTTAATGAAGAAGTTCGGCATTATAAAATCAATACAAAATTTTCAATATAAAAGTCAGGTTTTACTTCATTACAAAAGGACTATTGTATTTTCATAACAAAACAAAATATACCAAGCGAAAGTCGGCTGCGTGAAAATCGCAATTATATCAATATACTTAATATATTACTCGAAATTATTTACGTAAAAAGATAAACTATATTTACACAAAAACCTTTATTACAATTTTATAATAAAACACTAATAAAACACTAGAAAATCCAAAAATCAACATAATAATATTCACGCGAAAATGGCGTACGAAATGAACGTAGATTATAAATAAATATCCATAGGATAACTTAATTTTTATTGAACTAAAGGATAGAAAATTTCATATCGATTGTATAATACCATACTTCTTCATAGAAAAGTAGTCCTTAAATATAAGTATTAATGGTTTAGAGTACTCTGGGTGTGCGCGGTCGAATCCGACCGCTTCGGAGTTTGACGGAATAGCCCCGCGGTCGAATTCAACCGCTTGGGGACTGAGGGGCTTGGTATATTAAAACCACAGGCAATTAATTAAAACAGTCATGTCATTTAAGAGTTAAGCAACTATACATGTTACGACAAGTTCACACATAATGCTATACACGCGATGATATATATATATAAGTAGATAATTATGAACTACAATGATTTTTTATTTTTTATGACTTTCGATGTAATTTAAGTCAACAAGAAAATTATGATAGACTTCGATTGGCCTTTCACGATGAAGCCCCATCTCGTGCTACTGTTTACAACTGCTTTAATGTGTTAATATGTGGTCGCACTAATTTCACCGATGATCTGCGTGATGGCCGGCCTTCTACGGCGACGACATCAGCATGGAATGTGGACTTGGCCAGTTTAAAATCTCGATATCACGAATACCAGGTTTAAAAGTAGTATAGTAGTTTGTGTAGAGAACTGGAGGCTTATAATCACTTTCTATACTCAAGCACTATAATCCTGCCCTGCGCAGGTGACTAGTCTTCGATGAGATTGACCGACGTGACAGAAATAAAAATAAATTTGAAATCCAAATACAAAATGGGTCCTAAATTACCAACCCTGCGCTACGCCAGCAGCTTTTTGCATAGACATAAGCTTGTATATCAAAATATGCTATTTGATTAGTTAATATTAAAAAAATAATACCCGGTTTCGTTTTGCAATTAATGTAAATGCGTACTTAATTGTTAAATAAGGAACTATATTGTTTTACGGCATCGATTCGTAACACGCAGGTGTGTAACTACAATGCAATCGCAATTCGATTGTTTTTTTTTAGTTTCATAAAATATTTTGTCTTTTATTTCTTTATTCTATTTATTTGTATATTTTTTATATCCACCCGTAGAGGTTTTCTCCAATTCTAAATAGGACCACCCCTGAAGTGCATATTATATGTCGCAGGTTTATGGTAAAATTAGCTTTATAATAAGAAAAACTTTTGATCAAGAACCAGAAAAAGACAGTTGTTGCTTAACCTTATCATTAACCCGAAAAAATCCTGTTTTTTTTTTCAAAAACCTGAATTTGTTTAGGTTTATGACAAAATTTAAGCTTAGGATAGTTTGGCTGGGTTAGGTTGATTTTATGGTGAAACTAAATCGGTCTAAGTTTTATGACCAAAAATTGGATTTTCTCAGGTTTATGATAACATAAATTAGTAATTTTGTCTTCGTCCGGTTCTTGATTAAAAACCTAGGCTTTTGATAATAAAAAGCAAATTTTATCATATACCTGCGACACATAGACTATTTAATAAAATAAAGATCGATAAAATAGTTTCACAATCGGCGGAGATATCGTGACATAAAAAAGTACAATCGCTATGAACATTCCGATGAATGAAAGGATTAAATTGGCGGGTTTGTATTAAAACAAATTAATAATTAATGGCGATTAGTCTTGTGACCAGTACGCAATTAACAATACTTTTGATTTTAAAATTATTCATGCCAATCAGCCGATTAAGGAATTATATACAGTATATATGTAATTGCTTACACGCCGTCTTCGAATGTTTTTGTCACTCAAACAAATAAGCAAACTTATGTCAGGCGTTGTTTCATGGTAATAAATTAAATGTTTGATGGTCTCAAAATATTTTTTTGAAACATAAAAGTCCATAGTTATGAATTCTAAATATTCAATAAGTCTGAAATATATTTAATACGTCGTAGAGCTACGGTGCAGCTGTATTATTGTTGTAGCACGAATGCAATGAAAGCACTCTCGACCGGGGAAAGACCACGCTCTCACAGCGAACACAGAACACAGAACCAGCATGAAATAATGGACTTATTTTGTTTGCCACTTTAGATTAAAATATGATTTTTTTTAAAGTTATTCTCGAGCTGTTTCATTCGTGATACAACCAGTTTGTTTAAAGGGCATCAATAATTAAAAGAAATAAAAATTAATTTCATTTAATGATTTCTTAAATTTACGCGAACACTACACATTGAATAAAACTAAATTTACGGATTCTATCGCGTTTATTTAACTGATTTTATTTATTTTTAATTCCCGATGTTTCGGGTGTTTTACAGCAACCATGGTCACGGGGACTGAGATGTTTGACGACCCAATGTGTTAGCCCGGCTACCTCCAGTTTTTGAATATTAATTTTTGGTCCGATTTACGCAAAACGAACTTACAGTATCTTGAAGTCTTGCAGTGGTATGCTTGGGTTTGGGTTTAATTTTGTTAATTATAGGATCCTAAGCAGATGGCAGCACCCAACCATCTACTCTATTGAAATTAGGATGTTTTTTTTAATTTCAATAGCCTCGCGTATCATCCTTGGTATGAATCGGTGTTCTTTTGCTAAGCTAAGTTAATATTCAAAAACTGAAGGTAGCCGGGCTAACAATGACATTGAGACGTCAAACATCTCAGTAAACTATTTAGGTTAGCCACATTGCCTCCATCAAGAACTTTGTGTTGTTTGGCTAGTCCTGTGTGTTCTAAAGGTGAATTATAAGTATTATTACTTTGTACTACATGTCTTTGTACTTTTTAGACAACGGCATAAATACTGAATAGCTCTGATTTCGTGTATTTTGATGCTTCTATTTTAATTTAAGAAGATTTACTGTGAGTTGTGTTTTGCACTTTGCAGTCTATGCTCTGGAAAGGTGTCCTTAGACTTTTGGGGTCTTGAAGTAATAGGTAACTCGGTTTCCTTCGGCGTTTAATGATAAAAAATAGTATGTAGCATTTTACAATGATAGAAAAATTAGATACATTTAAAAAATGAGCGAGTCTTACTGTAGTCGCATATGATGTGCATTACATCTGAAATCTCATCAACAACTGGTTGTATTTCGTAAAAACTTAAAGTACTATCTACAGCGAGATCCTATCTCCGCAAGTCTACTACTTGCGCCCTGGAGCAACTCTACTACTAGGATCGCTACTCGCGCGTTTTTAATGTCAACGTATTGAGTCAGAAAGTTTGATAAGTTTTTAATTGGGATGTAAAGAGATTTGTTGGATATTATGTATTTATTATATTGTTTATGTAATTTGCTATTGGATTTCCTATTGTAATATAATTAGGCTGACTAAATCAATTTTGAAAAGAATTTTTAATATTGTTAGAATTCTTATACAATTACGTAAGTTGAATAAGACGTCTAATACTTCCGATTCTAATTCACCTGCCAAACGTGTTTTTTCTTCAACTTACGTTGTTACTTACAGTTTACAGTTAACCCCAACATGTAGCTTATCTCATGCCGGTAATAGCCCTACTGCTAAAGCCATAGATTTATTAAATAGATTTTTACGAAGCAACCCGGACTCCGATATATTTTTTGACAAATTCGATATAATTAGGAAGAATGTGTTTACTTATCTGAATAGTTTAATAAGTGATCACAAAAAATGTAATGTCATGTTTAATAACATATAAGCGATTTGGTCCACTACTGTATGTCAATATTGTTGTGTTGAATAAATAAATAAATAAATACATCGCAGTGTTTTGTTATAGAGATATTTGCCCCCTCAATCGAGCATGCCGCTCACCTGATGGTAAGCGACTACCGCCGCCCATGAACAACTGCAACACCAGGGGAATTGCAGATGCGTTGCCGGCCTTTTAGAAAGGTGTGTAATTGGCTTATTGTAATTATTATTATTATCTATCCTAATTACTTGTAGAGTCACCTCGGTATATGTGTCTATACGAGTATATTGCCGTAAATGTTTGAAATTTGGCAATATAATATGCTTTACGCAACACCTTTTTGATATCGGACATGTCTTCCGATGTATCTTTATGAAGGGTAAATTGTCCTGGAATCAGAAATGCTTTATTTACATTTATTCATAATTGAAGTAAATATAGTTTTGACTTGACCCTTTTGAACGACCTGGAGGCGGAATTATACTTCTTTTTTAGAGCGCTGGTGTTTACATCCCGGAAGGTTGGTGCGTCAGCCCAGGCTTGGTAGCACTGCTGCTTATAGCATGATGCTATTTTACAGATTTGCCTCCGATGGGCACCACTGAGAAAGGAATAAAAAGTTCCATACTTTGAAGTACCACGTCAGCGACAGGATCCGCAACAACGTTGGGATCGTCCGGCGAGAAGCAAACCCGCCCCCAAGGGTAGGATGCAAAGAAAGACCGCATCCTATCCCAATCGGCTGACCTATAGTGCCAAACACGGCGACAGCCTGCAAAATGCAACTGCGATTTCTGCGTGAGCGGGCCCACACTCCGGACAAGACAATGGTCCGAAGAGCCTAAAGGGGCGTCGACGGAAATCTGATATCCGTCCGGGTGAAGGGTCAGCAGAAGGTCCTACAGGGAAAGTGCATGATCCTCCACATCTGGAACCCGCGTGGGCGAAGTAACCAGTTGTGTCAGACGATATGCCAAGGCAAAATCATGAACAGATCTCCCCGCATGATCGGTTAAACGTGAACTAGGCCTTACGGCGTGATGGGCGTTAAAATCTCTGGAGGATCTCTGCGGAGGGGATCTGCTGTAGCAACGAATCTGTAGCCATTTAGAAGTGGTCGAAGAGTCAGTCTGTTTCGGCATTACTGCTATGGGACCTATAGAGGCACCCGTAAACGCGCGGATGGTCGTCGTTGTCTACGCGTAGCCAAATGATGGACAGGTCCGAACCTTCATGACTGCCGAGGCGTAGAGAACAGATGTCCTCTCCGACGTAAATGCAAATTCCAGCTCGAGGCACAAAGGAGTGTTCCAGATTATAAACCGGGCAGGAGAGATACGAGACATCAGCCGGAGAGGACACCTGCGTCTCGGTCAGAAAGAGCAGAGCCGGCCTCGCCGTCTCGAAATGGAAGTGGACGGCGTTTAGATTAGAGCGAAGTCCCCTGATATTGCAGAAATTCATCCCGGTTCGAGCCGGCCCATACGTGCAATAGCAAAGCTGCCACGTGGCTCTACCACCGTTAAACGTTACACGTGTGAGAAGAACTTTGTTCACTATTCATAAATGCAACTAGAAATATACATAAGATATGCAGCAGCGTCTACCTGATTACAGTTCAAAATAATAAAAGGAAGCAGTTGGCAACCTGCCTGCCAAACGTGGCAACTACGGCAAATATCCAATTTATTTGACAGTTTATGGGGGAAATCGAATTGCTTAACGGGAGTAAAAATATATTAACCATGCAAATTCGGGGAAAAAGAAATCCCAACCCCAATTCGTCTCGTGGGTGCTGTTAGAGGCGACAGAGGTTAACTGAAACAGGAGATGGTTGGCATCACCTCCCTGATAACCTAATCTTGCCAACCCGCTTGCCAAGCGTGACTACTACTGCAAATATTAGGCCTCTTTGACAAACAATGGGAGAAGCCTGTGGCAAAAGTGGATTTCAATATTAAAAGTAAAAAAGTAGCAGCCTACATACATCCCAATACTGATCATAGGCCGCAGCGAAGAGTTGATTTAATTGACTCCAACGCTGGATGACCTACTTCACATAATATACCTAAAATAATTTATGAAATATTTTTAAACTTCTCAGATATGCAGGTTCCCTTGCGATGTTTTCCTTCATCACCGAGAACGTGGTAAAGTGACACTTCAAATTGCAATTAAAATAGTAATGCCGGTGCGGATCGAATTTGGGTTGTTTATGTTATGTACTATGGAAATTACGTCTGGATCGTCGATCGGTTCGATTACCGGCTTTGACAGATGACTTTCAAGATTATATCATTGCAGTTCTTTATTTATATTTCAACATTTTTATATCTCTTATCACCGCCTGTTTATAGTGCCGACACCGGAGCTTGAACTTAGTTTGCGTATTCTTTTTGAACTAGCGTGGCGTAGCAAAAAAGCTCGACTGCTTTCTATATTCTACACATCATGGTATATTATGTATTGTCTCGGTTAACTAAATCCAAAATTATCAAGAGTAGATTATTTAAAAATACGCGTGAAAATATCGCAACTTAATATATCTTAGATCTAGTCTTTCTATACTGTTCAGACCACCAGGCTGATACCTGCCCAGACCGACTCCTAGATATAAAATGAATCCTATCACTTAATCAATTATATAAAGAGTAATAGTAGGGTGCATGTGCGAAACATTCCCGTAACCCTTCAAGCCAAGAAACAACGTGGGGTTTTAGTCGATGCGAATCTGACATAACCCGTCCCATGCCTAAGCATATTCCCCTTGAGATAAAAGAATAGGTATCGGTTTCGACTAGAGTTAAACCTAAGAGCCTCGAAGCGGTGGCCGCTTAGCTCACGTAGAAAATACTAACAAGGCTATAAAAAGCAATTAGTCGTTTTAAACAATGATGTTTGATAACATGTTGAACTGAAACGTAAAGCTACAATAATGCACCGCCATTGCCGCTGCGTGCCCGTCAATTGCCACGATTTTTAAATCTAAATCTATAAGGTCAGTTGCATTTTATTAATCGTAGAATTAAACATACATCAAAGAAAATATTTTTGGAATTTTTAAACATTTATCGGAATTCCACCTTACAACGAGTGAATTCCACGTCTTTGGCTTTTACGAGCTGATAAAAAAAGAAGATATTGGAATGAAAGCCATATTACCATGGTTCACCCGATGGTGTCTGCGCTGAAGCCCATAGATAGAGAAGTTAGCCAACTCCAAATAATGAAGACTGCACAATGCGTTGTGACCAATTAAAAACAAGTTGGAGATGGACGCGTATGTTTTTATTATGTGTGTGATTTCAAAGATTTCTCGGAAACAGAAACATACATCCCTAAGGGTGGGAATAAAAGGCGATGAGGATTTTAATGTACAACAATTTAGACGACTTTCCAGTTGTTACCTTGAACCTGTGATATTTCTTAGGACACTCGAATTTCGCTATCATTCTCCGATACACTATGTTTGATAGAAATCAATGACTTCAGAAGCTTTTATGTGGAAATTATTTTATTCTTTAGCATTTTTGAAGTAGGTTTTTACTTTTGCTTTTAAATAGTTTTTTAATAGGAAAAATTAAGCAATTTCTTTGATAGTGCAAGCTATGTGCTCACTTACTACCCGACTGTCTAGTGTTGTTAGTATGGACAAATCTTTCAAATAATGCATGCCAACCACATTACATATCCCACCAAAACCATAAATGTTAAAACTTCGATCAACAGTTGGTAATGTTGATCGAAGTGTTAAAAGAGACCCTGTATCTTCGATAAAAATGACGTCAGGGTTGTCGGCTTTGCCGATAAGAGTTGAGATCTCAGCGGGTGCTCTCACCGGCACGGAAACTTGGCCACTCGTGAATTTGCTGATTATTTGCACTGAAACGTTTTTTTAACAGTAAATTAAGGGTAGATGCATTCAATAAGTGTCTCTAATGGTTTTAGAACATAGAAATTTAATGTTTACTTCACCGAAATTTTTCTTTTCAAGATAACATGTTTTCACTAAAATTAACATCTTTCCATTGTCACTTTAAAAACACTACAAAGTTAAAAATTAAGTCTGTTTCTTTATTGTCTATCAGTTTTAATATCGGGTGTTTCCTCCTCTAGCCCTGATAACCGCTTGCATTCGATCTGGCATGCTTTGAATGATGTTTCTGACATCAACTTGCGGTATGCTGTCCCAAGCGGCCAGCGCTGCATTTCGGAGCTCATTTAGAGTTTGTGGCGGTTTGGAGCTGGACTTTATCTTTCTTTTGAGCATACCCCATACATGCTCAATTAGATTTAAGTCCGGGCTACGAGCTGGTCACTGTAATTTTTGTATTCCAACCTCTTCCAGATATTCCTCTACACAATGTGCGACGTGCGGGCGTGCATTATCGTGCATGAGGAGGAATTGGTCGTGTCCAATGAATCCCGAATAAGGCATTACGTGCTCCTGAAGAACTTCCTCGATGTATCGAGTAGCTGTAAGCCGATTATCGACGATGACCAACTCTGTACGTGCGTCGGAACTTACACCTCCCCATACCATTATTGAGCCTCCATGGAAACTCACAGTTTGGGTGGTGGTAATGGGTAGAAACCTCTCTCCTCTTTTTCTCCACACTCGTTCTCGACCGTCTGGAGCACGTAAAGCTTTTCGACACTCATCTGTGAACAACACTCTAGCCCATTGCTCGTGGGTCCAATTGACGTGTTCTCTTGCGAACTGAAGTCGGGCTACTCGGTGCTGTCTGAGAAGTTCTGGACCTCGTGCTGGTCTACGAGCTTTTAAATTCACTTCCTCCATTCGTCTTCTCACCGTACGCTCACTAACATTAACGCCTCTTGCAATTTGGAGCCGCTGGCGTATCTCAACAGCGGTCAGGTAGCGGTTTCTCAAAATCTCCATAACAATAAAACGATCGTCCCGGGCCGATGTGCACCTTACGCCCCCACTGCCTGGCCTGCGGGTGTAGCGGCCTGTCTCCTGGTATCGTTTCAGTGAATACTGCATTGAGGACCGTGGTACGTTAAGCACAATAGCAACTTCACGCTGTGTCAGCCCTTGGTCAATTAATGCTACTGCTTGTGCAACTTGTGCTGGTGTTAATGGCATTTTTATTGGCTTTAAAGCACCTTTAGTTATTTAATTAAGACACAAGATCACAATAATTGAATAACCTTACAGTAAACTTTTCACAACACACAAATTTAAAATGTGAATTTAGTCGCTCAAATGACCCGATTCAACTAAAAATTAAAGAATTCGTCATGGTGCACTTAAACATAATGAATTACCCTCTTGAACTTGAGGGTAAACATTTTTTAACATACTTGCATAACAAACATTCATCAGAAACACTTAAAGCTTTTGCTATCGCGAGATAACCGCTTGGCCAAGTTTCCGTGCCGGTGAGGTATTATGTATTCTGCGTCAATTCTTCATAGCTGTTCCAAGATTGTTGTACATTCCTATAAATTTATGATTTTGTAAAATGTTTTATTCTTTTATTATAATTTAAATAAAGACTTTCAAGGGATTTTCTTGCATTCACGCTTCATTCTTTTCAATTTTTAATTTGAATGAAATATAATATTATTTTTTTCTTTGTATAGCCTAATGCTACCTTAATGCAAAATTTCAAATGTATATGTTACCCAGATGTGGCGTAGGTTATTGATAAGTGAATCAATCAATCAATTAGTGAGTGATAAAAATGATACCTTCAGAGCTTCAGACCTTATTAACTCTAAAAATAGGTTTACCCATTAAATTTAGGATAGTGTCTAAGTCTAATAATTTTTGAGTTATGGGGGTTCAAAGGCGGCTAGAAAGTGTTTTTTTTTTTCATACTTGGCTGACACATCGTCGTGCTCGTGTGCAAGATACAACATTGGTGTTAAACAAAGCTGGTGAATAGAAAAAAAAATCAAGCATTAAATATTTATAAAAATCAATGTATCGGTCACACTGGCCTCTATATACTCGTATACACAAGATCGGTCATTATTGTCATTTTTTTATTGAAAATAATTTTGTATGTTCTTTGATAACACCGCTATAAAAATCATTGTGATGAGAATTATAGGATTATTTATAAAAGTTTTTACATCGCTTCATCGAAGTTGCTGTATTACTTCTCGCCTGTAAAAAGTTTAATAAAATGAAAATCAGTACGAGCAAAGTTACGACAATATTTTCAGCAACGTAAAAGGCAGTGTGTGATGTAATGAGCGTTGTAGTGGAGCGTTAGTAGACAAGAGAAATTGACAAGTCTTGGTTATTTATCAGTTCGCAATTCAGTCAGCCTGCCTCTTTATGAATGTTGTGCCAAATTTTAAAAAGAAGCAATAAATTATATCGGCTCAGGTCTACCATTACAGCGATAAGCGTTTGGTATGCTTATACTATTTCTCTTACTAATCATTACTATGAAAGTGTCCGATTACAACAACAATCCAATTCTGAACTCTAAATTTTTTTGTGTTTAACGTTAAAACGAAAATCATCAGCCATTTTAAGGTTAAAACGAAAATCATCAGCCATTTTTGTATCGGGGATTTTTAAAATGTTCGATTTAAATTATAAACTTACTTAATAATCCAAAAATTCAAACAACATTAAAAATTCTCCTACGTTAATCAGTTAACACACACACACGCACACACACACACACACACACACACACACACACACACATACACGCACGCAAGCACGTACGCACGCACGCACGCACGCACGCACGCACGCTCGCAATCACGCACGCACACACGAACGCACGCACGCACGCACACGCACGCACGCACGCACGCACGCATGCACGCACGCACACACACACACGCACGCACGCACGCACACACACACGCACGCACGCACGCACGCACGCATGCACGCACTTCGCTATTATTTATAAATGTGTTTGAAATACTGCGCTGCGTGCGTGCGTGCGTGCGTGCGTGCTTGCGTGCGTGTATGTGTGTGTGTGTGTGTGTGTGTGATACGACTCGATCTAGGTGAAGATCGCATTCCCTTGAATCGATTCAAAAATCGTATGGTCGTGAATCGATCTTCCATAAAATCGATTCAAATCGGGCATCCCTACTTTCGATATTACTTTGACTTTTACGAAATATATCTTATTGATGATGAGATGTCGGATGCTACACATCATGAGCAGTAGAACCTGTATTGCTTACTCGGTTTTTTTTTCAAGACTTTACGTTAGTAGGATTTTAACCTAGATCGTGGAGGTGGTTTACATTTACATAAACTGCATAATGACACATATATCTAGACTTGGAACAAATATTTGTAGGCCATACAAGACCTACAGAACCTGCGACCCTGCAGCACCGCGACCAAACGCTTAGCCCCTGCGCTACGGAGACGTCACAGTTGAGAGTTCTGAGACTTGTTGCTATATTATATTTCAGTAATGTCTATGCAGTCAGAACCTACCTGCCAACCTGCCTATTTTTCAGGCTATTTTTATTTTCTTAATTTGATTTTTTTTAAATTATGAAATTGATTTCTTTCCCTAATGTTTTCAACTATATGTTTCTATTAATTTAAATTCCACATTTTATGTTATTAAAGTCATCGTTGAAAAGCTTTAACATCTTACAAATGCTACAATAAAATTTAATGAAACAATAAATGTGTCAGTTTTAAAAGATTAATCGTTTAATAAACTTAGCCCTATACTTCTAGGTATTAAGATTTAAGACTATAAAAAATAATATGTCACCTCGAAGTTTTTTAACGTCAAGAAATGTTAAGTATGGCAGGCCCGTGGCAGGTCAACCGTAAATTGGCTTTCGTGACGTAATACATACGAGCTACCAACAAAGAAATACTATGTTGATGGAAATTGACAAAGGTTCATGCATTTTCTTCGCTTTTATGTTCGGCATTTTAATAGTTAACGTAATACCTAGTACGGTCACGATATTGCATGTTATTGTGAACAGGAACGATTACGACTTAAAGTTTGTATTTTTTAAATAAAGTTTTTAATCTTATATTACAAGTAGATATTTAATTATAATACATAAGTTATACGATAACAACATCGTCATCATAACAGCGTGTCACAAGTCTACTATTGAATATAAGCCTTGCCTTAGGAATGGCATATTATACGGTCCGCAGCCAACTACATCCATCTACTTCCTACAATCTTATCAGGGCAGGATTGCTACTTGAGAACCTTTTTTCTCCATCGGTTGACGTTTCGCCAAGTTATATGGCAAGCCTATCGCCACTCAACTTACGTTGTTCCTTTGTGTATGTCATTTACACTGGTTCTGCTGCAGATATTTTCATTTCGAATTCTATCATCCTTATATAGCCCTCTTTATAGCTCTCTGAGCTTCCTCTTACGGCCAGCAGTAAAGGACTGCGTCTCAGATCCATATGTCATTATGCACTGCTTGAATACTCTTGTTAAGTTTTGAGCATTAAGTAACGATAAGATGAATTGTTAATCTTCTGAATGTTACCCCGCCGAGTTGGATCAATTGATTGACTTCTTGATCGAAGTTGGACTTACCAAATCTTTTGACTTGTCCTAGGTAAAAATACTCGTCAACAACTTCTTTAGGTATAATATAGATAGTACATATGACCCTTGTCTTGTCCGTTTCTATCATCCGTTGGGAGACACTATTGAGCGCAGTGCTGAGGTCTACTAGTGATTCTCCCATTATGACCACAATACTCATCTTATATTTGATGACCATATTCGCTCACCATTATTTACACGGTATCTTCTACAACCCAGTGTCCAATGGAAAACTTCTTTCAAGACAGCGGTGGAGAGTTTCGTCGAAAATAATATAACGCCACCCTGTCTTATACCTCTCTGCAAATAGGTAGGCTTCGTACTTTGGTAATATACATTATTGGTATACATACAATCTATAAAAATTGATTGGAGAGTAGGTGGCGTTGAAATTGAAAAACGGAATATCCTAAGAGGCGACTATTTGAAATGCCTTAAAAATATCTCATTGCTTCCGGAAGATGGTGGGATACCGTCTTGTTTACGTCAGACTTAAAATATCTAACTGTATGTGTGTCCGTTTTACTGGTTCTGCAACTGTCGATTGACCCGATGAAGGCAAATTATCATGCGACGGGAGTGGCCCATTAGTGGACCAATGGGTTGCTGTTGATGAAGAAAAAGAGGATGAATCAAAACGCAGACGAGATGTTAATCCGAAGGCGGAATTGCTCGCTACCAGCAACAATGGTCTTTGGTTTTTGATCGTCACTGAAGATTGGAAGCACAGCGTTGTGCTTTGTCTTCAATCTGATATTATGTGGGCTTATCTTTATATATTTCTTACAGCAGTACAGTGGACATGGCGGCGATGTTAGAATATTCACAAGTTTTATCTGTAATACAGATTTTCAAATTATTGCTTTCCATCCAGTTAGTTGTTTTAACGATTTCATTATTAATCTCGATGTTGAAGGCAGTATTTGGTTTTTTACGTATCGTGATAGATATGTCATGATGTCAGAGATGGAAGAGATGGCTGACAGAAATTCCCTTGGACAGCCTTGGCAAGAGACCAGAATGCGCAGGAAGGAAGGCGAACTAGTTTGTCGCCAATTCTGCCTATGTAATAATAATAATATTCCACAACTATCACACAACGCCATCTAGTCCCAAGCTAAGCAGAGCTTGTGTTATGGGTACTAGACAACCGATAAACATACTTATATATTCTAAATACATAAATATTATAGATAAATTACACCCAGA
This sequence comes from Parnassius smintheus behrii, assembly GCA_036936625.1. Classification (NCBI taxonomy): domain Eukaryota; kingdom Metazoa; phylum Arthropoda; class Insecta; order Lepidoptera; family Papilionidae; genus Parnassius; species Parnassius smintheus. Next base: position 19,181,657 of record JAUPFT010000005.1, on the reverse strand, counting down.
CACAGAACAAATGATCGTGCTAATCACGCAAACATTTGTCCTGGGTAGGAATCGAACCCACGACCTCCGGCATAGCAGTCAGGGTCACTAACCACTAGACCAACAGACCTGTCAATATATAGTATGTGCTCTGACTTTGCCTTGGCAATGACTCTTTTGAAGGACCTGGAGGCGGAATTATACTTATTTTTATAGCGCTAGTGTTTACATCTCGGGACGTCGAAGCATCAGCCCATTCCCGGTAGCACTGCTGCTTATAGCATGATGACAGGAGCGACTAAATCACATGGTTAGATGTGAAACTGTTCATCCTCATCAATTTATATAAAATATAAAAGACTGCGGTCGCTAGTCCGTCTGCCAAGCGTTGGCAGCTATGGAAAATATCCTATGTTCAGCAGTGGGCTTTTGATGTGTTATAATGGCGAAGCTTGAAGTGAGTCTTGAAGCTTCAAAACATACAAAAAACATTTTACAATTATTATCGAAATACATACTAGAGTACAATCTTATCTAATATAATAATATATATCTAATATAATAAATAAGCTTATCTAATTTATTTTTTTAATTTTTCCCCTTTTTATCTACAAAGAAAATTAAAAGTTTTAATATCGTTGTCAATTACAAACATACAAGTTCAGATAGAACTTCGAGGTGCGCGGAGATAATAAACAAGGCAAGACTTAAGTTCAATACTCAGGATGCTTTCTATAAAAAAATATTGGAAAATGTCACCAGCAATAAAAGAGGACTTAATAACAAAACTTGTACGCCTATATTATACAATAACCACTAGTGATTTTTAATTATAGCATCGTTTACTAATTTTACTGCCCTCAAATTTAGCCGACCTTAACCTAGGAAATGTGGTCGTTAAGTTAAACCCTCGCTAGCAAAGTGTGAAATTCGGCTTGCTGTAAGGGTAGGGTGCAAGAAAGTTTCCATTGTTGAAACCGACACGACAACGGACATTTTCGCTCTTAAAAGTTAATAAACATTAACTTGAAGCCAAATAAACTAACGTATTCCTTATTGTAACTCCAATAATCATTAACAGAACTTTAAGGCTCGACAACTTAGTTAAAAAATCGTGACTTCACTATACGGACTTAACACTAATATTGTTATTTAATGCACTAATATTGTTAATTAATGTTCACATTCATAAAGAAAACCTATAATGTTTTAAATAATTCTTACAATATCCGGTTGAAACTTTCAAATAATTGCCTAAAATTTCAATAGATAATTTCAATTTAAAATCACATGGTTGGATATGAAACAGTTGATCCTTCCAGATACGTGTCGTCTCAATCAATGGAAAAAGTCCAGTAATGTCCATCGCGCATGCCCACAGCCTCTGGTCCAAGCGCCCTCCGCTCTGAACTACCCCATACAGTTGAGTCTCAGACATGTGCAGCGACGACAACTCCTTTTTATGTACCATACAATGAAAAACTATATTGTTTACCCGTTTACATTATGTAAAGGAACTTTAAAATATCCTGTTACTGTCTTCTTACAATATAATATAGCTTTTTTATAATTCCATCGAAAATTCTTCAAAAACATAATATATCTCGTTAAGTCTCTTCATGTTGTTTAAAGTGATATGATTAACACGTTAGGTAAGTCAACAACCTGTCTTAAAACCTTTTCATTAAAACTGTTTCTGGAAATTAAATTTGTGTTATTTTTTACCATTTATATTTTTATTAAATAATGCAAAACTTAACTGTTGCTTAATTTTAAATATAATAAATAAAATATACGTTATACTTACAATTTCGTAATTCTACAGAAAATGTATAGTGTACATACAATTCTATTGTAACATAAATTGAATTAAAGTTATAAAATGTTTTCAATAACTTTTAAAATAAATATTGCAGTGTATTTGCGAACAGAGTTTTAACAGATAATTTAAAACATTTTCAGAATGGTTCAATCGATAAGAAGTATCATCGGACGGGCAGCACCTGTTCGATTTCGGTACATATTTCTACTCGCAACCGTCTTCGGTGGAAGCTTTCTGATTTTCATCATAAACAGTAGCACAGACATCTTTTCCTTCAAAAATGACGTAAGTTCGATGTGGTATTCCTCCCACCGTTATGACCATTTCGATACTGGCGCGAGTTTCACGATCAAAACTGAGGGTTGTACCATTTCAGGTTTGCATCCTTTTGATGAAAGCATTCGAAAATTTATTGAACATCCAAAACAATTAAAATCATGTTCTGGAGCTAACGTCTCTCTGCTGGAGAATAACAAAACACATATTTGGATATCACCTGAAAAAATTAATTTGCCCACAAACGCAAACATATCCTGCTGCTATAAATCGTTTTACAGACCTTTATCCATAAACGACATATCTTCCACTGATGTTGACGATAGAGTAAAATATGAAGAATGCATTTATTTCTCTGATTACATAGAAGTTGCAAATGAATTTGTCAAAGTGTCTTGTATCGATCATGATAAAACAATATACGAACAATTTTTTTTATTTGCACCAAAAAAGCCATTTCTGTCTTACAAGGACGATTCAATCGAAGCGCCTATAAATCAGTCCGGATACAACGTTATAGTAATGGGCATTGATGCGATTTCGAGACTGAATTTTTATAGAACGATGCCCAGAACTTTGGCCTATTTGAAGAAAAAAGGTGCTATAGAGTTATTTGGTTACAATAAAGTGGGTGACAATACTTTTCCTAATCTAACACCAATGCTACTTGGCATAAAAGATACGGATTTGAAAAGGACTTGCTGGCCTAACACTAGAGCAACTTTTGATAATTGTCCTTTCATTTGGGACTGGTTCAAAGAAGTGGGTTATTATACCGCACTTGGTGAAGACAGTGCCAGTTTAGGTACATTTAACTTCGAAAAAATGGGATTCAGCGGTACTCCGACCGATTATTATATACACACATTCATGCATGAAGCTGAACTTCAGGTGGGAAATAACAAAGATTTTAATTCATTTATATGCATGGGAAACAAACACTTTTATCAAGTTTTACTCGATTACATCGAAGACTTAACAAGAACCTTGAAATCATCAAAATTGTTTGGATTCTTCTGGGAAGTGACGATGAGTCATGATTATTTAAATTACCCGGTTATTATGGATAACAGTTATGAAAAGTTTTTAAGGCATTTAGACGATACAAAGTATTTAGAAGAAACCGTATTAATTTTGTTAAGTGATCACGGTATACGATGGGGTGATATTCGGTTTACCAAGCAAGGCCGCCTGGAAGAAAGATTACCACTTGTTCACATATTGTTACCAACGTCATTTCGAGAAAACTTCTCCCTAGCGTACAGTAATTTGAAATTAAACAGTAGACGTCTTACCACACCTTTTGATTTGTACGCGACTCTCTCGGATCTTGTTAACTTAGACACAATTAAAAATGAAAAAATCAAATATCGAAGTTCTTTATCTTATGCACAAGAAAGAAGCATCAGTTTATTTTTACCTGTACCAAGTAACCGAACTTGCCAAACAGCTGCGATTGACGACCACTGGTGTACGTGTCACGTTGGAAAGAAGATATCTATTAAAAGTACTGAAGCATTAGAGGCTGCCGCCTTTTTAGTAAAGCGTTTAAATATAATGGTACGTCCATACACACAGTGCGAACATCTCATGCTTGCTGAACTGTTAGAAATAACTGAAATGGAAGTGGGAACGCCGGGGGAGAACGAAGTGGGCTGGCGTGAATTCATGGTGACTGTGCGCACTGTACCTGGTGGTGGTATGTTTGAGGCGACTTTACGACGTGATAGCAGCGGCTGGTCATTAGCCGGTACTGTCAGCCGACTTAACCTGTACGGCGATCAAAGTCGCTGTGTTCACGACTACCAGCTAAAATTATATTGCTACTGTAGATAAATGTCTGCTAGATACAAAGTTGAAAATCTGTGATATTGTTAATTCTTGTGTATCTTAAGCATGAGTTAATATAGACTTTAATTAAGAGCATTGTATAAATGGGTTGCTCAAAGTATATCACGGCCTAGATAACACTGTGCATAAAACACAGATCAAACAAGCAGTAGATAAAAAAATTTTTTTGGTGTTAAAAGAGCTTCTATTTTTGTTTGCTTAGAGAAGGAAATAAAACTATTTTAGGCATATCATCGAAAAACAATTATTGTTATAAAAAACAATGATGGATGGTTTTTTAGAATCACGTCGTATCACTTTCCATGCCGATCACGTATAGATTTTTTTTAAATATAATTAAACTGTGCTAAAAAAATTATTATAATATTTAAATATTTTGTGAATAATGTAGCAATCACCAAGTTTACGATCGCTTGTTATTCACAATCTAATTATACATTTTTCCAAAAAGATACGTACTCCCTAGAGCGCCAGACTAAAAGACATGACACCTTAAATTTTTCGTATATTGTGATATATGGACGTTGATTTCATTATCGTTGCTTACATTGTTTCACTCACTCGCCTTTAATGTTGATATATTTTATTGTCATTTTATTAATTTCGATCTAAAATAATTTCTAAAAGCAATTTTAAAAGTGATGCGTTGTTACTTGTTATAAAAATATACGATAAGCTTTAATCTACGTAGATGTTGAGGGCGTAACTTGCAGAATCGAACTAATTTCATGTATATATACGTTGTATATTTTGTTATTAGATAATGTTATTGTAGGTAATATTATTGTACAATTAACTTTAATTATAGGAAATTAGGGAAGTATAGGACAATTATTTAGAAGTATGAAATGTATAAGTAAGACATGTAAACTTGTCAGCTTTAAAATTAAAATGTAGTCGAGCTTTATCTAACGATGTTATAAAATTTCATTTGTAATAGCCTTTTTGTAAATAAGATTTATTTTCATCATTTAACTAGTATTATTTCAATAATAAGAAGTAAAAAATGTTCATTTGATAGAAATCCCCATAATATATAATAGATAGTAAACGAAACCGGACAAGTGCTAGTACGACTCGCACCCTGAGGATTCCGTTTAAACTTAATTATCTATGTGGATAGATCATCGATCCCGGAAATTTTATTTAAATAAAGTAAGCACCAAACCGTGTAGTTGCGCCGTAGGAAGGAAATGGCAGGTGACAGTGAGAAATGGAACCGAAAATATGTATGCCACCCTTGGCAGCTATGGCAAATACCACCTGTGAGTCTGGAGAGGATTCTATAAAGCAATATACGGGGAGGTTATGCCCATAAGTGGATATTTGATGAAAAAAAATAGCAACTACTCTAACGAGTAGGTAAATCAGATTAATTCTTGCAGTGGAGAAAGCAAAAATATTTCATTTTATTTATGATGAAGATCCTCAGCCCGTTAAAAGTGTGAAGGGAAAATTGGAATCATAATTCGCGTCGTATACTCGTAATTAAGCGAGTCACCAAGAAAGTAAACAGTAGGCAAAAACTTGAGAGTAAACGAAAACGTGAATATAGCCGCACACCGAGCGTTTGTACTAGTATTTGTTGCCCATAAATCACATTCTACTTATTTTGGATAATTTCGAGTAAAAATGGTAGCCTTATTTACTCGGATTATCAAGAACTCTAATATCGGTATTTCATTATTTAACTTAAATATAAAATTTGAACTTAAATATAAAATTTTAGTACTCTTCCAAAAATATCCATACAGGATCACTTTGACGACCGTTTTTCGGCCCGTTCACCTGCCATCTCTTTTTCTCACTAAGGACTCTTGGAGGTTTAAAAACCAAGCTTCAAGTCAGTGCCGTCAAATCAATAGTCCCATACATTGATACTCGCAAATGCATTCATTTCAATCTATAGTTTACTTTCTGTTAATCTAGGATGATTAAACTTGGCGAGAAGTAAAATCTCACAGCATGAATAAAGAAAAAAAATCGAAAATCGTTAATTAGTTGTGGTATTTGGTGAGTAGTTACGTTGTACCAGTTCTGGCGCACTTGTAGAAAGGTTGTACCAGTTCTGGCGCACTGAGTCACAGTACGACGTTCGTCGACTCACGATCCTAAAAAAAAAAAAAAAAAAAAAAAAAAAAAAAAAAAAAAAAAAAAAAAAGGTTTTGGCATGCTCTGATCACGAATCTGCGGTCCATTTTTGCGTAGGATGCACGGTTCCGGAGATGTGCCGATCAATTAACTCTTATCTAATTGATATCCGCTTCGAGCCTCCACCGTCATTAGCGCTCCATTGTTCTTATCTACTTATCTATTGTTCATTCAATACCGTCATTATCTATTCTTCCTCAGCGTGGTGATATTGTTATATACTCCTTTGTTCCTATCTACACTAATCTGACTCATTAATAAAACACATTACCCAATTTTGTTAAAATTTTTATTTATAAAATACAAAATCTTATTACTTATTATCTATAAAATAGGAGCGAAACATCTCATCCACTAAAATATCGTTGTACAATGTGTTCCCTGTAAATATACTCGTAAAACTATGCATTGAACATCCCTGAAACTTATATAGCAAATACATTAAGCAATATTCGCCTCAAACTGAAGTCCACTCATTCTGAATCCTATCAACATTCCAGTTCCATCTTTTACAATTTCTTTTAAAAAACTCTAGATGATATCGTACAGGTGCCCGTCCGAATGAATCAAAATATTGACCGACGTCATTCGTATCGATATATAAAGCTACCCAATGTGACCCTGGTTTATCATCTGTATCCAAATTGCATATTATATACGTTGGTACGTGGGTGTACATGGGTAGTTTATTGGCAGCGTAAACATTATTTTCTAGAGTGGGGTGAATCTTTTTCAGATGTTGTTGTACATCTAGTGTATCCATAATATTACTGCTATTAGTAGATTATTACAGTACCAATCTACTCAATGACTAATATAGGAATGATCAATTATAGTGATATCTAAATATTAAATTACATTCTTTGTGTTATACAAATCGTATTTGAGTCACCAATACACTGAACAAGACACGACAGGAAGGACGTAGGAATGTAGAGATAAGCAACAGAATGTAAGGTAAGCTTACTCACTGGTACTATATAAGACCAAGCAACTGCAGTCATGGAGTTAGTATATGGTCGTTTGACCGCAGTGGATCTATCAATACTACGTTTGTGTTACTTCAACGCATCAAAGGCCATGGATGTAAGTGTTTATTCTATTGACAAACTTACTTTTCTTTCTGTTATTTTCTTACGTGTGTATGATTTAGTGTTAACAAATTATATTTAAATATTATGTGTGTGTGTATATGGTTAAGCCGTGGTAGCTCAGATGGTTAGCGCAAAATGTAAAATTCACAGTACGCGACCCGGGTTCGATCCCCGCCGGCACCAATTAAATTGTTAATTACAATTTTAAGTGTTAATTTACCACGTGCTCAGCGGTGAAAGAAAACATCGTGAGGAATGCATGTCTGAGATAATTTCGAAGGCATGTGAAGTTTGCCAACACGCATTGAGGTATCGCAGCGAACATTTCCTAGCCCTAAAACCCTCTCAGAAATGAGAGGAGGCCTATGTTCAGCAGTGGACTTTAATAGGTTGTAACTTTAGTTTTTTTAACTTTTATGATTAAGTGTTACCAAATTGATATTAACATGATAACTGTGTTGTTGCAGAAATCATTGAGCTTCGATGAAAATACATATAAACAGTATTACTACTCGCCACTCTCCCCTCAAGAAGAGAGTGATGACATCGTCATTAATAATAACACATGCGATGGTGTAAAAAGAAAATCGCAATCGATTGATCATTTTTTTGAAGCTGAATCAAAAATAAAAAAGAGGAAGCTGTTATCAGCAACCGTAGCACGAGCCGCTAGAGATGGTGTATCATAAATTTCTACTAATTCTGACGATGGAGACCAAGCGACGCATCTCATCAAAATTGAAATGTACGATATGAAGAAGCTATCCAAGATTCCAACTACTGATCATTGGAAACATGCTTCCACGAGGATTAAATATTACGTAAAGACTAATAAGGATAGCATCTACGACAACACAAACGCCCTCGTATACAATATTACAAAGACAATAGCAGAAAGTGAAAAAGTTAAAAAATACTTTTTTAACAATGACAGTCATTAGCTGATCATTAGTGAATGTGATTCTGTTTACTTAAATTACTTCCGTGTACTCATTATATTCTATTTCTAATCCTTTGTTAGACTTAAATATCGGACATTATTTGAAATTTGGGTATCAGTTGGTCTACCAACACTGAACTGTTACTTACTCTGCTACCTAATTTCTTCTTTACTATAAGGATGGCAAACTTCAGTGAAGTGTGCACCAGTGCTTTCTTTTCCACAACCATGGAAGAGAATACGGAACTATTCAACAGCGAATTAAATCAGGAGTTGTCTAAAGTTTGTGATGAAATGGAGAAGGATCAACTGTTCGATTCATCGTATGATGATGATTTGTATAATCACTGTGTGATGGTTGAAACACAGTTTAAGTAAGTAAAATAAACATTCATTTCGATCATAATTTACACAATGTCTTGTACAGTTTTTAATAAATTTAAACATTTTAGTAGTCAACCACTACAACTTGGAAGAGGAACGAAGCGAACGAGCAGCAAAGAACCCAAGATCATCAAAAAACCAACAACGGAAGCAGAAGCGCCTACCTCTGCAGGGAACAGTATCAGTAACGATGATCAAGTGGAATGTCTAACGTGTCATATATTTATCAAGAAACGGTATTTAGCTAATCATTTTAAATGTAATGTTCACAAAAATAATCTTTTAAATTCACATAATTCTTTATCAAACGTTAGTGTTATTGAATCTGCTTTTGGAAATAGGATTTTAACTTATAAAATCAAGAGTAGAGTAGATAGTTCGACATTGGTAAATTTTGAAACTCCTGAACTATTTTTAAATTCTATTAAAGATGATATTTTATTTTTAATACAAGAGTGTATTCATCAACACATAATTTTTAAAGTAAACTTCATATTGCATGCTGATTTTGTTCAACAAACTAAAGATATTCATGATACGTTCGATTTTCAAACGCTTAACTATATTATTTGTCAAGGAGATGACTTAAATATTTTTTTTTTCATCTTTAAATGATACAATTACTACTAAAATTAGTGCATTTGAAAAAAAAGATAGTGGATGGAGTCTAAAAAACATAAAATCTATAGACATGAATGTTAATAAATTTAACCCCCTACGCGGTACTTCATACATAGATCTTCCTCGTGACATAAAATTAAAAAAGGCTGTTATAAATGTAAAAAGCAAGGATTATTTTTGTTTTAAATGGGCGTTACTCTCGGCGTTATATCCCGTAAACAAAGACGCGGATCGTGTATCATCGTACGTTAAACATGCAAATAAACTTAAATTTGATGGTATTTCCTTTCCAGTTAAAATTTCTGACATAGCAAAAGTAGAGAAATTAAATGATATTGGTATTAATGTTTTTGGGTTAGAATATGATAAAGAAAAACGATGTAATTCTATAGTAGGTCCATTATTTTTAACAAAGTGTCGTAAAGATAGACATATCAATTTATTATTTTTTTCCAAGGATACAAAAAATCATTATTGTTACATAAAAAATTTATCGCGGTTAGTTAGTAAACAAATTTCAAAAGACGGTCACATCATGTACATTTGCGAAGCATGTCTACTTCACTTTCCATCTAAGGAAAGTTTAAATAACCATGAACAATACGATTGTGCCCACATTTGTACAGAATTACCAAACAGTGAAACTTTTAAAAAAAAAAGAATTGGTTTGGTCAACCTATTTCAAATGATAAAATTAAATTTGATAGTTATGAAAAAAAGTTGAAGATACCATTCGTAGTTTATGCTGATTTTGAAGCATTTTTAAAACCAATAGAATCATGTTCTAACGATCCTTCCAAACCTTTCACACACAATATTCAGAAACATGAAGTACATAGTTTTGGTTATTATATAAAATGTTCATATGATGATAAATTATCAAAATATGTAACGTATTGCGGACCCAACTGTGCACAAGTGTTTATGGAAAGTTTATCTAACAATCTCAAAGAAATAAATAGAATTCAAAAATATCCTCCACTTCCGCTAACAAATGAAGACAAAAACCAAATTTCAAATGCAACCATTTGTCATATTTGTGAAACAGAGTTAGCAGAACATTTTTATGATTTTGATTGGTACACCGGTAGTTTTATAGGTGTTGCTCACGGATCATGTAGCTCGAAGTTCAGAAAACCTCGTTATATACCAATATTTTTACACAACCTTAGTCGCTATGATGCTCATTTTATTGTTCACGCGTTAAACTTTTGTGATGGTGAAGTCGAAGTTATCCCTCAAAATAAAGAAAAATATATATCCTTTTCCAAAAAATTAAAAATGAATAACCACGAAATTATATTAAGATTCATAGATTCATTTAAGTTTTTATCATGTAAATTAGAAGAATTGGCCAAAAATCTCAGTAATGATCAATTTCAAGAATTACGTAGAAATTATCCTAATGATGAAGATTTCTTTCGTTTAAAACGGAAAGGCGTTTATTCATATGAACTTATGACTAATTATGATAGTTTAAGCCTAACATCGCTCCCCGAACAAAAATTTTTTTATAGCTCGCTCACAGATTCCCATATTTCAAATGATGATTACAATCATGCTAAAGATGTTTGGGAACACTTTGGGTGTTGTAATATGCTAGATTATTCAAACCTGTATTTAAAAACAGACGTTTTACTTTTAACCGATGTATTTGAAAACTTTAGAAAGTTATGTATTAATACTTATGATTTAGACCCTGCCCATTATTACACAGCACCCGGTTTAAGTTGGGATGCAATGTTAAAATTTACAAAAATAGAATTAGAACTTTTAACAGATTATGAGAAAATTGCATTTATTAGATCAGGTATCAGGGGTGGGTATCTCAATGTAGTAATCGTTATGCTAGAGCTAATAACAAATATATGGGGGATTATGATGCAGGGAAACCAAATTCATATATCACATATTTTGATGCCAACAATTTATATGGTTGGGCTATGTCTCAATGTCTTCCTACTGGTGGATTCGAATGGGTAAATCCGAATACAGAATTTAATGTGTCTGAGACATCGAACTTCGGTTTTATTTTAGAAGATGATTTGGAATATCCAGATGAACTTCATGATTTACATTCGGACTTTCCTTTATGCCCCGAAAACATTTGTGCAGACAATAATAATGAAAATAAACTAGTCCCAAATTTAAATAATAAAGATAAATATGTAATTCATTACAGAAATTTAAAGCAGTGCATAGAAATGGGGGTTAAATTAACTAAAATTCATAGAGTTTTAAAATTTAAACAGTCTCGCTGGTTGAAGATGTACATAGATCTAAACACAAAATTAAGAACGTTAGCAAAATCAGATTTCGAAAAAGATTTTTATAAATTAATGAATAATTCAGTCTTCGGAAAGACTATGGAGAATATTGAAAAAAGGGTTAACATAAAATTAGTTACACACTGGAAGAACCAGGGCAAAGCTTTAGGTGTTCAAGATCTAATCGCTAAACCACAATTTCATAGTCTTTCAGTATTTTCGGAAAACCTAGTTGCGGTTCAGTTGCGAAAAACAAAGTTAATATATAACAAACCAATTTATTTAGGGTTTTGCATTTTAGATATTTCAAAAACATTAATGTATGATTTTCATTATAACTATATGGTTAAAAAGTTTAGTAAAATCAAATTATTGTATACAGATACGGATAGTTTAATATATCATATATTTACAGATGATTTTTACTCTGATATAAAACCTGACCTTTCATCATACTTTGATACCTCAGCTTATGATGCAAATAATATTTTTGAATATCCAAAATTAAATAAAAAGAAATTAGGTTTTTTTTAAAGATGAAAATAATGGTAAAATCATGAAAGAATTTGTGGGTTTACGATCCAAAATGTACGCTTTTAACTTAGAGAATAAGACTATAGCCAAGGCAAAAGGGGTAAATAAATGTATCACTAAAAAGATGACCATGGATAATTATAAGTCTTCTCTATTTAATAAAAAAGTGCAATATTATAGTATGCTTAGATTTAAATCAATTAAACACACAATTTTTAAAGGTTTGCTGGAAGAGAACTCTTATTAGGGTTAAGCTCGCCTTTGTACATTTATTTAAATATTTAATAATTGTTACCAACTTATTGTGTGTACAATAAAGAATATAGAAATTTTTACACAAAAATTAAATAAGATTGGTTTATCATATAATGACACAAAGAGGCATATTTTAGATAATAATATTGAAACATTAGCTTGGGGTCATTATAAACTGCGTTAAGTGTTGATAGTTTTTAATTTTATGTCTGCATGTAAATAAAATTTCTATTGATTGTAAAATAATGATAATAGTATAATATGACGTAGAGTTTATTACATATTTAATCGTTGTTTTATTGTAAATAATTTAAGTTAATTGTTGTTTATATTTGCGTGTGTGTGTGTGTGCATTTATTTGAGGTTGAGTTGATTGTAAAATTATGATGTACTAATTGTGTTAGAAATAGTATACAGATCATTCTGTTTTATATAATGTTTGCAATATATTTATTTTACAATCAATACAAATTTTATTTACATGCAGACATAAAATTAAAAACTATCAACACTTAACGCAGTTTATAATGACCCCAAGCTAATGTTTCAATATTATTATCTAAAATATGCCTCTTTGTGTCATTATATGATAAACCAATCTTATTTAATTTTTGTGTAAAAATTGTGTGTTTAATTGATTTAAATCTAAGCATACTATAATATTGCACTTTTTTATTAAATAGAGAAGACTTATAATTATCCATGGTCATCTTTTTAGTGATACATTTATTTACCCCTTTTGCCTTGGCTATAGTCTTATTCTCTAAGTTAAAAGCGTACATTTTGGATCGTAAACCCACAAATTCTTTCATGATTTTACCATTATTTTCATCTTTAAAAAAACCTAATTTCTTTTTATTTAATTTTGGATATTCAAAAATATTATTTGCATCATAAGCTGAGGTATCAAAGTATGATGAAAGGTCAGGTTTTATATCAGAGTAAAAATCATCTGTAAATATATGATATATTAAACTATCCGTATCTGTATACAATAATTTGATTTTACTAAACTTTTTAACCATATAGTTATAATGAAAATCATACATTAATGTTTTTGAAATATCTAAAATGCAAAACCCTAAATAAATTGGTTTGTTATATATTAACTTTGTTTTTCGCAACTGAACCGCAACTAGGTTTTCCGAAAATACTGAAAGACTATGAAATTGTGGTTTAGCGATTAGATCTTGAACACCTAAAGCTTTGCCCTGGTTCTTCCAGTGTGTAACTAATTTTATGTTAACCCTTTTTTCAATATTCTCCATAGTCTTTCCGAAGACTGAATTATTCATTAATTTATAAAAATCTTTTTCGAAATCTGATTTTGCTAACGTTCTTAATTTTGTGTTTAGATCTATGTACATCTTCAACCAGCGAGACTGTTTAAATTTTAAAACTCTATGAATTTTAGTTAATTTAACCCCCATTTCTATGCACTGCTTTAAATTTCTGTAATGAATTACATATTTATCTTTATTATTTAAATTTGGGACTAGTTTATTTTCATTATTATTGTCTGCACAAATGTTTTCGGGGCATAAAGGAAAGTCCGAATGTAAATCATGAAGTTCATCTGGATATTCCAAATCATCTTCTAAAATAAAACCGAAGTTCGATGTCTCAGACACATTAAATTCTGTATTCGGATTTACCCATTCGAATCCACCAGTAGGAAGACATTGAGACATAGCCCAACCATATAAATTGTTGGCATCAAAATATGTGATATATGAATTTGGTTTCCCTGCATCATAATCCCCCATATATTTGTTATTAGCTCTAGCATAACGATTACTACATTGAGATACACCACCCCTGATACCTGATCTAATAAATGCAATTTTCTCATAATCTGTTAAAAGTTCTAATTCTATTTTTGTAAATTTTAACATTGCATCCCAACTTAAACCGGGTGCTGTGTAATAATGGGCAGGGTCTAAATCATAAGTATTAATACATAACTTTCTAAAGTTTTCAAATACATCGGTTAAAAGTAAAACGTCTGTTTTTAAATACAGGTTTGAATAATCTAGCATATTACAACACCCAAAGTGTTCCCAAACATCTTTAGCATGATTGTAATCATCATTTGAAATATGGGAATCTGTGAGCGAGCTATAAAAAAATTTTTGTTCGGGGAGCGATGTTAGGCTTAAACTATCATAATTAGTCATAAGTTCATATGAATAAACGCCTTTCCGTTTTAAACGAAAGAAATCTTCATCATTAGGATAATTTCTACGTAATTCTTGAAATTGATCATTACTGAGATTTTTGGCCAATTCTTCTAATTTACATGATAAAAACTTAAATGAATCTATGAATCTTAATATAATTTCGTGGTTATTCATTTTTAATTTTTTGGAAAAGGATATATATTTTTCTTTATTTTGAGGGATAACTTCGACTTCACCATCACAAAAGTTTAACGCGTGAACAATAAAATGAGCATCATAGCGACTAAGGTTGTGTAAAAATATTGGTATATAACGAGGTTTTCTGAACTTCGAGCTACATGATCCGTGAGCAACACCTATAAAACTACCGGTGTACCAATCAAAATCATAAAAATGTTCTGCTAACTCTGTTTCACAAATATGACAAATGGTTGCATTTGAAATTTGGTTTTTGTCTTCATTTGTTAGCGGAAGTGGAGGATATTTTTGAATTCTATTTATTTCTTTGAGATTGTTAGATAAACTTTCCATAAACACTTGTGCACAGTTGGGTCCGCAATACGTTACATATTTTGATAATTTATCATCATATGAACATTTTATATAATAACCAAAACTATGTACTTCATGTTTCTGAATATTGTGTGTGAAAGGTTTGGAAGGATCGTTAGAACATGATTCTATTGGTTTTAAAAATGCTTCAAAATCAGCATAAACTACGAATGGTATCTTCAACTTTTTTTCATAACTATCAAATTTAATTTTATCATTTGAAATAGGTTGACCAAACCAATTCTTTTTTTTTAAAGTTTCACTGTTTGGTAATTCTGTACAAATGTGGGCACAATCGTATTGTTCATGGTTATTTAAACTTTCCTTAGATGGAAAGTGAAGTAGACATGCTTCGCAAATGTACATGATGTGACCGTCTTTTGAAATTTGTTTACTAACTAACCGCGATAAATTTTTTATGTAACAATAATGATTTTTTGTATCCTTGGAAAAAAATAATAAATTGATATGTCTATCTTTACGACACTTTGTTAAAAATAATGGACCTACTATAGAATTACATCGTTTTTCTTTATCATATTCTAACCCAAAAACATTAATACTAATATCATTTAATTTCTCTACTTTTGCTATGTCAGAAATTTTAACTGGAAAGGAAATACCATCAAATTTAAGTTTATTTGCATGTTTAACGTACGATGATACACGATCCGCGTCTTTGTTTACGGGATATAACGCCGAGAGTAACGCCCATTTAAAACAAAAATAATCCTTGCTTTTTACATTTATAACAGCCTTTTTTAATTTTATGTCACGAGGAAGATCTATGTATGAAGTACCGCGTAGGGGGTTAAATTTATTAACATTCATGTTTATAGATTTTATGTTTTTTAGACTCCATCCACTATCTTTTTTTTCAAATGCACTAATTTTAGTAGTAATTGTATCATTTAAAGATGAAAAAAAAATATTTAAGTCATCTCCTTGGCAAATAATATAGTTAAGCGTTTGAAAATCGAACGTATCATGAATATCTTTAGTTTGTTGAACAAAATCAGCATGCAATATGAAGTTTACTTTAAAAATTATGTGTTGATGAATACACTCTTGTATTAAAAATAAAATATCATCTTTAATAGAATTTAAAAATAGTTCAGGAGTTTCAAAATTTACCAATGTCGAACTATCTACTCTACTCTTGATTTTATAAGTTAAAATCCTATTTCCAAAAGCAGATTCAATAACACTAACGTTTGATAAAGAATTATGTGAATTTAAAAGATTATTTTTGTGAACATTACATTTAAAATGATTAGCTAAATACCGTTTCTTGATAAATATATGACACGTTAGACATTCCACTTGATCATCGTTACTGATACTGTTCCCTGCAGAGGTAGGCGCTTCTGCTTCCGTTGTTGGTTTTTTGATGATCTTGGGTTCTTTGCTGCTCGTTCGCTTCGTTCCTCTTCCAAGTTGTAGTGGTTGACTACTAAAATGTTTAAATTTATTAAAAACTGTACAAGACATTGTGTAAATTATGATCGAAATGAATGTTTATTTTACTTACTTAAACTGTGTTTCAACCATCACACAGTGATTATACAAATCATCATCATACGATGAATCGAACAGTTGATCCTTCTCCATTTCATCACAAACTTTAGACAACTCCTGATTTAATTCGCTGTTGAATAGTTCCGTATTCTCTTCCATGGTTGTGGAAAAGAAAGCACTGGTGCACACTTCACTGAAGTTTGCCATCCTTATAGTAAAGAAGAAATTAGGTAGCAGAGTAAGTAACAGTTCAGTGTTGGTAGACCAACTGATACCCAAATTTCAAATAATGTCCGATATTTAAGTCTAACAAAGGATTAGAAATAGAATATAATGAGTACACGGAAGTAATTTAAGTAAACAGAATCACATTCACTAATGATCAGCTAATGACTGTCATTGTTAAAAAAGTATTTTTTAACTTTTTCACTTTCTGCTATTGTCTTTGTAATATTGTATACGAGGGCGTTTGTGTTGTCGTAGATGCTATCCTTATTAGTCTTTACGTAATATTTAATCCTCGTGGAAGCATGTTTCCAATGATCAGTAGTTGGAATCTTGGATAGCTTCTTCATATCGTACATTTCAATTTTGATGAGATGCGTCGCTTGGTCTCCATCGTCAGAATTAGTAGAAATGTATGATACACCATCTCTAGCGGCTCGTGCTACGGTTGCTGATAACAGCTTCCTCTTTTTTATTTTTGATTCAGCTTCAAAAAAATGATCAATCGATTGCGATTTTCTTTTTACACCATCGCATGTGTTATTATTAATGACGATGTCATCACTCTCTTCTTGAGGGGAGAGTGGCGAGTAGTAATACTGTTTATATGTATTTTCATCGAAGCTCAATGATTTCTGCAACAACACAGTTATCATGTTAATATCAATTTGGTAACACTTAATCATAAAAGTTAAAAAAACTAAAGTTACAACCTATTAAAGTCCACTGCTGAACATAGGCCTCCTCTCATTTCTGAGAGGGTTTTAGGGCTAGGAAATGTTCGCTGCGATACCTCAATGCGTGTTGGCAAACTTCACATGCCTTCGAAATTATCTCAGACATGCATTCCTCACGATGTTTTCTTTCACCGCTGAGCACGTGGTAAATTAACACTTAAAATTGTAATTAACAATTTAATTGGTGCCGGCGGGGATCGAACCCGGGTCGCGTACTGTGAATTTTACATTTTGCGCTAACCATCTGAGCTACCACGGCTTAACCATATACACACACACATAATATTTAAATATAATTTGTTAACACTAAATCATACACACGTAAGAAAATAACAGAAAGAAAAGTAAGTTTGTCAATAGAATAAACACTTACATCCATGGCCTTTGATGCGTTGAAGTAACACAAACGTAGTATTGATAGATCCACTGCGGTCAAACGACCATACACTAACTCCATGACTGCAGTTGCTTGGTCTTATATAGTACCAGTGAGTAAGCTTACCTTACATTCTGTTGCTTATCTCTACATTCCTACGTCCTTCCTGTCGTGTCTTGTTCAGTGTATTGGTGACTCAAATACGATTTGTATAACACAAAGAATGTAATTTAATATTTAGATATCACTATAATTGATCATTCCTATATTAGTCATTGAGTAGATTGGTACTGTAATAATCTACTAATAGCAGTAATATTATGGATACACTAGATGTACAACAACATCTGAAAAAGATTCACCCCACTCTAGAAAATAATGTTTACGCTGCCAATAAACTACCCATGTACACCCACGTACCAACGTATATAATATGCAATTTGGATACAGATGATAAACCAGGGTCACATTGGGTAGCTTTATATATCGATACGAATGACGTCGGTCAATATTTTGATTCATTCGGACGGGCACCTGTACGATATCATCTAGAGTTTTTTAAAAGAAATTGTAAAAGATGGAACTGGAATGTTGATAGGATTCAGAATGAGTGGACTTCAGTTTGTGGCGAATATTGCTTAATGTATTTGCTATATAAGTTTCAGGGATGTTCAATGCATAGTTTTACGAGTATATTTACAGGGAACACATTGTACAACGATATTTTAGTGGATGAGATGTTTCGCTCCTATTTTATAGATAATAAGTAATAAGATTTTGTATTTTATAAATAAAAATTTTAACAAAATTGGGTAATGTGTTTTATTAATGAGTCAGATTAGTGTAGATAGGAACAAAGGAGTATATAACAATATCACCACGCTGAGGAAGAATAGATAATGACGGTATTGAATGAACAATAGATAAGTAGATAAGAACAATGGAGCGCTAATGACGGTGGAGGCTCGAAGCGGATATCAATTAGATAAGAGTTAATTGATCGGCACATCTCCGGAACCGTGCATCCTACGCAAAAATGGACCGCAGATTCGTGATCAGAGCATGCCAAAACCTTTTTTTTTTTTTTTTTGTTTTTTTTTTTTTTTTTTTTACGATCGTGAGTCGACGAACGTCGTACTTGTGACTCAGTGCGCCAGAACTGGTACAACCTTTCTACAAGTGCGCCAGAACTGGTAGGTACAACGTAACTACTTTGGTGGTACAGGTGGTATTTGCCATAGCTGTGGCAGCTATGGCAAATACCACCTGTGAGTCTGGAGAGGATTCTATAAAGCAATCTACGGGGAGGTTATGCCCATAAGTGGATATTTGATGAAAAAAAATAGCAACTACTCTAACGAGTAGGTAAATCAGATTAATTCTTGCAGTGGAGAAATATTCTTACATACATCGGCCTACATCACAGTCGATGCAATAAATGCAAGTTTGTAATCAAAAATATTTTTTTTTCATGTAATAACAACTAATTAACGATTTTCGATTTTTTTTCTTTATTCATGCTGTGAGATTTTACTTCTCGCCAAGTTTAATCATCCTATATTAACAGAAAGTAAACTATAGATTGAAATGAATGCATTTGCGAGTATCAATGTATGGGACTATTGATTTGACGGCACTGACTTGAAGCTTGGTTTTTAAACCTCCAAGAGTCCTTAGTGAGAAAAAGAGATGGCAGGTGAACGGGCCGAAAAACGGTCGTCAAAGTGATCCTGTATGGATATTTTTGGAAGAGTACTAAAATTTTATATTTAAGTTCAAATTTTATATTTAAGTTAAATAATGAAATGCCGATATTAGAGTTCTTGATAATCCGAGTAAATAAGGCTACCATTTTTACTCGAAATTATCCAAATTAAGTAGAATGTGATTTATGGGCAACAAATACTAGTACAAACGCTCGGTGTGCGGCTATATTCACGTTTTCGTTTACTCTCAAGTTTTTGCCTACTGTTTACTTTCTTGGTGACTCGCTTAATTACGAGTATACGACGCGAATTATGATTCCAATTTTCCCTTCACACTTTTAACGGGCTGAGGATCTTCATCATAAATAAAATGAAATATTTTTGCTTATCAACGATGTAACCTACGGCCGTCATTATTATGGCGTATTTAAAAAGTGGGAATAAACCATTTACAACTAAATTACGCAAGTAATCCTAATAACTAATATATTTTTGGTACCTCTAAATGTAATTCGTTTCACTTTATGCATAGCCGAGGACGTTTTCTTAAATTATTTTTTACACGTATTATCTGTGCGTGAGCATTTTTAACTTCCGTAAACGCGGCAATAAGTTCATTGTGATCTATATAACTGTGGGTTGGTAAACTATCTCGCGTTTCATTCTAATTAAATTCATTAACAAGTAATGATATAAATATACTGTATTTCGACAGTAATTTATTAAAATTTGTATCATCATCATCATCATTACAGCCCTTCACAAGTCCACTGCTGAACATAGGCCACCCCCAAGTAATGCCCCAAAGCACGGTCCTGAGCCACCTGCATCCATCGACTTCCTGCATATCTTACCAGGTCGTCACTCCATCTAGTGGGGGGTCACCCTACACTACGCCTACCGGTACGAGGCTGCCACTCGAGAACCTTTCTTCCCCATCGGTTATCGGTTCTTCGAGCTATATGGCCGGCCCATTCCCACTTCACACCACCTCAGCTTACTAATCCTTTGGGTTATGTCGGTCACTCTGGTTTTACTGGGTATATCCTCATTTCTGAGTTTATCATGCAGAGAAACTCCGAGCATAGCCCTCTCCATAGCTCGCTGAGCGACCTTGAGCGTCCTCATACGGCCAGCAGTGAAGGACCACGTCTCAGATCTGTAAGTCACCACTGGCAACACGCACTGGTTGTACAATCTAGTTTTTAGAGATTGAGGTATACCTGACGAGAAGATATGTCGTAATTTCCCGAACGCTGCCCAGCCGAGTTGAATCCATCGATTGACCTCTCGGTCGAAGTTGGACTTACCTAGTCGGACTATTTGTCCCAGGTAAACGTACTCGTCAACAACTTCGAGCATAGTGCTCCCAACAACTACCGGCGTAGGTGTGACATGGACATTAAACATGATCTTTGTTTTGTCCATGTTCATCTTAAGACCTATCCGTTGGGAGGCACTATTGAGGTCATTGAGCATAGTGCTTAAGTCCTCCAGCGATTCTGCCATAAGGACTATATCGTCGGCAAATTGAAGGTGAGTGATGTACTCGCCATTGATGTTAATACCGTATCCTTTCCAGTCCAGTAGCTTGAAAACGTCTTCCAATGCAGCGGTGAAGAGTTTCAAGGATATAACGTCACCCTGTCATACACCACTCTGCAGTTGGATAGGTTTCTTACTCTGGTTCTGTACTCGGATAGCCATCGTAGCCCTACTGTACAAACACTTCAGCACTTCGATATACCGACAGTCAACTTGCCACCGCTGAAGGGACTGTAGCACCGCCCAAATTTCGACGGAATCAAAGGCTTTCTCATAGTCCACATACTCCAGGCAAAGTGGCAGGTTGTACTCTTCAGTATTCTGTACAATCTGCGGCAGGGTATGTATGTGGTCTATGGTACTGATGCCTTTTCGGAAACCGGCTTGTTCGGGAGGCTGGAAGTCGTCGAGTCTGCGTGCGAGACGATTCGTAATGACACTCGAAAATAGCACATAGACGCGGCTCAGAAGGGAAATCGGTCTGTAGTTCTTCAAGAGAGCGTTGTCACCTTTCTTAAAGAACAAGACCACCGCACTTCTGCTCCACGCCTCTGGAGTAGTGCCACCATGGAGGACGGAATTGAAGAGCTTCTGAAGGACTTCAAGTGCCGGTGTTCCACCCGCTTTCAGAAGCTCCGCTGTATTTCCATCCTCGTCCAGGGCCCTGCCGTTTTTAAGGTGCTGGAGAGCCATTCTAATCTCGCTTAGACTGACGTCCGGGATATCATCGGAATAGTGTCGGATAAGACTTGCTCTTGGATCGTTACTCACACTTGCGTGTGGCTCCAATGATGATGTGTACAGCTGCCCATAGAACCTCTCAATCTCACTCAAAATCTCAGGTGTCCCGGAAACGATGCTGCCACACTCAGTCTTCAGCTTTGACAGTTGGCTCTTACTGGCAGACAGATCTCTGGCAAAGACTTTGGAGCCCTGGTTCCGCTCGATCGCTTCTTTAATACAAGCAGTATTAAAGTTGCGTAAGTCTCGCCGCATGCATTTGGAGATCTGTCTGTTCAGTTGCCTGTATACTATCAAATCTGTTGACGATTGCAGCCTCATCTCTAACAGCCATGAGATTAAGAGTGTGATCGGAGAGTTTTTGTGTTCTTCTGCGGCGGGTCTTGCAGAACTTAGCTCCGACCGCATGGACAGTTTCCACGAGCTTGTCATTCATATCGTCCACTGCATTGCAATCTTGTAGGCACTGAAAGCGGTTACGTAACTCGAGCTGAAAGTATTCGGGATTCTGGATTAGAGCACGAGGGGGACGGAGCGTTGACTTCATTAGACGAGACCTCTCCAACTTAACGTTTAGGTTCAGTGTGCCTGTAACCATTCGGTGATCGCTGCCAGTTTTCACCCTAGCGATCACTGAGACATCACTGTACAGTTGCCGTGGAGTCGTCATAATGAATTCAATCTTATTTTTTGTCGAACCGTCGGGGCTCGACCAGGTCCACTTCCTGTGGGGCCGCTTCTGGAAGAAAGAGTTCATCATAAAGAGTCCTTCTTTCTCCATAAAGTCGGCCAGCTGCTGGCCCCTTCGGTTGCGTTGCCCTACTCCAAATTTCCCTAACTTCAGCTCACCATTTCAATTCCAAGTCTCCCATCAACACCGTGTAGTGGGTTTTGGAGGAATACATGGCTTTGGAAATATCCTCATTCCTCCACCTTCTCATCGGGATGTGCCGAGGATGATGCGTAAACCTGTATGACCTTCAGCGAATACCGTTTGGTGATTCTGAGTAGCAGGTACGTGACCCTCGTCGACACACTCCCAATCTTTAACCGTTGTTGACAAGAGACTTGTGGACGATAAATCCGACACCTCCTTGGGACAGATGATCGCCCTCCCGGCGATAGAACAAGTTGCCGGATTCGAAAATCACCGTGTCCTCCCCCTCTCTTCAGACCTCGGATAATCCTATAATATTCCAGCGCAACTTGTCTATCTCTTCTTCCAGCTCCAGGATCTTCTCGTCAGTCCTCAGGGTGCGTGCGTTAAATGTTGCCAGGTCGAGTCGTCGTAGGTGGCAACCGAACCTCCACCGGAGATTCTTAGCACCCCCTGCCCCGCCGTTACCATGGTCGCCACCCTAGCCAGGAATAGCGGGGCCGCCGGGGCTGGGGGCCGTTTATTTGTGTAATTGTTCATGGGGTATATTGCCATAGTTGCCACGCTTGGCGAGCGGGTTGGCAACCGCAGTTTTTATTACGTCACAGTTGTTATTAGGAAGATGCTGCTGCCCATCTCCTGCCTGTGTCCCTCTGTCGCCTCTTACGACATCCACGGGAAGATATGGGGTAGTGGATATTCTTAATCGCCATTACACGGCTTTTATTTAAAATTTGTATGAAGAAAAAATATTTTATAGATTATTATTATAAAAATTTAAATACTCTTAAATTACAATCACAAAACATCAGTTTTTATTTTCTCAAAAATTTACCGTTAAGGTTTAAAACGTGAGTACATAGTTATGTTAGTATGTAAAATATTGTATTAAGGATCCAAGCATATTAACAACCCGTAGGCGTCCACACTAACGGATTTTGGAAAACTCTATCGCTAAGAGCTAAGAGGATGAAGTAGGTTATTACATAGTTGTATGAATGTTTTAACTCAAAACTGACTGAAAGTACTCTGTAAATAAATTAAATAAACACTTATTTTGTGATTTTATAAAACAACCCCTTACAGGGGCAGAGGTTGTTCAAAATTGTATGTAGACACGTGTTTCAATATTTTTGACAATTCTGTCCTTAAAGGTGTAAAACATGAATCATGGTATGAAATTCTGCCATGTTTTAATTATATCTAATCATCAGCTATTTAAAAAAATATATATTAATTATTGTGCAACAATACACAATGACAAAAAAATGCCATAAATAAAGACACAATGAATGGCTAGAAAAAATGTGTAGGTACATAAATTATACAATTAAGTTAAAGAAATAAAATTAAAATAAAAACACAAGAAAACGATAGTTGGGGAAAGCAGGATAGATACAAAAAAGGACGGGAAGTGGACGGTTCCAAGTAATAAGCTTTGATTAGATTTTCAAAATGGCATTGAGCACATCGAATAGTCTCCACATACCTACAAGAAGTTACAGACAAGACGTTCCTTAACCGTACAACTAACAGAAAGTGATTAATCGAAGATGGAGGATAAATGTCTGGAGAATGAATTTCAGATTTGAGTATATTATTCAGATGAGAGATTTCAGTATTCGAAAGGCCTAATATAGCTTAAAATCTGCATATTATTATTGCGAAATATAAGAAAGTTTCTACGTTATAGCTTTAGCTCACCGTATCATAGAATAAATAATAGTACTACATAACCGTATTATCAAACTGATAATAAGCGTTACAACTTTGACGCGGGTAACACCGCGGGGCGACAAAAGCTAGTATATAATTTTTTTTAATATTTTATGTATTTTTAACATTTGATTCATTATAAGAAAAAAATATCATTTATATTGTAATTGTTGAAAACAACTAAATGAGTGTTATGTAAAAATTAAGAAGTATGAATGTGGGATACTCTATTATATTTTTTGTATTAAATTGAATGATCGTATAGTATAACAATAAAGTCTAACCTACGCCGAGGACGAGGCTACTGTTAGGCGAGGTTATTTATTGTAGTAAGGATTATCTTTGGTGTCATACGAACAGTTTTTCATTCATCCACGAACCCGTGATCTTGCAAGATCTTACTGATTCTTTGTAATGTTCGCGATGGCGTTACAAATCCAAGGACCTGTATAACATGTTTGTATTATTTACGAGAGTTTGAAATATATCGACATATCAAATTTGTTACAGACAACAAGAAACAATGAATGATCCGTTTTTAAACGTCTAATTTTTATTTTAACATATTATATAATTCTTTTGTCCGTGTGTGTGACTGAACTCCTCTTTAACAGCTGGATCGATTTTGATAAAATTTTATGTTTGTGATTAAGTTGATTCGAGGATAGTTTAAATTTAAAATAGGACCCGCTAGGTGGCGCTGTTGTCGAGATCCAGAAATTGCCCGTACGAAGCCGGGGAGTATCGCTAGTTTTCTACATAATATATAAAGTATTAGGAAATAAAAAAGTAAAGTACAACCTGTATTATACGTTCACATTTCGTTCTTACACGTCTTCGAAATATTTTATTTCACAGATTTCTTCAAAATGTATTCCTTCACCGCTGAGCTAACTTAGTAACATTATTTAATCTGTGGATGAGCACGTGGTTAATCAGCACTTAAAATTACAATTTGTTCAATTCCCGCCGGTACAAAAGAAATTATTTCTTTGGTGCGGGCAGGAAATGAACCGGAAAATTATTAGCGCACTTTGTGTAAATTTACAGGGAGCGCTTAGGTCTCAAGCAACCACGGCTAATTGGCATCTGGAAGATGGAAAGAGAAATCCAAAAGTAGCTTTGTTATTTATCCGTTAACTAGTTTATCTTGTATAGTTGTAGCACTCTCTCACAGAATACCAGCGTAAAATAGCAGCTTAATGCTGTTTCGTATGGTGAGTATAGGGAACTGAAGACCCTTTTTTCTGGAAAAAAGGCATTCCATCTACATTCATTGCTGACGATGCCTTTGCATTTAGATTTGGAAACGAGGATAGATGTAGATGTCTATGGAATATAGAATCTACTTACTATTAGGTGGACTGTTTGCTCGTTTGTCGCCCTTATCCTATTAAAAATCTCTGATTGAACACGTCATGTTTTAACGTATTTTACAAAACGTAAATGACAAGCAAACTTCCAGTCCATCAGATGGTACTGCATGGACTCCTGCAGCCAAATTCAAACAAAGGAGACTATATCTGTAGTCTTCTTCGTGTGAACTTGGCGTTATCACCTTTGAGGACTAAGATGGAATTTCTCACACAGTCCCGTAACCGGGACTCTTTACCCTTTTACCCTTTTAGACCAGAACAACAGTGCTTTTTAGAAAAGAGGTCTCTAATCTTTTATAATTTTTCGCGACTTCATTCGCGTTATTAGTAGTTTTGTTGTTGTGATATATTTGTACTTTTAATCACGAAAACCTTTTTCTGGAAAAAACATTCAAGTCTGTTCATCATATAAACTAACAAGCCTAAATAGGCATCAAAATGTCCGCTAGATATATTATAATCTCATAAGATAATTATCTGCTAGTGAACCTAGTCTACCGACAGAATCAAATTACACCAACAGTTGAACACCCTCTACGTCCCCCCCCCCCCTAAAGGGTTGTTTTAAAAAATCCCAAAATTCGAATTCATTTATTTTATTTACAAATTACCTTTAGGCCTGCCACATACATACGGAATTCCGTTTTGGAATTCCGTTTCGGAATTCCGATTCGGGATTTTGAACGCAGCAAGTCCATAAATATAAAATCAATGAACCGGCACACACGGTATTTTTCCGTACGGAATTTGGCGAGCAAAAAGGGGTTTCGTATGTGTGTGTGGCGGGCCCGTTCGTTCCGTTTTGGGATTCCGAAACGGAATTCCGTTCCGTAGTGTTTGGTGGGCCTTATATGTTTCGAGTCATTCGTCCAGTAAAACCCTATTACACCCTCTTAGGGATTGAATATTCCAATTCCTTTCCTCGTGGATGCCTACGTTATAAAAGGCTTATGTACAAATTTCAGACTTTTACGTCTAGCAGTTTGGGTAGTGCATTGACAAATGAGTCACTCACGACATCCTGTTTCATATATGTATATATAAATTATGATAAAAATGATTCTGATCCAAGCAAAACTTTCATGAGTTCTTCCAGAAATTCATTTACCGGAAACTCCTTTTACTGAAAACGAGGCATTCCATCTTAGTTCTCGGGGGAGACAACGCATCTGCATTTTGATTCTTAATCTTTGATAGATGTAGATATCGTATCTATGGGCCATAGCATTCACTTACTATCAGGTGAACTATTTACTTGTTTGTCACCCCTATTCTATAAAAAAAAACATGACCGTCTAAACCTTGTCCATATAAAAATATTAAGTAAAATTATCGTCTTATTGAGTGCGTTTACCCTAATCTCGTCCCACGGGTGTCGTAAGAGGTACCAGAGGGACACTGAAACAGGGATGGGTTACAGCATCTTCCAGCAACTTTGGCAATATCATCTGCAGCGAACAAATATGAATTAGTGTAATACTAGTTTCTAATCTGTTAGTGTTAGTATTGCTTAATTTTCCTTTAAAATCATAAAACGTGAAACTTAAAATTTCATAGTGCAGTTTACGTTATTCTTCTAAAGCGAATGAAATGACATTGAATATAAAGTAGTTTATGAGCGTAAAATGAATGTCTCCTTAAACATAATATTATAACCTAGATAAACGGAACTACTCATCACTCTATATACTCTCAAGCCCAGCCTTTGTTTCTCTTATAGGAGCAGGATAAAGTCAGATAGACTATATTATGCCCTGTCTCGTAGTATTTGCTAGATATTTTTCTAGCAGTCATCATTGTAGAGGGATTTCTTATTCGTTATTCAACATGCGGGTTTCTTCGCGAGTTTTCATTTACCGCTGAGCATGTAGAAAGTCAGCTTCGTTGGTTTAGTAGTTGCAAGCACGACTGTTGATCATAAGATCCCGCTCAAGCCAAAATCAGTTATTGGTTTTCCGTCAAGAAATTCTCGGTTGCAGCCGAAGGTCGGGAAATTAAAGGTGTTTCATTAACGTGCCTCGGAGAGCACGTAATCGCAACGTTGATCCTGCAGATTGTTGCCCCACCCGACTACGAGAGGGTGGGAATAAGGTGCTTGTTCTTGAGCTATTAGCTATTACGATAAACAGTTTTAGTGGTGTTGGTAGCGAAAGTCTCTTTGGTCACAGTGCGGACTGCAAAACTTTAGTTGCTAAAATCAATGTCGCCATTTGACTACTGTAAAAACCAGTCCATTAATACTAAGATACCCACGCATTTAAGCTAACTTTGAGTAATGAACGAAATAAACACTCATGCCTATCACCTATAACAGGGGTAGACAGAGACTACGGACTTCCATTTGGCACAATCCTGACATACCTCTCTCGCCTCCTTTACATCCATATATATGCGCATACACGCTCGTCGGTTAAGGGTACTTCTAATGTAACCCATTTTCAAAGCATCGCCAATTTGATCGATAAACTTTCGTCTAGGGCGTCCCTTCCCGACTCCGCCGTTCACACCTGCCATATAAATTTGCTTCGTCAGTCTTTCCTCATTCATTCTTTCTACATGACTAAACCACCGAAGCATTCCTTTCTTAATCCTGGTCACAACATCATCTTGCATCTTGCTCCAATAATATAACTATTTAATCTATGCAAACAGCAAACTAAAAAGAAATCCTACTTCAAATTTACTAAAAACTGCTTCACCGAAAACAAATAAGTTTAGCAATGAAAATTATATATTTATCGTCTTCTTCATCAGCACGTAAAATTCAACTGCTTTACATGGGCCTCACCAACTGTAAGAAGGATATGCCATAATCATCACGCATGGCAAGCAAATTGATGATCGCACTACCAGACGATTTTCACTTTTGACGCTGGTCTGAGTATTTTACGCCTAGCGTAAAGAGATCTTTATACCGCCATCTGTCGGAAGCCACCACACGGTACAAATTTCAATTTCAAGTATTTATTATATATGAATCCGTGGTAGCTCAACGATTAAACGGTTGCCGTAAATTTCACTGTACCATATAACCGTATTCGACACCCACCGTTTTAAATACTAATTTACCACGTGCACGAAGATGAGGGAAAACATTGTGGAGACCATACATGACCATTTCTCTCTAATTAATCTCTCAGATTATAGAATGCCTGTTCCACTGTTATAGACTTTAACTTAGCTACTTTACTTTAAAAATTATATTTTTACTTGATATTACTTATCGCCTTTTCAATTTCAACAAAAATACAACAATATCTTTTAATTAAAGTTAATCTAAAAATAACTATTAATAAAATTTTACACTTTCAATTTTTAAGCATTTTACACTATTACCTTTTTATTATTTTAACAGAATGTGAGTAATATCATGAAACGATATAAAAATTGTGTATAAAGTTGAAACAAAACATTTTCGTCTGTCACCGTGAAGAACAATTGAAACGAAATTTTACACGTAACTTATTGACAAGTGTTTTTACAAACCGTAAAGCGTAACAAACACTCGCATATGAGGTTAAGTTACAAGGCGAATGATTTATTTTTTCAGTATGAGTTGGATCGCAGCTGGGCGAGGGGGCGGAGACGGCATCACACCATTACTTTCTGCTAGCTCCAGCCTATCAGTGCGCCTACGATACCTCTTTTTGATCGCTACCGTTTTTGGAGGGAGTTACATCATCATATCACTCAGTAATTACACAAATATTTCATTCCTTGAAAATGAGGTGCAATTTGGAATTTCTGGGTCATCCATAGACATTCACCAGAACTTGGAAACATACAACGAAAGATTTACAATCAGAACTAAAGGCTGCAGTATACCAGCTCTCCACCCCTACGATGAAAGTATCAAAAAATTTGTAAAATTTCCCCGTGGAATAAAACAATGCCCTAATACTAATAAAGCATTATTAAATAATAACAGAACTCACATATGGGTATTACATGAAAATAAGCAACATTATAACATAAGCGATGAGCGCAATTTTTCTTGTTGCTATAGAGCATTTTTTAGACCATCAGCTGTTGAAGACATCGAATCACCTAGAATAGACAACCGAGTGCAATATAAAGATTGTGTGTATTTTGATAATTACATTAAAGTGTCCGATGAATTTGTTAGAGTTTCGTGTAACTTTGATAGTCTCGAGGTGTACCAGCAATTCTTTTTATTTGCACCGCATAAGGAATTCGTGTCACATGGTACTGATGAATGGGCTACAAGCAAGGGTGACAAGCAAGCATACAACGTTATTATAATGGGAATAGATGCAGTTTCCAGATTGAATTTTCACAGAACGATGCCCAAAACGTTACAATTTTTGAAAACTAGAGGAGCTGTGGAATTACTAGGTTATAATAAAGTGGGTGATAACACTTTTCCAAACCTTATGCCATTACTACTGGGAATCAAAGATACTGAACTAAGAACAACATGTTTTCCTTCTGAAAAGTCAACATTTGATAACTGTCCATTCGTTTGGGAGTGGTTTAAGCAAGCTGGATACTACACGGCTCTTGTCGAAGATTCCTCAAGCATCGGAAGCTTTAACTATTTTAAGAATGGTTTTGGCCACACTCCAACTGATTATTACATTCACACGTTTATCCATGAAGCTGAAAAATATTCTGGAAAAATCAAAGACTTTAATTCATATCTTTGTATGAATGAGAAATACTTCTTTCAGGTGTTATTAGACTATATAGAAAATCTTACATTGACTCTAAAATCTTTGAAATTGTTTGGTTTTTTCTGGGAAATAACCATGAGCCACGATTATCTTAATTATCCAATGGTGATGGATACAAGTTACGAATTGCTGCTTAACAGGCTGGACGCATCGAAGTATTTACATGAAACAATTCTTGTACTTTTAAGTGATCACGGTATTAGATGGGGTGAAATAAGATCCACAAAACAGGGACGATTAGAGGAAAGACTGCCCTTCGTCTACATTTTAACTCCGCATTCGTTTCGAGAAAAATACAGTGCAGCTTACAATAACTTAAAGTTAAACAGCCGACGACTTACAACACCATTTGATTTACATGAGACCTTAAACGATCTTGTCGACTTAAAAAATATCGGGAATGAAAATATAATATTTCGAGGTGAAAATATATACGCAACTAAAAGAGGGATCAGTTTATTTCTGCCCGTCCCGGATAACAGAACTTGCGAAATGGCGGGGATTGACGATCATTGGTGTACGTGCCACCGAGGTAAAAAATTGTCAACTAATAGTAGTGAAGCTTTAGAAGCTGCTGCGCACTTAGTACGTGAGTTAAATTTAATGCTTTATGTTCATACACAATGTGCTAAGCTCTCGCTTGCCGAACTCGTGGACATAACAGAAATGGAAGTGGGAACACCCCGTGAAAAAGAAATAGGTTGGCGTGAGTTCATGGTGACGGTGCGCACTTTACCTGGCAATGGTATCTTTGAGGCAACACTCCGTCAAACCAGCTCTGATTGGATACTCGCTGGCACTATTAGCAGACTTAACCTTTATGGTAAACAAAGCCAATGCATACATAACTATCAACTCAAATTGTATTGTTATTGTAAATAAACGTCGCGTCGCTTAGGATTTTTATATATACTATAATGATCTATTGTTGAGGTTTATATACATATATTATTGTCTAAATACAGCTTATAAAATTCAAAAGCACATACAATTTAGATAAATATACAACAGTGTATTATGTAGTTAAAAATAATATTTATGAAGTTAGAAGAAATGAAATATGAGCAAATAATACTAAATTAAATATGCAATGAATAAGGTATGCAAACCTGTCACAATTAAATTTTAAAAAGTCTGAACCATGAACATTTTCATGCGTAACAACCAGAGTCGTAACGTTGATGGGACGCCAACTGATTATTGCATCCGATATAGAAATAGAAGTGAGTTATTTTAAGTTAAAAATTAGAGCAAGTAAATTTAGTAAAATAAATCCGAAGTTAATCATCTCTATAGTTAATTTTGGAAAATTGTCAGTAAAATTTCTAAGTAGAATATAATGACAAAATTTCGTACAATTGCCGTTGAGGCTTTTACAAGAGCGGTCTATGGCAATAAAAACATGTATTTTAATTTACACATACAAATTTCATATGAAATTTGATCTGGAGTGTGTCCCATGGTCAGAGAGTCATCCGTATGGCTGGCAGATGACATAATAGGAGCATCAAAATTATTAGTCTACCTGTACTGTTTTTTTTTTTTTGCGTTCATGTGTACCAAAAGCGTAACCTAAAACATCGTTTGACTTTTTTTTTCAACCGGATCCAAAGTTAGTCATAATTTTCAATTGTAAAATTAATTTATAAAAACATTTTAACATCAATTTTTACGTGGTAGCGCCATGTATTATATGCTAAATATGCAGAATACCAGCGTATAATAGTAGTTTAATGCTGCTGTGTTTCGTATGGTGTGTGTAGAGAACCTGAGACCTTTTTTACTGGAAACAAGACATTCCATCTCAGTCCTCAGGGATGACAACTCATCTGCATTTTGATTGTTAATTGAGGCAAAATTTATATTTCTATCGGCCACAGCATCCACTTACCATCAGGTGGTATGTCTGTTTGTCTGTCACCCTTATTCTAAAAAAAAATAAGATAACGCAATATTATATTGGCAAAATTTACTTAAGTACTTCTTATCTTATATTACATTTTAGTTACAGCCTATATAAGTCACACTCCTGGGCACAGGCCTTCCGCTCATTTCTGATAAAGTTTTAGAGTAAGCGCTCTGCCCTGATGCGATTCACATGTCTTTGAAATATTTTTTTCTTATTTCTCAGACATGCAGGTTTCCTCACTATGTTTTCCTTCATCTTCAAGAGCATGTGGTAAATCAGCAATTAACAATTCCATTGGTGCCGGCGGGGATCGAACCCGGTTTGCTCGTATACGAGCTAGCGTTAGCTAGTGTTAGCGCTCGCTGTAAATTTCTTTTTTAATGATAATTAATTGGTTATCTTATATGAACACTAAAATTACCTTTAGCGTATTTTATTTGAAAATGAATTCAAGTGTCCATGAGCCACATTAAGTATACTTAATGTCAGCTGGTATATTATGTCATATGTTTCTTTAATACCTATTTAAAAAATGACTTATATGGACACAACATTGCTAAGGCATGCAGTTTAGCCTTCAAAAAAAAACCGTAGATAATCGATTAACACCGTGAACATTTATGTAAATTGAACAAGGTTCGAATCACTCATTCAATAAAACAACTACAATTTTTGGATAGCGAAACTGTGTGATAAACGGAAATCGAGAATTTATCGTAATCGAAATTTATTTTAGACTTGTTTTATGGACACCACACACGGTCAGTTAAAATTATCAGTTGAACTGACGTACATCCAAAAACTGACCGTGAGTGAGTGTGGAATCTTAAGTTGAAATTTTCAACTGACGACAACTTACGGATTTTTCGGTCGCACTGTCAGCACAGAATAAATAATAGTACTCTGTTAGTTCAAACAGCTCAGTCGAACTGACGTAAATCCAAAAACTGACCGTGAGCGCGAAATCTTAAGTTGACATTTTTAACTGATGGCACTCCACGGAGTTTTCCGGGCGCGCCGTAATCCGCTAGCTTCAGTTTCATACATTATTTCTATGCTATTTCGATTTTTTATTGTTTTATATATTTAGAGAATTTTGTTTAACGGAGGATGAAGACTAAGGTGACTGTGATGATGTCACCCTCCTTATGATTGACACAGAAGATGGGTAAAGGAACTTAGTGATGCTACGGAGAACCGTCGTGATTTTTTTCAACTCTCTTTAAAAAAGGTTCATGAAGACCTAGATGATTATGATGATATCATCTAGCTGATGGTGGAATCCGATGGTGGGTATAGGATCTCAGTGACGCCATTAGACAGGACGATCGTGTTTGAACTCATTTGAAAAGGCTCATAAAGACCTAGGTGACTATTATGATATCACCTATCTGATGGTGCAATACGAAGGTGGATATAGGATCTTAGTGACGCCACTAGATAAGACAATCGTGTTTGACCTCATTTGAAAGGGCTCATAAAGACCTAGATGACTGCTATGATCTCACTTTCCTGATGATGCAATTTAAAGGTGTATATAGAATCTCAGTGACGGCATTATTTTTATATTTTTATTATTATAAATTTATAGGAGTCCCGCAATTTTATCTGTGACACTTCTAATAAATTTATGCCCTCAAAGGGGGAGAAAACATAAGAAAAATAAAGAAAAGTAAACTAAATATAGTGTACCTATATGTGTTATGTAACTTAATATAATACGAAAAATGTATTATTTTATAAAACTCAACATATTTGATTATCAAACAAATCGAATAATTATTTTAGTAATTCTAGACTTTTATCTTTTTCTTTTTTTTAAAATGTTAAGATTTTCTCCTGTATCATGGAGGCAGTTTACAAACATAATATGCACAAGGACAAACATCCAGACTTGTAACAATTATGTGTAGAACATACAAATAGTTGTTCCCTGCGGGATTCGACCCGCGGCCGCTAGCGTTCACTAAGTTCGATAAGCCACGACGCCACAGAGCTTGTTTATTTTATCATTTTTGTACAGTCTTATGCTGGGGCAACACTAACGAGAATTGCCGTTAATTATCGCGTTGATGGACGTTGAATGTATTGACATTTGACAATGACATTAACAATGCCGTTTGCCATTTGGCGATAACTCAAGTAGCGGTACATCAAAGAGATTAACGCACGAAATAACGCGTTGAAGCGGCCACACTACGTTTGTCTGACTGTGCACAATGAGCGCAACAAGGTCGCACGTATGGCTATGATGGAACGGAATAATAAAAAAGTTATTACGTTTCTTGAGATTCTGCAAACAGAGCCATAATTGTGGGATCCGAGACTCAAAAGTTTTAAGAATCGTACAGCGCAAAATGATGCTTTGCGACGAATTATCAGATTATTATCTTTTAATACAACTATCGAAGAATTAGAAAGGCGAAGGAAAAGCTAATGGGTTTTTATAGAACCATTTTTAACAAATATAAAAAGTCTTCAAGGAACATTAATGTCAACTTTAACGCCGTACAATGGCATTGAAATTTAATGACGTGGAGCGTTCAAGTGTAGCCAACTTTATCGCGTTAAATTTAAAGCAATACTTGTTGCGTTTGTAGGCATTGACGTTTCCTTTTAGTGTAGCATCAGCAGTAGCGCGTTCGCTCGATGCTCGACGGAGGGGTGGGCTGACACCCATGGTCGCGCGGTGGGCTAAGCGTTAAAATGTGAATATCGACAGTCGATATGTTTTTCAATAAAAAGTTTTAATTTTTTATTTTGTCTCGCAAATTATTCAATCTAATACTACCCAATCTTCTGTACTCTATTTTATTCTATTAATTTTTCCCCAGTTTATTTATTGGCTTATTATCTTAAAAAGAAATGTAATTTTGTATAGTATATCTCTGTGGTATTAAAATTACTGTGATCAACGAAACTTATAACTACTTTACTAACTTTGTGTTTTGGCGGGAACTTGACCGTCGACGGATTTTTGTTTCTATTTATCGCTTAAGGGTCCAGTCTTGTAAAAATTAGTGTTGTCGCAAAATTTACAGCAAAATAAATATATTTTTTTAGTATTTAAAAAGAAAAAGTGAAACATATTTTACATTTATTTAAAGTGTAGGATTTGAAATTTTCGAAACTGTTTTTTAATTTTATTTTGGTGTTTAAATTAATAGCTCTTATTAGGCGTTAAACGTGCCTATGTCTAGGTTACATGCGTAAAAGGTCTTATTAAAACTTTTGCTATGTACAAACTATAACAATATCAAGAAAATTATTCAGATTACATTTATTTACATATTGTCTTGATCTGTAAATAAATGTAAAACCCTTAGAGACTTATTATATAATTAAGTTAGCGATCCCTATGGATAGAGGAAATGGCCGGTCCTATGTTTTGTCTCGAACTCGGCATGACAAACCACTATTCAAGTTCTTGTGTCTGCTCTACTACAACCTCTATAGCCTTCGGAACATAGGCCTCATCCATAGTGGCAAATTATCACAAGACACGTCTTGTATGTCTCTGATATTGCAACTACCCGCGTTAAGATCGGGTGAATAAGCTTCAGCAGATGTTTTAGCATCTAAAATAGAATATTTGATTTAATAGCACTTGCGCTATGAAACATTGAAATTATTTTTTATCTTTACATCTTAGATATAAAAACATCTATTTCTTATTATTATTGTTGTGAGATTAATTTACTATATTTAAATTGTAATTCACAAAAACAGACAAACAGAAATATACTGAAACAGACCCGTTGATTGTACGTCTTTAGTGATAACTTGCAAATTTAGTAAAAAACAGAGCACAGAGGCGGTTTAAATGTCGACAAGGCCCTAGGTTAGCATCGGCGCCCCTCTGGCGGCTATTTATCATAATTATAACTACATACGTATTTTGTAAATAAACTACTATGCTATAATTTATAATATAGTTCAGTGGAAGAAACATGAAAGCGGTGTTGATTAAAAAAAGGGTACCAGCATCGATAATCCTGGAGAATCCCTTCCTGGGCATCCAAAACCAAACTATCTTCCTCCAGAACATGGATGACTTCATTCAAACGTTAACGCTGTCTGGCACCATGCCTCGAGCTGAAGTTTGTGTATACGTCAGAGAGGATATCTGTTCTCGACGCCTCGATAGCCTTGTAGGCAGGGACCCGCAGAGCAGAGGACAGTGTTTCATGCAGGCCTGCCGCTTGCAACTTTACAAGGCGCAGGTTCGGCCGCACATGGAATACTATTCCCATCTCTGGGCTGGGGCTCCCCATTACCAGCTCCTTCCACTTGACCGCATCCAGCGCAGAGCGGCTCGAATCGTCGACGACCGAGTGCTTTCCGATCGGCTTGATTCACTGGCACTGCGAAGAGATGTTGCATCCCTTTGCATTTTCTTTCGCATATACCATGGAGAGTGCTCTGATGAATTGTTCGGATTAATCCTAGCCGCCAAATTTCGTGAACGCACTACGCGGCAAACGTCCCGATACCATCCACACCATCTGGATGCGTAGCGGTTCATCACTGTACGTTTCCAAACGAGTTTTCTTCCGCGTACAACCTCTCTGTGGAATAGTTTACCACCGGTGATTTTTCCGGATCGATACGACCTGGGGACCTTCAAGAAAAGAGCTTACTCCTTTCTAAAGGGGCGGCAACGCACCTGCAATTCCCCTGGTGTTGCGGTTGATCATGGGCGGCGGTAGTCACTTAACATCAGGTGAGCCGCATGCTCGTTTGCCCCCTCTTCTATAAAAAAAAAATACCGTCCATCCTATGGCTACGCATAGACAGCGATGACCACCCTTTCGTCTATGGATGCCTTTGTAGGCCCCACAGCGGTATTTCCGAGACAGACATACTATTCGACCACATCCACATATTCCGTGCTACAACTAATCCCATCCACAGAGCTCATACTCCTTGGCGATTTCAACGCCCACCACGCCAAATGGCTCAGTTCTCGTACTACCGATTATCCGCAGTAATCTGTTTACGACTTTGCATTTGGCATATGGTCTGACACACCTTCTCTATTGAACCTTCTGCTGAACTCACATCCGGACAGATATCAGCTCTCCGTATACGCCCCTCTTGGGTCAACAAATCACTGCCTGATCTGTAGAATATCGCCGTATGTGGCACTATAGGTTAGCGAATTGAACGGGATACGGGCTTTTTATGCATCATACCCACGAGGACAGAGTTGCTTCTCGCCAGATAATATCGTTGCCGAGTCTGTCGCCGATGTAGTGCTTTAGAGGATAGAAATTTTCATTGCTTCATCTGTAGTGCCTATCGGCGGCAGATCCCAGACTTGGTTAAATCACCTCTGCAAAATTGATTCTCGGCAAAACAGGAGTGTGACAAGACCTGGGTCAACGCATCGGCGTCCCGGAATGCAAACACTAGTGCACTTAGAAAGAAGTACAACTCTGCCTCCAGGTCCTTTAAGAGAGTTATCGCTAGGGTAAGGCCAGAGCACATTGAGAGAATTGGTGAGAAACTAGTGCGCCTTCCCTCAGGAACTCGTGCATTCAGTTCTCTCACCAAGGCTGGTAAAAGAAATTTCTGTAAGTCATTATTACCATTTCTGTGCAGGGAGCATCCCTGCACAGAAGACTTGCTAGCCTACGCCACAAAGGAGAAAGCCGATCTTTTAGGTTCTCTTCTTCCATCCAACTCGACTCTCGATGGCCGAGGGGAATCTACTGCCAACCATCTCGCAGTGTTAATGTTCAAAGTAGGATATCCGATTCACACAGTGCTCAGTGAGTAAAGCACTACTGTTCCTGGACGTCAGTATGTGGAGTGGACCTGATGGAATCCCCCTGTGCTGAAGACGTGTGATCCAGAATTAGCACCGGTTTTTACGCATCTTTTCCAGTTCTCCTACTCTTTAGGCGTGGTTCCATGCTCATGGAAAACAGCCTTAGACCTTACTGCACCCGATTCCTAAAAAAAGGTGACCACTTAGACCCGTCTAACTACAGACCTATCGCCATCACCTTTTTGTTCTCCATAATAATGGAATCCATTATTTACTGCCAGATCATGAGATACCTTGAAGAGCATCAGTTGATTAGTGACCGTCAATACAATTTTCGTCGAGGTCGCTCAACTGGTGATCTTGTCTATCTGACTCACCGACGGGCGAAGGCAATCGAGACCTTTAATTTAAATTTAGCGAAAGCCTTCTATTTGGCATAAAGCGCTTCTTTCAAAGTTACCCCCTTATGAGCTTCCGGAAAAAATTATGTATTGGGTCACCAGTTTTCTTACAGATCGAAGTATTAAGGTCGTAGTCATCAGTACATGCTACGATACAAAGCCTGTGAATGCTGCTGCTCCACATGGCTGCGGGCTATTGCCTACCCTGTTCCTTCCACATATCGATGATATGTTGCATACTAGTTACGTAGTAACATTTATCGTTATGCAGGTGACAGCACTGGCAATGCTTTGTACACATTTAGTACTAATATTTCTCGGCAAGACGTCGAGTATCGGAACAAACTTGTGTTTGAAGTCGAGTTTTTCTAAATCTAGTCCAGTTTCACCTCCAAAAGACACAGGTCAGCGCGTTTACCGCAAAAAAAGAACCTCTTTATCATATCTCCTCAATCAGGGCATATTATTCTAAAGGCAAACTAGACGCCTTTAGAATAATCCACCACTGACTAGCCAGCCTTAACTACAAAGTATGGCTGTTGCAAAAACATCCAACATCAGGTAGACTATAATCCAATATATAAATCACGTAAATATTAAAGGCGCTTAATGGTGTTAGCGTAACCAAGACCCAATCGAATCACAAATTGCAAATATTTATTTGCAAGAATCAGGATATGAAAATTTGTTAACGTTGCAGTAAATACAATGATTCCAACATTGACAACTTTCATACCTTATTTGGTACAAGACGATACAACCGCATCTTTCCCGCTTCCTTTGGTTTGAAGGTTGCAATATGGGAAGGCAAGAAATTATTACAGCAATGAGGCTTCGTTCCGGACATGTACCATTTACCAAAGCGTTTGTAATGAGAAAAGTGAATTCACCAAATTGTGACAAATGTGGAGTTGTGGAAGATTTTATTCACATTATGATGGAATGTGAACGGAAAGAAGCATATAGAAAGCAATTAGGTTTTGACAAAAATTGTGTTGGACTATATAATAGTATCCTAGCTTTGCCATTGTCGGATAAAGCTAGGAAACTTTATAAACTTGTATATTAGTAGTATTAAGAACAGGTAATCTTTTGTTTATGTGAATTTATCATTGTCTGATTATGTGTTTGATTGTGTACCTATGAGGGTGACTTGATCTGGTAGATCTAACCCTCTATAATAAATAAAGATTTTAAAAAAATCTTTTGATACCGTGATAATTCATCTATTATAGTCATAGTAGGTACATTGCATGCAAATATATTTTTAAACTGTTCATATGACAATATTATGTGCCGTCTTGAGGCGGTGTAAGAACATCCGTTACCCCATATCGGCCGACAGAAGGAAACTGAAACAAAAGATGGACAGTAGCATCTTCCTGATATCAACTCCAAATTAAAAAGAACTGCGGCTGTCAAACCACCTCCCAAGTGTGGCAAGTGTGGCAAACAAATTCCTCCCTATGAGGCAATCTATGGAGGAAGCCTATATTCAATAGTGTGGACTATTATATACTGTAACGAATGGATATAAAATTGTTTAATACTCAATAAAATCCTTTAAGAGATAAAAACGCTTTCAGCTCTTAACCAATCATACAAATGGTTCTTGTATAGTCTTCTGCATAATTAATACTTTACGTGTTTTATTATAATGTTACGAGCTTGAGGTTCGTGACAATAAAAATTGCCGATAGAATTACCTAAATTAACACTTTAATTCACTTTATACAAATTAAAGTTAAAAACACTAATAATTAAACACACTAATTCACTTAATTCCGCTCCGAAGCTTCGCTTGTGTCGCTGAGTTCAACTCTGTCCGATCGCATCTTGCGCCACCAAAATATCCGGAATGTTCAAGTAAACACGCGTAAGGTACCGAGAGTTCGAGTATAGATTTTCTAGAAACTTAGTTCTTCGGGTGGCGCTGTTGGTCGAAAGATTTGTGATTTCATAAACTGCAACGCTCCCCTCGCTCTCGTTCCTGACACTAGATGGCGCTAGTTGTGTCGTCGACTGGAGTGCGTAACACTGCCCCCTCCTAAGACATGCTCGTCCCGAGCATTATCGGTCCCATAATAACGCGCCAAGCGATCCACATGGACGATCTTAGGAGTCCCTCTTGCGCCTTTCTGTAACGGCTCCGCAATGTCAAGGGTTGTCCTATCCCGTGGTGCACCAACATTGTACAATTTCGGTGCTCCTCTACTACGTGTCTGAGGTCCCCGCACGGCCGCACAACTTGTACATGTACGACACCAATCCTCGACATCGTCACGATAATGGACCCAGTAAAACTGTTCTCGGACCTTCAGTAGAGTTCGTTTAACTCCCAGATGGACTCTTGAATGACCAGTATGGCACAGCTGTAGAACATTCGGCACTTTAGCTTTAGGGACGACCATTTGCAAACGACAGCTGTCTCCTCGACCATTGTCCCATTTACGGCACAGGACTCCATCCTGAATCAGCAAGCTGTCCCATTGGGCCCAATAGCTTTTCGTGGTTGAACTCATCGCTGAGACGTCCCTCCACTTAGGCTTGGTAGCACGGGCCTTCATCCATCCCAGAATCGGCTTGATGTCCGGATCTTCCTGCTGTGCATGTCGTAGGCTGTCCTTCCACCCGTTGCTGAGGTGGTCTGTCCTGAGCATCCTCACGGGTACCACTTCCTTACCTTGCCTACTACAATGGTTGCCATCTTCAGGACAAGGTCTTCTTGACAATGCATCTGTGTTGCCGTGAGATTTCCCGCTGCAGTGCCTGATAGTAAAGTCGTATTCCTGCTGCTGCTGGGCGGTGCTGTTAGCCGCACTTCCTTTCTGAGACCGTTTACCTTCCCTTCCTAGGGTGTGCTTAGGGCAGCTGGACCGAAGATGGCCCCTTTCCCCACAGCCATAGCACCTAGGGCTGTATCCTTTATTGTGGTCTCGAACCGTAACTGCTGCAACCTCCCTAGCGTGAGGTGAACGATGATCCTGTCGCCACCAGGCAGTGCCGTTAGCTGCACTACCCTCCTGATATCGTTCACTTTCCCTTTCTGCGGTTCGCTTAGGGCAGTTGGGTCGTAGGTGGCCCTTTTCCCCACAGCCATAGCACATTGGGCTGTATCCTTTGTTGCGGTCGCGAACTGTAGCTGCTGCAACCTCCCTGACGCGATGGGAACGAAGATCCTGCCGCACGGCTTCTACCTCCAGTGCATGGGCCAAGGCGTCCTTAAGCGTCTCGTGGTGCC
Source organism: Parnassius smintheus behrii (assembly GCA_036936625.1). Taxonomy (NCBI): domain Eukaryota; kingdom Metazoa; phylum Arthropoda; class Insecta; order Lepidoptera; family Papilionidae; genus Parnassius; species Parnassius smintheus. Next base: position 19,139,916 of record JAUPFT010000005.1, on the reverse strand, counting down.
CGAGCCTCACAGCAGCTCTGACTTCCAGGTCGCGGATGCCGTCGATGAATGTCTGCACCAGGTTCCCTTCAATGAGCGCAGGTACAGACTGGTATGCTTTTCGAACCATCTTCTCCACCTCAAGGGCCCACTGCTGCAGGTTTTCGTTGCTGCGTTGCACGCGATCTTTAAGCTGCGCGCGAAAGACGTGTTCCAGGTGAGCGTCACCATATCTCGCCTCCAATGCCTCAAGGAGCTGCTCGTAGGTCACTTTCTTACCGAGAGCTTCCAGAACTGTTAAGGCCTGGTCGCGCAGGCCTAGTGTGAGAGCAGTCATGGCCTGATTTTTATTCCAGCCGTTCGCCTTCATAACAGCTTCGAACTGGATTTTGTAGGCCGACCAGGAAGAAGTCCCGTCGAACGGCGGCACTTTGAATCCACGTAGCGAAGGTGTTGTAGCTACTACGGGAGCTGTTGTTCCATCCCCAAGTTTGAGGTCGTCCAGCGTTTTCTTCACGTCGGCCATTACGTTGTCAACCCGATTGTTTACTTGGTCGATTCGGGTTTCGGCCTCCGACAGGCGGTTGTCATGTTGAGCAACCTTATCCTACACCTCCCGTATCTCTTTTCCGAAGATAGCGTGAAGGTCCTTCATGAGGAGCATCTGCTCTTCCTTATCGCGTTGGAGTTGCTCTTCTAAACGACGGGCCTGTTCCTCTTGTCGGCGGGCCTGTTCATCCTGTCTACCCCGCAGCTGCTCTTCCAATCGACGGACCTGTTCCTCCTGTCGGCGAGCCTGTTCCTCCTGTCGGCGAGCCTGTTCCTCCTGCTGCTCTTTCAACAGACGGGCCTGTTCCTCTCGTCCGCGCTGCAGCTGCTCCTGTAGCATGGCCATCAGAGCACCTAAGTCTGATGCTGCAGATGTAGGAGCTACTGACGGGCCCGCAGCCTCCGTGGCTAGTAGTTGGCCCTCCGACGTCTGCGACGTTGCACCACCAAACCTCCTCTAGTCCGTCTCCTGCTGGCGTTGACTTCGGGTACGGACACCCTCCGTTTCCTCCTTAGGTAAAATCGGCATGATTTTATCCCACTTCTGACACTAATTGTTACGAGCTTGAGGTTCGTGACAATAAAACTTGCCGATAGAATTACCTAAATTAACACTTTAATTTACTTTATACAAATTAAAGTTAAAAACACTAATAATTAAACACACTAATTCACTTAATTCCGCTCCGAAGCTTCGCTTGTGTCGCTGAGTTCAACTCTGTCCGATCGCATCTTGCGCCACCTATTTATTTAAATTAGCAAAATATCCGGAATATTCAAGTAAACACGCGTAAGGTACCGAGAGTTCGAGTATAGATTTTCTAGAAACTTAGTTCTTCGGGTGGCGCTGTTGGTCGAAAGATTTGTGATGTCATAAACTGCAACGCTCCCCTCGCTCTCGTTCCTGACACTAGATGGCGCTAGTTGTGTCGTCGACTGGAGTGCGTAACAATAATATATGAGGAGGTACTTTTCAAAACTTGACTATTCCATTTTCACCCAAAGTAGATTTTTTAATGTTTTTAGGTTGTTTACATTGAAATGTATATGCATCGAAAACAAAATCCTGACAAAACGTGATAGATCTACTAGAAAAATATATTTAAAAACGCATGATTTCGTCAAAAGTAGATTATTCCTAAAAAAAAGAAGGTTAAAAATAAGGATTTAAGAAATTGCAACAAAACATGATTAATCCAGAAGATATTTTTTTTATCACTGGAAATTGTAACAAAACATGTTTTTTCCTCATATTTTTAAGGTAGTTGTTTTTATGTTCCAAATATTTTTGTCTGTCGCGGTCAGTTGCATTTTATAAAACTTTTATGCGTTGCGAATTGTGTTTTCGACATTTCGAGGATCAAAATAATTTTGAGAAATGCAGTCTCAAACAACAGTACAAGATATAAATACAGGCTCAAGAAGTAGAAAGCGCGGACGACAAAACCAAAAGAAGTAAGTTTTTGTGTCTTAAACCTAGCGACAAATCTATAGTCTTAAAACTTCTGCGTTTATGAGTTAATTCAATGTAATTTTTACTAACGTGGTTTATATTTTCTCTTCAGGGACTATTCGTACTGTGACCCATGTGCACTTGCATTTGAAAAGCCTTGTAATCATAGCGAAAACAGCAAATTTCATTGCAACAAATTCGTAAGAAGAGATATTTTTAAGTCATAAGGCATTGTACAAAAACCAGTCCAAAGTGTACCAGGATGCTTATTTGTCGAGATTAATTTCGGTATATAAACCTGTTCGTCGTCGCAACAGTAAAACAATTTCCACGAAGTCCAGACCTAAGCAAAAATCAGCCACTTTTTTCTACTGAGAAACGGTCATCCTAAGGGAGTATGCAAGAGATTTTTTTTAAAAGCTTTAGGATTAAACAGAGGAAGAGTGTATATTCTTGTGAGAAAACTAGGCGATGGGGATGTGATAAGAGAAAATAGAGGTGGAGACCGAAAAAGGAAGAAATCAGCACATGTCAAGCAGAATATTATTGAATTTATTAATAATTTTGAAGCTGTTGAATCTCATTATAATAGGGCAAAATCCAAGCGTATATACCTAAGTTCAGAACTAAATGTAGCTAAACTAAGAAAAATGTACAATGAAACCGTAGAGATTTCATTCAGAGCTAAAAAAATCTTTTTTCAGATCAGTGTTTATAAACAATTAACATCGGGTTTCAGTCTCCATCGTCAGATGTATGTACTTATTGCACATTATTAAAAAATAAAATAAAAACTGCTACAGGTACGGAAAAAGTTAATTTAATGACTGAAAAAAGAATCCATAGCAAAAGGGCTGGAGCATTTTATGACTTAATGAAGAAAGAAGAACAAGAAGGTTCTTTAACATTCTGTTTCAATCTGCAAGAGGTTCAGCCACTCCCCCGCACTCCGATTCAAGAAGCATTTTATAGTCGACAGATTAGCTTTTATATATTTTGCATTGTAGCCAAAAATACTAAAAATCCTTTATTCTACAATTGGACTGAAATACAAGCAAATAGGGGCGCAACAGAAATTGGTTCTGCTTTAATTTTGCAACCGAAAATAACGCAAAATTAAAAAAAGTGATAAAGTTATTAAATAATATTACATATAATATTAGAATGATATAATAAATAAATAAAGAATTTTATTAAGTAAAACACCATTTTAAATTAATTTCAACAAAATAAGATTAATCCACAATGGTTTGAATCAAAACTAGATTATTCCTTTAAAGCACATAACAAAACTTGATTATTCCAATCAGCCCAGTCAAAACTTGATTATTCCATTTTAAAATTCTAGATTTATTCTACATTATATTACTGCGAAAAATTTGAAAGTCGTACAAAATAATCACTATTTTTGTTGTATATTATAATTCATCAACGTTTTATATTAAACACATAACTGTGCTCTTAAAATTATATTTCTTTAAATTATATAAAAACACAAAAAGTGGAATAGTCAAGTTTTGAAAAGTACCTCCTCATATATATTATAATATGTGGATGACTCGCGCTAGACCATGTCGGCACAGATTAGTAAATAGATTTGACCATTGGGATAAGCTGCCTTCAAAATTTCCCAAAAACTTCGCATCGTGAGGCACCAGCATATGGTAGTTTTTTTTAAACAAAATTATATGATTTCTCATAAGTGGACACTGGTAAAAGTATAATCGTACAAGTCTTTATCCAAAGGAAGAAAAAACATATATGCAGTTCACACGCGGTAGAAATGAAACTAAACTTGAGAGAATGAGACGAATGCAGAGTATCAGGAGGACGATAACTATAGGGTTTATGTAATTAAAATATGAATAAATTTAAAATAAAAACATTATACTGTATTCTGTCTCATTCTCTCGCAGGCAAAATCTTATAGATGTATATGTTTGTCGTTTTTAGTGTCGCTTTTACGTTTCGTCGAGTTTGAAATCACAAAGTTCCTAAATAAGTTTTCACTTCAAAGAAGATCAAAGCATAGATTGTAGATCAAATTGTTGATTAAACCACAGAATAAAATAATAGTTACGTAGCGACTATATACGTTTTGGTGTTGATGGTTTTATATCATCTTTGAGAGTTTTGGCGGAAACTTGACCGTGGACGGGTTGCTTCTCCTGTTTTCTCGTTCAAATAATAGTTTGAAGCGGAATATGATACATTAAAATGATGCTATTTTGTTAAGTGTCTCCGCATGTGAACTATTAGAGAAAACAACCAAACGAGTGATTCGATGTTGATATAAATAAACCCAAAGTTATTTTGATTGCTTAGGCGCTTTATGATCTTAAGTGACTGTCTTCATCGACTATCACCTGGGTTGAACCATCTTCAAAATCTCCCAAAAACTTTACAATGTCACGCATCAGCATATTGTGAAGAAAAAATCTATAAACACAGACACAGATCCCAAATTAATGAAGACATGGCTTAAAAAATAAGCATCCAAGGCAAGAATCTTAATAAAAAAATATTTTGGCTGTCTGCATCAATGGCAATTGGAGGTTTGGCGGGAACTTGGCCGACGACGGACTGTCGCTCCTGTTTTGTCGCTTGAATAATGGTTTGAAGTGGATTTTAATTCGTAAAAGTGATGTGATTTTGTGAATTAATTGTCTGCGCGTGTGAACTATTAGAGAAAACGACGAAACAAGTGCTTTGATGTCGATATAAACCTCAAGTAATTTTGATCGCTTAGGCGCCTTATGAACTTGAGTGGCTGTCGTAATCAACTGTCCGCTGGGTTGAACTGTCGTCAAAATTTCCCAAGGGCTTCGTAATGTGACGCATCAACATATTGTGAAGAATGGAAAAAAAAAGCGTGGGAGCCTTGAATCTGGACTGATAAATCTATATGGATTGAAACTTATAAAGGTTATAATATAAAGAAAGCTTGGCTTTAGCCTTTTTGGTTTTTGAAAATATGAAGAATTAAAGGAAATAAGACTTGGCTTCGGCCTTTATGGATTTTGAAGAGATGGAAAGAAGAAAAATAAGACTTGGTTCCGGCCTTTACACTTCAAAATTCTGTATATACAAATTAAAAAAAAAGACAAGGCTGTATGGCTTAGTTCTTTTGCCTGCTCTCTTGAGCGAATAATAAAAACAACAACAACACAACGTCAATTGTCAAATTTATTATCAAAAACAAAGTGATGAGGGTGGTTTTGTGTCTAGAGAATTGTGATAAAATGAGTCAAATTTAATTATTTTTCATATCTATTAAAATAATAAAATGGCTCTAATTTTTAGAATTTTGTATAGAAACAAAATATTTCCTAAAGATGTAACAATACCAGCAAAATGGTGTTGTAGAAGATCAAATCACACTAAAATGTTATCTAGTGGAGTTTATTATCAAAATAACACTATGGTGAAACCTTCAATTGATAGTAATCAATCAAAACTACTAGCACCATTACGCCATTGTTCTACACAAAGTAGCTCAAGCACCGACAAACCACCAAATGATACAGAACCTAAAAAGAAAGGACTTATTAAAAGATTTAAAGAAATGTACAGAGACTATTGGTATGTGGTGTTACCTGTACACATGACAACATCTGCTATATGGTTTGGAAGTTTTTACTATGCTGTAAGAAGGTAAGATGTGGGTGATAAATAAAAACAACTATTGCGTAGTTCTGAATTATTTCATTTCTTCTTTATGAACCTAAATTGCCAATAAAATAATAAATTTAAAAATAATACATATGATGATGGTAAGTCAATGTTATATAATGTAATTGATTTTGTTATTAGATTTGTGATGGTGATAACTCTAAATTAATGATAATTAGCTTAAATGACCATGAATGCCTAAGTGGTAATTTATTATTAATCAGAAATTTTATGCAGTTTCGCCACTATGCTTAATATTTACGTAATACTATGAAAGCCTTGTAATATTGAAAAAATTGATGAATATTAATTTTAAATAAAAAGTAAAAGTCAACTTAAAACAACTAAAAAAATATATTCTGAAGTTGGTGCTAAGACATATTGTATAGAATAATAAAGTCACAAATGCAAAGGACTAAAGAGAATAAAATATTTTCCCCAAAGTAGCTTCAGAAGTTGGTGGAAGGTTAGTGCTGTCAGTAACACCGAGATGCAACTTTGCCTGAAGTAGCCACTAGCCAGTGATGCCAGGAGGTGCATCGTGAAGTCGCTAGCACAGCACCACACTTGCATGTTGCATCTACCGACAAAATGCAGACAGAGTTCAAAAATGCGAGTGTAACCTAATCGCATGAATAATCACATTATTCCTGCCCACATGCAAAATATGCGCTTAGACATGGAGTTGTGGAAAACAACCCGTCGTAAACTTACTAAACTATAGTTCGGCCGTTCAGAGAATGCGATCCTGACACGTCGCAATTGAACTGACGACGTAACTTTGTAATGGCGTTGCAGTTACGATAAAATATTTTTGCTGGTTGTTTACCGTTTTAACAATTGATGGGTATTAAAACAACATTATTATATCAATAATAAATGAATGTTATAATTTTGTGCCAAACTGAGTGTCAAATAACTTGGTAAACAATATTTTTCTAAATCTATACTGCGCTATTACAAGGTTATGTCAGCGCTTTATATTTGTAGTGCTGTGCTAACAATAACAGGCAATAACAGTATCGTAATCTGTTCTTATACAGTTATACTTTATAAAATAATACGTTTTGTTTTTCTTTTTAAGAATTTAAAAATAATGGACTATAAGATAACTTTTATTAACTATAAAAATAAAACTACGACCAAACCGAACGCGCGAAAGAAAGTAGCATTTTTATATTTAAGTTGAAAATGGTAACCCCAAATGGCGTTATGGGCCGCCATTTTGTGACGCTAAAACAGTCGTCTGTTGTCGTTTCGTGCGCATAGACTACGTTCTTCAAATGTTTTCGTTTCTGTCTGTCTATCTGTTTTTATTTGATTACCCGGCTTTCGTTTAATGGACTGTTTCTGCTTTTCAAACTGACATCGGCGCTAAATCGGACTTCGATTGTGTTTTGTATTGCGTTCTTTTTACTTTTGGTGCATAATAATGCCTAAACGTGGACAAACATTGAAAAGTGGAGCCCGCGAGTTAATCATCAAGCTGCAAGATTACTTTGAACGGAGCCGCAAAATGGCGGACTCCTGTTACCTGTCGAACAAGTACAAGAACGCGTCTCTCACGCACTTGGAGTTAGCGAAAGAACGATAACGAATATTAATAAAGAAAAGTTCGGCTCTACAGGCACGGAAGATAATATTTTACGTACTCCGAAGAAGAAACCTTTGACACCGATGCAATCAGAAATCAAATATATGGTTACTATTAAGAAATGAATATCTCAACAGGAAGAAGCTTTTGGCATCGTTAAGAGAAGCTGGACAGTTTAGCGGGGGTAAAACTGCTTTAACCAAAATCTTAAAAGATATTCGTTTTTTGTATAAAAAAAAGAGAAAAAAGAAAAATTTTATTAGAATGATACGACATAATTTTAACATTTAAAGAGAGGTTCCAGAACGTGCTTTTGCCCAGCCTACCAGAGCCTTCTGTAATATTCATGGATAATGCCTCCTGTCACTCGGTTCAAATACAGAAACCACCTACCCAAGCTAATAAAAAAGAATAAATGGTGGCTTGGTTACAAGCAAAAGGCATTGACGCAAATATGCAATTGCTAAAACCAGAGCTAATTAAATTAGTTAAAGAAAATAAAGCGGCAAATGTGTGATACGAAATCGATGAACTGGCTCTGGAGTACGGTCATCGCATTCTAAGAATTCCACCGTATCATTGCCAATATAACGCGATTGAGCTAATCTGGGCTCAAATAAAAGGTTACGCCGCCCGCCACAATACTTCCCCGCCATTCAGCACGAAAAAGATGATGACCCTATTAAAAGAAGCCTGCGGGGAAGTCACAAGAGATGACTGGGCAAAGGTTGTTGAGAAGACTAAAAACCTGATTGTGGAACATTTTGACCGAGATATTAGGATTGATTCTGTTATTGATAATAATATAATTATACATGTAGGCGAAGATGATGATGAAGATACCACCTCCTCAAGCGAATCGGAGTCTGATTAATATTCTGTACGCACATTCAATTCAGTGTACTTTATTGCATAGAAATACAGATTGTAACTTTGTAACAAATAATAAATAAAACAATTTTATTATATTAATATTACCTATTTTTTGGTTTCCACTTAAATTACTAAAATATTAAAAATAACGCGGCGGTTCATTTTGGAGGAACGGTAACGAACTCAGTGTTATGTTGTGCCCATCACTAGTCGTGACTAACTGATAGGTGTCAGGAACGCATTCTCTGAACGGCCGAACTATAGCCAATTTATTTAGAATACTTAGAAAAGAGTATGTCCAGACCATTTTTACCGTATTCATTACTCACTTTTGGCAGTTTATGCTTTTAATAAAAAAGTAAAAGTTGACTTCAAAGAACTAACAAGATTAATTTTCACATACCAAATAGCTTTTGGGGCTTAAATGGGGCTGCACTATGCTTTATGGTCTATATGCTTAATGGTATGCTTTAGGGTCAGTTAACACCGAGATGTGATGTCACGCGACGCGGCGCCACCCCCCCCCCCCCCCCCCAATTTAAAACAATGATTGAATGATAATAAAATATTACTTTTGATATAACAAAACAATTCATATTTTATTGCAACAACTCCCGGCGGCGCATTGCGCGGTGTGAAGCTAGTGGCTACTTCAGGTATAAAAGTTGGTTTAGAACCTGTGTTTAAAATGGTTAGGTTAGTGCTAAATAAATATTCAACTAACACCTTTCCTCGTTTGTTGGGATCTTCCATTCCCCAAAGAGGATGATGTGCGTTGGAGTCCATCCTGATCACAACCACTAGTCTGGTCCTCTCGCAGAAATTCACCAGCCTGACGAGGTCATAAGGGGGAGGAGTGTCTTCCTCGGCATGTATACCTAGGCGACGACTAATCTTCCCTCCTGGGTATTTTTTATTGCTATGGCATACATGTCTCTGGAACAGAAATCTGTTAATGGTTGTTCACACATATCTTTAGTACACGCTCTAGGTTTGTCATGCTCAGAGTTGTAGAATATCTTACCTTTTAGGTTGTTTACTTAGGGTCCTGGCTACTCCAGGCCTTGCTGATCATCTTTCTCTGTATTGCGACAAGGATGTCATCAGCTACCTGCTTCGTTATGTGACCTGAATGCGCACACGGTAAGGTCACACCCAAACCTGCTTTAGCAACAGAAGCGTAGCTCATTCTTGCAGCCTTTGGTTGCTGTTCGAGTCGCACTTTTTTGTGCTCGCCTCTCGGCGAGGTGGACTCTTTCAGCATTCTTTTGACTACTCTATCCTTCTTACCAGGACAATTTACTGCTCTCTGCTTCCTAATGGATGACTTAGGGCTGGTCCCTGCGGCCGTGCCTACTACTTGGGCTGGATTTTTATCCTTCCCAGTTTCAGCGTGGCTACTGGTTCCAGCCCCGAGCACCGCAGTGACAGTAGCTTGCCCAGCTCCCTTGGTGCTGCCCTTAGAAACATAAACAAAACACACCTTTGGGAACGCCTTACTATAGTGTAACATGATTTTCAGCCGTTAAGGTTACCGGGGGAATATAGGAATGCGAAGTTGGCTCACAGCGCGACATCGGGAATCCGATCCAGCTGGCATATAGGGCTGAAAAGGCCCATTCTCACTGCCCGAATAGACTGTCACTTGCTCCGTCAGCATGGCTTTTGCCACCACATAGCCCTTTTAAGGGAAACTAGGCAGCCCCCCACATCTTTCTCCTGCGACCCTCCGACGGGACGCTTGGCCATTTCGCTATCTGTGGCTAGCAGATAGGGCCACCGTTACTGAAATTCGGGCCAAAGAGGGCGCGTGTAATATACTATATACCGCTGTGACGAAAGGCTCAACCCTCCAGTACTCCTTCACCTCCGCGTACGGCGCTCGACTGCGCCGGTGGGTGTGTTAGTCAACAGAGAGAGAGTGGGAACCACCCCTCCTCTTTTATTCGGGCTTGGGATCAGCTGCACCAAAAAGCGCAGGCAAGGTTCAGAAAAGAGAGAATAAATTGCCTATGGAAATAGCCAAACAATCAGAAAACAAAACATCTCTAAAATTAAAAGTAGTTGAAAAGTTAAAGTTTAGAATACTATACCATTAAAGTTTAGAATGGGGGAATGGCCTACATGTGGGTCCACTACCATAGCAACAATTGTGAATAAGTAACATTAAATTATTTGATAGCGCACATATTTTTACCACAAAAAGATTGAACATTCTTTTAATGTAGTAATATAAATGTATGCATGGTTAAATAAATAGTTTAAAACTTAAAATTTTGAGTAGATTAAGGAATGTCGCAGACTTAAATGTCAACTAAATACATTAAAATCTTCATGCCTTCGTTTTCCACATTTAGGTAGATTTTTTTTAAATTTATATGGAACCACCCTTAATGTTACCTAATTATTAAAAAATAATTCATAAAACCCAATTCGTGTTTGATGAAGATATTAAGTTGCATATAGACAAAAAAAGGATTCCTCCTTTCTTGAAATTTGCTAAAAATTGCTTTTTACCATAGGGTCATTCCATGTCAATTCACAATTTTAGATTTTCAGAATTGATGACTTAGATTTTCATGATTTTTTTATGCATCAATATATCATAGACTTATGAAAATATACCAAATTTCAGTTATGTAGCACATTTTAGAAGTTCTTAATTTTTAAAGATTTAAATTTTTATGATAAAATTTCATGTTTTGGCACCTTCGGGTGCCTATAGGCTGACAAGACAACACATATCGTCAGGTGGGCTGTAAGTTCATTTGTCTCTGCAGTTTTATTAAAAAGAAATATTAATTTCTTTTCCTTTTCAGTGGTTTTGATGTCATTAGTTTGTTGGAGTATTTAAATGTGAGTGAAAAATTAATGACACCATTGAGAGAGTCAAGTGCAGGTTACTTTGCTCTAGCATTTGCACTGTACAAATTGGTGACTCCTCTAAGGTATGCTGTCACTGTTGGTACGTATTGCTGATTTATATATTTAGATTCTGTAATTTTTGCATGCTTACATTACATGTGGTATGTAATGATAACCTATTTTTAGGTGGAACTACTTATGCTATCAAAAGGCTAACAGCTCTCGGATGGATCAGGCCTGTGCCTTCAAGGGAACGTATTAAAGAAATGTTTCAAGAAAGAAGAGAAAATTTTCAAGAAAAAATGCACGAAAGTAAACAACATTACCAAACACAAATTAAAGAAAAAGGTAATCAAGTAATGGAAGAAATGAAAAGATATAAAACAGAAATACGCAACATCAAAGATAAAATCAAGAAGATGTGATTAAGAATTTTTTATAAACCCCTACATGAGTAGATACGATTTTTTTATTAAAACAAAACATTTGAATGGAGTTAGGGTTTTATAAAGGAATTATCTATTTCAAAGGAGTAAATGAAAAAAATCAATAAACTGTTACAATTTGTATAGTTGATTGTTTACAATATAAATATAAAAGTAATCCATATCAAACAGTATTTCTAATATAAGTTTTTGTTGTGTCTTATATGAAAATAATCACCTTCCATGCATCAAAATTTACAGATATAAAACAATGCTAATTACATTAAGTACCTTACCTATACACAACAAGACAGCACAAAACTGGAATGTTTATGATGGTTAAGGGCAAACGATAATACATAGCTTTACAATAACATTATACTTATTGAAATATTGGGAGAACCAGGTGTGCTGCCATGTTCACAAAAATATTAAATTAATAAATGCATTTAAATAAATCATTAATTTCTAAATATACCAGCAAAATATAAATTTGTGACAGTTAAGAAATAATAAGCTCTGCGAAATTTATAATGTTATCTCTAGAAATACAAATTTCCAACAAATGGAACTCTAGTAATAACATGAAGATTTTTAATATGCTGTATTTTCTATGTATTTTTTTAAAGATGAAAATCTTGAATAATCAACTCTAACCCTTACCATTTTGCATAAATAAAACCTTAAATAACTGGATCGAACTGTCACTTCTATATTACATGAAATAAAAGCATAGTGAGCAAAATATCATCTAACATTATCACAAAGCAATGTAGGCAACCATATTTGATAGTCAATAATCACAATTTTAATACAGACTATTTGTCGATGCAAATATACTTATACAGTAATAAGCAAGAAATTTAACACCTATTTGTTAGATAACAATAAAACCATTAAAAGGAACAGTACAGTGTCTTAGTAGTTCTCACTTACAATATGTCCTTGTAAATTGAATGCTCACATACCCCAATACAAATAAATGAAATCCTATAACTTACAGTATTATTTAATTTATTAATATAAACCCTACATTAAAGCCATGTTTATAAATGTCAATTTGTTCTTATAAAACATTGAAGACAGTAGTTAGCAATGATTATGGGTTGTTGAGCTTAAGATATAATTATCTTGATGTCTATTTTCTACGATCACCTTGAAACTGATACAATAAATGCACACAATTCATCTACTATTAACCCATGTACTTGTATGAAGCAGGGGATAAATGTGGTGCTGGAGGCATACCCGGACCTGTTGCAGCTCCAATGGTGGCCAAGTGACATGCACGGCACATTAATTTACCTGGAAATAAAAGTTATTTAAATAGCTGAGTACCTTAGACTGCTCTGGTGAATTTCGTACTAATTATTGCTAAAAACCATGGTCTAAAATTATTGAATAATATAATGGTAACAAACGAACACAGTCACCTGATGGTAAGTGGACCCCATAGACTACTACTAGAATCGTCATTTATCATTGATTAAGAATCAAAATTCAGATGTGTTGTCACAACTGAGGACTAAGATGGAATGCCTCGTTTTTAGTAAATTGGGTCTTTACTTTTCGACAACCTTACGATACAAAAAACACACCACCATTAATGTGCTATTTTATGCTGGTATTATGTGAAGGTGTGGTCCTTCCCAGATCGAGCCAGCCCATTCATGCTGCCTGCAACTATAATATAACTGCAGCGAGGCTCTACCACATATACTATAAAAAGTAGTTTTTGTATGGTGTGTGATTAAATAATGACAGACATTGCATTTTAGACTTGAGTGATATACCAATGAATCAATATTGTCCTCCAGACTGAATTTCGGTCACAAACTTTTTCGGAAACTAGCTATCGGCGCAGGACAGAATTATAGTGTCAAGTATATGCGCAAGCACAGGTGCACTCTCTATTCCCTCACTCTCGTAATACGATGGGACGGTAAACCGACACGACCGGAGAGAGATCAGGCGCAGGACCAACGGCTTTACGTGCTTTCCGTGGCACGGGGGTGAAACACTGCCAACTTCATAACTTCAGGCAGCTACTGAGAATTTCTAAGAGGAACAACTCAATAATCGAGATTTTTGGCCCGACCCGGGATTCGAACCCAGAATCTCATGATCAGCAGCCGCACTACTACAACTACTAGACCAACGAGGCAGTTAACACACCAGCATCAATTTTGAATGATGGAGGTATGTGTCCATGGGTAAGAGTTCTCAATTATCATAACTTATGGTCAACCAGATTGCAGATAGTTGCAATCACAACTGCAGCATTTGGCCGAAAACTTAAAATTTTGCTGTCAGGGAAAACATTTTAAAGAAGTGTAGGAAGTTACAGCTAAATGCATTTAAGCTATATAATTTTTTATAATATATATTTTTTTGAGTTGCTGTGTAGAGGCAAGAAAATCTACTACCCCAAAACAGAGGGAAATGTCACAGAAGATGGGCAGCAGCAGCTTCCTGATAACAGCTCCAAAAAACATTGCAGCTGCCAAGCTGTATGGCAGCTATGGCAAATGTGCAGCAGTGAATTTTTGATCGAATGAATGATTGAAGTTTTTTTGTTTGCTATCGATAGGATGACTGACCACAGTACGAGTGTGCACATGTGCAGTAAACCTTGCAGGTTGTTAGACTAATTCACTACATTATGAAGGTTCAGCTGAAAATAATTCTTACCTGCTAGGGGATAGCAGCGTTTATCTGGTTCATCAGTCAGCTGCATTCCACAAACACAACACATATAACAGTCAACATGAAAATCTCGGTCCATTGATACTACCCGTACTGTTTCATCTGTGCCTTCTACAGGTGTAATACCTGTAAAATATAAATAATTTATTTTGAAATATTTCTTAAGTTCATGATTTCATAATAATAGTATAAAGTTGTTTTAAATCATCATCATTTGTTTGTAAGACTCCACTGCTAAACACTAGCAACGCCTGACTTAGCTAATAGAATATAATGATCCTCCAGACCGAATTTTGGCCACGGCGGCCTGCCTCAAAGGAGACTAGCCGTCGGCGCAGGACAGGATTTTAGTGCCCAAGTGTATGTGCAAGCACAGGTGCACTCTCTATTCCCTCACTCTCATAATCCGATAGGATGGTAAACCGACACGACCGGAGAGAGATCAGGCGCAGGACCAACGGCTTTACGTGCTTTCCGAGGCACGGGGGTGAGACACCGCCAACTTCCTGACTTCGGGCAACTACCGAGAATTTCATGAAGGAAAAACTCAATAATTAATTTTTTGGCCCGACCCGGGTTTCGAACCCGGGACCTCATGATCAGCAGTCACACTACTACAATCTCTAGACCAACGAGGCAGTCAATTTACATAATAATATAAAAGTTTGTCATAAGAAACTGCTGAGAGAACATCATAATGCTGTTTTAATGCCATGTCCTTATTGATAAGAATGTTGAAATCATCCAATCATATAGTATGATAAATTATTCAAAGATAAGTGATTTAATTTTAAAAAAATTTGTATTTTGTAACCTAAAATGTTATTTTTTACCTTTTCCGCAACTAGCACACTTTGGTGCAAACATACGATGATAGTCATTGACACAATAGATTTTGTTATCCACATCAACAGTAAATGGCACACCGTCCAAACATTCATTGCATATGCAGCAACGAAAACAGCCTGGATGATAAGACTTGCCCATTGCTTGCAAAATCTGTAGTAAAAAAGGAAGTCATTAAAAGTTAGCTTAACATTATTCAATGGGTATGTTCCAAAACATTTTCAGTAAACTGCCGAATACAAATGACATCATCAGTTGACACTCTATTGTACTGACCTGCAGCCGCCATATTGTGTCGGATATCCGGCCTTAATAAAACAATTTTGAATTGTGTGTGTGCTAAATGAAGCATGTCAGAATTTGTTTTTATTTATTCAAATACAAAAAATTATAGAATAATAGCTGGTGTCTCCATTAGGATATAATGATTTTTGGAGCACAAATTGACAAAATAATCGCCAACACTTTTCCAATATTGCGCAAATGTATGACGTCATATACTGTCCTATGTTTTGGAACGAATCACCAGTATAACGTTGATTCATGATGTAATTTGCATTGGACAGTACACTGGGTTCTATTTTGGAACATACCCAAGATGTACTTTAGTCATATTATATTATCACTTTACCATTTCCATTATCAGATGGCCACAGATTGCACATTTTTCGGCAGTTTGTTGAAACCCAGAATACTGCAATAAAAAATAATACCATATGTATTATACTGCTTACCATAAAAACTATTTGTGTTAAATTAATCACAAATAAAATAATAGTGAGAAAACTAACCAAATAATCCTCTTCACAGTAGACTTTGCCATGAACATTATAGAAAGCTTTGCCACGTAATGCTCGACCACAAGAACAACAAATGAAGCAATTGGTGTGATATAAATTGCCCATAGCTTGGCATGCTTGCCCTGCTCCTGTTACTCCACCTCTACATGTGTGACAAATACCTAAGATCCAAAAATATTTTAAAAACAATATATTTCAATAAATACAAATACAGTAAGATTTTGTGAGTTTTTTATAAAATCCTGCAGTTTTGTGAAGAATGATTTGTTTTAAAGCGTAACATTAAATTTTTATGATTTGGATACACTTGTGCTTTTTTCACAAATGAGTGTGTTTATCCAAATCACAAAAATGAAGCTAATTTTACAAAATGACAACAATTGAAAGTATAAATTACATAATATTTAATTTCATAAAGAAATTAAATTTTCATTTATAATTCATAACACATAATAATAATAATGACTTCCACATTAGTTACAGCTCTTTCTGTCTAGGAATCCATTTAGGTGCCATCCTCCTAATTCTGTGCTCATAACAGTCTTAGTTTGAAAGATAAGCACCAATATGGCAACAGGCCATAAAGCATTCTCGTAACAGTGCATCCTCAGCATTTTTTTTTATTTGTTTGCTGGTGCCCATAGCAGTTGCCACTTATAATTAAGTGAACTATTGGCTTGTTTGTTGATTCAATGTTATGAAAAATAGTACATACCAAAATATTCTCCATCTTCATCTTGTCTTTCCATTTCTTCTTCAAGCTGTCTTGTAAGCTCTTCAATTTTACGCTGAGCTTCACTAGGCCCTGGTGGTCGAGGTGGAGTAATACTGTAAGGCAGTAGACTTTTGCTCCTTCCACCAGAACCTCTTGAACCAGCTGATACTTGTGACACAGAGCTTGGTGTAGGACTTGGTGCAGGTGATTGTGCTGGTGAACAAATGGATGTTCGACCAGATACTAAATTTCTGGATCCAATTGATTCTGACGCAAGTGACACATTATCCCTTGTGGCAGCGGCCACAGCAGCAGCTGGAGATCCACCAGTCATACATACATAATCAGAGCCATTAGTATCATCCACAATTTGCATTCTGTTGTTAAGTGAAGGCTTTAAGTTATATCCTTCATTAAGTGATGCCATTGATGGTGGTTTATCTTTTCCTAAACCATTGCCAATAATAGGCTTAGGATGAAAGAATTTTGGGGCTGCTGTTAATGTTTGAACTTCAGTAGCAATATTTGCTTTAGGTCTTTGAGCACTAGGTGCAATAGATGCATATATAGCTGTTGAAGGTATTGTAACCACTTTGTCATCAAAACTAACTGTATTATCACTTTTTAATAAAGCACTGACATCTGTGTACTTAGGTGGAGCAGACTTCATTATGGTATAATCACCACTGTGGTTATTTTGAGTTTTATTGTACAGAGGTGGAGGAGGGGCTTTATCAGACTTTGCTTTGTTATCATTAGTCATATGCGACATATTTCTGTTTAAAGTAGAATTGGCTACTTGTGGGCCTGGAATTGATCCTTGTTGGACAAATTGCTGCTCCTGACCTAGTTGTGCCTTATATTCACTCTTTTTATCACTATCTGGGCAAAGCATGTTTTCATAAACAGAAGGAATTATTTTAGTTTTAGAGTTTACAGGCACTTGGGGTTGGGCTTTGCTGTATCGGGTGTCATAATATCCATCGGATACAGGTAGTGGAGGTCCATGCTGGTATATTTGATGGTAATATGGTGGCTGCGGTGAACGCTGTTCACCATAATAATCGATATTTTCGTAAACAGGAGGAGGATATTGCGTGTTAGTATTTCCTGGTATTTCATATAAATCTTCAGTTTGGTAGCTTAGTGATCCTTGCGAAACACTATCGACTGATCGCGTAGGGCTTTTGGGCAAAGCTGCAGCATTAATATCACATTTATTAATTGAAGCAATTGTCTCTACACGTTTTGGTGTCGCAAATTTCGAAGCCGCTATAACATTAGACCGTTCGTAAAAGCTGTAATCTTGACGACTTGTTGGGGTACTGGTTGTACTCTCTAACGTGAAACTCTCTATTGCGCCTACAGGCCTTGCCTTTCCGACAGCGCTATTGGAAGTTACAGCATTGTGCGCCTGCTCAGTATCGCTCTCATTTTTGTTAGATATTTTTAAATCTTGTAATCCAATAATACAGCGTTGATCTTCAGCGGTGCCTCTTCTTGATGGATCCATTATAAAACAAGAAAATAATTGAGCTCCAGATATATTACTACAGAAAACAAAAATGAATCATTATTTTATTGAGATAATTTTTAACAAAAGCAAAAGTGCAAAACAATCAAAGTTACCAACTTCACGAAAAATACCCACAAAACAAAAAAGAAATACCCCTAAAGTAATATTTTTAAATCAATTTAAATGGGTGAGCCCTATGTTCAGCTGTGGACTGAACGCTGTTAAGCAAATAATTTTTTTAATGAATAAATAATTAATAAATAAAAGCCCTGTTACTATAAAAACGTATATTTAAATATTTTTTTCTTGGCAAAGAAACGCTGCAGCCATATTGCATATGGTTGCAACACTAACAGGGCTCGGCCAAGAAAAAAGGACGCACCACACAAGAATAGTAAGTTTATTACTAAGGTAACAGTAAACGTTGGCCGTGTAGTAGCGGTAAAGAATATCCACTATATATAAATAATAATATCTAATAAATCCACTATATATAATATACCCATATCTTCCCGTCGATGTCGTAAAAGGTGACAGAGGGAAACAGGCAGTAGATGGGCAGCAGAGTTTTCCTGATAGCAGCAACTGTACAACAAAAAAACTGCAGTTGCCAACCCGCTTGCCAAATGTGGCAACTATGGCAATATACCCCCCACGATGAGAGCAAACAAGAAACGGCCCCCAGTCCCCGGCGGCCCTTCCTTCTACGGTCATTCCTGGCTACGGTGGCGAGCGCGGCAACGGCGGGGCAGGGGGTGCTAAAAACCTCCGGCGGAGGTTCGGTTGTCACCTACGATGACTTGACCTGGCAACATATAAGGCTGCGAGCGTTATATGTTGCCCTTAGAACCGACCAGGGGAACCTGGAGCTGGAAGAAGAGATAGACAAGACGCGCTGTAATAGGATTATCCGAGGTCCGAATAGAGGGGGAGGACACGGTGATTCACGAATCCGGCAACTTGGTCTATCACCGGGTGGGCGACCATCTGTCCCAAGGAGGTGTTGGATTTATCTTCCACAAATCTCTCGTTACCAACGTTGTAAAGATTGGGAGTGTGTCGACGAGGGTTGCGTACCTTATACTCAGAATCACCCAAGAGTATTCGCTGAAGGTCATACAGATTTACGCACCAACGTCGGCACATCCTGATACGGAGGTGAAGGCAATGTATGAGGATATTTCTAGAGCCATGCATTCCTCTAAAACTCACTATACGGTGTTAGTGGGAGACTTGCACGCAAAACCGGGCTCAAGAAAGAACGGTGAGCTGAAGGTAGGGAAATTGGGAATATGGTAACGGAACCCAAGGGGCCAGCAGCTGGCCGACTTCATGGAGAAAGAGGGACTTTTTATGATGAACTCTTTCTTCCAGAAGCGGCCCCACAGAAAGTGGAACTGGTCGAGCCCCGACGGTTCGACAAAAAATAAGATTAACTTCATTATGACGACCAGATGCCAACTTTTCAGTGATGTCTCAGTGAACGCAGGGGAGAAAACTGGCAGCGATCACCGAATGGTTAGAGGCACACTGAACCTAAACGTTAGGTTGGAGAGGTCTAGTCTAATAAAGTCAATGCTCCGTCCCCTCGTGCTCTAATCCAAAATCCTGAAACCTTACAGCTCGAGTTACAAAACCGCTTTCAGTGCCTAGACGATTGTAATGCAGTGGACGATATGAATGACAAGCGCGTGGAAACTGTCCGTGCGGTCGGAGCTAAGTTCTGCAAGACCCGCCGCAGAAGAACACAAAAACTCTCCGATCACACTCTTAATCTTATGGCTGTTAGACGAGAGATGAAGCTGCAGTTGTCAACAGATTTGTCAGCATACGGGCAACTGAACAGACAGATCTCCATGCAGCGGGACTTTCGCAACTTTAATACTACTCGTATTGAAGAAAGCGATCGAGTGGAACCAGGGCTCCAAAGTCTTTGCCAGAGATCTGTCTGCCAGAAAGAGCCAACTGTCAAAGCTGAAGACTGAGTGTGGCAGCATCGTTTCCGGGACACCTAAGATTTTGAGTGAGATTGAATGGTTCAGGAGCCACACGCAAGTGTGAGTAACGATCCAACAACAAGTCTAATCCGACACTATTCCGATGATATACCGGACGTCAGTCTGAGTGAGATTAGAATGGCCCTCCAGCACCTTAAAATCGGCAAAGGCCCAGGCGAGGATGGAATTACAGCGGAGCTTCTGAAAGCCGGTGGAACACCGGTACTTGAAATCTTCTATCAATTAACTTGAAATCTTTCAAAAGCTCTTAAATTTTGTCCTCCATGGTAGCACTACTCCGGAGGCGTGGAGCAGAAGTGCGGTGGTCTACTTCTTCAACGACAACGTTCCCTTGAAGAACTACAGACCGGTTTCCCTTCTGAGCTGCGTCCACGTGCTGTTTTCAAGAGTCATTACGAATCATCTCGCATACAGACTCGACAACTTCCAGCCCCCCGAACAAGCCGGTTTCCGAAAAGGCTTCAGTAGCATGGACCACTCACATACCCTGCGGCAGATTGTACAGAAGACCGAAGAGTACAATCCGCCACTTTGCCTGGCGTATGTGGACTATGAGATTATATTCATTATATATATATTATATATATAGCCTTTGATTCCGTCAAAATTTGGGCGGTGCTACAGGCGCTTCAGCGGTGGCAAGTTGATTTTCGGTATATCGAAGTGTTGAGGTGTTTGTACAGTAGGGCTACAATGGCTATCCGAGTACAGAACCAGAGTACGAAATCTATCCAACTGCAGCAAGGTGTACGACAGGGTGATGTAATATCCCCGAAACTCTTCCCCGCTGCATTGGAAGACCTTTTCCAGCTACTGTACTGGAAAGGATACGGTATTAACATCAATGGCGAGTACACCACTCACCTTCAATTTGCCGACGATACCTATAGTCCTAAGCACGATGCTCAATGACCTCAATGGTGTCTCCCAATGGATAGGTCTTAAGATGAACGTGGACAAAACAACGATCATGTTTAATGTCCATGTCACACCTATGCCGGTAGTTGTTGGGAGCACTATGCTCGAAGTTGTTGAGGAGTACGTTTACCTGGGACAAATAATCCGACTAGGTAAGTCCAACTTCGACCAAGAGGTCAATCGGCGGATTCAACTCGGTTTGGTAGCCTTCGGGAAATTACGACACATCTTCTCGTCAGATATACCTCAAAATCTGAAACCTAGATTGTACAACCAGTGCGTGTTGCCAGTGATGACTTACGGACCTGGGACATGGTCCTTCACTGCTGGCAGCGTCCTCTCAAGCTCGCTCAGCGAGCTATGGAGAGGGCTATGCTCGGGGTTTCTCTGCGTGATAAACTTAGAAATGAGAATATCCGCAGTAGAACCAGAGTGACCAACATAGCCCAACAGATTGGTCTCTTAAAATGGCCATATAGCTCGAAGAACCGACAACCGATGGGGAAAAAAGGTTCTCGAGTGGTAGCCTCGTATCGGTAGGCGTAGTGTAGGGCGACTCCCCACTAAATGGAGTGACGACCTGGTAAGACATACAGAAAGTCGATGGATACAGGTGGCTCAGGACCGTGCTTTGTGACATTGCTTGGGGGAAACCTATGTTCAGCAGTGGACTTGTGAAAGGCTGTAATGATGAACGTGTTCGCCGAGTGCGTTCGGCTAACGTGTACTGGGCTGCTTTGTATGTATTTGGCGTTTGCGGCCAAAACTCGCCGACAAGCCAAATAAAGTCGGTTTTCCGTGCACAAATCAAAGAAATTTGGCGCATACCGCAAAAGGCGATCGCACGTTGGCCGAGTGTTCAGTTCATAGTTATGCGTCGGAGTACACTTATAAAATTGTTTCACGAACGTGGCGACATGGACTTATGAAAAAATATTTAGAATCATTCATTTTTATCACAATGTATCTGTTATTTGGAACCCCAAACATCAGCAACATAAAAATAAAACCAGAGTAAGTGGTTGCGCGGAGAAAGAACCGGGTACTCTCACATTTTGTTTGGTTGGTTATTGTTTGCCAGTGTCCCTTTCCGTCCTATCCACGTATTCCATTCCAGACGCACTCAAATGGGTGGGGGGTATAGAATGTGACGTGATTTTCGGCCAATAAGAAACGCGCCCGCCGAGATGGAGGTGATAGATATCTTTGACCAGTGAAAAGGGCCACTCTTGCCGCCGCTCGTTCTTCTTGCATCGTAGTTGAAGACTAACGCTGGTCGTGATTGCGCCTCTGTGACAGTCGCGCCACAGAACAATCTAGAAGTAACCGACTTGCATAGTGCAAGTCATCGTCACGCTTCCGCTCTCTTCCAATGCATCACAACACTAGGAGCGCCGTCCTCGAGGCTGTCAGTTCAGAGTTTCAGAGTTCTTTGAACCGGATTAGAATCGGGGCAATTGGCTCCACCAGTAAGTAACCTGCTTAACTGCATTTTTTTTAATAATAATAATAATCTTTATTTCTCTCTACAATTGCAGTTTATAACATCATTACATCTAATTTTTTTAAGTAACTTACAAATGCTAGTTGTAGAGACTGGTGACAATATTAGGATTTCCTGTGCTACAGCTACCAGGCCTCCACCACCGGACAAATAATTATGGAAAGTATGTACTCATGAGAAGTGTATTTGAAAATAAATATAATATAATTTTTAATAGAGAAAAAAAAACAACAAAATGTGTGTATGCATGCGCGCGCGCGCATGTGTGTGTGTGTGTGTGTGTGTGTGTGTTCAGGATGATCAAATTGATTTGATAAGAGCCTCACTATCATCATAGTCTTTAGTCAGTAACCATGTTTTAATAGTCATTAAAATAATACATGTTTAGTTGTGATGATGAGTATATTATATAATTATATAAATTATCTCTGAGTTTATGTTGCTCAGGGATAATGTAGCTTATGGACTTCCTTTAGACTATCTTTTATTACGAAAAAACGCCCAGCAAAGCAGGCACGGGTTAGTTAGTCGATCCTATAAGGATTTCTTTTCGGAACTCTGAAAAGGATAAACTGGGATTATTGTTGTATGTCTAGTTCATTTTTAGTTCGCCTTAATGTCTATCATCATCTAGCTACCAACGCAAAATGAAACACGCCAACGTGTGAACGGCACCACGAAAATCTGCCGAGCGCGCTCGGCTAAAGTGTACTGGTGCCTGTAGGTTTACGTTGTTGTATTTCGTATGGTGCATATAGAAAATTGGAAACCTTTATTACCCTGGTAACGAAACATTCTATGTCAGTCCTCAGGGGTTTACAATACGTATAATTTATTTAGATTCTTATTTGAGGAAAGGTGTAGGTTTCTATGGGATACAGAATAAATTTGCCATGAGGTGGAGTGTGTCATTCGTCACTCTTATTCAATATAAAAAAGATGTACTGTTTTAAATATAAAGATGTATGTTATTTTAAAGGAGTATGTGATTATGCGCTTCTAGCAGGGTTCTAATGATAGACAAAGCCAACTTTAATTTTTTTTAAATGACGCCATGTAAAATGCCTACAATCGTTAATATAAACATAATAATGCCCATAAAGTATGACATTGACAGGTACTGTTTGTACTTTGACTAGAGAAGAAAGAAAGGACATGACATTTCTACGAATAAAACTTGTATACCTAAACTGAGTCTGGCACAAAAATGGCGGATTGACGTAGTGCTGCGCACTATACTTAATATCGATAATGTGGCACTTATTTCGAACAAGATTCTTTCGCTTGACGCTAAATTGTAAGTTATTAATTTTTTTTACTCAACCTATCGAGAGGGGTATTAAAATAAAGGAAATTAAAAGGAGATTACTGAAATATATTACAAGTTATACCTATGTTTTCAGTTCATTACGTTTAAGCAGTCATTTTTTTTATTTTTATAATGTAATTATCTATTATTGATGTTACAATTATTTCCCGGGAATTACTAAACAAGGAATACTAATTAAAAAAATTGTTTGTTTGTTTGTTAGACAATAAATTAGGTTCAGTCATCATACTCACACCAATCAAACTATAATAAATGCAATGTTTGAATGTTTGTTTGTTCCTCAATCACGCCAAAAGCATCAGACTGCCTGCCACTGCCAGTTTGAATGTAATAACTTGGCACACAAATAGTTTATTATCTGAATTAACATATAGGAAACTTTTTCTCCCAATTTAGAGGTCCCGAGGAATAGAATATGACTTACTTACTTATCTTCACGCACAATCCCTAACGGGGTAGCCAGAGAGATCGGATCACCAAGTGTCACGATCCTTACATACCTCTTTCGCTTCTTTCAGGTTCATTAACTTCTTCATACATGCACGTCTAGGTATCCGAGTACTCTTGACCCTCCCCTCCTCGAGCAATTTGCTCACATGGTCTTCGAAAGTTAGTCTCGGTAGAATATGAAATTTCGTAATAATCGAATTCCACGAGAAAAACATACGAAAATAACACATTCACCTCACTAAAATCGCAATTACAACTGATAAAGTTATCTTTGACTGCGACAAAACATGGCGCCCGGCCGCAGCGAAAAAATTGTTGCCATATTCGGTAATGATAAAACGAATGTTGTCCTTTTTTACATACGAATATACTCATAAGCTAAAAAGAGACGCCGATATTTCATTACATTCCTACAACTAACAATCTTTATGTCACGTCCTGTCTTTTTTCTCTAGTCAAAGTGTTTGTACT
This sequence comes from Parnassius smintheus behrii, assembly GCA_036936625.1. Classification (NCBI taxonomy): domain Eukaryota; kingdom Metazoa; phylum Arthropoda; class Insecta; order Lepidoptera; family Papilionidae; genus Parnassius; species Parnassius smintheus. The sequence continues at coordinate 19,115,232 of JAUPFT010000005.1, read as the reverse complement.
ACTAAGAAATTCAGGACTTCATAGGTGTGATTTTACTGACAGCTGTCGCAGAGATCAAGTTTTGGCGGAAACTTAGCCGTCGATGGATCGTCGCTCCTGTTTTGTCGCTTGAATAATGGTTTAAAGTGGATTTTGATTCGTAAAAATGATGCGATTTTGTGAATTAATTATCTGCGCGTGTGAACTGTTAGAGAAAACGATGGAACAAGTGCTTTGATGTTGATATAAACCTTAAAATAATTTAAACGCTTTGGTGCCTTATACATTTGAATGGCTGTCTTCATCAACTATCCGCTGGGTTGAGCTGTCTCCAAAATTTCCCAAAAACTTTGCAATGTGATGCATCAGCATATTGTGAAGAAAAAATATAAAATGCAGATTCCGAAAGAAATGATAACCTCAGAAGGACTAGAACCCAGAGCCGTAAAGCCAGTTAAATAAAAATTATACCATCTCAAATGAACAAAAGGGTTAGAGAACAGGAGAACTATCGCCGTAGAAAATAGTGTCCCAGAAATATGGACACCTTAAGTGAGGCGCTGCGATCGCTAAGTTCGGTCAATAAAAGTCATTTTCGGTCTATTTTTCCGATCAGATGCTAAACATCCACGCACAACAAAATATTTCTCCATTTTTTAATGTTTCTTTTTGTCAAAAATTACAAAATCACGGAGCATGAATATTTTCTCACCAATGCGAAATTTGTACATTATTCAACTAACTTCATCTACTTGTACTCATGAACAGCTAACTTGGCAGCATGAAGCTATAGATAAAGATGGAGGCCACACTTGGAACAACAGCTTGAGTCAAATACCTACGTATCTTTATCTCACTCTCTGTGGTCTGACTTCTCTTTTTAGTGTGGAATACAGTATTGCTATGTTTTTATTTAAATCTCCTGGTAAATTCTTAGAAATAGTTTCCACACTAACCAAATCGAAAGTTAAGCTCTATAAAACAATGTACCAATAAATAAATAGTTGAACTACGATTAGTTACACTAAAAATTCCAAAATTGAAGGTCTCCTATGCATTTTTGGGTTAACGAATCAGTGAATTACAATCCCATTTCCTAAGAGTCCGGTAATGTGGCAACATTAGCCCTATATGTCAACATAAATTAGACAAATATGGCGGTTGTTTACTTAGCAGTTCACAGCGTTGTTTGAGATATATAAAGTTAATTATTGATATAATTCAAGAAATGATGCAAACTAAAATGCAAAAAATGTGTCCAGGAGGTGATATAAGATTTCATGCGTAAGTGTTTAAATAGTGACTTCTGGCATTGAATACTTGTAAAAATACTTCTTTGTATTTTCACTTAATTTTTTGCTGAAACTTTTTACCAGAGTTCTAAACATATTAGTAAATCATAACTTTATCAAAATCAAATAGCTTTATATTGAATTTAATTGACTTTGAACAATTTTATTGTTTTTGTTTAAAAGAAATCGCACTGAAGTAGTGTGACCATATTAAGGATGTATTTGAGACTTTCCGTGTCCTTAACTAATTATATGTACATGTTTCTTATTATGTTACCGGAAATGCATGAAATTTAGGAATTATATACAATTCCTATGTATTCTATATAATGACGGATTTCATAGATTTCATAATATTAAATTATTAATTAGTAACATAATAATATGTTCTTTTTATTTAGTTTTTTTAGGCAAATAATTTACTTTTTATTTAGTTTTTGTTTCTCATTATTCTGATACTTTACTAACGTTTACAATAATTACGAATATTTTTTTTAGATTTCCTAAAAACAGTACTCGGAGAAATTTGTGGTTATCCATTGTACCATTGAAAATGAAGTATTATGAAAGTGCAAGGATTTGCAATTTGCATTTTCAAGAATCAGATTATGATTCAACAACAAGGCGCTTAAAATCAACAGCAGTTCCTACTGTTATAATAAATCAAGAAACAGTATCACCAGGCAAGGTAAAAATTTAATATAATTTAATTATCTAATTTATCATAATATATTATATATTTAGAAATGTAGTCGTTTAAATGTATGATATAAAGCAACATTTTGTAAAATATGTTATCATTTGCAGACAACAAGTGCATTACATGAAGAGTCTATTGTGCAAATAGCTGCTCTGGCTGTACCAAGCACTAGTTCTGACATTTATGAAAGTAGTTCTGCACTTAAGGAAATTGGAGTGAAACATACTGCCTGTTATATTGAAGACCAACTAGTAAAAAACAATGTCAAAAAATTCTTGAAAATTTATGCAATCTTAACAAGTTACCTGTAAGTTTCCTTTTCCTTTATTACTAAATACATAACTTTTCTTGTATTTATTATGACTTTAATATTACATTACATAATATATTATATAGCTTAAAACACATACATATTTAAACTCTTTAGTGCCAATCGCAGTGTGGTAACCGTCACTACGACAATAAGCATGAAGCTTCTTGTTTGATGCTACATTTATGCATGCTCATGAAGGCCCGCTCTGGAGTATCATTTCTGTCTACTAATGGTCTAATAACCTATTACGTGATGTAAATTTGTACTGACATTATGATGTAGAAGAGTTATATGATCCTTTTTTTTGTTTTTTTGAGTTCTCTAATCTCCGGAACTATACCAGTCAGATTTGAAAATATTTTTTTGCATTTTTAAAACCAATTCTTCAGGAAGATTATCTAACATCACGCTACGACCCTTATGAGTGGAGCAATACGATGCAAAAATAACCGATTTCACAAAGTTTTCTTGTTTTCTTAGGGATAGATAGGGGCGTGCAAGTGAAAATAAAGTCTAGTAAAGAAGAAATACTTGAGAAGAAAACTAAGATTCTTAAGCAAAAAGCGGCGCGCCACACTAAAAAAATTCAGGATATGTCTTCTTTAAAATGGCTTTGAGACAACACACGTCGTCGATTTCAATAAACAGAAAAGTTTATTTAATTCTCGCGAAGAACCAGAATATTAACAAGACGTTGAAAATATGTTTCAAAATTTAGAAAAGATTCATGCTAGTCCATACCAGGAAAATATATTATATTATATAACTGGCTACATTATAAAACAAATTCTTACCCGCATTTCTTGTGAACATTGTATAATGCGTTAGTAGCACTTAACTATGTGTCAACAGATCATTCATATCATATGATTGTAAATAAATTTAATTCATTTACGACGTTTGTGAACCGAGGCAAACTTTATTTTCCTTCGGTAGCAGCTTACAAAATTGTAAAATATTGTGACCAAGTTTTCCAATGAGCTAATTTGATGGGCCAACTTAGAGCCAATAACATTGAAAACAAATTAATTAATGTCGTGTCACAACATTTTACTCCTCTGTTGCAGGAAATGTTTAACCACCCGATCACGGACTCAATTAATTGTAATGATTTGCATGAAACTATGATAGTTAAGAAAATAGCTAATTCATTTTTTAATATGCGTATACGTGCTCACTTAAAGAGTCATACAGAAAATATACTTAGTGATTTATGTGGTAAGAGACAGAAACTACACAGAGCAATGATATTTAGTCATGTATAATAGACAATATTCAATAAATGATTTTAATATGGAAAATGTTTTTTTTTTTTTGAGGTTTTTTTATATATTACCGTTCCTATTATAGTACATATGCTACTAAATATCTATGAAAACCGTCATTATATAGAATTCCTAAGAATTGTAGATAATTCTTAAAATGAACAGGATGTGTGGAATATAGTATTATACACATTTCAGCTCAGAGCAGCCTGACACTGATGGGTAAGGTCAGAAGTCTAAGGCAGGAGCTCCGCTAAGCTCTTTTAGTCTTCATGGTTTTTTTTTAAATAATTGTCCAAAAATAGATTTATAGTCTGTCTGAACAGTAAATCAGGTATATTTTGCCCAATTCATGGAACACCCGGAGTGTTATAATAAAGGGGCATGCCCAGTCTTCATAGACACTTCGGCCATGAGTGCCCACATATAAAAGCATATAGATATGATAATATGCAATTAAAACAATGAAATGGTAAAGGAATTGCTTTAAAAAAAGTCGGGGTTTTGAAAATATTTGAAGTTTTTATTTTCACAAATGCAGTTTTTTTAACAACTATTTTTATCGATTTTATCGCGTTTTATTTCTTTGATTTTTAATTCCAGACATTTCGGGTGCTTTCCAGCACACATGGTTACGGCAGACTGAGGTGACCGACGTCCCAATGTCAGTGTTAACCCGGAGTACCTTCAGATTTTTAATTTTTATTTATTGTCCGATCTACAGAATGAACTTACTGTGTCTAGAAGTCTTGCAGTGGTATGCTTGGGTTTTTAATTTCATTAATTACCAGGGTCCTAAGCAGGTGGTAGTAGCAAGCATCCTTCCTAAAAAAGAATTTATATATTAGATATTATATAGAATTTATATAATAAAATACACTTTACGACTAATAGTGATGACTTGCAATTCTAGCCCTAAGTAAAGATCAGCTAGGGCTTAACTTTATTCCTTCCATAATGCTGCTCCTCTGGTTATTACAGAGTTCTATCCGGTAGCAACCATTAAATCTTATATGCTCACCATAATAGTAGCGAGCTTGCTTTAATTGGTATGTGACACAAGCAATTAATATTAAGTCGCTGTAAGTTAAAACAGGAAATTCCCTAACATTTTAAAGTCTACATTTATATTTCTAAAGTCTGCCTGCCCTAGCTCTATTTAGATTGTTTTCCCTAGCATACTCAGAAAAATCATTATTTGTCTCCATATTTTGATGAACTATTTCAAGTATTTGAGCCGCATCATCCCTGTCCCTTATTTTTGTGTGGAATTTATTAACTATAGCAGAAGCCACAGCAGTCTATCATCAAATGTGTAGAAGCCCTGTTAAAGTAATTTTGATGAAATATTTTAAATTCAGTTTTAAAAATGCCATTCACCACCTCTACTACCCATATCGACACATAGTCACGGCTCTGGATTTATTAGCATATCTTGTCATTAACTGAAATTCACCATCTGCTGGAGACATTTCTGCGACCCTTAGACATCCACATCTATCCTCGATTACAAATCAAAATGCAGATGCGTTGTCACCCGTGAGGACTAAATCATTTTCTCGTTTCCAGTAAAAAGGGTCTCCGGTTCTCTACACTCACCATACAAAACACAGCAGCATTAAGCTACTATTTCACGCTGGTATTCTGTGAGAGGGTGCTCCTTCCCCGGTCGAGCCGACCCATTCATGCTACAACTATACTTCTAATATAACTGCAGCATGGCTCTACCAAGTATAACACACATACATAGTACTTGTCACTATGTATGTTTGTTATCGCAAAATGTAGTTAATCACAAAAGAGACATACTTGCAATGCTGATGGAACTGTTACAACATGGTAAAAAACATTGTGCTTTTATATAATTAGTTAGCAGTACACTGTGTGATGTATGATCTAAGCTTTGTTGTTCTGGGTGCAATACATTTCTCACTTCAGATTGCAACGAGGATGGACTAGATGATTCAGATGGTTCCCGTTCTGCAGTTGAACATGATGCTGTTCTATCAGTTCATTGCCAGCAATTATGATATACACGGCATGACAACTGAAATAATGTAAAATACAAAAAATGAAGTCAAAGTGAAAAAATAAAAATAAAATAGATTTATTTCAAACTCAAATATAAATAAAATATTTATCAAGTTAAATGTTACTGCACAAGGACGGATTTAATGCCCTATATTATTTAATAATTAAGGACTGACAGACTACCAGCAGTCCAAAAACAATGAAAAATCAACTGTCTCCTTTCTTGGTAGTTGATAAAACTGGTTAATCTCATAAATAAGCTAGTATGTTTGTCAGATACAGCTAGGGCAGATGTGAAAAAATAAAACAAGTTCTTGAGTTGATATACAATCAGTGTAAAAACATGTATAATTATCAGATATATGGATCACATTTAATAAATTGAAATGTTAAACATGTTAAACACTTACCTCACGTAGCGCAAATAATTCCTCACGTGGAAAATCGAAGACAAACAATGTGTGTGATCTTATTCTCATAAGTGTCAGTGCCACAGCTGATGTATAGATGTTCAAGACGAACTATTGGTGCATTTTGCGAGTGCCACACTACACGTTCACTGTACTCGAAACTTGTACCTAATAAAGAAGCTACAATTATTATATTGATATTATTCAAGTAAACTCAGTTATAAAGCATTTCTTAGAGGAAGACATACCACATCGTGATATGTACCAACTATTTACCTGCTGTGTTCGAACCAATTGTTGAGAGATCAACAATTGCATTTTACTTTTATAACAAAACAATAACATGATAACAACACGTAATTTAATTCTTGTGACATAACAGTGACAGCGGCCTACCTGTCGGATACGATGTTGCCACTTAACGGTCATAAAATCTATGGAATGATATCGATTTTTATTCGATTAATAATATCATAAAAAGAATAATCTTTGACGCGTTTTAAGTTCTGCACGCTTTTTAAAATATAATTTCCTTTATTTATTGAAACTCTATTTCAAATGTATTTTTAAGAACAGTTAGCTTGTGCTGTATTGTTTTGTTATGCTTTAGAGAATTCGTGGTAAATCAGCTGGAAATTAACTTCTTGAATTATCATAACATGATTCCATTTTAAATGTTATGTTAAAAACAGATAAGAATAACAGTTAACTTGTGCAGTAGCGTTTTGTTATACTCTAAAGAATTCTTGGTAAATCAGCTAGTAATTCGCTTGTTTAATTATCATAACTATAAATGTGAAGGTTGTCAATGAATTCAACCGAGCCTATAACAACGGTTGTTTTAGTTTTTAATGGTTGACTGCCGCTTTTGATGACTTGAAATTAATAAAAACCTATTTTGCGCAATAAGTTTTTTCTCTTTGGTAATGAATAAACCACAGAAACCCCTTTAATGTATAATAGTCCTTTTTTTGATACAAGTAGCACATTTTAAGGAACCGCAAAAACAACTTTGTTATTTATACAAACACTATGAAAAACAAAATAATTTGTTGCTGGCGATAATGACAGTGGTATTTTGACTCGATTTAAAATATATGCTTGTTACTACTGAACTCTTCATGGGCCTGCGAGTCCGACTCGCACTGAACCACTTTTTTTCAACATTTAGTTTTATTCTAATAAATAGTTTTTTCGTTTAAGCGGAGCTCTTTTACTTTAGGTTTATTACCTCTTTATCTACAATAATCAATCTGAGTAAGTACAGTGTGTAAATACGATTCTTAAATTGTAAAAATAATAATTGGATTTGAACATCTTAGGTAGGTATTTAGTTTTATTTATTTAGAAAATATTAATCTCGCAATTATTTATTGTAATAATATAATTTATCACACAGCTAACGCCCTCATTAGCAATGTAATGGTGAAAGAATTTTCAAAATCGGTCTAGTAATTTTTGAGATTAGCCAAAAAACGTATTCATTGAAAGTAGCGCCCTCAATAATAAAATTAACCCTATATTAGATATCTAAAATTATACATAACAATCTAGTGGTAAAAGAATTCTTAAAGTTGGTCAAGTACTTTACGAGTTAAGCGAATAAAATATTCTTTGATAGTAGCTCCCTCAATAATAAAATGCATCCTACGTTTTAAGCACCATAGCAAAAAACGATTCAACATAGCCTAATCCGCACACACAGTAAAAACATAACCATCCTTTTTCGTCTGTAGTCGGTAAACATTTGGTTAATAACGGTTGCGTATCGACTGCTTTGGATAAATATCCATTGTCAACGGTTATTTTAAACCTATATCATAACATCGTAATAATTATCGAAAGATCATATAAGCATTGTAATAATGACACCATAAGTAATCGATTGAAAAGGGGAATCGATTTTTTAATGATTTTTGTGATTGGCAACATTTTTTATTTTATTCACTGACTAATGAATTACGTATTTACCTAATTTTATTTTTATCTTTTCGGTACTTTTAATTTGTGCAAAAATATTCCCATTGTTTTAGGATAAATGAATACCGCGATTAATAACCATAAATAAAGATATATTTTTTTAACAAATGCACATTGTTGGGCGTTCGATGGCCTAATATGGGCATCCCCCTTTTAATTTTATATTTCGTTGGTACCGTTTAGGATTGGATACAATAACTAGAAAATACATTATCGAAATGGTAGTTATAAAATATTCTCTGATATATTTATTTTCCACATTTTCTAAATAGGCTCGGCATTATACGGGTTGTAACGGAAATGCGTGGTCATATTTTAAATACCGGTTCTGCCCATGGAAATGAAAACCTTTCTTCATAAAACCAGTCAATTCCCAAAAATTGTACAAAAATATATTATCTATATAGGCTAGATCTTAGTAGTAAACAGAGATGTAGATATTTAAAATAAACCACTTAATGTAATGCAACTACTTATAGCGATATCCTGGGAAAAATAAAATAAAGGTTACCTACTTAGAAAGAGAGGGTCTGCCCACAGAGAGCGAGATAGTAATACATAGGTTAAGCTTCAAGTAGGTATTCAGAGTGTGGTCTCCATCCTTATCTATAACTTCATGCTTGGCAGTCACTACTCACCGACGTCAGTGCCGCTATATATTCTACAATTTTCAAGGACAGGCGGGCTATGCTTTAGTACGTAGTGATCGCTGATCGTTCTTCTGTTCTCTATCCTTCATGATTACGAAGAATCGTGGAGGTTAGAGAATCCATGAGAAGAACGATCGCTGTAGAAAATAGTGTCTCAAAAATATGAACAAAATAAGCGAAGCGCTGCGATCCCTGAGTTGTCTCAATAATTTTAATTATTATAAATATTATAAATTATTACGAATATAAATTATTAATTAGTATTGATTTAATTTTACTATTATTTTTCTTATAATATTTCATCATTTTTAGTGTTTCTTTTTGTCAAAAATTAAAAAATTACTTCGCTGATACTACTTACCGACGTCAGCGCGGCTATAAATTTTCTAGTACAGGCGGGCTCTATGCTTTATTAGCACGTAGCGATCGTTCTCCTCGCAAACTTATAAGAGTACGTTCTCCTGTTCTCTCACTCAATGATTATCATTGATCGCCAATCGCGATTCGTTCGCCACCATTTTGTTAATGTCAACTCAATTCGTTTTGGTGTAAATCGTGTCTTGCTCTTGTGCTTGCATTGGAATTTAGAAAAACTAGTACTTGTAAATCATTTAAAATTTTCCATTAATTGGAATTTAGTTTTCATCGTCGAATAAATTGTCATAATGTACGATACCGAGGACGACCAATTTGAGGAGGAAGACAATGAAGAAATTTCTTCGGAACTATGGCAAGAAGCTTGTTGGATTGTAATAAATGCTTATTTTGACGAAAAAGGCTTAGTACGACAGCAGTTAGATAGTTTTGACGAGTTTATACAGATGTCTGTACAGCGCATCGTAGAAGATTCTCCGCCTATAGAACTACAAGCTGAAGCTCAACACGCTTCAGGCGAAATTGAGACTCCTCCGAAATACTTATTAAAATTCGATCAGATATATCTTTCTAAACCTACGCATTGGGAAAAAGATGGTGCACCATCACCTATGATGCCTAACGAAGCTCGACTTCGCAACTTAACTTATTCTGCTCCTTTATATGTAGATATCACGAAAACCATAGTGAAGGAACATGAAGATCCAATAGAAACACAACATCAAAAAACATTTATAGGAAAAATTCCTATTATGCTTAGATCTACATATTGTCTTTTAAGTAACCTAACTGACAGAGATTTAACAGAGCTGAATGAGTGCCCGTTAGATCCTGGTGGCTATTTTATTATCAATGGTTCTGAAAAGGTTTTGATAGCTCAAGAAAAGATGGCAACAAATACAGTTTATGTATTTAGTATGAAAGATGGGAAATATGCATATAAAACAGAAATTAGATCCTGTCTTGAACACAGCTCTAGGCCTACATCTACATTATGGGTTAATATGATGGCTCGAGGTGGTCAAAGCATTAAAAAGTCAGCTATTGGTCAAAGAATTATTGCTATAGTTCCATACATTAAACAAGAAATCCCAATTATGATAGTTTTCAGAGCTTTGGGGTTTGTTGCAGATAGAGATATATTGGAACACATTATTTACGATTTTGATGATCCAGAAATGATGGAAATGGTAAAGCCATCTCTAGATGAAGCCTTTGTAATTCAAGAACAAAATGTAGCTCTCAACTTTATTGGTGCTAGAGGAGCACGCCCAGGAGTAACAAAAGAAAGGCGTATCAAATATGCTCGTGAAATTTTACAGAAAGAAATGCTTCCTCATGTTGGTGTCTCTGACTTTTGTGAAACTAAAAAGGCTTATTTTCTTGGATACATGGTTCACAGATTATTACTAGCTGCCTTAGGGCGCCGTGAATTGGACGACAGAGATCACTATGGAAACAAAAGGTTGGATCTAGCTGGACCTTTGTTAGCATTTTTATTCAGGGGATTGTTTAAGAATTTATTAAAAGAAGTAAGAATGTATGCACAAAAATTTATTGACAGGGGAAAAGATTTTAATTTGGAATTAGCTATTAAAACAAAGATTATCACTGATGGTCTTCGTTACTCCCTTGCAACAGGTAACTGGGGAGATCAGAAGAAAGCCCATCAGGCTAGAGCTGGAGTTTCACAAGTATTAAATAGATTAACATTTGCTTCTACATTGTCACATTTGCGACGAGTTAACTCTCCAATAGGTAGAGATGGCAAATTAGCAAAACCTCGTCAGTTACATAACACACTGTGGGGTATGATCTGTCCTGCTGAAACACCAGAAGGTGCTGCTGTAGGTCTTGTGAAAAACTTGGCATTAATGGCCTATATTTCTGTTGGAAGTCAACCATCTCCAATTTTGGAGTTTTTAGAAGAATGGTCCATGGAAAATTTAGAAGAAATTGCTCCTTCAGCTATTGCAGATGCAACAAAAATATTTGTTAATGGTTGCTGGGTTGGTATTCATAGAGATCCAGAGCAATTGATGGCTACTTTAAGAAAACTAAGACGTCAGATGGATATTATAGTATCTGAAGTCAGCATGATTCGTGATATTAGAGATCGTGAAATAAGAATTTACACAGATGCTGGAAGAATTTGCCGTCCTTTACTAATAGTGGAAAATGGGGCCCTATTGTTAAAGAAAAAACACATTGATCACCTCAAAGAGAGGGACTATAATAATTATGGTTGGCAAAATTTAGTAGCAAGTGGTGTGGTTGAATATATTGATACATTGGAAGAAGAAACAGTTATGATTGCTATGAGCCCCGATGATCTAGCACAAGTGAAGGAATATGCATATTGTACAACATATACTCATTGTGAAATCCATCCAGCTATGATATTGGGTGTCTGTGCTTCTATCATTCCATTTCCTGATCACAATCAAAGTCCAAGAAATACTTATCAAAGTGCTATGGGTAAACAAGCCATGGGCGTCTATATTACTAACTTCCATGTAAGAATGGACACTCTAGCTCATGTTTTGTACTATCCTCATAAACCACTGGTTACCACACGTTCTATGGAATATTTACGTTTTAGAGAATTGCCCGCAGGAATTAATTCAATTGTTGCTATCTTATGTTACACTGGATATAACCAGGAGGATAGTGTCATTTTAAATGCATCTGCTGTGGAGAGAGGATTCTTTAGATCTGTATTTTATCGCTCTTACAAAGATTCTGAATCTAAAAGGATTGGTGACCAAGAGGAACAATTCGAAAAACCAACGAGACAAACATGTCAAGGCATGAGAAATGCTTTATATGATAAACTGGATGACGATGGCATCATTGCCCCAGGGATTCGTGTTTCTGGTGATGATGTAGTAATTGGCAAAACAATCACTCTGCCTGAAAATGATGATGAGTTGGAAGGCACAACAAAGCGCTTCACTAAACGAGATGCATCAACATTTTTGCGTAACAGTGAAACTGGAATTGTTGATCAAGTTATGCTTACTCTGAACAGTGAGGGTTACAAGTTTTGTAAAATTCGGGTACGATCAGTTCGTATCCCACAAATAGGAGATAAATTTGCCTCCCGCCATGGGCAAAAAGGTACTTGTGGAATTCAATACAGACAAGAAGATATGCCTTTCACTTGTGAGGGCATCACACCTGATATCATTATTAATCCACACGCTATCCCATCTCGTATGACCATTGGTCACTTAATTGAATGCATCCAAGGTAAAGTATCTTCAAATAAGGGAGAAATTGGTGATGCAACACCCTTTAATGATGCTGTAAATGTGCAAAAAATATCATCATTGCTACAAGAATATGGATATCATCTACGTGGTAATGAAGTTATGTATAATGGACACACAGGGCGTAAAATTAATGCCCAAGTTTTCTTAGGACCCACCTACTACCAACGTCTGAAGCATATGGTAGATGACAAAATCCATTCCCGAGCTAGAGGTCCTGTACAAATTTTGGTGCGACAGCCTATGGAAGGAAGGGCTCGTGATGGAGGTTTACGTTTTGGAGAGATGGAACGTGATTGTCAAATTGCTCATGGTGCAGCTCAGTTTCTTAGAGAGCGCTTATTTGAAGTATCTGATCCCTACCGCATACATGTTTGCAACTTCTGTGGTTTGATAGCTATTGCAAATTTGCGTAATAACACTTTTGAATGTAAAGGCTGCAAAAATAAGACTCAAATCTCCCAAGTGAGATTACCCTATGCAGCTAAATTACTTTTCCAGGAACTTATGTCCATGAATATTGCACCAAGATTGATGGTTGTAAGCTAAACATTTTATGAAGTGTATTAATATGAATACTAATAAGAATGATAAATAAAATTCGTAAATACATTTATCATGATTTTTATTATCACAAACCGACAACATTAAATGCAGCTTATTACAACAGTTACAATACAAAATTGTACAATAAACTTCATACCTACTTAATTAATTTATAACATATTTTCTATATAAATTGTAGAAATAACTGAGTTGAGGTTAACAGATTAAATTAAAAAAAAGCTATAGAATATTTTCTGTAATTAACACAATTAAACATGAATAAACTATATTTGAAATTTAATATGTATAACAATGATTTTGATTTCACAGCTTAAGATTTTATAACATACATTGAAGTTTAACTTTACACAACATTAATATAGTTTAAATCTTAATGAAGTAAATTACAAGCAGTCGAGTAGATAATGTAAGTAATTGGAATTCTATATACATAATAATATATATAATAACCAGCTAAATGTCTATGATTGGTCTTGTTTTTACTGCTTGTAATTTATTTTTACTACATACTAAAACCAATAAATAAATAAATGACAAGCGTATTAAATATAGTGATTTATTATTTAAAAATGCAACTTAACCCAGTCAACAAGTTTCTAAAACTTGCTTAGAAAAATAATGTAATTTTAATTTAAAATTACATAAGAGAGCTTGTAAAAGGCTGTCAAAGAAATAAAAGATCTGAAAAGAAGGGAAAATTTAAAAACATTAAGTGCATAGTTTGAAAGTGCAAGTAAGCAAAAGTAAATATTATGCATGCATTTTTGTCTTATCCGTTTAATTTATTCGTAAGTTACATTTGAAATTTAACATCTAAATCTTGCGGAAGAGGCTGAGATCTTACAAGCGCCGCTATTACTCTTATGTAATATAACTATTCTATACTGTACAACTTACGTACCTATATATTCAAACCGAAACATGTAAGTGAAATTTCTTTGTCATCTTTTCAATATTGGATGGCAGTAAACTGGTTTATAAAACGCCAATTGATATTTATTTCATCTAACGAGTCAAGTCTAGTTTTCTAAAAATTAAAAACTTAGGGAGGCGCGGGAAGCGCTCTTTGTTCCTCCGGTTCTTCTTCTTTAGGTCTGCTCCATTTTATCATAGTTTCAGGCGAGCGGTACAGGAACACTAGTTTTGCGAACAAATCTTCTTCAAGCGCCAATTCAAGTGCCTCGCGTACCTGTGTTCGATATAGATTAAATGTGAACGTTCACGAAAAAATAAATTTTCAACATAAGAAATTGAAATGTTAATATCAGTTTTGTACATGGATTTGTTCAGTTGACGCTAGGTGACCTGTCATAAATGCGGTGATTAAGCCGACATCTAGGTACCAGAAGAAGATATAATTTTGCTAGACGTCTTTTCCGATACGACGTCATAGTCTCGCAACGCAACGCATACGAGTAATGATTTATATATTGCGTACTAGGCATACTTTTGTTTTATAAAATGACAACTCCATTATTGACATTACTCAAATATTATAGACCAATCATTGGAATGAAAAATAAAGCTTCAGTTCCAAGTCAAAAATTCGGGTACAAACTAAACTGTCATAGAACTATAGACTTTGATAATTGATAGAATCAGGCGTTACTTTGCGGAAATCCATTATAATAAAAATATTAATTAATTTGCAACCAACCGCTAACTAAATATCATCAGCTGAGCTAAGTCGTTTAGCGGTCAGCCGCCGTAGAGTCTACATCACCTAAGGATGCCTCGTGTAGAGGCGAAACACGTGTCGTATTATCGTCGATGGTGTGTCTTTCCTGGAATAGTGGTGTTGGAAGTAGTGGTGCCGGCAGTAGTGGTGTTGAGAGTAGTGGTGCTGGGACTAGTGGTGACGGAAAAAGTGCACGCAATTGAGACAGGGCGGGAGGTTGCAAATTAATTAATATTTTTACTTTTAGACTTCAACAAAATGGGGAATTAGGGCGTTATATCTAAATAGATATGGGTGGTATATAGACGTACCAAGTAGATATCGAGACAGAGTTGAAGCACGCGGTCAACATTGGGGAGGTCGTCGAACATGATCTTGGTGTAGATGCCGGAGAAGAAGTTGCGCAGAAGACGGGACGCCAAGAACACGAACGTTGTATACAATCCGATGATGCTGTTCAAACATAAACTTATCTTAGGCCGATATTCAGACAAAATATCAAGTTTTAACTCAAATTTGTGTAAACAGTAAAGCCTACACTCAAATGATGATATTGTAGAGTTTAGGTTAAAACTCAAGATTGTCTCGGAATATCTAGACGAGCAAAGAATTCGTCGCCGACGCCGCAAAAGGGGCTCGCGCGCTCGCAAACTGCAATAACATTTAATTTTCTGATGGAAAAAGCTTGTAATTGGGGAATAATAAGATTTCTTGTCCTCCAGTAATTTTTTAAAAATTGAGGTTCGCCCGTTTGTGGCGTCAGCGACGAATTGTAAACAAATAAACAATTCGTTGTGGTATTCATCCAAGCATACGTCTTAGGCCTGGCTAGGACGTATGCTTGGATGAATACTATCGCAATAAGCATTACATCGGTCACAGGTCGATCAGGACTAGTGACGGACTCTGTAATACCGCATACACGTATGTAAATTCATAGCTAAAAGTGACCTACTTTTGAGCACAGAACTCTCCTTTATGGGAGGACTGTAGACCGAACCGGCGCACTGCTCCAATGCATGTTATACGGACTTCGCATGTCCTCGAAACAATTTACTGTTCATACTCGTGTACCTATCTGGTGTTATGTGCAAATAACTATATAATTACTATTGAAACGGTAGCGATCACATCATTCCTAAAAGTTTTAGAAGTTATTTTAATTCGTGTAAGTACTCCTTAATATAAGGGGTCTTAATGTATGAAATTGCCATTTTATATATAAACACCTTTTTATTCAAAAAAAATTTATTTATTTGAAGTATTTAACCCCTTTATCTACCTGCCATATAGAGGGAGGATCATATATGACTTTGCGATGAAACTGGAGGTCAGGACTACAAAGTCTATGATAACATTTTGTATTGCTTCCTAAAAATTGTTTCCGTGCAGAAAGCTGTGTTTTCAAATTACGGTAATCGATTGGGGCTAATTCTGCCAAGTACGGAGGAAGTCGCATGGTTTCTAAATGCAGGTCTTGTAATGTTTAAAATGGTTTGTCGAGCAGTGTGTTTGAGAGTTTCGTCATCATTGTTCGAAGTTCTTCCCGATAGATATCCGCTGTTCTTGATATACTAAATCTCAAAAAGCTATAGTGAATTACACGTTGAAATGACCACCAAACAGTTACTTTTCTATGCCTGAACTTCGCTTTAAGGCATTTATATGTATTTGACAAGAGTTCAGCCACTGTGATATTTGCTTTCGATTATCGTAGAGAATCCACGTTTCATCACACGTCACAACTTTTTTATATTGCTCCATATCTTCCCAAGCCTCATCAATATATTTTCTTTTATACTGTTGTAGTTAATGCATTAGAAACCTATTTCTCGAGTTTTCTTATTTCACCTATTTGATATAAATAAGTTAGTGTTTTAGTAAAATAATGCCAAACCCGTCATGGTTTGACATTAGTTTACTAAAACATTTGGTAGTTTGATATGGATCGGCTTTCTCCGTTACTTCTATCATTATTTAATATCTAGCCGACAGACTACGTAACTTAATGAACCACGATGTCTCGTAGTTAATTAAAGTAAGAATACCACTATGAAAGTAAAATATCCAAAAACGAACAGTGTCTTTGTAAATCGTACCCACTCCAAACGCAGCATTGATATTCCCTGTCTGTGCTGCGTTAGAACCACGTCGGAGTTCGTTTATGGAAAATTACTTTAATTTTGAAGTCAAATACTCAAACTCAAATACAGAATGAAAAACAATTGACAGCCAAACAATAAATTGTCATATTTTTTTAAAATTAAGAATGTTAAGTTTTAATCACGAATCTTGGACCATGCTGGTTTAATTTTAATTCAAAGTGGCCAATGCTTTAAAAGGGCAACTTCATACTTCATAACCGCTACAAGAGATTCGCCCCTGCTTCGCATGGGCGATTTCTGGATTTCGACAACAGCGCCACCTACTGCATCCAGTTGCGATTCTAAACTATTCTCGAATCAACTTAATCACACATAATATTTCATCAAAATCACTCCAGCCGTTTAGGAGGAGTTCAGCCACACACATACGGACAGAAGAATTATCTTAATATATATAAATTACGCGTCACGTTGTTCGTCCGCGATGGACTCCAAAACTACTTAACCGATTTTAATCAAATTTGCACACCGTGTGCAGTTTGGTCTAATTTGAGAGATAGGATAGTTTTTTTTGCCCGTGAGTGATCCACAATTTTTTTTTTCGAAGTTAAGGATTTTTATAGGACATGACAAAGGGTCGTCGAAAAGGGCAGAAAAACGTCTGCCTGGCAAGCTTAGTATAATATATAAAGACTACTATTTAGACTTACCCTCCGGCAGAAATAAAGTTGAGCGTCTCGGGGAACAGTTTATCGTTGAACGTGTACATGACAAGCATGTCGCAGTTGTTCATAGGTATCGACGCTAGTGGATCCTGTTGAACGTGAAAGTTACGATGTAGTTATTTAAATATATTTCAATTAAGTGATCAGTCCACACACAGCAAACAGATTATGCTGGGTTAAATAATGACTAATTTTACTGGTGTAAAAACCGATGCTCACACACTAGTAAACATAAATTGCACATGGGTAAACATTCAGAACCGGAACAACTATTTGCAGGTCATGCAAACAGACTCAACTGCGAGCAGTCAAACCAACCAAATTGCAATTCAAATTGATAGAATCATAAAATAAATCCACAACACCCTAGCATTTTTTTAATCGGCTACAATGATGCTCTTATGTCACTCTGACACTCCATATAAAAAATCTAAATACACATTTAATAACACTTGTGGCTTAGTGGATAAGCGTTTCACAAAGACACGACGCTAAAGCTCGCGGATTTGAATCCTGGTGTCTTAATTATTGTTGATTTGCAATTTATGTATATTTCTTTTGTATGGGTATTTCTTGTGTGTTGTGGAGGCATTTTACGACAATAAATTCCTAGTGGGTTTAAGGTTTAAAAAAAGGAAATAATGAACGAACTGAACGTGTGAAATAAGGTACTTGGGTACTTACTCTCGGCTCGCAGGCTTCTCGCACCCGCCAGTACATAGCGCTGCCTTCTCTTTCCAGACGAAGTTGAACATTGCGGTACAGTCGCGCGCTCTCATCTGAAATTGATCACCGTGGTAGCTTAGAATATAGGCGCTTAACTCAGACCAACGAATAAAGTGAAAATTTTTACGTGGTAGAGCCATGCTGCAGTTATATTAGTAGTATAGTTGTAGCACGAATGGGTCGGCTCGACCGGGGAAGGACCACGCTCTCACAGAATACCAGCGTGAAATAGTAGCTTAATGCTGCTGTATTTCGTATGGTGAGTGTAGAGAACCGGAGACCCTTTTTACTGGAAATGAGGCATTCCATCTCAGTCCTCACGGGTGACAACGCATCTGCATTTTGATTTGTAATGGAAGATAGATGTAGATGTCTATGGGCCGCAGCAACCACTTACCATCAGGTGGACTGTGTGCTCGTTTGTCAGCCTATTCTATAAAAAAAAAAAAGAAAGGTGCGGAACATTGCATACATTGGAAGTGACGCAAAAACCAAGCCAAAACTATGTTCTACTTATTGCAAGAACACACACTCAAATACATATATGCATCTACCTAAAATCATTTGCAGCCCACAAAATAGTTTTTTGTGTATATGTGTGCGTCCGGCAGTGAAATTTTTTGGGCTGATTGAAATAAAAATGTGTCAGTGAGTACGTGTAGAGAAGTTGAGCCTGGTTTCGGCTCGAAATACTTAGTTGAAATGTGCTCCATGAATCTTTGTCGTTCAGAGAAGTCTACTTAAACTTTCATAGTACTCACTAGTAAAAAATATATCTATATAAAAGAGTTATTATCAGGAAGACGTTGGTGCCTTTTTAGTGTTTTATTTCCTTCTGTTGCCATTTACGATACCCACAGCGGTTTGGGACAATGTATTATACGAATAAACAGCTTTTAAATCCAAACAGATTTTTAATCTAAGAGTAAAGAAATGTCAAATGCAAATATTATTATTATTATTATATTTTTTTTTGTTTTTTTTTTTTTTTTTTTTTTTAAATTTAGGTTTACTGAGGTAATAAAACACTGATGTACCTACATGGCTTTTACCGAGTAGTGACGGTGTAAGATGACCCACTGCCCCATATCATCCCGTGGGTGTCGTAAGAGCCGGCAGAGGGAAGCGAATCAGGAGATGGGCAGCAGTGTTTTCCTTATAACAGCACAAATGAAACCCGCTTGTCAGGCGTGGCAACTATGGCAAATATACCCGTTACGAGGGAAGCCTATGTTCAGCAGTGGACTGTAACAGGCTGAAACTACGGTTTAAGGCTTAGTAAACAATAAGGTAAGTATATTTGATTTTTTTCACATGATGTAAAATACATCATGTGAAAAAAATCAAATATACTTATCTTAGTCGGGTCATAAGTTCTGTCAAAACCTTATTATTTAAAATTATTGAATACTGGCTAAATGAACTTCACCAATTTTAAAAATATAACGTTTGCGCTTGCCGATAATAAAAAGACTGAGTGAATGGAGTGGTCGAAGAAGGAAGATAGAGTAGCGGTTATCGCGTTGCACCGCTGTGGTACGTGCCAAAAGAGATTTTCAATATTCTACAAAAATTTAAAATAACCCTACGATTTATTTATCGCACTATCAAACGATTCATTATAGATTCAAGATTCGAAGAACGCAAGAGGACCGGCTGACCTCGTACAGTTGGGACACCCGCGATCATCAAAGCAGTGAAGGCGCAAATCCAACGAAATCCAAAAAAATCAAAATGAAATACAAAAAAATCTTAGCTCTTCAGATGGACCTAAGCAGAACCACGGTCAAAAGAGTGATCAATGAAGACCTAGGACTACGAGCTTATCGTAAAAATACCGGATATTTGTTAAACGAGCGTTTAAAAAAATTAAGCTGGATATATATCGCCCTTTGTTACAGCGATTACGCTGGAAAAAATACCTCGAAATTTTGTTTTCGGATGAAAAAAAATTTAACGTCGAAAAGTTATAACAAACAAAATGATAAGGTGTATGCCCACAGCAGTAAAGTAGCAAGCACGCGTATTTTGAAGGTTCAACGAGCACATTATCCTTTTTCACTCATGGTTTGGCTTGCGTCTCATATTCAGGCTTAACTGAGGTGTTTTTCTGTGAAAAAGATGTAAAAACCAGTGCCGAGGTGTACCAAAATATCGCCCAAACCCCAATAGTGGATACCTCTTTCTTAAACAATGTTCAAAAACAGACATTGGATATTCCAACAGGACTATGCACCAGGTCCTAAGGCACGAATCACGCAAAACTGGTTGACCGCCCTTGAAATTGACTTTATCGGACATGAAGACTGGCCCTCTTCTAGTGCAGATTAAAGCCCACTGAATTATAAGATATGGCACCATTTGGAGGAGAAAGTCTGCGGTAAACCTCATCAGAATTTGGAATTTCTCCAACCATCTTTGGCTAAAGCAGCGGCAGAAATAGATATGAGTGTGGTGCGTGCTACGATTGATGATTGGCCGCGTCGATTAAGAGCATGTATTCAAGATAGGGGAGGGCATTTTGATAGTGTAAATAAAATTGTATTCTAAATTAAATTTCATTTCATTTCATATATAATTTCTATATAATTATCAAAAATCAAAAAGTGTATCATTAATTTTATAAAAAGTTTTAGACAGAACTTATGACCTGACTAACTATACAGGATATTAGTGTAAACACCGTTATCTTTGAAACTAGTGGTTGGTTTCACTTATAGAACGTAAATTCAATGAAAAATAACATTTTTTTTTGTAAAATCTTAATTTTTCCTTAATTCCTCATTTTTAGCCTGTCCTAAGCCAGGACGAAAGTATGACGGAAAAGTTACATCACAGGTTATGTGTACCTATTGTGTTTTTATTGGAATGTTGTGTAGGTGGCTAAGGCGGGCGGTGATCTTTACAGTGATTACGTCACTCGGGCGCATAGGGTATCCATGAATTTACGGACGGTATCAGATCAGATCAGATTTTTAAAATTTATGAAAATAGCGTTTTTTTAATTTGGATAAATATTTTTATATTAAAGCCAACTACCTATGGTTTTAGTGACAACGGTGTTTATACTTACACCTTGTATATACAATATGTTTTGTAGGTTTTGTAAAAAGTAAACGAGAAGTATTGATTTCTATTAATAAAAATGCATTATAAATTTTATAATTATTCTAACATATTTTTTTTATCTGTGCCTCTAATCTTCAACACGTTATCTACCATATTACAATCCATCGTAACGTCGCTGGTTAAGAAAACAAACTAATGTTCTGTGTGTTATTTAGAAATTTTTAGTTATCATTACGATTATTGAGTTTTATTCCGAATTTTATTGAAAAAGCGTCACGGAAGACGGATTCGTAAAAGCAAAAAGTACTAATCTCCTAAGGATCATTGTCGTTGCGTCTGTCAGACAGTTAACTGTGTGTTTGTGCTCTGTGATCTTAATTTACGAGTTCATAATTTAAGTGTTTCTTTTTGGAAGTATTTTGCATTTTTCATACAATATAGACATACAACGTGTTGTTTCCTTAAGTTTTGCTGTGACTTATTCAAGGCAAGTTAAAGCAATATTAGCACAATATTACAACATATATCAACAATATTAAGAAAAGAGCGAGGGTAAAAAGTCATTGACCCGGTACGTGGCATCTTCACGGTTACGCGCTATACTTAACCGTGAAAGTCGTGTGCACCATTTTCATAGTTTATCGCTAATAAACGCGCTACTAACACAAAATTGTACTTTTTTCGGGGTCTGTAAATTAAAGCAGCATAATGAAGTGCGCTGGTTGCTTGAAGCCTATTAGAGACAGTGCCGGTATAAATAAATGTACCTCTACTGCATGTGAAAAAATTTTTTGCTCAGTGTGTATAAATGCTCCAATACTCACTGCTGAGCGGAAGATTTGGAAATGCCCCGAATGCAGTGCCGCGCAAAAAAGGTGGGGATAACAGTCTTACTCCAGTTCGAGGTGGTTCTGAAAATGTTACCACACGTAAAAAGCAGGACTCTGTGGGGTCTGAAATGACCCAACTCACTGAACAGCTGCGCCTCCTTACCAGTGAATTGTGCTCCGTTAAAACGAAATTAAATGACCTGATGCAATCAATTTCTTATACAAACGAGCGAATGGACGATATTATAGGTATTCTCGCAACCACTAATGATAAAATAAAATACTTAGAAAAACGTGATGAAGACGTCCAAAATTTGCAGGTTACAGTGTCACAACTGCAAAATGAACTAAAAATACAAGCTCAACAGAATATGAGAAATGAAGTAGAAATTTTAGGAATTCCTGAAAACTTGGGTGAAAATCTGAATCATACCATACTCGTAGCAGCAACGAAACTGGGAGTCGACCTAGAAGATAAAGACTTAGATTGGGTAACTCGTGTGGGCCCACGCCGACCACCGAAAACCGTTGCTCTACCAGAAGATAGCGGCAATATGCCGCGGCTAGTGGTCGTTAAATTTCTGCGTCGATCTAAACGGGATCAAATCCTCAAAGCTGCAAAGTTAAGAAGAAACATAAACAGTTCTGACCTGGAGGTAGCTGGTCTAACCCGGAAAGTTTATTTTAATGAAAGGCTTACCAAAGAAAACAGAGTGTTATTTCGAGACACTAGACAAAGGTCCAAGCAACACGGATACACATTCTGTTGGTGTAATCAAGGCTTTATTTACGTCAGGCAACGTGAAGGTAAATCTGCTCAAATTATTCAATCGCACAAGGATCTTGACCGTCTGCTTCCACCCACTTCCACAGTCTAGAGTACATAATGATAAACGTAATGATCTACACAATTATGAAAGACCAAGGATTGATGAAGTTTACTTAATGCAAGCTACCTTACATGACTTTGTTATTGCTAAAAATGTATGTATGTATAACTCTAAACCCTTTTGTTATTTTGATATTATTTTAAATTTCACTTTTTACAAGTCCTTATTTTTGTTTCTTAAAGTAAAGAAACCAAGTTTTTTTTAAGTGTAAAAATGTTTTGGCTCATATTAGCCAACTTATACCGGTTTCGGATATTATAATTCTGACCGAATGTTGGCTCTACGATGGTATAATAATTCCGCAAATACCTGGATATAACGCTTTTAAAACGCATAGGCACTTAAATAAAAATAGCGGGGTTGTCGTATACCTGAGTAATATATGGCACGCCACAGTTTCGGAACTACGCCTTGATGAAGCCGATTGCCTATTTGTTCAAATACCCGAAAAGTTAAATATTCTTGGAATATATCGTTCACCATCTTTAAGAATCTGGAAAAATTCCTAGCATCCCTTAAAATGCACACTAATAAAATAAATAGTCTTTCCTACATCGTTGCTGGCGACATAAACATAAATATAATGAAAAATATATGTACTCCACAAAGCTTAGAGTATCAGTGCTTTATGGCCGAACACTCCAGCCATAGTACATCCAACTAAGAAATCTGCTTGCCTTGATCACATATACGTCAGAAACTTGGATAGTTGCCAAGCACTACATGGCATTGTATGCGAATGTGACATTACAGACCACTTTCCAGTTATGCTTGGTTTGAACTCCAAAAAATTTAAGCCTCCTAGACCTACTCGTTTCACATCTAAAAGGGATTTAATGCCATAAAAGATAACCTTAAAAACATCAACTGGTCTATTCTAAGCAATATATCTGATGTAAATATAGCTAATGAAATATTCACAAAACACATTACAGATGTCCTAAACAAACATACCAAAGAAGTTAAAATTAGTAGAGCGAAGTATAACATAAAACCTTGGATAACTCCAGGTTTAATTCGTTGTATGCGCGTCCGTGATCGTCTGCATCTACAATCTCGGAGTGATCCGGAAAATAAAACCTTTAAAAAAATATATACCCGTTATCAAAATTTCTTTATAGATTTATTACGCAAGGTTAAAACTGAATATGAAAATAAAATTTTTATTGAAAACAAAAATAACCCGAAAAATATGTGGCAGTCAATCAAAAATATCTGTCACCTTCAACATAATAAAAATGAACCCAAAGAATTGTTAAGACTAGATGGTCTAAATGTGCAAGAATCAATCGACTTCACAAATAAACATTTTTCTTCTGCTGGTAAAAAGCTCGCAGAAAACATTCTCTCTCATATGAAACTAAATGTGGCTGATCTGGCAAGTACCGTTCGAACTCCAAATCTACAAATGAATTCGTTTTTCATGTATTCCAACGATCATGAAGAAATTGGAAAACTTATATGTCAGTTGCAAGATAATAAGGCACCGGGTATAGACGGAGTTAGCAACGCGCTTGTAAAATTTATCAAACACGAAATTATGACTCCGCTTGCGTACATTTTTAACCTCAGTCTTTCAAGCGGTATCTTTCCAGATAGTTGGAAAACCGCATCGATTTGCCCAATTTATAAAAAAGGACCTAAAAATTCTGTTAACAACTATAGACCCATCCCGCTTTTAGTTGTATTTTCAAAATTACTTGAAAAACTAGTAAATAAACGCCTTGTGAATTATCTGGAGAAATGCAACTGTATCTCTCCAAAACAATTTGGTTTTCGTAAGGGTCAAAACACTGCGCATCGTGATAGAAAAAAATCCTGTATTGGGATATTTCTGGACCTATCCAAGGCTTGAAAAAACTAGAAAACACAGGTATTCGAGGGGTGGCCTTGGAGTGGTTTAAAAGCTACTTAACAAATCGCAAACAGTGCGTAAAAATTGGTAAGTCTATCAGTAGCTTACAAAATGTCAGTTTTGGAGTTCCACAGGGTAGCATTTTGGGACCCACATTATTTATCTTATACCGAGTGCTTCAAAAAAATGTATACACACTTTAAACTATTGTAGTTTTTCCGCTCTACAAGGCTAATGTTATATTTCTTCGCCAGGTGCCAGCATAATAGTCCCTCTATGTTATATTATCAGTTGGAATTTGTAATATCAACATGGGGGACGTACGTTTGAGTTTTGAAGAACGTAAGCAGGTTATTAAGTGGTACTGGAAGTTTGAGAATGTAAATGAAGTTCAAAGACAGTGGAGAAGTGAGTATGATACAGAACCACCTTCAAGATTAACAATTACACGCATACGAGACAAATTCGAAGTTCATGGAACAGTGTGATGTGCATAAAGGTCATTCAGGTCGGCCTCGAACAGCTACAATTGATGAGTCATCAACGGCAGTCTTGGAACTGTTTCAACGCTCTCCTAACAAATCTTCAAGGCAAGGGGCACGTGAAAGTGATGTAAGTGCTAGCAGCGTGCTACGCATTCTGAAGAGAGGCAAGTATCGTGTTTACATTCCAAGGCTGGTGCAACAGCTAAATGACGACGATCCAGATCGAAGGTTGCAATTTTGTGAATGGATTCAGGAGATGGTGATACGTGAACCGGGATTTATGGGTAGCATCATTTGGTCGGATGAAGCCCAATTCAAACTTAATGGAACTGTCAATAGGCACAATTGTGTTTACTGGGGTGAAGAAAATCCTCACATTACAATTGAAAAAGCTGTAAATTTGCCTGGTATAAATGTGTGGTGCGGTTTGTCTTCAAGGGGACTCATTGGACCTTTTCGATTTGAAGGCACTGTAACTGGTATTAATTACCTAACAATGCTTGCTGATTCCATATTTCCTGCCATTCGTGCATTATACGGTAATGATGATTTTTATTTTCAACAAGATGGTGCTCCGCCGCACTATCACAGGGACGTACGAGCTTACCTGGATCAAAATTTGTCGGGCCAGTGGATAGGACGCAGGGGGCCAATCGAGTTTCCAGCACGCTCTCCAGACCTTACACCACTGGATTTCTTCTTGTGGGGCACAGTAAAAGATGAGGTGTACAAACGTAAACCACGTAACCTAGACATTCTTTGGAATGAGATTCAAGCAGTGTGTAGAGAAATCTCATTGGACGTTTTGATACGATGTACAGAATCTGTGGTGACTCGTACTCAGAATTGTATTGATGCTGCAGGTCACCAATTTGAACAGTATTAACATTTGTTATTTATGTTTCATTTACATTGGACTTTCAGCTTTCTATTTTCCTGAAATTTAACTTTGTAGAACGGTAAATAAATTTTCTATGGAAGTTCAAAGTGTGTATACATTTTTTTGAAGCACCCGGTATATTAATGACATCCATGATATAACACTTGAAGATGCTGACATTATATGCTATGCCGACGACACCGCGGTCGGTTTTCACGGACTCTCATGGAAATCTGTTTGTCCTATCGCTGAGCTACGGAATAATTTACTAACATTAAACTCAAAAAAGACGATGTACGTATGTTTTCATAAAATAAATGCATCCTGTCCGAAGTTCGATTTGAATATAAAAATTCATAAAGAGTCATGCGACATAAATCCGCGCGGTTCATGTGAGTCTCTTATGCAGGTTAAAGTTATAAAATATCTCGGTGTACTTGTTGACGAAAATTTGGGATTTAAATCGCACATAGAAGTTCTTTCAAACCGAATCAGAAGGATTATCCATATAATGAGAAAGCTATATTATATAACAAATAAGGATGTTCGCGCCACTTTGCACTATCGCTTAACGCTTATAAGGGATTCGTTAATTATTATCCAATAAGATTACTGCAAAGCCCATTTCCGGTTTCCTATCTACCGCTTTATGCCCAGCATGTGCATTCTTGTGTTAACGGGCTCACACAAGTTGAGAAGACACGCAATCAACCGCACCGCTTATATCTCGCATCATCGCTCCCGCCCTTGTGTAATTTGGATATTGAATTATACAAGCATATAGTAAAAAGTATAGACATTTGCAATAACGCTATATTTCGAGATTATCTGTGAAGTTGATAAGTGTGAAGACAGCCGGCAGCCATCGAGACACGAGGCAGATCAGCGGAAGTCCAGGTGGGTGCACATGCATTCCTTCACGTCCTTCCTTATCCCGAATTTAGGGGATTTGCAGTATCACGAATAAATTAAATTCCATTCACCGCTCGCACCGCGCTCATATACAGTCCACTATTCTATTTAAATTAATAGCCGCACCGCATAACATTATTTAATACATTTGAACCAGCAGTTTGGTGGTTGAAGGCCAAACGCCAAATCCACCGTATATTTTTGGTCACTTCGGCCGGGATTAAATTAACCTTTCGGTCCGGAGAAGTAAATTCATTTTTTTATATATTACAAAAAATTATATACGTATATATTATTAAATCATAATAAATTGTAGTTCTAATTATACTAACTGCAATATTTATTTGTCCCGCATCGCTTATTACACGTATTATAATACTTTTGTAACGCATACCACACCGCTTCATTATTCCATTAATGATATTTT
This sequence comes from Parnassius smintheus behrii, assembly GCA_036936625.1. Classification (NCBI taxonomy): domain Eukaryota; kingdom Metazoa; phylum Arthropoda; class Insecta; order Lepidoptera; family Papilionidae; genus Parnassius; species Parnassius smintheus. Next base: position 19,087,816 of record JAUPFT010000005.1, on the reverse strand, counting down.
TCTTGTTGATTAACCGCCATCTTTCCAGTAACGCGAGATTGCTTCGTTCCCCAGTTAACTAATTCTACCGTCACTTATCGCAATAATTTTAGTCCGCATTTGTTTGTTGAAAATGACGACGAGAAGCAAAGAATCTAAACTGGTTTCGGATGAAGAAGTTAGTTTAAAAATTATTATCGCTAAACGTAATTATATTTACGAACGATTACAAAAAGTTTACGAGACGTCAAAGGGCGCATTTAATTCCTTGGATGAGCAGAATTTATTTCTTAGCATCGCTTCGAATATAGAACAATTACGTAGTGAGTTTCAAGAAGTTCTAGATAACTATAATACTAAAAATTTAAAATTAAATCCTAATGCAGACGTTTATTACGAAGCTTGGAACTCATTTGAAGATTTATGTAGTCGTATTAAGTGCCAAACAAACGTAAATATCCACACCGCCTTCCACTGTTACGTTAGAAAATAGATTTCCTACTAAATTAAAAACTTCACTTCCGCCAATTGAATTAATGTCATTTAACGGAGACATACGCCAGTGGTCCATGTTTTATCAACAATTTAAGACATTAATTCACGACAATTTACAATTAACTGATGCCGAACGTGTTTATTATTTGGTTAACAAATTGAGTGACAGGGCGTTATCAGTTTGTGCCGGGTTAGCCCCTACCGCAGAAAATTATTCCATTATTTGGAATGCGCTTATAAGAAGATATAATGACGAACGCACAGTCGCATCTACGTATATTAACCAACTATTGGATTTAACACAGGTGAACGCAAACACAACAGGAGGTTATCATAAATTTATGGACAAATTTGATGCTTCAATTAATGCTCTAAAGCAATTAAAAATTGAGGACTTAGCTGATTTTTTGTTCTTAAATATTGCACTTAGAAAATAAGATCATGACACTGTTAAGTCATTTGAAATGTCTTGTCGCACAATTAGCATACCAAACTACGCCTCTTTAGTACAATTTTTATATGAACAGAATAGGGCTATATGCCATACATTTAATAATTCGCATACTTTATCTACATCCAATAATAATCGAAACAAATCACTTTCAAATAAATTTAGTAAAACATTTATTAATACAGATCCTTCGCATTCATGTATCTTTTGTAAATCAAATGATCATGAACACTTGTATGTTTGTCCACGCTTTTTAAAATTAAATACACAACAACGTTACGATATTATTAAACAAAACAATTGTTGTATTAGTTGTTTAATAATAAACACTCGACTTCTTTTTGTAAATCGAAGCGTAAGTGTATATACTGCGCGCGGCGCCACCATTCTTTAATTCATTCTGACCCGCATCAGAATGGTTCTAAGACTGCTTTTCGTAGCAGCAATACGTTACACTCAGAGGTTGTGCAGACGCCTAACGCTAATGCATGCAGCTCGCATTCGATTAACTATCGCGCAGTTAACGATAATAAGGTTAAAGCAATTAAAAATTGATTTTTTGTTTTTAATTTAAACTATTCCACAGAGAGATCGTACGCGGAAGAAAACTCCTTTTGAAACGTACAGTGGTGGACCGCCAAGCATCTAGATGGTGAGAATGGTATCGGCACGTTTGCCGCGTAGTGCGTTCACGAAATTGGCGACTGGGATTAATCCGAACAATTCCTCAAAGCACTCCCCATGGTATATGCGAAAGAAAATCCAAAGAGATGCAACATCTCTTCGCAGCGCCAGTGAATCGAGCCGATCGGAAAGCACTCGGTCGTCGACGATTCGAGCCGCTCTGCGCTGGATGCGGTCAAGTGGAAGGAGCTGGTACTGGGGAGCCCCAGCCCAGAGATGGGAACAGTATTCCATGTGCGGCCGAACCTGCGCCTTGTAAAGTTGCAGGCGGTGTTCCGGCATGAAATACTGTCCCGCTCTGCTGAGCACGCCAAGCTTTTTAGTGGCCAATTTGGCCTTCTCTTCCAAGTGACCATGAAACTGCACGTCACTCGATATGTCGACGCCGAGGATTCCGATAATGGCTGAGGCAACAATGAGAGTGCCTTGAAACTGAGGAGATTCGACAAAGGGGTTCTTTTTAGCGGTTAACGCGCAAACTTGTGTCTTCTAGGGACTCAAACTTAAACTGGACTAGATTTAGTCGCCCAATCCGAGACTCTGTTCAGCAAAGACTCGACTCCAGGCACAAGTTTGTCCCGCGATAATGTCGAAAGAAAAGAATACCACAGAATCTCACAGAATACTAGCGTAAAATACTAGCTTAATGCTGCTGTGTTTCGAATGGTAAGTGTAGAGAACTGGAGAACCTTTTTCCTGGAAACAAGGCATTTCATCTTAGTCCTCACGGGTGACAACGAATCTGCATTTTGATTCGTATTCGAGGATAGATGTAGATGTCTATCAGGTGGACTGTGTGCTAGTTTGTCACCATATCCTATATATACATATATATATTCTTACACCGCCACAACATGAAGAGTTTGTTTTATTTGAATTATAATTTATTGCAGGGAATAGAGTGAATGGGGCACTACACTCTATTATGAAGAATCAGAATGTGTCAAAAAAGGCACTTATGGTAATTCATAATGCTGTGTTAGTCCCTACTTTAATGTATGGTAGTGAAAGCTGGGTGTGGCAGAAGAAGCACGAAAGTAGAACAAATCTTGTAGAAATGCGGTCTTTAAGGAGTTTGCTAGGGTTGAATCTGAATGACAGGGTGAGAAATTGCGTGATAAGAGATAAATAATGTGGTATGCAAGATGATGTTGTGACCAGGATTAAGAAAGGAATGCTTCGGTGGTTTGGTCATGTAGAAAGAATGAGTGAGGAAAGAGTGACAAAGCTAATTTATATGGCAGATGTGAACGGCAGAGTCGGGAAGGGACGCCGTAGAAAAAAGTTTATCGTCCAAATTGGTGATATTTTGAAAATGGGCCACGTTAGAAGTACCCTTAACCGACGAGCATGTATGCGTAGATATATGGATGTAAAGGAGGCGAAAGAGGTATGTCAGGATCGTGCCAAATGGAAATCCGTAGTCTCTGCTTACCCCTCTGGGTGACAGGCGTGAGTGTTTATGTTTATTATGTATAATTTATTCGGATTGAAAAATATATAATAAAAATAAAACTTAATATTTATATAAATGAGAACAGTGTCACCCCAATAACTTATTAAGTAATGGCGTAAAGTGACTGCTCGATCGCGTAAGTTTACTTTGCACGGCCACGGGTTCGATTTCTGGTTTGATGCTAGTCCATATGTATAATTCAAAATAACCTGAATTTTCTTCTCTAAAGTCTATACCGTAGATGATACTAATTTATACACTAGGTTTATGTGTGATAACAAAAAGTAGCTCAACAGCAAGACAATAACTTTCTATTTATATAACAACATATTTTGTCGAAACTATACTTCAATAATAACTATTTATATATAGACCATAGTTACCTTCATCCACGGTAGGTGGCATTAACTGGTAAGATGGTTTTGCCGCTCCTTTGTTGAATACTTTAACAAATTTAGGAAACAGTGTCTTCACATGTAACCTAAAATGGAATAAAAAAATATTAAGATAAAAAAAGAGAAAGTAAGTCGACCAATTTTCGGCAAATAAGATCACTTCAATCATGTATTTGATATTTATTTGCTTCGATCCTTTGAAGTTAATTAAATCGCCATTAGTTAATTGCATAGTGAAGTCTTCTGCTGATATACGTTTTGAACCCGGGCACAGAACTCCTCTCATTACCCCGAGTTCGAATCCTGAGTTGTTCCAAAATCAGTTATTGCATTTTTTGTCAAAAAATTATCAGTAACAGCCCACCCATGGCCAAGTCAATCTGTATGTTTTAAATCATAAAATATTTTTAACATTGGTATGGTCACCATAAAATGTTGTTAGGTTAGCTAATTACGTAATAACTTAAAACAAAAGGACCCTTAAATAGGGACTGAATAAATTAACCGACTTAGTATTACATGGATCTCACAACTTTTTACGGTAGAAGAACTGAGTTGCGAGACTTGGTTTTTTTTACAAGTTACGTCTTTGATGGCATCTCATTTCTTTTTGTAGACAAGATAGTCCTAGTTTTTTTCTTTTCCAGTACCTTCTACTTCTTAAATACCAACAACGTACCTATTATACATATAAAAGAACACTGATTCATTCACTGCAAATGTAACTTGGTAATTCTATATATTTATATGGGATTACAAAGTTATTTATGCAGTTAGTGTATCTAGAAAACTGGACCGAAATTAAAAAAATATTTTAGTTTTTCTTTGATTTATATACTAAACTCTAATTGTATTCTAAATTTTAAGCTTCTATGTCCGCTAGAAGTGCCTTCTAGTTTTATCCACTACGAAGTTATAGGGGGTCGAAAATGGCCTGAATTGCTTCGACAAAGGTATGGTACGGCCGTGCCGCTTTTTTGCTCGACTTGAAGGAGGAACTGCCGTGCCCCTAGATTCCGAAGACATGTGAAGTTCTCCAACATGCAATGGAGTACCGCGGCAGATATTTACTTGTCCTACCCTTTTAGGAATGAGGCACCGGCCTCTTCATTTCTCCAGCACCCAGCCGAGAGACGTACACAGGCTCTAATTTTATTTGATTTTTAGGCATTCATTAGCTTATATTCTATATAAAAACAGTTCAATTGAGTGTAAATTAACAAATTGGTGTTTAATATACTTTTAACAGAAATTTTAAGACTACATAGAATATACATTTCTACGAACCAAGTGTCGGGTGCGGAAGTGCCAGCCAGAAGCTTGAGGAGTGTCTCACGTTCAGGATTGGGTTTGTCGTCTATGAAGGCTTTCATTTCCACTTCGCGATGGTCTTCCATTGTGGGCGGATTCTGAGCGTTGTTACTGGGGTGCGTGATCACGTAAGTGAACTTGACAGTCAACGAAGCGTCTGAAAAGTAAGTTGTAAGTAAAGTTGTGTAAGGTTTTAATTATAATAACAATAAACTTCTACCATTGAAAGTTTATATGAAAAAATCTCCATAGAGTTACGAATGTTCTTGTTATGCATCCAATATATTGTGTATGTTTTGTTGGAATAATTACCTGAAACGAGATGGATAGCTGTATTTTTTTGATAATAACTCAAAATAATAAAAACCTGCAGTTTGCAGTTCTTGTGTTGTTAATTGTAAACATATTATATATATATATATATATATATATATATATATATATATTTATATATATATAATATGTTTACAATTAACAATAAAATACATAACTACATCATTGTGTCATTAATAGTATTAATAGTATAATAGTATTAAACATGATTGTTAGCTAGTATTGGAAAAAAAATAGTCCAACTGGGTTTCTTGCCGGTTCTTCCCAGGACAGAGGTTTTTTTTTGCGAACCAGTGGTAAATGAAAAAAGTGACTTTCAATAAGTATTGTTATAATCTACATTGAATAAAAAAGTTTCTGTTTCTGTTGCCAACCAGTTTCCCAAGCGTGGTAAATAATTAACCAAGGAAGTAAATTATGGGGAAGAGCCATATTTAACACTGATAACCTGTAACAGTGATGAGTAAGAATTAAATAAATAAACATAATAAGCTTCTGTATGCAATATTATTATGGTGCTGAAAAACGGCAAAAGTTTAGCTGTGGTAGCATGGAACATTGAGCATACCCATGTTGTGAGTTGTGTATCGCCAGCAATGCAGCGATATTTTTTTTTATAGAATAGGGTGACAAACGAGCACACAGTCCACCTGATGGTAAGTGGATGCTGCGTCCCAAAGACATCATCTACATGTATCCTCAACTAAAAACAAAATGCAGATGCGTTGTCACCCGTGAGGACTAAGTTGCCTCATTTCCAGTAATAAGGGTCTCCGGTTCTCTACACTCACCATACGAAATACAGCAGCATTGAGCTACTATTTCACGCTGGTATTCTGTGAGAGCGTGGTCCTTTCCCGGTCGAGCCGACCCATTCGTGCTACAAGTATACTACTAATATAACTGCAGCATGGCTCTACCACGTGGGAAATGAATTTGCATTTTAAAAAAAGCCAAAATTAAGGGCTTTTAGGATCTAATTAGGTGCCAACTATATCGTATATCTGTTATAGTTACTGCGTTGCCAGCGATACGTTTTGCCAGCAACGCAAATTTCAACAGTTCGTGTCGGTGAAAATTTTAGAGCACCTAATTTTTAAACTTTGCTATCAACTACTACTAGAGATTTTTCCGGACCGATACGACTCAGGGACCTTCAAGAAAAAGCCTATTCCTTTTTAAAAGGCCGGCAACGCATCTACAATCATCCTGGTGTTGCAGCTGTTCATGGGCAGTGGTAATCACTTACCATCAAGTGAGCCGTATGCTCGTTTGCCCCTCTCCTTTAAAAAAAAGCAAATTCCTGACTTTGCGTTGCTGGCGAGATGGAGCTCATGTTTAGACCGATGGTTTTTATTATTTTCCTAATGAAAATAAAAAATAAAAAAGTATGTGAATCCAAAAAGTACGGATATATGGAATGATAATGACACTGTAGCATCACGGTTGTTGTGCCACTATAGCGTAAAACTAACCGAAGCCTAAATCACGCTATTGCAATTTCCTAATGACTCTGTATATAATAAGAAGAAGTCCGTACAATCACATGAAGCTTTGATCGCTTACCGGGTTTCCTCGGTTCACCCATGGCCGGCGAAAAATCTTCACTTTTCCTTCCCCGACTGATACTATTTCGAAGTTTTTGCTCGCTAAGTAACAGTTAAAACTACTAGACGTACTAGATGAGTAATACTGCTCTTACCCTATATTAAATCATGTCTATGTATTTGGATATGCACATCTATTATTGAATCTAAATATATATTTCAATATCTATATACCTATCAGTTGATATTCACGTGAATCTGTAACTCTGTAAAGAAGTCCATTACTATACGTCAATATGCGATTTGTGGTGGATTTGGTTTGCTTAGATTTGTAATAGTAATGGTTAATATATATTATACTATGAAACGAGTATATCTTACAACGACGAGTCGAAGTAAATATATTACACATTTTAGTCAAAATATCTCGAATTCAGTGCATCACATCACAGATATTTTTCTACGATAAAATTATTTCTTAGAGTTAGATGTTCTTTAAAGTAACTGTACTATAGCTGTGTCTGATATATAGTTACTCTGCCACCCGATATATGGGTTAATCAACTATTTTTTGTCCTATCAGAATTATTTAAAAAAAATGTTTATTGTTTTACTTTTAGTTTTTAACTTTATTGAAAGGTAGATAATTTATCAGATTTTTAAATTTCACACCCAGCAGCGCACTTTTTAAGGCTAAAATTGGATTTTTAACAAAAAAAACCTGATGACTAGCCAATAAATCAGTCACTTGGACAACCATAGGTTTTAATTTTTAACAGCTAAAATAAAGGCTTAAGTTTAAATTAAACAGTCTAGTTGTGTAGTTCTACGTTAAATAGTATCCTAAAGCACGGAATTATCAGTACTGCATTGACTGTTCTCAAATTATTTTTAGTTAAAATGTCTCTTGGACAACTACCGTCTAAATAAAACATAGAAGTTTTAATAAAAGCATTAAATTATACGTATAATATAATAAACAAAACTGAAGATATTTTTCTTAACACTATTAAGAATATTTTATAATAAGTATTAAGTTTTTTTCCGTTTCTGTCTAAAACATGAAGGTTTTGTTAATTCTGATTCTGGGGACAAGACAGTTGTCTAAGAGACATTTTTATGGTTATATGACCGAATACTTTACATTTATAGAAAAAGAAAAGAATAATTAAAGATATTGATGGCAATTAAAAGTATTTATTTGAGATTTACTACTCAAAACAAGTAGTTTTGCCTTGTATGTTGCATTAGTATCTTGCACAGACATTTCTCTACCATCGACAGTGGGTTTGCATTACAAAATATAATAATATATTTTGTAAAAAATATAATAATATATACAATACAAGTATCAACATTTAACTTCCGGTTTTTCCAATTTAAATGACCAGTAAATGTTGATCATCGAATCCAGCTTGCGAATGAGCTTTTTAGTACCTCCACCAATAGTTTCATTTTTACCTGCGGTATTTCTAGACACATCATCTCTATTGAAAAAATCTTTAATTTTTTAATCAAATTATTATCCCAATATTATCCTTTTGGTAGTCTTTTGTACGAATCCTTATATTGCCTTCTAATCCCAATGACTCTTTATAATCGTCTTCCTTCTGTTTCCTAGTTCTCGAAATATATTTTTGAGAAACGTCTTTTCTTTGTTATTGTGAACTCTTTGATATCGTTCTTTGATCGCATTACATAATATTGTGTATTTATTTTGTCCATCAGATGTGCAATTTGTTTTTATCACTGGTTCTTTGTTTGTCTGTTTACATTTTGTTTTATTTCTTTGAACTCTTTTTTATGTTTTCCGTATTTTTTCCTTAACTTTTCTTATTTAATCGTTTATTCTCTCTATATAGTTTTGTTCTGTCTCGGCGTACCTTCTTTCTGCCTCTAGTCATACTTTTTGCAGGGCTACTCAGTGGAGTGAGAGCAAATAAAGGCTGATTAATTGGTTGCTGGAGAAGTATGGACGGTGAACTTTGAGGTGTATTGTTCAACAATTCCCGTATTGCTTTTGTACGTTTTCTTTGTTCTTGCTTTCTCAGTTTCCAAATGATCCTGCAGTTGACTTCCTCTTGTGGCGTAAGATCTGATAATAGTTTTTTTATTTTTATGGTAACTCTCTCGATTTTTTTCTTTTCCTTTCATCATATTTTTCCGGGTTTTGTTTTACTCTCTCTTTATAACGTTTGGATTTTTCTTTTGATGTCATTCCCATTCTGTAACGTTCTAAAATAAAAATATTTTATATTAATTCAAATGTTTAAATTTATATTTACTTATAAAAATAAAAATAATTTATTTTGTGCAAGTGTTGTTACTTAATTTTTAATAAATCGGAAATCATTTGAAATGAATCCCCTGGACAACCAAAAATGTCTCTTGGACAACCATTTCAGTTGTCTAAGCAACGGTTGTCCAAGATACACATTTTAAGTTTAGGGACTTTAATTGGAAAATTATTGAATGATTATCCTGATTCTTAAGTTTACCATTGAACTAATAATATGAACTAACTTTTTTTTATAAAATCTGTAATGAAATATCTACATACTTACAGTTTTTGCGCGGTGGTTCAGTGGACTCACAATTAACAGACGCAACTTGTCTTGTTGTTCGCGGCCGACTAACTCGAACATACTTCCAAAAACAAAATGACTATACTGATTACTTTATTGATTGCGGACTTATAACGCACTCTCTCTTTCGTATTAGAAGTTCTTAGTGGTTGTCCGATTGACATACGATTTTGAAGTAACATTGGGGACAACGTAATAATTCAGAAATTAGGCGATAGATGGCCAATGAAAATATTATTGGAAGCTTTTATGAACTATTAAATAAGGTTGAATATTTTCGAGAAACTAGTTTTAATGTGGCAATGGAATTTTTTTTCACTATTCTTATTTTTATTGATGAGTAGTGCCTGCGGACATATAATTGTACAAAGAAAAGAACTTAGCGTCTTTTGGACAACCACAAATATTTCAGTTAATTTTGTTTTAATTTACCAAGTCTTAATCCTTGTGTATTAAACATAATACTAATGATAAGGCAAATACTTAATTTTCCGATTCGCAACCATACTTTTTGAGAAAAAAATATTTGAATGTCTGGGACAGGGGTGGGACAAAAAATAGTTGATCGACCCATATAGATATTGAACCAATATATAGATATTGAACCGATATATAGATATTGTATCTATGATTTATATCGCCCAAGGGTTATAAGATTTGTATCGCTTGCTCCTAAAAACTTTTATTATATTATTAAAACTAGTTGTGCCCGAGACTTCTTCTGCGTGGAATTTAGTTTGTGACTAAAGGACAGAGGCGAGGAACAAGCATCCAAATTCCAAACCCTACCATCGTGCTATTGAAGTTATGGTTTTATTGATTATAAAAAGGACACAAATCTAAATTTATACGATGTTACTCGTGTCTGGTATGGACAATATTTTCAAGGCGGCAACTAAGCGTTGCGTGCACTAGCAAACTAAAGGGTCCACCATCTAAATTTTTTTTTCAACTACTGCTTATTTCGTGAATGGCAAACACTTAGCTCATGTCTAATTTGACAGATAATTAGTTTTATCCTTCCGCTGAACGAATATGGTTGTGTATACGCTTGAACAACGCTGGGAAATATTGCGACATTACTTTGAAAATCATGGTAATGTTGCAGAATGTGTGCGAAAATTGCGTACGGAGTTTTGGAAGAAATGAAGCACCGTCAGCTCCGTATGTTCGTTACCTTGTGAAAAAAGTGAAAGAAACTGGCATCCTCATCCATAAACCAACGCGTGAAAAGCCAAAAACAATGCGTACACCCGAGAATATTGCTGCTGTGGCCGAAAGTGTGCGTGAAACGCCATCAACATCAGTTCACCGTCGTTCTCAACAATTGGACATTTCGGAGACATCATTGAGACGAATTTTGCGTAAAGACCTTGGTATGATGCCGTACAAAATCCAATTGGTTCAGGAGTTGAAGCCAACTGACCATCCAATGCGTTTTCGCTTCGCTAAGTGGGCCTGCGATCGACTTGCAGAAGATGCGGATTTTGCCAAAAAAAATCATCTTTTCAGATAAGGCTCATTTCGAACTTGGCGGGTATGTAAACAAGCAGAATTGTCGCATTTGGGGCACAGAAAACCCGCACGCATTCATCGAAAAGCCGGTGCACCCAAAACGAGTCACTGTTTGGTGCGGATTTTGGTCCAGAGGCATAATTGGGCCATTTTTCTTCGAAAATGAGCAAGGTGTGGCCGTTACAGTCAATGGCGATCGTTATCGGGCCATGTTGAACGAATTTTTGTTCACAGAAATTGAAGAGGAGGATATTGGCAACATTTGGTTTCAACAGGACGGCGCAACGTGCCACACAGCCGACGCTACACTTGATGTTTTGCGCCCTGTTTTTGAAAATCGCATTATCAGCCGCAGAGCTGATGTAGTTTGGCCACTTCGGAGCTGCGATTTGACATCGTTGGACTATTATTTGTGGGGTGCCGTCAAAGATAAGTGTTACGCCGACAAGCCAGAGACAATTGACGCTTTAAAGGACAATATTCGTGAAGCCATTGGTGAAATACAGCTGCACACAATTGATAATGTACTCAAAAATTGGACCGATCGTGTAGGCTACTGCATGGCCAGCCGAGGCAGCCATTTGAATGAAATTATATTCCATCATTAACCGGAAGGATTGTACTTTCAAATAAAAAAAGAAATTTGAAAAAATATTTAGTTTTTTTTTAATAGCATTTTTAAAAAAAAGTTATTTGGCGACCCGTTATAATCTTGTAAATGTTAAAAATAAAAATGAAATAAACTATACATATTCATTACTTTTGATGGCCGTTCTCGAGCCATAAGATAATACTTTTACATTGGTTTGGTTCCACTAAATCTATTCTAAGTCTCGCGGTTGCTAATTCAATTTAATATAAAAATAGTAACTTGAAATACTATGACTATGGCTCAAAATCGTTAGGCTGTAGTGCGAACAAGAACAAGTTTATGTATGGACTTACATATTACGTCCATTTGTATTTGCATGTTCAAATTGTTGCCTACTATGAAAGAGTCGCGGTCATTCAGGGGCTAAACGCCCGCCGTCAATTCCAAAGTCAGTAACCTGCGTATGTTTTCGGCACCAATGGTATCGTCAATTGTAAGTTGAAGTGCTGCTTTACCATGCTCGGCGGCGAAAGAAAACATGCTGAGGAAACCTGTATATCTGAATAATAAAATTATTTGGAAGACGTGAAGTCCGCCCAAGCGCACTGGAGTAGAGCGGTGCATCAAGTGGCACGCGTTAGGGGGAGGGGGGCAACGTAGAAGAGAAGAGACTGACTGGAGGAGGCCTCGCGCTCGAGGCGCGCCAGCTCGGGCGGCGAGATCTCCCACTTCATGGTGGAGTTGGGGTTGATGGTGATGACGGCCACGTCGTTGTACATGTAGTTGGACAGGAACGTCTGCGCCGTGCGGTCGCGTGCGTACAGGTTGCTCAGCTGCGTGTAGTCCTGCTCCGTGTACCTGTGCAAAAGTATTTAGGGAGTTATAAGTTGAAAAGTGTGCGGGAGTTATGAGTGTCGTAAAAGCCGGCGAAGAAAAAGGATATGGCCATAGTTGCATGCCAAGCGTGGCAACTATGACCAAGTTTCTCCTTATGGAGTAATCTATTGGAAAGGCCCATGTTCAGCATTGGTTATTTGATAAGCTGCAATAAATGAATGAAACACTTCAGAGACATATTTTTAATGCTCCCCAAGTATTTAGTCATCTTTTAAAAATATTTCACATAGGAGGGACATTATAAAGTCTCCTTTTAACCTTTTCAAAATTCTTATCTAATGACCCACTAAAAAAACATTTACATATACGCTATATGTACACAATGTAACACACAACATACAATGTAAGTTAAATTTTAAAATAATTTCAAAATTAAAAATTTATTACACTGATTACATTCTTAATTTTTTATTCATTTTGTTAAACACTATAAAATATACCTAAAATAATTTCAGTTAAAATTTATTCGAACGTATTATGAAATCTCTTTCAATTTAACAATATCAGCTAGATTAACATTTTGCGTTATATAAAACAAATATTATTCTAATAAAAAATAAAAATATAAATTTCTTTGCAACTGTTTCGGACGGCAGGGACACATCCAGTGCCCGCAGTCGCCCTGGGACAATCTCCCACTTTATGACGTACGTTCCTTGCCTAGTGCCGGTGACGCACGTCCCACGCACCCCTGAATGCGTATGTATAATACGACCCTACTAGGACCCCGAGAGAGAGAGAGAGAGAGAGATAGACGATCAGCCGGGAGGAGGCAAATAAAACACTTTTCTTCTAGGTAGCTTCTTGTTCCTTAGGTTTCGGCTTCCTTTTTTCCTTATTGTTGTAGCCTCTTCAACGGCTGTGCAGCGACTGCGATTTGAGCGTTGATTGTCGTCTGCTATGGGACTACTTTTGTTTATCCCATGCAGGTATCGGGCCTCGGGGAGTCCCCCATTACCCGGGTATTCCTCACGGCTCATAACAATGAGCCGGTCTTGGGAGCCGTACCAGTACGGCATTGTTGGTAATCTTGGTTGGCGTATTGCGCGCCACCAGGTCGGTGCTACCGGAGGGTCGGCCGTCTCAAAGCCCCGAGGAGTGCCGAGGGTAGGAGTCGACGCAGGGTCAATCTTGCCGACAGGAGGGCGTTTCAGCTACTCCGGGCTTCCAGTGCTCCTTCCTGGCTCTAGTTGAAGGCCTGGTATTCCTAGGCAAAAGTTGGCGTGTCTCGCGCCTCTGGGAAGGGAATCTGCCGAAGGGTCAGCAACCTCAAGGTCCCGCGGAGAAGCACCTCGACGCGGAGCCGAAGTCACCAACATGCGCTTGTGATGGGTAACTCATCATTTTTATATGAGGTTGAGGGAGCACCTCATTTTACCTCGCGAGGTCCTCACGAGGGACCCCTCATTTGAGGCGAGGTATCGTACATCAGCGCAGCGTATTCAATTCACGTCACGAGCCGAGCCCGAGCTCGAGCCGAACTCAGCCGATTGTCCGAGGCGGGGCGGACGGGCGCTTCGACTCACGAGTCGCGAGTACTCAAGATTCCGATTTTTACGTCTCCCTCACACACGTAACTTTCTTTCGCTCATAAATTTTAGACCGCCAAAATAAACGAATCAATGACACTAGAATAACAATCTAATGCTTATGTTTTTAGAGTTCATAGTTAACGTTTAGAGATTCATATTAATAGCAGAAATAAAAATATTTTCTCTATTAATTCGTTTTGAGTACCTAATAATGTTACTTTACCTATGTTGACCTTCGAGGTGCACGTGTGGTGAAGTAATTGTTGATATTGTTGTGATTGTGAAAAACGCGTTTATTCCAAACGATTCTTTTTTTTACTTTTATCCTTCTCAATTAATACACTCAGTTTTTTTTATTTGCTTCGTGTGTTTTATTTACCCTGCAACTCATTTCAGACAATTTTTTGTGTCTTTTCTTAATTTAAATAATATCCTACCAAACATCAGTATCACACACACACACACACACACACACACACACACACACACACACACACACACACACACACACACACACACACACACACACACACACACACACACACACACACACACACACACACACACACACACACACATTATTTCATTAGGTACATAACACAATCATAATGTTTACTGTTTTCAAAATTTCGATTCCTCACCTCACTTATTCTCTAATTTATTCTGTACTGTAAATATGAATTTCTAAGTCGGTTCATTCGCTCACTAAGCTCAGTCAATCACTCAGTCGCGATGCTCGCGAGTCGCGAGTATTCGCGTCAATAATGTCTATGTCAATTTTTAAGTGAGGACGCGTGAACGAGTGAGGTGGTTCAATGTTGAAAATCGAGTAACTCTTTCAATTTGCGATCACGAGTACCTCAAACGAGGCACCTCATGAGTGAGGGGCACATCTCTAACATGCGCGCGCACTTGGGCGCGCCGGGCCTTCGGAGTTCGCTTCCCAGCGTGTAGGTGATGCGCAGCGTTGGGTGATCTTCATCCCGGGTGGGGTCAGGGGCGTCCTCAAGGCTCCACGCAAGCCGAGTTGGCCCCACAGCGCGCGCACCCACTGCGAAGCGACGCGCTGTACTTCTCCCACCCGGGCGGGAGTCGACGACCGGCGGACGTGACCGCTCGTTGGCGCGGTCCGGACGAGACTCGCGCGATTTGAGCCGAAATTTGCTCAACTTTTATACCCGCCGGCGTTACCGTGCGGACGTTAGCGCGGTTTTCCCTATCTCGCGTGTTGTTTTTGTTTCGGGCCGAAACCTTAGGAGCCTTTATTTATTGAAAATTTTCACATAACCCTTACAAATATACATTGTTAGATTGCTCTAGTTATGTTCTATAATATAAAATTATTAAGTTCCTTATACAAAACTTATAGAACAAAAATCCTACAAAATTGCTAATTTACTATACATTTTGCCTTACAACTGTTCAGGGCCTTGTTTTATAAAATTAGGGTGACAAACAAGTACCCAGTCCACCCGACGGTAAGTGGATGCTGCGGATAGACATCTACACTAAACCACGATTAGGAATCGAAGTGCAGATGCATTGTCACCCCTGATGACTAAAATGGAATGCCTCAATTCCAGTAAAACGGGTCTCCGGTTTTCTACACTCACCATACGAAACAAAGCAGCATTAAGCTGCTATTTTACGCCGGTATTCTGTGAGAGCGTGGTCTTTCCCCAGTCGAGTCGACCCGTTCGTGCTACAACCATAATACAGCTGCAGCGTGGCGCTACCACGTACATATACGGGCTGATGAGGATACCGCAAATATAACGCATTTTATTTGTTTAGAGTAGTATGTTTTATTTTATCGAATGCATTTTAAACAAGCTCGTACGGCCAATGCGCTAAACCAACGTTTATAAAGCTTCGGACCTTGACGTATTTTTGATATCAACAGTTGTTATAAACGTTGGTCGACTAGTCATGGATTGTCGTTTTTCGAACGCGTATCAAGGAATTTTGCTGGGAAAACACCAATAGCGCTTATAAGTTAAGCTTGCATCAGTTTAGAGTGGGAATTATGCTGTTGAAAATACATACGGCATTATTGTGAAAATGAGGCAGCACTATCAAGAAATGCATATGTATGTGTCCGTGCGTTCTTAGAAATGTAATAACGAAGTCGTAGGCACATTCATAGAGAAGAATACTTAGATCTGCTAGTTTAATAATAAATGGCGTATAAACATGAATGTAAACAATTATAATAAAAAAATATCATTCTTCAATATCGGAATATATTCTCCCAGTTTCGTTAGAAAAATAAAAACTTACACATCAATATTATGCGACTGCGCTGACATCTGGTATACCGGGAGGAACGGTCCAATGCGTATTTTTACTGTCACGTCGTTAGGTGGATTCGGTTCACCAACCTAGAAGAAACATTTTAAGCATTTTTTTTAATATATAGTAATATCCTATCCATTTCATAATTTTAAAATTAAAATTAAGAATGTGAAAGTATTTCTGTTCTTTAATCAAGCTTGAACGCCTGGACGAACTTTATTTAAATTTTTCAATTATGTCGGGGATCGAAAACTTTTTATAAAAATTTCTTGAACTCGGCATGAGGCAGTAGCAGTGTCCCCACGGCTACGGTACTTATTCTGTCGGTGCCGCTGACACATAATACATAAAATATAATTCTGATGTCATTTTGTGACCTTCTTGGTGGCAGCGTACGATACTCCATACCCCAGTTTGATCTGCACGTGACGGAAGAGACAACGATGGGAAAGGTCAGCTAGGCGCAGTTAGTTGACGGTATACCTCTTAATACATTCCTGGTCCACGTGAGAGCCTAGCTATGTCCATTGGAGCACTAGTGGCTTGATACAGAAGAAGAAGAAGCCAGTATGTGGTGTCATTAATGATGTGATAAAAATTGTCAGTCAGCAGTGAAGATTTAAACAACATTCAAAACGTAAATGTATGTATGTCTTTCACTCTCAACTTGTTTGGGAACACTAGCTAATGCTAATACAGTTTATTTCGATGATTTATTTCGAATTCTGAACACAACTATTGAAACGTGTCAAAAAATAACATCACACGCAATATCACTTTAGTCTCTAAAATTTAAAAACAAAGTACAAAATGTTGAATAATACTTACCGAGTTACCAAAGGCGAAGAAGACAAGCGGGAACCAAATGATAGCAATAATGAAAGCGAGCACGCCCCCGCCCAGCAAATACTTCGAAGTACTGGACTTCTTAACGCCCCGTGGCTGGGGGAACTCATCTTCAACGTACCGAGAGCACTAAAATATATGGATATCAGTTATTTTTATATCCAATAACAATGATGCGTGATTAATTGTTGCACTACAACTATATCAATAACTTTTTAGAAAGTGTAAATTAAAATTCTAAATATATAGTATAAAATAATTTTAAAAATAATTATGGCTTTTTTGCATAATCTTTTTTAGGTCTTAGTAGTAATATTATATTATATAATACATTCTTTTACTGTTAACAGAGCATTCCATGTCATGGGCATATGTATTTTGATAATAATCAAGGGTGGCTACAAGTGTCACTTGCTATCAGTGACAGTGCTCTTTATTTTCTCCATTTTGAGTAAATTATCCATGGTTTTAAATTATAGTATTTGAAAAGTTTTAGATAGAAAACAAAAAAGGGTATGTACAATAATAAATATTTAAAAAAAACATATATTTAATCACTACACCTTCAGCAGGAATACGCTCGCAAATATGTCCTCCATTTTAAGCCAATCCATCAGCGTCATGGACGTGTCCGTCCAAATCCAGTCCATGAGAGTGCGCAGCTCGAACACGAATGGCACCGCCATGAAGCTGAGTTACAGAAAAATTACATACGTTTTAATATTATCTTAGTTTAAAACGAATGCTGTAAATTGAATTAACTTGAAGTTCGATTATTTTAATGGACATAGCTACTTACTAATACGTATTTTATTATAATACAGAAAATAAACAAACGTCAGATTTAACAAAATACGTAATTGTCAGTATTACCTGTTTTAAATTAAAATATATATATTATGGCGTTTATTTTCATTCTTTTCAATTGTTTCTTCTATATAATAACAATTCGCTTAATATAATAGTATAATTAATTAGAAACAAATGATTAGAAATAAAATTTGAATATCAGAAATGCCGTGAGAAGGGCTCGTACTCACCCCCTGAAGAATATCATGTTGAGGAAGCGGTAGGACTTGCAGAGGAAGTTGCCGATGATGCGCCGCGGGTAGCCGCAGCGGATCTGGTAGGCGGACAGCAGCAGGTACACGCACTTCACCATGTACCACATGGGCGGCGGCAGCAGCGCGTTAAATGTCCTGCGCGAAATGTAATCAAAACATTAAAAATTAATTCATATCTATATTGACGATGTACGTATATATATATCTATACTTGGCGACTTTGTGGCCTAGTGGTCAAAGTACCTGACTACTACATGGCACTACCTGTATTCAAATCACATAGTGCCTATATACTATACATTTTTGTAATGTGATATAATTATGTACGTAGTCTGTAATGTGTAAGCAATATTTATGAACACCACTTTTACTAAAACCACTTTGCGCGATAAAATGGAGCAAGCCTCATGTTAAGATAAATTTAGCATAAGACTCAAAACTCTGACTGTTTTACTAATCTCTTTTGTATTATGATTACTAATGGGACAATTACATTACGGCGCCTTTGGTTCGAATTATTGATTTAAAAATGATTTCTCTACAGGAATCAAATTGTTTGGACTGAGAAAATAAAGTTATTTAAACAAACTTCAAAGACACCTTTCGGTGATGAACGGTAGCACAAAGAACATCCAGATGTGTACGCCGATGATGAGCGCATACTGGAAGAGGATCTTGCCGAGCATGAACTTGCGCAGGTAGAGCGCGCGGTCGATGACGATGAGCCCGAATTGCAGGATCAGCATCACCAAGAACGGGATCGGCACCTTGTTCTCCTCCAGGTACGCCTGCACGCCGCCGTCGCCCTGATGCGTCTGTGAGGAACACGCTATTTAAAGTAAAAAGTTTTATAACTGCAAAAAATTATACTATGGAATAATAATTATAAATGATATTACTATCGAATAATGGAAAGCTTGTTAAAAGTTTGGCTACTAGGAAAAAGGGTAAGGTGTTTTCATAGAAATCTTGGGAATTTAAAATTATAATATTCACAGACTACTTAATTTCTCTTTCGGTTTGGGATTTGTAGACTTATATTACTAACATAACATATACTCTCACGCCTGTCCTGTAGTATACTACTACATATTTTACAGTTCATTTTGATCTGATGGCAAAATTAACAAGCTAGATTGTAAACACGAATTATATTTTCTTTATTTTACAGACAGTTTATTGACGCCTCACTATTTGTCGTGCTGGATCTGCTGGGGAAGGTTTTATAAAAAAAATGTTTGTTGGTACTTGAATCAAAAAGTACAAAAAAGTACCACGAAGAAATGAATGCCTAAAAATTTGAAGAGTGGTTTACGACCCTTATGCAAAATCTTCCAGAAGAGTGGAACGATAATGCAAATCCCTATCACTTTATCCAACAAGATAAGCCTCCCACCCAAGCTAACACCAAGGCGGATCTAGTGGCATGATTACATAATCATGGTGTGGATGTTGACATGAATTTATTCATTCTACAATCCGCCGAAGAAGATTAGTCAGTTCCTACCATCCGTCAAGTGTCATATTCCTCTACAAGATGCAGGAGTGTACAAGCTTGATTGTGAATGTGGTCTCTCTTATATAGGACAAACAAAAAGATCAATTAGAACCCGCGTAAAAGAACATATAGCTGATGTGAAGCATCAACGTTCCGGGAAGTCTGCAGTTTGTGATCATATCCTAGACGGCCCCAACCATTACATCAGATTAGATAGACCACAAATCCTCGCGAAAGAACACCGATTCCTACCAAGGATGACACGTGAGGCTATTGAAATTAAAAAAAACATCCCAATTTCAATAGAGAAGGAGGCTGGGTACTACCACCTGCATGGGATCCTATAATCAATAAAATTAAAATTAAACCCAAGCATACCACTGCAGGACCTCAGGACATAGTCAGTTCATTTTGCATAGATCGGACCATAAACAATAATTAAAAAAACTGAAGGTACTCCGGGTTTAACAATGACATCGGGACGTTAGTCATCTCAGTCCCCCGTGACCATGGGTGCTGGAAAGCGCCCGAAACGTCGAGAATTAAAAATAAAAGTAATTAAAAGCAAAAATAAACGCGATAAAATCCGTAAAAGTAGTTTTAATCACGTGTAGTGTTCGCGTAAATATAAGAAATCATTAAGGATTAGTATTTAAATATTTTATGCTAAAAATATAAAAAAAAAAGCGGCCAAGAGCGTGTTGGGCCACGCTCAGTGTAGGGTTCCGTAGTTTCCCGTCCGTCACAGTAAGTGTTCCCACTTATGAGTTTGTACAAAAACTGTTGTTTCCATCCAAGTTCAAAATAATTTTCCTAGAAAGTCCTTATAAAGTTCTACTTTCCAGATTTTTTCATATTTTCTAAACTTATGGTTCAAAAGTTAGAGGGGGGGGGGACACATTGTTTTTTACTTTTGGAGCGATTATTTACGAAATTATTGACATTATCAAAAAATGATTTTAGTAAACCCCTATTCATTTTTAAATACCTTTCCAAAAATATATCACACGTTAGGGTTGAAATTAAAAAAAAACACTTCCCACTTTACATATGGGGGGGCTACCCTAATAAAACATTTTTTTCCAATTTTTATTTTACCGCTTTGTCGGCGTGATTGATACACATATTGGTACCCAATTTCAGCTTTTTAATGCTAACGGTCACAGAGATTAAGCGAGGACGGACAGACGGACAGACAGACATGGCGAAACTATAAGGGTTCCTAGTTGACTACGGAACCCTAAAAATGAACCATTGTATACGTATTTATAGAAGAAACAAAATCTAAAAACATTATATATAATATTAGTAGATATTTTTCTCCAAATATAGCGGCTGACTGCTGTCGTATTGTCATAGTTAATTGAATCACATATTTATTAGAACCCATCTAGCCGTTTGACTGCACAGGGGAATAAAGAATGTAGTCATTATAACTTTGACCTCATTTACAGGCTATGCTGCACGTCAAAATACAAAGCCCCAATTTACCACGGAAGACTAGAAGAGACGTACATTTTGACAATTTGATTGAAAATCAATTTATTATGAGGTTAACCGACGACAAAGATATTAAGTAGTAGCAGCAGTAGTAATAGACCGGACATTAGCAACAAAATCCTTAGTTAGTGCCTTCAACGCCGGCCGACCAATTATAATATTATGCTATTATCATAACGTCTAACCACCGTACTAGCACAGCGGTGACACTCCCTGTACGTGAGAGCTTAAACGCCGGTGACCTTGAGTCGAAGCGTGTAACGCTAGGGTTGATATCGAACCGAAATGGAATATTATAGACTTGTACCAAAGAAGATACATAGTAGGTATGTGTTATATATTATGTAAACTTATGTATTTGGGTAGTGAAAGATACGTTCAATTTTAAATCAACTTTTATTAAATGAGGTATATTAAAACTTCCGACAAAACCAAATATGCACGACAGTTAATGGTAATCTTAAATAATTAACCAATATTATAGGAGTCGCAGAAAGGAATAAATAATACGCCTGATCACTTGAGGTCTGCTTTACTACAGTTACAGCACGAAAACCCCACTCAATCATTATTGCAATCGTTTAAATAATATCACACAATGGTGGTAGTCTATCCCTACTACCTATCAAAACTGAACCTAGCAACAGTTCGAATGTGCAAGAATTATACAATTCAAATGCTTTTATAATATGAAAACAAGTAATCAACCGTTATAAATGTTACTGATAAGTCAATTAATTTTACAAATATTAGGAAATGAAATTACTTATTTATTCTTTGCAAATCTCTCAAATTCTAAATTTAAAATAAACTGAGAAAATTATCTATGATAATACAATGACTTATAATCAATTTTATAATTTGTAATTACGAAAAATAATTTAAAAGAAAAAGATAATTACATAATTAATATTTAAATGATTTTAGTAGCAATTATATAACAATCACTGATAACACTTATTTCAGTACGCAATAAGCAGTATTACCTACTATCCTTTAAAAATAATTTACTCTTATATATTTTTGAATTTTCATTATTATTTCTAACAATTGCAAAAATTCGTAGCATGTATATTTTTTTAGAAAATCCAAGATATGCAGGTTTCCTGGGACATGGCGGCCAACAAATTGTTCCCTATGTGTTGAGGAGATAAGTCATTTCTATTTCTAATGAATTAATCCATAAATACAACAATGAACAAATACAAAAACTCTTTATAGATATCTAAAATTTCTTGACTCTAGTGGTATTTTTAATAGTGTATATTTCAGATAATGTAATATAATAAAATTATTGGCGATATGTTAGTTTTATTGTCATGGTATTTCCCAATAATTCTTGTTAAGATCATATCGACTGTCATTAAAATGAGTTCACATATTTTTAGGTATCATAAAACATTATTAAAAATTAAACTAACAAAACAAGGGCCCTTGTTTTGTGCAGTGAAATTTATTTTAATTCTAATAACTTAAAATCATTTTAAGTAATACTATACTATAATATCATTTATTTAAAAACTAGGTACATTAATATTTATCAAAGCATATAAACCTAGCATACACGGCTATAAAAACTAATAACGTTACTTGGTAACATAAACTTAATACCTACATGAATAGAATAGTAATATGTATATATTAAGATATCAGTAATATTCATATATTATTTGAAATATTATATCACTTGACGAATATATTCATATTAACTAATAGTGACAAATATCGGTATTACTACTAGCCCTCGGCCAGGGCAGTCGGCGACTGCCCGTTCCACGCCCCGCGCGCCTCTCAAGGCCCCCCCCCCCGCAAACATCCAGACACCCACACATAGCCGCAAGCGATTTTACGTGCACACATGCTTAAGTGTCGTTTCTTTTCGCGTAGTGTATATATTCTTTGGTACTAGCGTACCGAGTGACGTCATCTCAGATCATATAAACAACAGGAGATATGCTCAGTAGTTGAAAATGTACCCGAACCCGGTGTCTCCAGTTGGCCCCTACCACGCGCCAACTACTACATATGCACATCAGTAAAAGCAATAGATACACAATCGCGCACACACTCGCATTTTATAAATCAGAACATACTACACAACCAATTATAAACCTTATCTCATCATACGCAGCGTGCATTTACCATGCACCGTACAAAACTTATTCACACAAAAACATCTGTCGCTATCATTCACTCATAAAAGCCGGCAGCGGCTGCTTCACGAAACTATCGTGTGAGTGAGAGTATCAGTAAAACACTTATCCATTGCGCTATTAGACCAGCTGATTCACAGGTCGATTTGTACTAAGCAAGCAATGGTTTTTGTTCCTAATGAAAACATTTGATTTGGTTTTTCATCGTGTTTCTAGTACCACAAAGTAATGTTTTAATAAATTGAATAAGAAAAACATTAATATTTTAGTACTTACGTGTGAAATGAGATGCCATCTTTCATGTAATTCACAATACAGCTGTTATTTTTGCAAACAATCACTGAACAACGCGGCATTTTGTCAAAAATCACGAGCAGTGAAGACGTCACAAGTTGACATTCGACTAATTACCGAAACTGGCATCAGGCCGCTTTACGGCCAGATGCGTTCGCAAGTGCCACGCCTCCTTGCCATATCTCCTGTTGTTTATATGATCTGAGGACGTCATCCTAGAAGCCAGCAATGTGACTGCTGTTCGAATTGTATCTTAGTTATTGGAAATAAAATATTTTATTTCATGACACAAAAATGACGTAATAAGTTTATATGATTTTTTTGGTGTGATTGGAGTCATAATAAAGAGATTAGATTAGAGATTATACAATAAAACAATCATGCATATTATTATATCATAAAGCATTCCAAAATTATATATATATAACATCAGGCGAAGTAGGACGACCCCCCACTAGATAGAGTGAAGTCGATGGATGCAGGTGGCTCAGGACCGTGCTTTGTAGCATACCTTGGGGGAGGCCTATGTATGATGAACCTCCAACAACATTATCGACATTGTGATGTCGAAACGGTACATTACTAAACCGGGTTTTTAACTTATATTTATTAGCATCACCTAATGAGGAATAGCTGAGATGTTTTTCTCATAAATATTCAGCGTAGTTCTGCTATGTTTAGCTAGAGGGCGTCACACACACGCCAGCTCAAAGTTTTTGTTTGCAAATGTTACCAACGTCCGCTCTATAGTATATATATTTAAATCTCTTTGACCGACGATGACAGTTCAACTGACGATAATTTTTCTGGATCGTCCAGTGACGAAAGTGAATAAATATGTTACTAATTCAGTAAATTTGTTTATTTACCTGACCCAACAATTATTTATTGTTAATTTTATTCACACTTCTTCACACCTGCGCTGCCCTACAGAGTCTGTTGTTGTAGTAGTAGTAGTTAGACTTACTACATATTACTTCAATGATTGTGAGAGCAAACTTTACGCACTTACCCCGAAAGCGGCGAATCCAAAGATGACGACGAGGAAGTTGAGGAAGTCGCAGAGGAACATGTAGGCGTACACGTCCGCAGTGACGCGCGCACCCGGCGCCAGCATGCGCCGGAAGAACCGCTGCGACGGACGCAAGTAACGCTTCACCCTGCGAGTGCGAGTCACTACACTAAACACTCATATATAATATGGTAACAGTTTTTTTATACGAATAAGGTAAATGATCACACAGTTCGTCTGATGACAAGCAAAAATTTTTATAGATTCATTATATGCCCACAAAACTACCAAAAAAATATGATATCCCAGCGCACATAGACATTTTAATATTTTACTTACATTCTCTCTCATTCTTCGTGTTCTTATCGCACCAGTACTTGAACGTCTATTGTTATCCTTTTCTTTAGGCTTACAATATCATAGCATATCATAGAATATAATATACAATATCATAGCCTCATATTTGTTAGTCAAGGACAGGAGTAGCTAATTGACCACTTTGCGACGCTTCAATGTTGACGTGCTTGTAACATATCTACCTTTTTATGTATAAATATCATCGATGGCAAGTGTATATTGAAGCTCTAGGTCCATGGGAAATAGTGCAATAATTGTTACTTTAGCGGGTTTAGCGCAACATCTAACTTTGTTGAAAGTGACCAATTTTTTTCCAGATTTTCAATTCCGAGTTATGTTTAAAGTTGCAAAATTTCAAAAAGGGAGTTTATAGAAAATGTGGTAAAAATGGTCTCTAGTTCTCTACATTAACCCATAACGACGAAACATAACAGCATCATGCTACTATAAACTATGGTATGATCTGTGAGATCGTGGTTCTTTCCAGGCCAAGTCGATCTTTCATACTACAGTTATAATACAGCAGCAGCGTTGCTCTAAAACTTTAAAAACTCTTTTTTTTTTCATGAACACATTCATGATTCACTATGATTTGATCGCCTTAACCAATAAAGATTTCCAGTACACGCCACGCTTGCACGACAAATTGGCGACCGCAGCAATCACCAGATTAAGCATTTACATAGTATACGAGATGTACCACATCTGTATCTATGCATAATGTACCACAGAATAAAGTTTATTTTATTTATAACTAGCGATCCACCTAGGTTTAGTTTTTATAGGATAGGGTGACAAACGAGTACACAGTCCACCTGATGGTAAGCGGTTACGGCGGCCCATAGACATCTACGTCTGTCCTGGATTACGAAATGCAGATGATGCGTTGTCAACCGTTGAGGAATAAGATGTAATGCCTCGTTTTCAGTAATAAGGGTCTCTTGCAGGTGATTTCTGAATTTCGATAACAGCGCCACCTACTGGGTTCAAATGTGAATATAAAGTTTAAACCATCTAGGGACCTATTCAAAAAAAATTTCATCAAAATTGAGTTTGAGCACGACTAACGGAAAGCAATAAATTTTCATTTATAGAGATCTATTAAGATTAGTCGTGTAGTCGCCACCAAGCCACGATAAATCCATCACCCTATTTCGAAAATGTGAAGAAAAACATAGTGAGGAAACCTGCATGTCGGGGAATAAGAAAAAAAATATTTCGAAGACATGTGAAGTTCGCCAACACGCATTGGGGTCGCGCGGCGAACACTTCCTTGTCCTAAAACCCTCTCAGATATGAGGGGAGGCCTGTGCCCAGCAGTGGGACGTATATAGACTGTAACTTTACTTTTTACTTTACTAGGGTACCTACTTTACAGGTTTACGCTATTGGTACTGTGCATGTTGACGGTACGGGGTCGATGAGCAGCCATTTCTAATCCCATTCTTTATCCGTACGGACTGTACAAATTATCGCTAGTAATCTTTCAGTGTTTGCGCCTAATCTCAATTGTCATCTGCCCGTAAAATTCCACTGGAAATGGGATCGCTCCTACTATAGAGGATTGTCCGTTTACCTTTATTTAAAACGAGCAACATAATAATTTCTTGTTACTGTTAATTTTATTGACTAATTTCTGTTAGTCGTAAAATGAGAGAAATAGTAATCTCCTTAGTAACAATATTTTGTCTCTCATTATTTTCAACATTAGCCAATATTTTAATTAACAGAAATATCTCGCTTAGAAGCATATGGTAATAATATTAACGTAATATATATGTATTAACGTAATGTAAACTTTTTCATAATATTATATAAATGTTAGCGGCATTGAGCTTGAACGTACCTTAACCTTCTGGTAATCATATTCAGTATTTCTCATCGCTCACTCAGTATTTTAGGTGCTCATTTATTATTTATATAGTACTTTTAAAGATTTTATACTCATTATATAATATATAATCATTTGCCTTGTTTTACAGCCAGTTTAAAACTTTTTTATTGATTACCATTAGCAGGCAATTCCGTTAATTCTTTAATTTTTTTTCTTATTATATGATACATATCAAAATACAGAGTATAAAAAGTACTTACGATAGTAACATCACTTGTGGGTAATGATTGTATGTGTCTTCCAATGTTGTCGTTACTGCAATAATCGGCTCTTGATCGTCGTTAACTCTGAAAAATTATTTTTCAACAACATTACCTTTATTTCTTTTTAGATTGATAAAGAAATTAATAGAAATGTAATTAATATCACAGTTCATAATGCTAGCCCTTTGGATTGTTTTAGGTCAAGATAAAACTTATAACGTATAATAACACACTTCAGTACGTTTAAATTATTTCTACAAAGCATTGTATAAATATCAAAAATATAATGGCGTTAAATGTAACGTGGCAGCGTAAGAGATGATCGGAAACATCCATGTTTGTGAACATAATAGATAATTTGTGAAGAAATGTAGTCCGTTAACACGCAGTGTTGTAGCACCATGTCTCAATAAACCCAGTCAGAAGTAAATATAAGATGGGTAGCAGGTATTCAGCAATGGGATATACATTAAGCTGTTACTTTACTTAAATTTTAACATTTTACAATCTTTAAAACTGCGAACATTATATATTCTTTGAAATATTATTAATGTTCGGTAGAGCTTACTTGTAATGGTCGTCATCAGATGGCTTGGAGGGACCAGGTTCCTCTTCGCGTCGTTCGTCAAACTCTTGCGGCACAGTTGCTGAATCCGTAATGGGTTGTCTCATTATTCCGTTTGAGCCAACATCAAGGTGTCTAAAAATGAAAATTATTTTTGTTTACATTTATACTCTATTAGTTAACCAAACAGTAAAATAACAAAAAGTGATACATTATACTGGAACCACATAGCGTATTTAATAATAAATAATAATTAATGTTACACATTGTATATTACACTACAAATATAACGTTATATTAATTTAAATACGTAATTAACAACTTATAAGGTTACACGATGAGCAATGAAATCATTACTACGCAAAACTACTTATAAGGATACTAGACGAATAATACACAAGAATATTACAAACTATATTATATCATTACAGATGTACATACGAAGTAAGTTTATTTGTTGGAGGATGAGCGCTAGGTGAGCAAGTTACGATTATACTATTACAAAGGACATTATGGGTGTGTATATAATACGTTCGGTCGCGTGTTAGTGCGAGGCGTTTCCAGAGCAGGCGTGCGTAGTGTGAGGGCGCGTGGGGTAAGCGGGGCGCGCGGGGGCCACGGAAGCGACCCGAGGGCTCGGCGGCCGCACGCCGCAGCAGCGCGTTGCGTGCACCACTGCCTGGTCCGCAAACTGACCATGTACTATCCCTTCTAATTACTATCTGGGAATATCCACCAACTCAATGCCAAATCATGTCCACAATTTAGTGTACGACGATAGAGGCCCATGTACAGCAGTAGACTTTTAAGAGCATAAGAGTGAGGTAATTGACTGGTAAAGGCGTTCTTGCGAGATTAATGTTTGAAGTAGTTATTAGTATATACAGCTCTCTAACAACTAATTGTTTTTATAGAATAATTGTGACAAACAACCACACAGTCCGCCTGATGATCGGCGGATACTTTGGTCGATATATATACCTACATCTATTTTCAATCAAGAATCAAAATGTAGATGCGTTGCCAACCCTATAGAGTATAGACTGAGATATTATGTCTTGTTACCAGTAAAAATGGTATAATTACTATTGTTAAGACTTCAATAAAACTTGAGTTCAATAACATAATGTTAACAAAAAAAGCGTTGTTTTACACTACTTCACATTTTTAATTTTTGAATTTGTTTTATTTAAAAACAATAATATACAGCTCGGCCCGCAGTGTCCGTACACAGGCGTTTACGCACCCATCCGTACATATTATTTCAGAAATAAGAATATGCGATTTAAAATAAAAACAATTAATTGGACTAAAAAATTATAATAACAATAAGTTTATATGTTGCTTGTATTATAATATGACAAAAAATCAGAATGATTGCATGTACATTAGTATGGTTTTTACTCGTTAAAAGAAAATTTTAGAGGCATCTTTGTGATTTTTTTTCTATCGTATCAAATTAGTAGTATCATGTTTTCAACACAATAGTTAACTACCATATATCAATAAAAATATCATATATTTTTCTGGTTTTGTTTACTGCAGTGTATCATATACTTTGACGCATTATAAAATTTGCGTTTAGCTCCTGTAGGCCCCTTAAAATATAGTATTTGGGTATACAAGCAACCGATAGCGTTACTTTTTTGTTATTCTTCTTTACCTTTTTTACGTATTTTCTTTAAAATACAGTTTCTTCTCGGCCAGTATTTTTATACAAGAAAACTTTAAAACAAGACCTTTGCATAATAATTTCCTTTAAGTTTTCGTTACAAAGTTTAGCAAAAAAGATAACTATAGGCACAGTGTAAAGAGAGTATAATAGTTGTGAAACGAATGAACTTATGCAGAGCAACGACGGGGGTCTTGTAGGGCAATGGGCGGCGCGACGGCGTGTCAGCGCACTCCACTAAGCCTGCTATATAATACATGAGGTTAACGCGAGCGAGATTTAAAGTACTAATTTAACTAATTTTAAGTGCCGTTTTCGTAAAATATAATATCTATAATGGTGAATTACTGTTATAATTATATGAGTTACAAAATGTAGTTAAACAACAAGGAACCCTTATAGTTTCGCAATATCCGTGTGTTCGTCCGTCCGTCCAAGGTTTTACTCAGAGACCCTAGGTGCTAAAAATCTGTAATTTGGCAGTTATAGATAACAATTACGCCTACAAAACTGTAAAATAAAATTGTAAAAACCATTTTTATTTCGGGTACCTCTCATAGCGGTAAGGAGACGATTTTTTTTTTCACCCGTCTATTCTATCGTGTATCGTTCGTTATCGTATTGGGGTATCGTTGGATAGGTCTTCCAAAAAAATTGGGGGTTGTGAAACAACATTTTTTCAAAAAATTTATATTCGCGAAATATTTAGCTTTAAAGTGTTATTTTTCATTAGTCATGTGTCCCCCCATCCCTCCCTCTACAAACTAAACCGCTGTTTTTGGAAATATGAAAAGTATACACTATAGTAGTAAATATAATGAAGTAGTAGTAGTATAGTAGAAAACTATCACAGCTAAGTAGAATTAAAAAAGTTAACAAGTAATAGTCGACCAACTTATAAAATGCACATTTAAATAAAACCAGTTTTTACGGTTTTTACGCGTATACGTAAAAACAAGTTTTATTTCAATGCGTAGTGTTCGCGTAAATATAAGAAATATTAAAAATTTTGTTACAATTCCATATAATAGAAAATGACCTAGACCTAGTTGCAGTATAACTTTGTAATGTTATAGTAAACTGTAAGAAATAAACATTTTATGAAGAAAACGACTTATATGCATTACTACTATAGCTTTACTTTTCCTTTGAGGGACAGGCAGGGAGGATCTTTCGTACTTAATTACTACTTTCGTTTATTTTTTAGTTGGTAGTTATGGGAGGCCTCATTCAAATTATTCATGAAATCATATAGCTTCATACAGTTTCACTCGTGGTACTAGTCTTGGTTTACGCGGGCGACCCTCAGGATAGTTTAGGGCTTTACGGGAATGTTCGTTACGGTCATATATAGTATATTAGGGTAGTATAGGGGAATATATAGATAGACAGTCAACTACCATCGTCTTACTTGGGCCCATTTTTAGTCGTTATAGTGGTCAAACCGCGAACTCAATATGCTCATTATTAAGAAAGCTCCTTCAAGTTCTCGTATTATGACATGACGGGCAACTACGGAACCCTACCACGTTAAGCGTGCTCCGACAGCACTTGGCCAGATGTTTTTTAAAATAAAATTGTTAATCCGAATGCGAGTACACAACATAATTAAACAATCGAAAACCGAAAACATTTATAAAAGAAAATGTCACGCAAATATTTGGCAGTGGAACACTTGTAAAATTATTTCTTCTTGTAGTAATAAAAATGATCTTGTTTAATAAATATTTTTACCTTTTAAGTATGCGCACAATGTTAATAAATGATAATGAGTATTAATATATCATATTATTTCATTTCCTATTTCGCGACAAACTTTAGCATATTTTCGACGACGGCGTAAATAGTAAACATCTACACGAGCGACGGCGTCGGCGGATATAACAGGTGTTTCCAAACTGTGTTATAGGCGTGATACTAACGGTGCGGTGCGGTGATGCAGCTCTGCGTATTTGCGGCCCACTTCGGCGCCACGACCCTCCACGATGAGGCGCGTGTCCTCCGCTGACAGCTCATACTCCATATCCTCATGTATTTCCACCTCCGGCGATGACTCTTTCCACAGACCCAACGACTTCAGCATGAACCTGCGAAATAAACACGTTTAAGATTAATACACAACCTAAAAAGGATATAGTCAGTCATCGGGTTTGGCATGTTTTTTTTTTTTTTTTATAGAAGAGGGGGCAAACGAGCATGCGGCTCACCTGATGTTAAGTGACTACCGCCGCCCATGATCAACCGCAACACCAGGAGAATTGCGGGTGCGTTGCCGGCCCTTTAGAAAGGAGTAAGCGCTTTTCTTGAAGGTCCCCAGGTCGTATCGGTCCGGAAAAATCGCCGGTGATAAACTATTCTACAGAGAGGTTGTACGTGGAAGAAAACTCCTTGTGAAACGTACAGTGGTGGACCGCCAAGCATCCAGATGGTGTGGATGGTATCGGGACGTTTGCCGTGTCGTGCGTTCACGAAATTTGGCGGCTGGGATTAATCCGAACAATTCCTCAGAGCACTCCCCGTGATAGATGCGATAAAATACGCAAAGAGATGCAACATCTCTTCGCAACGCCAGTGAATCGAGCCTATCGGAAAGCACTCGGTCGTCGACGATTCGAGCCGCTCTGCGCTGGATGCGGTCAAGTGGAAGGAGCTGGTACTGGGGAGCCCCAGCCCAGAGATGGGAACAGTATTCCATGTGCGGCCGAACCTGCGCCTTGTAAAGTTGCAGGCGGTGTGCCGGCATGAAATACTGTCCCGCTCTGCTGAGCACGCCAAGCTTTTTAGAGGCCAATTTGGCCTTCCCTTCCAAGTAAGTGACCACGAAACTGCACGGCACTCGATATGTCGACGCCGAGGATTCCGATACTGGCTGAGGCAACAAGGGGAGTGCCTTGAAACTGAGGGGATACGACAAAGGGGTTCTTTTTAGCGGTTAACGCGCAAACTTGTGTTGTCGGAAAAGCCGACATAAACAATAAAATTGCTAGGGTTGTCACAACGGGAAGTAATAAAAAATAAAAAACTGATTTTTTCATTTAGAGGAATAATAAAAATAGGATATAAAAACAACCTATTTTACTTATCTTCATGACAACCTACGTAACACTATAGTTTTTCATTTGAATATGTGTCGAGATGTAAGTGGAAGCTTTCAAGTTGCATACGAACTATTTGAATACAAAGGTAGTATGTATACACACAAAATTACGTCACTAAGATTATCGTCGAATTAAGTTAATATTGCCCATTTCTCCATTTTTGCGGGGAGAAGACGGGAAGGAATTAACTTTAATATCGGTGATATTTTGACGGGTGTTAGTTATTTTCAGCTATCTTGTTATCATTAAGACTTTTTTTAAGTGGTATTAAACGAACTCAACTACACTATTGGGATTAACTACATAAAAACATATTTACAAATGTGCAAGTGATAAACATTTTCGATTATTTTGCATTATTAGATTTTAAATTCCTGTTATACCGCCGTTTTAAACCGCACACGTAGTGTACACCATTTTAATTTATTTGCAACGTGACGAGACAGCCCAGACAGCCCTACCGGACAGCACCCGGATGACTACTGTTCGGGAGCGCATGATGCTAATGGAAGACAGAGCTAATATTTATATTAAAAATAACTGTTGCGTTTTAGGTTTGGTTGTGGGTGGCATCATGTTCAAATGTGTCACTTAGACGATCTTATAGTCTAAGTGACATATTTGAAAGGGTGTTTTATTTATGCAGACAGTTACAAGTTAGCATACAGTACACCTGATGGCAATTGGACGATGTGACTTGGTAGACTTTTTTTTTTTTTTTTTATAGAAGAGGGGGCAAACGAGCATGCGGCTCACCTGATGTTAAGTGACTACCGCCGCCCATGATCAACCGCAACACCAGGAGAATTGCGGGTGCGTTGCCGGCCCTTTAGAAAGGAGTAAGCTCTTTTCTTGAAGGTCCCCAGGTCGTATCGGTCCGGAAAAATCGCCGGTGATAAACTATTCCACAGAGAGGTTGTACGTGGAAGAAAACTCCTTGTGAAACGTACAGTGGTGGACCGCCAAGCATCCAGATGGTGTGGATGGTATCGGGACGTTTGCCGTGTCGTGCGTTCACGAAATTTGGCGGCTGGGATTAATCCGAACAATTCCTCAGAGCACTCCCCGTGATAGATGCGATAAAATACGCAAAGAGATGCAACATCTCTTCGCAACGCCAGTGAATCGAGCCGATCGGAAAGCACTCGGTCGTCGACGATTCGAGCCGCTCTGCGCTGGATGCGGTCAAGTGGAAGGAGCTGGTACTGGGGAGCCCCAGCCCAGAGATGGGAACAGTATTCCATGTGCGGCCGAACCTGCGCCTTGTAAAGTTGCAGGCGGTGTGCCGGCATGAAATACTGTCCCGCTCTGCTGAGCACGCCAAGCTTTTTAGAGGCCAATTTGGCCTTCCCTTCCAAGTGACCACGAAACTGCACGTCACTCGATATGTCGACGCCGAGGATTCCGATACTGGCTGAGGCAACAAGGGGAGTGCCTTGAAACTGAGGGGATACGACAAAGGGGTTCTTTTTAGCGGTTAACGCGCAAACTTGTGTCTTCTGGGGGTTAAACTGGACTAGATTTAGTCGTCCCCAATCCGAGACTCTGTTCAGCAAAGACTCGACTTCAGACACAAGTTTGTCCCGGCACTCGGAGACGTTTTCCCGAGAAATATTGGCTCGGCCGGTGTAAAGAGCATCACCAGTGCTGTCATCAGACTACATATAAAACAATCAAAACTCATGCTCGCTACTCAATCACTGAAGCTGCTGCCATAATTCAGCTGCAGCCACGTATAAGCTATTACCACATATAAAAGATTTTGTAAACTTAACTACCTTATAATATCATGATGACATTGAATGAAATAATACTAGTTTTTACGGAATTTATCGCGTATATTTAACTTTTTAAATACCCGACGTTTCGAACACTTTACAGCACTCATGGTCACGGGCGGGACTGAAACGTCGGGTATTTAAAAAGTTAAATATACGCGATAAATTCCGTAAAAACTAGTATTATTTCAATGTGTAGTGTTCGCGTAAATATAAGAAGACATTGAATGAAACAGGAGATAGGCAGGGCAGGGCAGGGCAGGGTATCTTCCTGATAACAACTTAACATTATAAAAAACTACAGTCGCCAACCCGCCTGCCAAGCGTGGTAACTATGGCAAATATGCATTGAGGCAATCTATGAGGACGGCCTATGTTCCGCAGTGGAATTTTGATAGGGTGTGATGATGATGACGGAGATGACGATTACGATGATGAAACGAAAATTGTAGAACTTTATTGAGATGATATAATTATTATTAAGTTGCTATAAACCTTTTCATTTTGGCATATTCCAAACGGCAGTGATCTATTAGTTATGAACATAGACAATTCGAACTCTCTGTTCGAATTCGTCATTCAACTAACTTTCTAAACTGCTATTATTATTGTATAAATAATAATAATAAACAATCTTTTTACCCCTATCCTTAGCAATAGAAGTTGTTTATTTGTTTTGATTATGATTATTATTTTTATATGACTTATATTCAAAGAAAAAAAATATAGAAAGATCAAACATATAAATTAAGTAGAATAGTAATAAATATAAAAGAGGTACCTATGCAAAAATATGATGAGCAGAAGTAATAAATCGTAGAGAGCGTAGTTGTATTTTCTCTCAATGCCGATTATCCTCGGAGCTGTGAAAGGCATGTTGGCCGGTATCGCCTTCTGGTTCCATGGAAGGATCTCGAATTGGAACATACTCTTTATGAGCACAATAACCTTAAAAGAAACACGATTCAGTTAGACAATATCTAAAAAAAATGAAATATGATAAAGTGTGTACCGTATATATTCCTTTTTTATTTTCACATTTTAGTAGAATTTCTCCTGTATCGTGAAAGAGTTTTACATACATAAATTGACAAACATCAATCCCGGAACAATTATTTGTAAGCCATAGAAAAACCATATCGAGCGCTGGGACGAATATGCAACCATTATCCCAAATGTTAACTCATTTGCATTGTTCTGTACTGATTAAGGGACCAGACTAGCGCAAAAAAACAATCCCAATCTCTACAGAATGTGGTGGATCAGTATAACCAGTGCGATGTAATATATTGACGGGGCTCCGCGCTCGTTCACCCGCTTTTGTAGTGAGTACGAGCCAAATCAATCAAATAACGCTTGCTAGCTGCCATATTCTTAGAAAGAACTATGTCCAGTATTGGACTTATTGAGGCAGTTAAGGTTAATGTGTGAGATTAAGCGCATATTGGATTTAATTTATTTAGAGATTAGTTTATTTCACCGTACATGTAAAAACTTAGTAAAAAGTACTTAGTAAAGTAAAAAGTTACTTTGGATAAGAATAACATGATATTGAATTGTTGTTTCTGAAAATATTTTAAATAGAAAAGTTCTCCATTGCTATTCAACCATAGCCTAAATTCAAATCAAACCCAAACCAATCTAGCATAAATACCAAAATCGGCGAAGTGAGGGTAGCGTCAAAGCGCGTGACGTCTGGTAGTGTGGCAGAGCATACCTATCACGGTTGTCCCTCTGTAGACTTTTACGGGTAGATAATGATGCAGAAGAAATATATTGATCAGTTTACTTTTGGTTTTTCGCCAAAAGTACATTATACATACTTTATTCCAATTATTATAGTATTTTAGCAACTCTTACTGGACTATTAATTTATACTTACTCTGTATTGGAATAAAATATACTATAAAAATAAATACCTCTGTGTAGGCGATTAATGTGACCCAGAAAGTTTTAGTTGGCCGTGGTATAGTAAGTGTGCCCCACAGGAATACCATGAGCGGTAAAGGAATGGATAGAATCGTCGCAGACTGAATCTACAAAAGAAAATAATCAAGTATTAGTGACTCCGAAATTTAGCAAAAAATCATGTGTGCAGTTCGCACGCAGTAGAATTTAAAAAAAAATATTACACAGCAAATGATCCATTTTCAACCACAAGTGCGACATAAAATATGAGATAAATATATGAGCCTAATTTTATAGCGAATAGTAACATTTATTCCTATTTTTAGACTAAATTGTACAGTCATGACTTGTGAATGAAAAATATTTTCTTTCGGGTAAAATTGCTTTGTAATACTGCTATCCATATGATTCTATAGGTAAAGTTTAATCGAACAAAATTGGTTGAATCTTAAGTCGGTACGTAAAATAGATGCTAGATGATGGCCTGAAGTTATAAAATCTATGACGATCTAATGATAATTTTAATCATTGTTAATTTTATTTATTTAATAAGTGTAAATTTTTATACTGTTTATTTTGACAGCTAAAATTTATAGTAAACACCTTTAAAGCACCTCACAAAGAGAACACAGAGAAAGTGTGGAAACACTGTATTTAAAAAAAACTAGCAATACTAATTAACATTACTAATATTCCCTTTGACCACTTCCGGTCAAAGGGAAGCTCAAAATGCTTTTATTAGCAGTCGTTCACGACAGCAGTTGAATGGCGCATTCGAACCCACAACCTTTTGAGTTCGCGGTCCGCACACAGCCATTAGGACTACTGTCGCTTACTACAGTGTATTCTGTCTCATTCTCTCGCAAGCTGAAACCTATAGATGTATATGATTGTCTCTTCTTAGTATCGATTTTCGTGTCACTCAGTTTTAAATCACAATTTTAAAGATGTTTAACTTCAAAAAAATATTAAGAAAAAAAATAATTCAAAGTTGAGTTTAGTACCTGATTAATGAAAACCATTAGATAACAGACGATGTCAGTGTGAGCCAAAATAGCGTACCACAGCGCATAACCCAGATGCACTACCGGCGACTTCTCCTGCTTGAACATGGAGTCATCTTGTTCCTGGAGCGTCGTCACATCTTTGCTGCAAGATTACCCAAATTATTAAAATGTATATACAATAGATAAACGTGTTGATTAAAGATGCAAAACGTGCACAAAACATCAATAGAAGTAACAAGAAAAATAAATAATCAGTAACCACGAGAAGATGTAAGAAAACGTTTAGAGTTGTAAAAAAAAAATTAACAATAAAATAGTAAATCCATTCACGTACACTTTTATTTGTTTAATTCGAGGTTCGCCAAGAAGATATAACAAGAGAGCAAAACAGCAATACTTACTCCTATACACGGCTACGAATGAAGAGGCTATGGCAGTGGTACCAAAGTATATAAGTTTTGAAAAATAAAAGTGAGAGAAAGTAACGAGTGAATGTCAAATGAAAGCCAAGCCCATCACAAGCGACGACATTTAATTTTTGATGTGGAATTTAGGTATGATTTTAGTAAATTTACTTATATTATATATTTAAATGATAATGAATAAGTATTGAGTAATCTATAATCATTAATATGTAATACAGTTTTTTTTTTAATATTTATTTATTCATTCTTTACTGAACCTTACACGATAAACAGGAACAAAAGGACGAACTTAATGCTAAGAGCATTCTCTGCGAGTCTACCTTATCTTTTTCTACTCCTTCATACTCGTATATAATTGAATTATAAAATTTTTGGATATTTATGAGTAATAAATATATAAAATTACTTTAAATCAATGGAAACAATATCAGTTCCGTCACAGAAACAATGTTAAAGTAATTTATGTATTAGCCAATTCCATTAAATTCATCATAGTTAAAAAAAACAATGCCTAAATTCCACGTCAACAAAAACCACTCCACCTTTCGGTAGTCTGTAAACTAAACACGCTGTCGTGTTCAGAGGTGTCATCCGAGTGCGTCGAGGGGGAGTCCGGGGAGTCCTTGGAGTGAGGGGTGTGGGAAGAGTCGCGGGGGGGCGGCGAGGCGGCACGCGATGGGGGCTCGTCCAAGCCGCGCTCCATGCTCGGTGCCAGAATGCGAATCTCCGGCACGCTTATTTCGCTTAATTTACGGCTGCAAACACCTCAACGAGTCTTACACCCGCATGTGCATTTGTCATTGTGCCAAGGAGAACAGTCTAAGAGAACGTGGTTATTACAATAACCTATAGATTCTAAAAATTACATATCAAACCGTGAATGTTATTATATTTTCTGTTCTCAAAACTAACAATAATTTAATAATGGGTGTTGTGTAGACTTTCGTAGCCGTACACATTTATTTAGTACTAGTAAATTACTCAATGTACCTCTTATTTAACATTGTGTCTCCTTTATTGCAATGCATATTTCATGTAATGCTTAATGAAAAAACCTTGCCAAGCTATGCCAATGACCACATTTTTAACTCAATAGTTAAACTAGATTTAATGAGAATTTAAAAAGAAAAATGTAACATATTACTCCCTGATACTATGTTGAATCGTAAATGCGCCATCTACATTATGTGCGAGCAACTACAGATTGTGCTAGTTTGAAAATCATTCTACTTTTTGCTACATAGTTTTAAAAAATGAGGTATGTTTAATTTAGAGCAATGCATTTTATTGCTAAAAATGCTTTTAATGTATATACAGGGTTTAAGTGTTAACACCGTTGTCCTTGAAACCAGTGGTTTGGTTTCACTTATAGAACGTAAATTCAATGAAAAATAACAGCTTTTTTTTTTAGTAAAATCTCAATTTTTCCTTAATTCCTCAATTTTTGCCTATCCTAAGACAGGATGAAAGTATGAAGAAAAAGTTATATCACAGGTTATGTGTACCTATTGTGTTTTTATGTTGAATGTTACGTAGGCAGCTAGCGCGGGCGGTGATCTTTACAGTGATTACGTAACTCGGGCGAATAGGGTAGCCATGAATTTACGGACGGTGTCGGACAGAAACTTTTTAAATTTTATGAAAGAAAATAGCGTTTATTTTTTTAAATTCATTGAATTGACGTTCTATAAGTGAAACCAAACCACTGGTTTCAAGGACAACGGTGTTTACACTAACAACCTGTATAAACTAACTCATCAAATAAAATGTCTAATACTTAATACATGGTATTTACTAAACTGCTAAATATTTAACGACAACAACATGCGTTTCAGTATTGATAAGCGTAATACAAACCCCATTTCAACCGAAGGCACCAGAAGATGTTGATTAGTTTGTTCCGTATCTCTTTGCGTACTAGGTAGCATGCAAAAACAAAACTTCTAACTAATAAACTCTATAAAAATTTGCATCTATAAGAAAACTAACAGAATACTAATAAATAAAACTGCAGGGTCTAAGGGAACTTTTTATATAAGCAAATACATTTACGAAAATGTACTATCCTATAAGAGTAAATATTATGAGTTGACATGTAGTTCAAATTAGGGATGGGCCGAATATGGATTTCACCGAATACGAATAATACGGTTCGGTTCGGTAAAAATATTCGGTTAAATTTTTACCGAACCGAATATACGGCCGAACATTATTCGGCAGCTCAGGACTTAACCAATTTATGTCGAAACTTGTTACCGTAAAGCACACGGGATTAGCGCCGGACCCTGCCTCTCGCTTCCCGCCACACCTGACATGTTATTGCATTATCTAGTACTGAGCAAATAGCCGGCACATGCTTATGTTTTGACTATTCTTGTGATAAAAAAGTATTTCGTTGTTTTATTCTTATTTAAAGTTAAAGTTATAGCCTATATACGTCCCACTCCTGGTCACAGGCCTCCGCTCATTTCTGAGAGGGTTATAGGGCAAGGAATTGTCCACCGCACTGCGCCAATATGCTTGTTGACGAACTTTACATGTCTTCGTAATAATTTTTTTCTTATTTCTCAGACATGCAGGTTTCCTCACGATGTTTTCAAGATTTTTGTAAATCATCACTTAAAATTGCAATTAATAATTTCATTGGTGCCAGCGGGGATCGAACTCGGTTTGGTCGTGCACTCTGAAATTTACAGCGAGCGTACATTTGAGCTACCATGGCTCTTTATTCTTAGTGAATAAGGTAAAGCCATAAGAATTTTATTCTTAGTGAAAATTGATAATTATATGATAAAAATGAGCGGCAGGAGATTTACTATTTGGATTTATTTTAGAGAAACTGACGACCAAAGTAAAGTGAAATGTACTAATGTAATTTAATGTTTTTTTTGTTTGATTCCAAAAACATTTTATCAAGTTTCTATTTGCCATAATCGGAAATAAATCCACAGTGCCTCAAAAACATAAATGTATAGATTTATGCATTTGAGGCACTCTTAGAGTAAGTAGATTTAACCCATAAATAAAATATACTTTCAACAGTAAAGTACATCGCATTACTTAATTTGTACATTTCAATACATTGGACACTATGAAAATGTTCGGTTCGAATGTTCGGTGATTTAGGCGAATATTCGGCCGAATACGAATATTCGGTAAACCTGCCGAATACCGAATATAAAACGAATATTCGGCCCATCTTTAGTTCAAATAGACAAACAAAATATTTTTGTAGCAAAAACTCAAAAATTAAACGCATAAATAACTTGATACCCTGATTCTAACTACACACGGCGGAGTTAGCCAATTTCGGAAAAGAAAAGGGCGGCGCACCGGCAATGTAGCCGGCACCGACATATTAATCGAGCCACTTTCGAACCCTCATAGCTCAAAAGCTTAAAGTAACTAGCGACCCGCCGGCTTCGCCTGGGTGGCATTATGAATTCTCGCCTTTTCTTCACTTTAATATGCATGTATTTACATTTCAACCTTCCTCTTGAATCATTCTATCTATTGATGAAAACCGCATCAAAATACGTTGCGTAGTTTAAATGATCTAAGCGTACAGAAGCGACTTTTTTTATACTTTATAGAGAAGAGATACAAATTCAGTAGTATTTACAATTAACCACACCAATAACTTTGTAGATATTTTATTTTTATAGGTTAAATTAAATAAAAAAAACGAATTATGATATCCTTTAAAAACATAAATGTGAAAGGGGCCAAGCTCCGAATAAACGACGTTCGGGATTATCGTCGTAGTTAAAAGGGTTGAGATTTGATCAGTTCCATAGCACTTTACTTAAATTATAGGATCTATAGGAATTGACGTTCTTAGAACCTTTCCAGTTCAGTAGTTTAAAAACATTTTCGGATATGGTTGTGAAGAGTTTCGGTGATATAACGGCACTCTGTCTTACATAAAAACATTTCACACAACTCTTGCGATAGGTTTCGTCCTTTGTTCTGTATTTGGATAGAAATCGTAGCGTGGCACGCTTGGCACTACTTAAGAGTCTTAAGGGTCACCGCTCAAATTAAGTCTTCTCAAGTCTTCTGTATAACCTGGTGAAGGGTATGTATGTGGTCTACGGTAATATAGCCTTTTTAAAAATAGGCTTGTTCGGAAGTCTAGAAGTCGTCAAGTCTGCGTGCGCGACGATTCCTAATGACTCTTTTAAACTGCACGTAGAAGAGGCTCACAACGAATATCCGTCTGTAGTTCTTCGACAGAGGTTTATTACATTTCTTGCAGAATTTTATACGTGGTAGAGCCATGCTGCAATTATATTAGTAGTATAGTTGTAGCACAAAAGGGTCGGCTCGACCGGGAAAGGACCACACTCTCACAGAATAGCAGCGTAAAATAGTAGTATATACGAAACACAGCAGCATTAAGCTGCTGTGTTTCGTATGGTGAATGTAGAACCCGAGACCCTTCTTAATGGAAAATAGGCATTCCATCTTAGTCTTCACGGGTGACAACGCATCTGCACTTTGATTCGTAATCGAGTATAGATGTAGATGTCTGTGGGCCGCAGCAACTATTTACCATCAGGTGGATTGTGTGCTCGCTTGTCACCCCACCCTATCCTATAAAAAAAAAACTATAGTTCTGATCTACGACGCTGGCATAGCATCACCGTAAAGGATGGAATTAAATAGCTTCAGCAGGACTTTAAGTCATGTGTTTATCACCTGCTTTCAGAAACTTTACTGCAATTTTATCTTCATCCGGCACTTCGTCGTTCTTGAGTTGTTAGAAAACCATTATAATCCCGTCCAGATTGACGTCCGTGATATCATCGGAATAGTGTAGAACGGGACTTGCCCTTGGGTCTCTACTCTCATTTGCGTGTAATTCTATCGATGATACATACGCATGGATAGCTATACAGCTATCCATAAAGTTCCTCGATCTGACTCGAAATCTCGGGTGCTCCGAAAATGACGATAGATCTGATAGAGATTCGATAGATTTTTGACGATGATTTTGGAGACCCATTCCGCTCAATTACTTCTTCAATATGAATTGTATTGAAGTTGCATAAGTCTTCCTGCATACACATAGAGATCTGTTTTTTCACTATTTTTTATAGAACAATGGTGACAAACGAGCACACTGTCTACTTCGCGATAAGTTTATGCTATATACCCATAGACACATATATCTATTTTCGATTAAGAATCAAAATATAGATGCGCTTTCACCCCCGAAGACTAAGCTGGAATGTCTCGTTTCCAGTAAAAAGCGTCCCCGGTTTTCGAAAATCATACGAAGCACAGCAACATTAAGGTGCTATTGTACGCTGATATTCTGCAAAAGCGTCACTCTTCTCAGATTGAGCCGACCTATTGTTGCTACAATTATAATATAGTTGCAGCATGGTTCTATCACGTATCATATAGCAATACACTATTAGCCAACTCATCAGTCAAAAACTGCAGTCTCATTTAACGTCTAGCAGCCATTAGGTTAGTCAGTAAGCGTCAGTTTCATGTCCCGCTTAGCCCTCATTAGATTAATCTATGATTACTAGACGCTTAAATATTAAATAAGCTTAAGCATTATTCCGTTTATACGCGAACGAAAACTATTATACTCACTGGTGTGCAAGTGTTTCAGGTAATGGCTCCCAAATCATTTGCGAACCTTCGCGCAGTCCTATGCCGAAGCCTTCCTTTTCCTACAACATTAACAAATTAAATTTTGTTAAATATTATTTATCTTTGACATCGTAAGATGTAGTGAACTTAAATTCACCGAAAAATCCATGATCACGTTCCTTCCTGTGGGTGTCTTATGAGGGATATATATACAATATGTAACGTAATTAACACACACCCTCTGACACCCAAATTAGTATATTATGTTATAATCATAATACATACACTGAATTTTTAGTTAAACATTTTTATGCACTGATTATTTATCAAATTAGTTATACTAATTCCGGAAGAATGTTGTGGTCACAGTACAAATCCACGAACGCAAAGACTTTAACATGCTTGAAATAAAGTTCATTTTTCTTTATTTTATTGAATGACAGAATTAGTAATAATACAAATAAGACTGCACTCTTAAAAGTCTTATTGCCTTAAGTTACGGTCCATTTCAGTTTGTTTTAAATGTACAGATTTAGTGTGACTGTAATTTACGTAGTTTTAATTATTTTTGGGATAAAAAATTACCTATATTAAAAATGATAGGAATCGATTCAGTAAACGATTCTGAACAAACTATTTTCTTAAAGTGCGTTAATTATGTTAAATGTTGTATAATGGGATATGCCAGTAAAATTATAAGGCATCTGATAGACATCGGTATACTGTCTCGATTACGCCAAATATAAAATACCCAAACCAGACACAAGGAGCAACTTAAAAATGCGAGACGTCTAGTACTGAGATCGGCTATCTATATGATGATAATGACAATAATTGTGCATCATGTATGAAGTAGGTAAAACGCCACTACAATATAGGGCAAATTCTCAATGTGTGGGTAATATTTTTCAATAGAGGGATGGAGAGAATAACTTCAATAACCAACATGACATAAAAAAAATCCATCGATCCCTTTTGTATAATTCCATCGGCAACGAAAGTAGAACAAATTCTTTAATTTAAAAAAATATCCAAACAAATTGCAGCACCTTGAGTATTTTCTTTTCGACGGATAGCGTTCGTGACACATAGCGGTAGTCGCGGGAGTACTTCATGAGGTGTCGTGTTAGCGACACTAGGATGCTTGAAATGAATGCCCACGCCGTATCCGTGAAGCACTTCAACTTGTCTATCCATGATTCTCTTTCTGCAAAAAGGCATAAAGCTAATTGTTAATAGTTGGTAAAGTTTGTTCGGCAAGAGTTGATACGTTTTCATTAGGTTTTTGATTTTATGCTAACTTTTGAAGAAAAACAAAAGAACGACAAAAATATTCATGTGAAAACGTCCCACAATAGCGACTCTCGCCTTAGTATCGCAATATGTGACGGGCGTCGCTTTTCGTCGCAAGTACATAATTTTTCGACTAATACTTAACTTCATAATTTATTTCACGAAGATAGAAGTTATAGAACCGTATCTTAGAATTTAAGCTATATCATTCACTTTAGAAACCCTCGCGATAAAACACAAACTAGTTATTTAGCACGTCAAGTTTTCAAGTATCTCTTAGATATTAAAAAATATATTGAAGATGATTACGGAGATACAACTAAAGATACTCACAGATTAACAACAAATAATTAATGTAAAAATCAAAAATACTAATTACCGGGTATCGGTGCAAAGTCGTCAATGTCTGAGGGCGGTCGGTCACGCTCCGAGAGTTGCACGTTGCGTTCTTCCACTGGGTCCGCGGGCGGCGTTTCACTACGAAGCTGTACCGTAAAATATATTTGAAGAGACAGGAAAAACCATAGATATGGTATTTATTGAACATTGAGCCTTTGTACTGGTCACACCTTTGATTTAATATGGGATATGAGCCCCACTTACAATCGATTCTCTGTCTCCTTACATAAAAGTATGAAATGAAATGTGTAAATGCCATATTTAAAAAAATTGTGTATTGAGCTATGCAAACAAACCGAGACAAGCATAGTCACCTAAACAAAATCTAAGATTAAAAATTTTACAGTATACA
The DNA here is from genome assembly GCA_036936625.1 of Parnassius smintheus behrii. NCBI lineage: Eukaryota > Metazoa > Arthropoda > Insecta > Lepidoptera > Papilionidae > Parnassius > Parnassius smintheus. The sequence continues at coordinate 19,042,821 of JAUPFT010000005.1, read as the reverse complement.
CATAATATGATATATAATATGCATATGTGCATATTTTTTACATATATATATTTTTAATAATAATTTTATATGTTTAATATATATTTTGTTACAAGGAGGGGTTTCATGAAAAATAGTTTCTCAGACTTCTCGTAGACAACGCAACTTAAAGGATATGTAGAAATGTAAAAAAGTAAAGATAAACAAAAATCCAACGAAATCCGCAGATAATCCAACAAAAAAAAAATTTTGTTACCGTTATAATAAAACCAAGCTTATAAAAACAACACTACATGGACGTGCATAAACATATACAGAACTAAGAAACAGGCTAAATGAATCATGCAAAAATTGATTTTCAATATTACTTACCTCCTTTTCGTAGAATTAAGATATTACATATACAATATTATTAATTTACATGAATTGTTAAAGCTTTTTTTCATTCCAGTGTATTTAAGTTAAATGAGAATATATATATATAGGGACGTCCGAGGCCGACGAGCATGTATGCGTAGGTATATGGATGTGGAAGAGGCGAGAGAGGTATGTCAGGATCGTGCTAAATGGAAGTCTGTAGTCTCTGCCTACCCCTCTGGGTGTGTGTGTCAGGCGTGAGTGTTTATATATATATATATATATATATATATATATATATATATATATATATATATATATATATATATATATATATATATATAATAAGATTTAACTAATCTGTGATAGAGATGTGAGATGAAAATTTAAAATAATTATTTTAAAAATGACAACATTAAAATTTAAAACCTAAGATAGGACCAGTGTTTTGTATTCTTCCTTTCTTTATATAAATCATATCCTCTCTCTTCATCTTTTTCTTTGACTAATATTTGTTAAGCATTAAAAATTATCTGTTCTATCGAACTTGGGAAATATTGGGTATATGAAATAAGTAAATCATTATTTTATATTAAATAATAGTACTCCAAAAACCAAAGTACTTATATGAAGGTATAATTACAACAGTATCATGGAAACTTGAATATCAACGAGATAAATTTTTAAGTTGCAAATATTAAATAAATTCGTGTTACCTTTATGATATTTTATGTTTATATATTTTAGTTAATATAACCTGTTTAAATTTTTATGAAGTTTTGTGTCCTTTTTTATTTGCATTATATCCTATGTTAATACTTACTGTGCTATTACTGTGCTTTGTGGCATACCTTGGGGGGAGGCCTATGTTCAGCAGTGGACTTGTAAAGGGCTGTAATGATGATGATGAAATCCTATGAGCGTTAATTACGCAAAGCATAGCTGCAGATATCACAGTTATGAATACCATAATTATGGAGATCCGGTTTGTGAATCAAAAAAGTTTGCAAAATTTCGTCGATCAAAAGTCGATCGTTTGCTTGCTATTGGCACACATTCGCTTGGTGATAGCAGGAAATGTGTGCCAAATGCATGCAACTTTTAGCAGCGTCATACATTTCATATTCTCATTTCAATTCAATCTCATTTCATTATCTTAGACCGTATCAAGCGTTACTCGTAACAAATGTCTGCGTGTACACGACATGACACGTACGTGTGCGAAATGACACGTACTGAATGATGTCCTCATTCAGTCATCGTTGAGTAATTTATTTCGTATCAAACGTGATAGAATGCCGCGTATTGGAGGGTTGCACGACACGTGTAGTGTGTTGCCAAGATAATTCAAATCTGTATTTTTTATCATAATTAGTCCCAGTGGTCGAGATTCTGCGGTTATTCATAAAATTTTTATATTTGTATAATAAGTATATTCAAGTAATTTATTATTTCAGTTTGAACTCTTAGTATATTTATGTATTTTCTATGCTTTTACGCATAGAACTGAACATCAATATATAAAACACAAAATGCACAGCTCATTCAGTCAACTGTTAGTAACATATTAAACTTCTTTCATCTTTCTGCGCGACTGTTTGAGTTGAGTTGACAATTGATATCAGTATCATTCAGTATGACCGTAAACAATAAATGTTTTATGTTATTTGTTTTTATAACAAATATTATATATGAATTTTGTGTTTATATACTTTTTATATCTATATAAACTTTAACAATGTTAAATCTCACACTCTACCGTGTGGCAATATGCTTAACACTTTCGCTGTCTGGTATCAGACACAATAGTTAGACAAAAACGATGACCTATATGTAGTGCACGGGGCAGCGAAAGGATTAAAAAGGGGTACAAAGTGTTCCCTTCGCGTAGGAATATATAGATAGGTAAGTATGTGTGTGCACGTTACCTGGTGCGGGTAGGAGTGCGGGTGGCTGGCCAGCGAGAGGCGGCGCTGCGAGCGCACGGCGGGCGCCGACGCGCGCCGCGCCGACACCGCGCGCCGCAGGTCCGTCTTGATCACCGCCGACAGCAGCTGCCGCGCCCACCCAAACCCAAACCACACTGCTAACCAACAACTGTCGCTTCCCTTCCCGCTTCTCTAACCGTACCCTCTTAAGTCATTCTTAACCTCTGCTTATTATTCTCATCTAATCACCTCACTCGTGTTTTCTGATTATACCCTACTCATAACCTTTATTTGTAAAATGTTGAATCGATTTTAATAGATATAATATTACAATTAATAGGGGCTTCAAATTATTTTTTTTTTTAATTTGATTCGGCCTATAACTTTAAATGTTACGATACTGGGACATATTAAAACAGGCTAAATTAAATTTTATATAGAAATAGCTTATGTGTGTTAACGAAACGAATTCGTTTTCATCATTATTTTATAGAAGTGACTACCGCCGCCATGAACAAATGCAACACCAGGGAAGTTGCAGATGCGTTGCCGTTGCCGGCCTTTTAGAAAGTAGTAAGCTCTTTTCTTGAAGGTCCATAAGTCTTATCGGTCCGGAAAAATCGCCGGTGGTAAACAATTCCACAGAGAAGTTGTACGAAGAAGAAAACTTCTAGTAAAACGCACAGTGGTGGACCGCCAAGCATCCAGATAGTGAGGATGGTATCGTGACCGTGATTTTGCCGCGATGTGCGTTCGTGAAATTTTTCGGCTGAAACTAATCCGAGCAATTCCTAAGAAGCAATTCCTAAGAATACGTTTTTACGTGGTAGAGCCATGCTGCAGTTATATTAGTAGTATAGTTGTAGCACGAATGGGTCGGCTCGACCGGGGAAGGACCACGCTCTCACAGAATACCAGCGTGAAATAGTAGCTTAATGCTGCTGTATTTCGTATGGTGAGTGTAGAGAACCGGAGACCCTTTTTACTGGAAATGAGGCATTCCATCTCAGTCCTCATGGGTGACAACGCATCTGCATTTTGATTTGCAATGGAAGATAGATGTCTATGGGAATGTCTATGGGCCGCAGCAACCACTTACCATCAGGTGGACTGTGTGCTCGTTTGTCACCCTATTCTATAAAAAAAAAAAAAAAAAAACACTCACCATGGTAGATACGATAGAAAACGCAAAGGGATGCAACATCCCTACGCATCGCCAGTGAATCCAGCCGATCAGAAAGAACTCGGTCGTCAACGATTCGAATCGCTCTGCGTTGGATGCGGTCAAGTGGAAGGAGCAGGCTGGGGTGCCCCGGCCAAGAGATAAGAACAGTATTCCATGTGCGGCCCAACTTGCACTTTATAAAGTTGCAAGCGATGTGCCGGCATGAAATACTGTCTCGCTCTGCTGAGCACACCAAGCTTTTTTGGGGGCCAATTTTGCCTTCCCCTCCAAGTGACCAAGAAACTGCACACATTCGATACGTCGACGTTGAGGATTCCGACACTAGCTGCGGTAGCAAGGGGAGTGCCTTTAAACTGAGGACAAAGATTCTTTCTAACGGTTAACGCGCAAACTTCTGTCTTTTGGGGATTGAATTGGACTAGATTTAGTCGCCCCCAATCCGAGACTTCGTTAAGCAAAGATTCAACTTCAGACACAAGCTTGTCCCGGTACTCGGTGAAGATTTCCCGAGAAATATTGGCACTGCCGGTGTATAAGGCATCACCAGTGCTGTCGCCTGCATAGCAATGAATGTTATCGATTTGCAACATGTCATTGATATGCAGAAGAAACAGCGTTGGTTATAGCACGCAGCCTTGTGGAACACCAGCGTTAATAGGCTTGTAATCGGAGCATGCACCGTCTACCCCGTCCCCGTAAAATTTAGAAAGAATTTGCAAATTTTACAAATAATAAACCAAATTCTCATTCCTAAAAAAAGTTTACTTTAGTATTATTTAACGTAATCAAATAATTTTATTTACTATATTGACTGTATATTATTATACTATCTATTAATATTTTATCACTGGGAAGCAACAATTGTTCGTTATAATAAATAGAAAGGCCGTGTAAGTCATTGCTGACAGTTTGTTAGTCACCTTAAGCATCCCTAAGCTAAAAGCCATATAATAAATTAGTATTTTCTTCTTTTGTTCCTGATTTTATACCATTTTATTGCCCATAGACAACTCTTCTTATTAATATAACCCACACTAACATAAACATAGGGAATAGAGCATGCTGGTTTAAAACCAAAAGGACACCACTTAGACATAACTTACCACTACACAATTTACCTTTAAATAACATGCTCAATACCAATATATATTATATCCTAAGCATACCACAACCACTACCACAGGCTTAATAATATAGATTTTTAGTCACAAAAGTAAATTCGACATAATATAATAAAACTGTCACCTTTCCAATTCCCATTTCTTTAGGAGCATCTTCATCAGAACTTGACTCGTCGTCTTTCATATGCAATTCGGTGTCATCGAACTCGTCAAACATGTAGTAGTCTCCAGAGCGTACAGCTGTATACGAAAAGCACTTTTAGAACAGTTTGTTATTTCTGCAAAAATTGTGTGAATTCCAAACGTAGTGAGTGAGGAAGATGAATGTTAGCGAACTTAGATTTCAGTTTCTCATATTTGTTTAATTAATTATTTGTGGTTATAAGTTACAAAGATTTCAGATTAAATATTTATTTCTACATATTTTATAGTATTAAAATAAGGTGAAAACAGTTCTATAACGTTAATAGCATAACGCGATACAAAAATGTGTGACCAAATTGACAAAATTTCAATTGTGAAATTAAATTTATTGCTAAGCTGTTATAGAGAATTGTGCTGGTCTTAAATTAAGCAATGTAATACCAAAAAAAAAATGTAAAATATGGGGAACATGTAAGATATTATAATACAAAAAAAATTGTGCGTACACACGTATGAAATGAAACTTCTTTACGACATATCATTCTTCCTTTATTTTATATTTTACATAAGTAGGTTAAAATAAATAATATTGTTTCATACAGCCCCAGCGCGGCGGTGGAACTTTAAAAGAAAACGTGACGTTTTTTAAAACCACCGTACTAAATTTTTCCATTACGTCGATAAAAATGTTTCACTTCAATAATAAATAGTAGGTACATGCAGCAACACGGACAAACATCATGCCAGCGATTGTGCAAAAAGTCCATAAGCATTTCAAGCACAAATATGCAGCAGGTGCGTCGGCGTATTCTGTCTTAAGATTTAGCCACACGTGACAATAATTTATTTACATATTTTACATTTGCTTCGATCCAATGGATTTATATAACGATAAGACAGCTCCCGCCAATACAATGCAACCAACTTGCCTACATACCATCACCTAGAAGCTTAAATGTTAGTAACGTAACACAATGTTAGGGCGAGCATATTTGTACGAGACACGTTACCCTTTTGATGGCTGGCGGGCGGCTTATACGGCGGTCTGACCCGTGCTACAAGAAAAACGCACAACTCAACACCACAATCTCACACCTTAAGATAAAGCCATAGAAATAATTTAGATTACAGGTAACAGACACAACTTAGAGCTGACGCAGTTAGAAATTGGAATTGCACCCACACGGCGTTGCAGAAAGTTATTTTTAAGCGCACCTGCCTGAGAATTAGTTAAACCAAATGAATATAATCATTAATGATGACAAAGAAATTTAGGTGCTTATATCATATGGACCTCGAAAACGTGAAAACTTAAGTCGTTCTCCAATTTTCTAGGTTTATGAAATATCACAAAAAATAATAACTCGGAAGAAAGTTTTTTATGGAACGCGTACAGAGAGTAAGTTACTACAAGTATTCCCACACCAACCCTTTCTTAATGTCGACTATACCTTCGTGTCGCTTAGTGTACACACGTCGTCTAGTCGCGGAATCTGTTCCGCTACCTATGTAAATAAAAATGAAATTTTAAGATAAAACATATAGACCTGTAGATTAATGCTTTACATTATTTACAAAGTGAAACATTGAAAAATGTGTATTTAATTATTTGTGGTCATCCCGAGGTTTCACGGGCGACTTGTTGAAAAACAATTAACACCTAGATGTATTTACTGGAGGCTAAAAGTGCAGAATATAAGATTAGTTACACGTATGATGAGAGTTCGGTTCGGCGCGACTCGAGTGCGATATAACGGAAGTCCGGTGTAGGAGGCTGGGGCTGGCCACCGTGTGGCGGCGGCGGATTGGAGGCGGCGAGAACACCGGGTACGACTCCTCCGGACTCTGCGCTCGCGGTAGCAGATCCGACGACGGAGGGGACTCGAACGAGATGCGCCTCGGCTCCAGGTACGCGTCGAGGGACACCGTCATTAGGGCAGAGGAGGGCGAGGGGGGGGCGCCCTGCGAGGTGGGGGCGGGGAGAGCGGCTGGTGGCGGGGAGCGCGGAGGGGAGCGTGCGGGGGACGGTGGGGCGGATGCCTCGCTGACGGGCGTGTGGAAGCCGCGCGGCGAGGCAGCGCTGTCAGGCGTGTGGAAGCCGCGCGACGCCTCCGAGTCGCCGCGCACCAGCGGCACCCGCTCCGATTCACCCTGACGCGATCTCTTCTCCTCTTCTTCTTTTGTTAGCGACACAATACACGCATACGATTACAAATAGAAATTTAAAACGAATTATATAAAACACTAACAAGGATAACGGTTGCTAAATAAAAGTGGATAGATATTGTGTATCATTTGCTCTTTATATGGCCTCAAAATATAATAAAAATTTGAGCAATAATCAATTACTTTGGGATTGATAATTAACTTTTTTTCAATGAAAGTCGCTTCCGAAGCTATTCTAATAATGTTTGAAATAATAGTTATAAGCCGCACGCAAATGGCTTGCCGATAATCACCTACTTACTCACACCCGCCAACCGCAAGCAGCACTTTTTGCTCAGTACTGTTTTTTTTTAATTCTTACATCTAGTCAGAGCCTTTGCATATCTCATCTCTAGTCTGCACACTCTTGTCAATTAGTTCATCATGTTGGACATGATGTAGGTCAAGTACTTATTTCATAATATTCTTTATCGATTTTTTAATTTTATTTTTCTTTTGGTATCTATGTTAACTGTTTTTATGCTATTAATTTATAAGAAAATTTTTATACTATAATATCAATACTATTGTTACGAACTTGAGGTTCGTGACAATAAAAATTGCCGATAGAATTACCTAAATTAACACTTTAATTTTCTTTACACAAATTAAAACTTAAAACACTAATAATTAAGCACACTAATTCACTTTATTCCGCTCCGAAGCTTCGCTTGTCTCGCCGAATTCAATACTTCCCCGATCGCATCTTGCAGCGCCTATAAATATAAATTAGCAGCGAAATATCCAGAATATTCAAGTAAACACGCGCAAGGTACCGAGAGTTCGAGTTTTAACTTCAAGAAGTTTAGTTCTTCGGTTCGAGACTAGATGGCGCTAGTGCCGTCGACTTGGGCGCGTAACACTGCCCCCTCCTAAGACATGCTCGTCCCGAGCATTATCGGCCCCATAATAACGCGCCAGGCGATCCACACGGACGATCTTAGGAGTCCCTCTTGCGCTTTTCTGTATCCGGTAGGTTACATCGTTGATCCTGGTCACAATCCGGTACGGGCCGTCCCATTTAGCTTGAAGCTTAGGAGATTTCCCTTTGCTGCGGACTGGATTGTGCAACCACACAAGTGAACCTTCGTCGAACCCTTTGTTGTTCATTTTGCGGTCGTACCGGGTTTTCATTTTTTCAGACATTTGCTGGCCCGATTGTCTGACGTGCTCATAAACGTCATTCATTTTGTTCCGCAAGTCATTTGCATAATCGGTTATATTGCGTGGAGCATCAGGTGGTATCTCGGTGATCAGGTCTGCAGGCAGCCGTAATTCTCTTCCAAAGTTTGCGAAAGCTGGTGTCACTGATGTACTTTCGTGAACAGCGCTTCGATATGACAACAAAAACGGTTGTATGTGCTTGTCCCAATCTCGTTGCCGATTGTCCACACAACTTTTGCTAGGTACCTCTCCAATGTCTGATTAAATCGTTCTACCATTCCATCAGATTGCGGGTGATAAGAAGTCGTTCTTGTTTTATGAGTACCCATAACTCGGCAAGTTTCCTGGAATATTTGAGACTCAAAATTCCTTCCTTGATCGCTGTGAATCTCTAAAGGTACTCCAAAACGACAGAAGACTTCATGAACTAGTTTATCTGCAACTGTTGAAGCTTCTTGATTTGGAATGGCGAAGACTTGGCCACTTAGTGAAGTAATCCATCACAACCATGAAATACTTGTTACCGCTTTCACTCTCCGGAAACGGCCCCGCCACGTCAATGGCTATTCTCTCCCATGGTGCACCAACATTGTACAACTTCAATGCAACTCTACTACGAGTCTGAGGTCCCTGTACAGCCGCACAACTTGTACATTTGCGACACCAGTCCTCGACATCGTTTCGACAGTGGACACAGTAAAACCGTTCTCGGATCTTCAGTAGAGTTCGTTTAACTCCCAGATGGCCTCCTGAATAATCATTATGGTACAGCTGTAGAACATCCGGTACTTTAGCTTTAGGGACAACAATTTGTAAATGACAGCTGTCTCCCCGAACATTTTCCAATTTACGGCACAGAACTCCATCCTGAAGCAGCAAGCTGTCCCACTGGGCCCAATAGCTATTAGTGGTCGAACTCATCGCTGAGACGTCGCTCCATTTGGGCTTGGGAGCACTGGCCTTCATCCATTCCAGGATCGGCTTGATGTCCGGCTCTTCCTGCTGTGCACGTTGTAAGCTGTCCTTCCACTCGTTGCTGAGGTGGTCTGCCCTGAGCATCCTCACGAATACAACTTCCTTACTCTCTTGCCTAGTACAATGTTTGCAATCTTCAGGACAAGGTCTTCTTGACAATGCATCTGCGTTGCCATGAGATTTCCCGCTGCGATGTTCGATCTCAAAGTCGTATTCCTGCAGTAGTTCAATCCACCTCGCAACTTGTCCTTCTGGATTTTTAAACTGCAATAGCCATTTTAGTGCAGCATGGTCAGTTCGTAAGTGAAATTTTCGCCCCAGAAGATATTTGCTAAAATGCTGCAACGACTTTACCACAGCTAGCAATTCGCGTCTTGTGACACAATAGTTCCTTTCCGGTTTTGATAACGACTTGCTGAAGTACGCTATCACGACCTCTTGGTCACCATTCCGTTGAGACAACACACCGCATAGTCCTATATCACTTGCGTCTGTGTCAACTATAAATTCTTTGCTTGCATCAGGGTATCCCAAAATAGGTGTTTTGCACAGACGGTCCTTGAGCTCCTGGAATGCGATATTACAACTTTCATCCCAGCAGAAATGTCGCTTCTCCTCGGTTAGCTTATGCAGAGGTTTAACTATATCTGCAAAGTTCTTCACAAATCGACAGTAATAGGAGCACAAACCCAAAAATGCTCTAACCTGCGTCTTGTCTTTTGGAACCGGCCAATCCTTTACAGCTGCGATTTTCTCTGGATCCGTGCGAATACCTTCTTCCGACACTACATACCCTAAAAAGTTAACTTGCCGTTTGAATAGTGAACATTTCTTCGGACTCAACTTCAAGTTGGCACTCTTAATCTTCATGAGCACGCGTTCCAGATTTTGAAGGTGTTCCTCAAACGTACGGCCCACGATGATGATGTCATCCAAGTAGACCAGATAGGCATCGCCAATTAGCCCGGTAAGTACAAGTTCCATCAGCCTTTCAAACGTTGCTGGAGCATTGCACAACCCAAACGGCATTACTTTAAATTGCCACAGACCCTTTCCCGTCGAGAACGCAGTTTTCTCCTTGTCCTTAGGGTCAATTTCAACATGCCAGTAGCCACTTTTTAGATCCAGCGTGCTAAACCACTTTACTCCTGTAAGCATGTCCAGCGTGTCGTCAATTCTTGGCAAGGGATAGCTGTCCTTCTTAGTAACGTCGTTCAGACGGCGGTAGTCAACACAAAACCGCATGCTGCCATCCTTCTTCTTTACCAGTACCACGGGTGAACACCATGGACTAAATGAAGGTTCGATAACACCATCCTTCACCATTCCCTCAATCATGGTTTCCACTTCCTTTTCACGTGCTACCGGCAATCTTCTTGGCCGCTGACGGATAGGCAATTCTTCACCTGTGTTTATTTTGTGTTGAACTAAGCCAGTCTTTCCTATGTCAGCATCGTTTGATGAGAATACATCGGCATACTTGAGTAACAACTTCTTCGCTTTGACCATTTCATTCGGGGAGAGAACGCTGCGACAGTCTTCTAAAAGTGTGCTCACTCTCGTTTGTGCATCCTTGCTGGGGGTCCCAGTCGATAGATATTAGCACCGACGTAACCAATCCACTTCCTCACAAGTACCAACCAGTGTGCCTTTTTCTATAATCTGTTTCTGGCCACAAAGGTTCAGCACACGTACCCCTGAAATGTCAGTGGTTCTGACCAAGGTTCGAGCTACTTTCCATGGAAGGTCGTTGTTTAGCCTTTCCACAAGTACACAACGGTGAGCTTGCCCAGGGTCCCGAGGAAGACTAACCGGCACAATCGTTTCCGATCTTGGCGGGAGAACAATCTTGTTAATGCTGTACACGTTCCCTGGTAACGCACCTTCCATAAAAAGTTCCTCCTGTCCACATTTCAAAACACCTTGCTTAACGTCGATTTCACAACAATTATTCCTCATGAAGTCTAGGCCCAGGATGCAGTCGTCCATTATATCAGCCACGATGACATTATGCAGGTAGATCATGTTGCCTAGCTTCAACTCCATCTCTTTCTCCCCACGGACGGGTATACGCTGACCGGTGGCTGTTACCAAACTAATGCATTCTCGGTTGTATGCGGAGTCCCCAAGGAACTGACTTATTAGTTGGGAACTAACTACCGTACGAGTGGCTCCAGTGTCTATGGTCAGTTTACACGGCATTCCGTTGACCTCGCCCTTGATGATTAGACTGTTCCCATCGTGGGTTTGTGAGATCGAGATCCTTGGGGCTCTTTTAACATCAGCCAGCACCCGCCCCGCAGTTCTGGCTTTTACTCATTTCCTTGCTGCTGCTGGGCGGTGCTGTTGGTCGCACTACCCTCCTGAGATCGTTCACGTTCCCTTTCTAGGGTTCGCTTAGGGCAGGGCTTTTCCCCACAGCCATAGCACCTAGGGCTGTATCCTTTGTTGCGGTCGCGAACTGTAGCTGCTGCAACCTCCCTGACGCGATGGGAGCGAAGATCCTGCCGCACGGCTTCCACCTCCAGTGCATGGGCCAAGGCGTCCTTAAGCGTCTCGTGGTGCCCGAGCCTCACAGCAGCTCTGACTTCCAAGTCACGGATGCCGTCGATGAATGTCTGCACCAGGTTCCCTCCAATGAGCGCAGGTACAGACCGGTATGCTTTTCGCACCAGCTTCTCCACCTCTAGAGCCCACTGCTGCAGGTTTTCGTGGATGCGCTACGCGCGATCTTTAAGCTGCGCACGAAAGACGTGTTCCAGGTGAGCGTCGCCATATCTCGCCTCCAATGCCTCAAGGAGTTTCTCATAAGTCACTTCCTCACCGAGAGCTTCCAGAACTGTTAAGGCCTGGTCGCGCAGGCCTAGTGTGAGAGCAGTCATGGCCTGACTTTTATTCCAGCCGTTCGCCTTCATAACAGCCTCGAACTGGATTTTGTAGGCTGACCAGGAAGAGGTACCGTCGAACGGTGGCACCTTGAACCCACGTAGCGAAGGTGTAGCTCCATCTCCAAGTTTGAGTTCGTCCAGTGATTTCTTCATGTCAGCCATTACGTTGTCAACCCGATTGTTTACTTGGTCGATTCGGGTTTCAGCTTCCGACAATCGGTTGTTATGTTGAGCAAACTTATCCTTCATCTCCCGTATCTCTTTTCCGAAGATAGCGTGAAGGTCCTTCATGAGGAGCATCTGCTCTTCAAACCGACGGGCTTGTTCCTCTTGTCGGCGGGCCTGTTCATCCTGAGCTCCCTGCAGTTGCTCTTCCAAATGACGGGCCTGCTCCTCCTGTCGGCGGGCCTGTTCCTGCAACATCACCATCAGAGCACCTAAGTCGGGTGCTACAGATGTAGGAGCTACCGACGGGCCTGCAGCCGGTGGCTGGCCCTCCGACGTCTGTGGCGTTGCACCACCAAATCTTCTTTGGTCCGTCTCCTGCTGGCGTTGACTTCGGGTACGGACACCCTCCGTTTCCTCCTTAGGTAAAATCGGCATGATTTTATCCCACTTCTGACATCAATTGTTACGAGCTTGAGGTTCGTGACAATAAAAATTGCCGATAGAATTACCTAAATTAACACTAATTTTCTTTACACAAATTAAAACTTAAAGCACTAATAATTAAGCACACTAATTCACTTTATTCCGCTCCGAAGCTTCGCTTGTCTCGCCGAATTCAATCCTTCCACGCATCCTTCCCATTGCATCTTGCAGCGCCTATAAATATAAATTAGCAGCGAAATATCCAGAATATTCAAGTAATCACGCGCAAGGTACCGAGAGTTCGAGTTTCAACTTCAAGAAGTTTAGTTCTTCGGTTCGAGACTAGATGGCGCTAGAGACGTCGACTTGGGCGCGTAACACTATTATCATAGTACAGCGTAGCGTCGATTTGTGGTGCACTTTTAGACGTAGTAGAGTATATTAGTTGTAGCACGAATGGGTCGGCTCGACCGGGAAAGGACCATGCTCTCACAGAATAACAGGTTAAAATAGCAGCTGAACGCCGCTTTGTTTCGTATGGTGAATGTAGAGAAATGGAGATTCTTTTTACTGGAAACTAGGCATTCTATCTTAGTCCTCAGAGGTGACAATGCATCTTCATTTTTATTCGTAATCAAGGATAGATGTAGGTGTCCATTGGCCACAGCAACCACTTTCCATCAGGTGGACTGTGTACTTGTTTTTCATCCTTATACTATTAAAAAATCTTGCCCATACACTGGCTGCATAGAGCACGATCGGCTCGACGACTGACACAGAGATCGTCCTGATGATCTCCGAATTTAATCCCCAAGAAATGTTTGCTGTCTTTACTAACTGCTTGTATATATTTGTAACCTTACGACATATATGTAAAACATGAATATGGAAGGCTAATTTTTTTTAATCTATTATAAGGCTTAATAATTTAATTTCATCTACTATTTTTATGTTAGTTCCTCCCATGTGGAGCAGTGATGTATCATCGTGTTTAAGTTTCTTGATGATAATTATTGCATTGATTTTGTGTGCAGCATAATCTAGTGTGTTACGCACACCCCAATCATACACAGGAGCGATTATTCAATTGGCTATTTGTATTATTCTAGGCCAGCGCTTAACTACACTCCCATCTGATGGTAAGTGGTGATGTAGTCTAAGATGGTGAAGCGCACTGACTTAATAAAAGCCTATTCACTCTTGCCTTGAAGATACTCACATTGTATTCGGATAGAAAGACAAATAATGGCAACTTATTCCACTCCTTTGCTGTACGCATGAAGAACAATGTAGCAAACCGTTTGGTTCGAACGCGTGGTAAGTACACAACGAAAGGGTGGAGACTGGCAGAACGTCTGGTTGTCCGATAGTGGACGGGAGGGAGGAATTAAATTATGCAATTTCTGCGCACTCTCTCCGAGTGCATCCTGTAGAAAACCGAAAGGCTGGCTACTTTTCATCTGTGTTCGAGGCTGGTAAGATTGGTTTTCACCAATAATGATTTCTTATATTTACGCGAACACTACACATGATTAAAACTACTTTTACGGATTTTATCGCGTTTATTTTTACTTTTAATTACTTTTACTTTTAATAAATTACGTCCAATAGTGAGTCAGATTGTTTCGCCAACTTACAGATTGGCTCAATACTTAGCTAAAATATGATCACCACTCAAAGGGCACACAAGAGCACACACTAAGGATTCATACCATTTTGTCAGTGAGATAAAAGACCTACATCTTACTGACAATGAAACCATGGTCAGTTTTGATGTTCAGTCACCTGTCAGTTCAGTACCTGTTGAAGACTGCATCTCAATTATAACTAGGAAACTAGAGGGAAATAACATGCCAGCAGAATATGCAGTATTACTAAGACATTGCCTTACATCTGGCTATCTATTGTGGAAGGAAGAGTTTTACAAGCAAGTAGATGGTGTTGCGATGGGGTCACCTGTATCTCCCATTGTCGCCGATATATTCATGAAAGACTTTGAGGAGAAAGCCCTCCTTACTGCACCTGTTACACCAAGGATCTACAAGCGGTACGTAGACGATACTTTCACAATTTTACCATCAGACAAAATAACTGCATTTTTAGAACATCTTAATTCCATAAACTAAACATAACATAAACACTCACGCCTGTCACCCAGAGGGGTAGGCAGAGACTACGGACTTCCATTTGGCACGATCCTGACATACCTCTTTCGCCTCCTTTACATCCATATATCTACGCATACATGCTCGTCGGTTAAGGGTACTTCTAACGTGGCCTATTTTCAAAATATCGCCAATTTGGTCGATAAACTTTTTCCTAGGGCGCCCCTTCCCGACTCGGCCGTTCACATCTGCCATATAAATTTGCTTTGTCACTCTTTCCTCATTCATTCTTTCCACATGACCAAACCACCGAAGCATTCCTTTCTTAATCCTGGTCACAACATCATCTTGCATACCACATTTATCTCTTATCACGCAATTTCTCACCCTGTCATTCAGATTCAACCCTAGCATATTCCTTAAAGACCGCATTTCTACAGCATTTATTCTACTTTCGTGCTTCTTCTGCCACACCCAGCTTTCACTACGATACATTAAAGTAGGGACTAACACAGCATTATGAATTACCATACGTGCCTGTTTTGACACATTCTGGTTCTTCATAATAGAGTGTAGTGCCCCATTCACTCTATTCCCTGCATTTACTCGTCGTTCTATATCCCTATCATATCTACCATCCCTGCTAAATACACATCCCAAATACACAAACTCATCCACTTGCTCAATTAACTCTCCTTCTATTCTTATTTCACATACCGTTTTGCTTTCTTCTCTTTCAAAAACCATCACTTTCATCTTACATGCGTTCACTTTCATTCCCCTATCTTTTAATTCCCAGTTCATTAATGTAACCATCAATTGCAACTCAGCCGCCGATGACGCAAATATGTCTTGATCATCGGCATACAAAAGGCATTTGACGGTTAACTCGCCCATTCTTAACCCACATTCTTCATCTATCAAAGTTTGCAAACACCGGTCCATAAATAGGTTGAACAGCCAAGGGGAAACTACACAGCCCTGTCTGACACCTTTTTGGATGCCAAACCAGTCCGAGTAGACCCCATTGATCCTGACACAAGCACTAGAGTCCCTATAAAGAGACCTTAATGCCTGTATCAAACCATCGCTCAACCCATATGAGTTCAGTGTTTGCCATAACACATTCCTGTCCACTCTGTCATAAGCCTTTTCCAAGTCCATGAATGCACAAAAAACTTTCTGGTTTTTGGCCAAAAACTTCTCCGCAATCATGCGCATGGAAAAGACTTGATCTGTACACCCCATTCCCTTTCTAAAACCCGCTTGCACATCCCAAATTTTTCCATCAGTTTATTTCATAACTCTTTCAATTAACACCTTAGCATACAGTTTACCCACAATACTAAGCCGTTATTCCATAAACTCTAAAATTCAATTTACTATGGAGTTAGAGGTATAATAGTGGAGATGAACGGTCCACTATTAACAGACTCCGAGTGGTTTCAAGGTGGAGAAATGAAACGACTGTTTATGTAAGTCCCACTGGAGTATGAATATGGAATGTACTGTGGACTGGAATGGAATATATTTGCATCTTGCCTTTATTTATATGGCCGGCTCACAATTGGTTTACCAATGGTAACAATTTTTTATTTTTCCTAGCCAATTATAATACTTATATTATGACCAATGAAAATTAGCCAAAATATACAACTATTATGTACGTTTCGTTTCCCGGCGTGAGACTTGTGTGTTGTTCACGAAGCTACGTCGCTGGACTGGGCTATAAAAGACATGCAGATCGGTGCGCGCGCGTAGTCGGCGAGCGGCGGCGGCGTGGAATACAGCTCCGGAACAGCAAGAAGAAGCGAGCTGCGGCGTTGAAGAAACGGCTCCCCATTGGTCGACGGATACGTGACGATAGCGGTGTGTGAAGTCCATGTGGCGCTGAATGATATTTGCGGCTGCTTCTTGTTTATTTATAAGAACGTCAAATTATCTATATGCAGTCCGCAGTATCTCAGTAGCCAGGGATAGTTAGGAAATAATGTTTTTTTATCCTCGCCTTCCGCGTTATGGTAGCAGCAGAGTATATATTATTTATTCCCGTTTAGGGTTGATTAGTCTGGCTGCTACATCACTCTCCCTCTAGCGAAAGCGTACCGGAGGCTTGACGACTCGCCCGTATCCCGTAGTTTTTAAAATAGGTTTCAACTGGGTTGATGTAGATGATGGAGTTTCAAGCTTCCTCGCTGGTGGTTTTGATGATGATGATGATGAATCCTCTGAAGTATCCTCGTTAATAATATAGGCAGGCTTTAGTCGGTCGATCGAAATAATCGTAGATTTCCTTCCGGGTATTTGTAGTTTAAAAGTCTTGCTATTTCTCTCTAATACTTTATACGGTCCATCGTAGGTAGGTTGAAATTGTTTTTTCATTGCGTCGTTTCTTACAAAAACTTGCTTGCATGTTTTCAAATCTTGGTGAATGAATACTGATTTATTATTTCTGTGTGATTGCATTTCGGTGCATTTCGACGGTAAGGCTTTATTGATTGATTCTCGAAGTTGAGTTACGAAATCGTAATCCATTTCTTGTTTGTTTGACGCTGCTGAACTGAAGAAGTCAGACGGCAGTCTTATGCTGCAGCCGTAGGTTAGCTGAGCGGCACTAAGACTAGTGTCCGCACGCGGTGTTGCTCGTAGTCCGAGTAGCACTGTAGGTAGCTCATCAATCCACTTTGTATGTTGAGATAAACGAGTTTTGAGTGCGGTCTTTAATGTACGATGCCATCGTTCGATTATTCCGTTTGACTGAGGATGGTATGCTGTTGTACGTGTCTTCTGTATTTCCTTAGTTTGAAGAAGTTTGAGGAATAGGTTGCTTTCGAAATTTCTTCCTTGATCCGTTGTGATGGTTTTAGGTGATCCGAAACGAGTAATCCAATTTTCATAAATTATCTTCGCGACGGATTCGGCTGAAGTATCATCGGTAGGTATTGCTTCTGGCCATCTTGTTGTTCTGTCGATCATTGTTATGAGATAACGATGTCCTTGCGGTGAAGGAGGTAATGGTCCAACGATGTCAACGTGCAGGTGTTCGAATCTCTCCGTGGGTGGAAATGTAGCTAGACTACTTGATGTATGCCTTTGTACTTTGCATTTCTGGCATTGAATGCATTGCTTCGCCCAGTTGCCAACATCCACTTGCATTGAAGGCCAAAAGAATTTTTCAGTGATGAGTTTTCTTGTTGTTCTAACACCTGGATGACTGATGTTGTGCAGTGCATTGAAGACTTCGCGACGACATTCTTCTGGTAGGTATGGTCGCATAGTTGTCGTTGAGGCTTCACAGTATATGGGTAGATGCGTCATTGGCATTGTAACTTGCTTGATGAACAAGTTACCTTGCTTCGATAGATGTTTTATGTTGTCACTATCTCTGTCTTGTGCTGCGGCGATCTTATGATAGTCGATTGATGTAGGGCACGTTACACTGTCGATTTGTACGCGACTGAGTGCGTCGGCGACTATGTTGCCCTTTCCACTGATGTGACGTATGTCGGTCGTGAATTCACTTATGAAAATAAGTTGTCTTGCTCTTCGTGGTGTTTCCGATAGTGATGGTTTCTTTGAAAGTACATATGTTAATGGCTTGTGGTCGGTAAAAACGATCAGGTTTCGACCCTCGAACGTTTTTCTGAAGTGCCTGATAGCCATGTAAATAGCGAGTAGCTCTCGGTCGAATGTACTGTAGTTACGTTGAGTATCGGAGAACTTCTTCGAAAAATAGCCAAGTGGTTGCCATTTCCCACTGCTGTATTGTTGGAGAACGGCTCCTGCTGAGAGATCGGAGGCGTCGCTGAATGCTATTTGCGGCTGCTTCTTGTTTCTTTATAAGAACGTCAAATTATCTATATGCAGTCCGCAGTATCTCAGTAGCCAGGGATAGTTAGGAAATAATGTTTTTTTATCCTCGCCTTCCGCGTTATGGTAGCAGCAGAGTATATATTATTTATTCCCGTTTAGGGTTGATTAGTCTGGCTGCTACAGAGGCAAATAATTCCTTACCTTTCCTAGATGTGTTAGTCATCCGAAATCCTAATAACACCATTGGTCACACTGTGTATAGGAAAAAGACCCATACAAACCGATATTTAAACGGTGAATCTCACCACCATCCTTCACAGTTAGCTACCGTGGGCAAATCTTTGTTACAGAGAGCACGAGGGATCTGTGACAGCAAACACCTGGCTGCCGAGCTTCAGCACTTTTCACTTTTTTCTGTACGACAACAAGCTTCGGGTCCCGCGCCTACGTCACAGTGACCGAGTGAAGCCGGCCACAGTCGAGCGTATGCCTGCTGTACTACCATATGTCAGAGGTGTCACAGACAAGATTGGCTATATCTTGAAGCGAGCTTCTATTAGAACATTCTACAAGCCGCCGAAGAAGATTAGTCAGTTCCTACCATCCGTCAAGTGTCATATTCCTCTACAAGATACAGGAGTGTGTACAAGCTTGATTGTGAATGTGGTCTCTCTTATATAGGACAAACAAAAAGATCAATTAGGACCCGCGTAAAAGAACATATAGCTGATGTGAAGCATCAACGTTCCGGGAAGTCTGCAGTTTGTGATCATATCCTAGACGGCCCCAACCATTACATCAGATTTGATAGACCACAAATCCTCGCGAAAGAATACCGATTCCTACCAAGGATGATACGTCAGGCTATTGAAATTAAAAAACATCCTAATTTCAATAGAGAAGGAGGCTGGGTACTACCACCTGCTTGGGATCCTATAATCAATAAAATTAGAACTAAACCCAAGCATACCACTGCAAGACCTCAGGACATAGTCGGTTCATTTTGCATAGATCGGACCATAAACAATAATTAAAAATGCTGAAGGTTCTCCGGGTTTAACAGTGACATCGGGACGTCAGTCATCTCAGTCCCCCGTGACCATGGGTGCTGGAAAGCGCCCGAAACGTCGGGAATTAAAAGTAAAAGTAATTAAAAGTAAAAATAAACGCGATAAAATCCGTAAAAGTAGTTTTAATCATGTGGTTTTCACCAAATTTGGGTCACCAATAGGCCTCTTAGCACGGCTTTCTATTGAGTCCAAAGCTGCTAGGTGGCATTTTGCAGCACCAGCCTATATATGGCAGCAATACTTCATGCACGACCGGACTTGCGCTTTATACGAAGTAAGTAGCTGTCCTCAGTTATATTTTCTTTTAGGTAATTTTTACATATTATTTTAAAATCTGTCCAGTCAGCTTTTTTAGTTACAAATTCTAGTGATTTGTGTTTTTCTTTTTTCTTGCGATTTGTCTAAATAAACGAAGGAAACTATTGCATTATGATCTGAGCTTATTAAAACCTTATCTACCCTCCAATCTTGAATATGATTTAGTAAACTTTCGTTATATGCTGTTATGTCTACTCAGTACCGTAAGCACCGCTTCCGTAACAAGCGAAGTCATGAGTCATAACGCTATCGGCAAATCTTCTGCGCGCGGATTACACTATTAGTTCAATAAAGATTTAACTGAACTTTAAAAGAACGTCGAATATACTTTGGTTAGCTTCTTTTTTTCTATAAAATACATCAAAATTCAAGTTTACACAACGAAAATATTATTTCTTTTTCTGTTTTCTGAAGCGTTTCTGTTAGTTTTATTAAACAGCAGCAGGCCTTAAACGTCTTCTTATAGAAGAGATGGATATAATTATAGTCAAAAACTAATCACAAATGTTTTCTGAACTACTTTAATAAATAAATATTAACTATTTTTATATATTTCATACCAGTCAGTTTATATTTTGCATAGCTTTTTTAACGCTATACTATAATAACTAACAAAGAGAAGTATTTAATGTTATTTTCACGACATTCTAAATAAGTAGGGATCTTTGTAATATATTTTTTTATTTGTGTAATAATACAAATAAGTAATTTACTAACCGGCATCGTGCTGCAGCGGTTCCGTGGTCATTGCACCTTGTATTTTCTTCTGATTAGCCTTTATCCTTTCCATCTTCACCTTGATTTTTTCTAATATCTTTACCTCTTGTTCCTCTTGTACCTGCATTTGTTTTTGTCGTAACTCTTCAATCAACTCCGCACCCCTTTGAAATTACCAATAAATTCTTATTTTGGTAACGAAAAATTATCTTTAACGTCGGTAACAACAGTTGGTAACATAAATACCTGGAGGCAAGTACGGTAGTCGCTTTGCTTTCGTCAATAACCCTATAAAAGTAATAGCTATGGAACAGTCTTCGTTGGAGAATAAGAAAAGCAAAGCACACACCATCCCAAGCGAGACCTATATCTTCCTGAGGCACTGAACACGCAGAGTCCTGAAAAGTAACAAATGATTCATTGAATGTATTTATACGAGATGTTGTATGATAATCAAAAAATAAAATAAAAGTAGAGTGCCTACAATTATGCATAGCCTATATAGTTACGTATCAGCTTGTACAGGCAGTACCGTCTTTACGATAAGGGCACACGGGGCCCGTACCCAGGGCCCCTATCGTCACGGGGGCCCTTCGGCCTTATTCGCTTACGCTATACAATATTTTTTCTATTTTGGGAAAAAATAACCCGACATCATAATCATTTTATCACTTCTCTACAATGAAATGTGTACGCTTCTGACCTTTATAGGCAATCACTTACATTATATACTGAGAAAAACAATAGTGAAATCCCGGAAAAATTTGACACTTCTATAGTAGTGTGCGTGACTTTTGACAAGCAAACGAAAGGCGACGTTTATACATTGGCGCGCTAGATGGCATCCAAGTGATCTTAAATAATTCTGATAAATCAATATCTTAAGTTCAATAATTGGTTAATTTCCTTTCCAACCGTTAAAAAAACAGTATAAAATAACATAAAACTAATGACCTTAGACACCTATGTTTTTTTGTAAACAATTTTATTACTTATTATCGTTGTGTGGCA
This sequence comes from Parnassius smintheus behrii, assembly GCA_036936625.1. NCBI lineage: Eukaryota > Metazoa > Arthropoda > Insecta > Lepidoptera > Papilionidae > Parnassius > Parnassius smintheus. The sequence continues at coordinate 19,021,249 of JAUPFT010000005.1, read as the reverse complement.
ACATAAATACCGAAAGCCGTGGGTAAAGCGACGTTGCCGTCTTTCCTGACAACAAACTGATGTCAGGAAGGACGGCAGGATGAATGAGAGTACTAACCGTAGACAGAGAAGTCTACGGTACTAGCGTATTACTGACTTTGAATTGACGAAACAAATTGCCAAACTTACGTACGTTCACTTATTTGACTTGTAAAATATAGTATTCTGATCTCGGTTGTCACGCGCTGATTTGCGCGCGGAATTTCTTGTGTATTATACATATTTTGTATGTATGTTTTCATTGATTCGAATGGCAATATTTCTCTAGTATATATTTGAGACTATATTGTAATTTATCGTAGTTATAGTAATTAATTATTCCAAAAACGCAATTATGTTTTGGGTAGTTATTATTAACAGCCCGTGATTTTTCTGAAATATCGTCACAATAATGATTACCTACGTCATACTTGTCAGTGTTTCATATATGAATGTGTTTGAATATGTTTTTGGTCAACAATAAATACAATTATTATAAATCGGTAAACTACCAAAGTGGTCACAAAATTAAACTTTCAAACATTTGCTAAATATGGTTTTACATTAAACACCCTTTACGCATTTTGCAAACAGTTTCAGACAGACACACATTATTATTTTGTTATATTTTGTAGAGCTCAAGTTCACTCGTCGAAAACGATAACTCGTCGAAACAAATATAATTCAATTACATAAAATCCTTTTTTCTGTTCCGTGCTTTATTGTTTATAAATAAATAGCTTATTCTAATCTGAGTTATATTTTTCTTATTCATCGGCCAATTCTACCAGGAATATAAAGATAACATTGAAATAAAAAGATAAGTAAATTTTTGTACATTTTAGTGTTCTAGATCTTGTGTTCCGAACGCAACCCTATTCATTTTAGAATTGAAGGAAGATTTGTATATATTATATTGTATAGTACCTGGATGACCGAGCATTTCTCGGTATTTTTTTTGTAAATCGTGTGTTTTGGAAGTTATATTTAGATTAAAAATACATACTGATAAAATATGAAGAATATTTTTTGATCTTACCGACATAATAGAAAAAAAAACTCAACTGGTTATTAAAATGAAAAATCATGAGTGCAATAAAATTTTCGTATTTTTAAAAAATACTACAAAAGGGCTCGAAATAATAGATTTTCTCTCAAAAGAAGGGAACTTGGAAAAAAAAAAAGGGAAAAAAGTCAATCCTAAGACAAGACGCGAACCATGGAACTACGATTTCGCGACAGTGCGTTATCCACTTGAGCTACTACGGCCATTATTATAGTGTTAAAATTTACCTTCTTATATTGTAGCAGTTTTTCATTGTCTGAAAACGGGGATAAAACGACATTTTATGAAAATCGTTGGAGCCGTTTCCAAGATTCATTTATATATATATATATATGTATATATATATATCCGAGATTCATTTATATATATATATATATATATATATATATATATATATGTGTATATATATATATATATATATATATATATATATATATATATATATATATATATATATACAAGAATTGCTCGTAGGTCGTAGGTATAGGATTTATATTTTTGTTTTACTATTCAAACTTGCTGGTTATTATCACAAAATAAATCGTGTTTTAGATTTGTTGTTATCTCTTGTTTGTGAATTATAGTTTCTTACGTGTTGGTCATGAAATGTCTAATTATTGTAATAATTGGTACTGTTACAAATCATCAGTGTTATTAGTTTTGAGTGAATAGGTATGTATCAGTATAATTATGTTGCTTCAAATAGGTAGGTACTTCTGATTTGATAAAAAATTCAATAGTGTAATGTAATAAAATAAAACTGCGTTATATTGTAATCAATGTTGACATAATTTATTTCTCAAACTTATAAATCAATTAAATAGTTTCCGCCAACAAATATAAATTTTATTTTTATAACAATCGTACAATAGCGTTTTGTAGTTCTGCTTACCCAATCCTACACATACACAAAAATTAAAAACTTGTTTTTTTACATACACGCCATCTAGTGTTCTAGCTTTATAAACGTAGGGATACGTCTGTGTGTGTAAACGGCCCTATATTCAATGACAGATGTTATAATCAAAAATAATGTCGAATTGGGTGGATTTTGAGGCAATGATATGACCCATTCCAATAAAATGTAATATCCGATAACCGCTAAGCCTAATGCTACGACGTAATAACTTTCCAATTACACAAAACTCCACATAAACCAAAAATGATGACTTCAAGCCATCTTGCGGAAGAATGGCTGGGAACAGTCCGTAGGTTTCACCTTAAATCGTATCTCTGTATTTTTAACTTTTAAACGAAAGAATGACCGAATATCTGAGTGTGCAGTGGCTCACATTGTCGTACTGCATCTTGAGGAAGCGTGCGATGTTGCCACGCTGCAGCCGAGTGTGCAGTGGCGCTCACCTTGTCGTACTGCATCTTGAGGAAGCGTGCGATGTTGCCACGCTGCAGCCGAGTGTGCAGTGGCGCTCACCTTGTCGTACTGCATCTTGAGGAAGCGTGCGATGTTGCCACGCTGCAGCCGAGTGTGCAGTGGCGCTCACCTTGTCGTACTGCATCTTGAGGAAGCGTGCGATGTTGCCACGCTGCAGCCGAGTGTGCAGTGGCGCTCACCTTGTCGTACTGCATCTTGAGGAAGCGTGCGATGTTGCCACGCTGCAGCCGAGTGTGCAGTGGCGCTCACCTTGTCGTACTGCATCTTGAGGAAGCGTGCGATGTTGCCACGCTGCAGCCGAGTGTGCAGTGGCGCTCACCTTGTCGTACTGCATCTTGAGGAAGCGTGCGATGTTGCCACGCTGCAGCCGAGTGTGCAGTGGCGCTCACCTTGTCGTACTGCATCTTGAGGAAGCGTGCGATGTTGCCACGCTGCAGCCGAGTGTGCAGTGGCGCTCACCTTGTCGTACTGCATCTTGAGGAAGCGTTCGATGTTGCCACGCTGCAGCCGAGTGTGCAGTGGCGCTCACCTTGTCGTACTGCATCTTGAGGAAGCGTGCGATGTTGCCACGCTGCAGCCGAGTGTGCAGTGGCGCTCACCTTGTCGTACTGCATCTTGAGGAAGCGTGCGATGTTGCCACGCTGCAGCCGAGTGTGCAGTGGCGCTCACCTTGTCGTACTGCATCTTGAGGAAGCGTGCGATGTTGCCACGCTGCAGCCGAGTGTGCAGTGGCGCTCACCTTGTCGTACTGCATCTTGAGGAAGCGTGCGATGTTGCCACGCTGCAGCCGAGTGTGCAGTGGCGCTCACCTTGTCGTACTGCATCTTGAGGAAGCGTGCGATGTTGCCACGCTGCAGCCGAGTGTGCAGTGGCGCTCACCTTGTCGTAATGCATCTTGAGGAAGCGTGCGATGTTGCCACGCTGCAGCCGAGTGTGCAGTGGCGCTCACCTTGTCGTACTGCATCTTGAGGAAGCGTGCGATGTTGCCACGCTGAAGCCGAGTGTGCAGTGGCGCTCACCTTGTCGTACTGCATCTTGAGGAAGCGTGCGATGTTGCCACGCTGCAGCCGAGTGTGCAGTGGCGCTCACCTTGTCGTACTGCATCTTGAGGAAGCGTGCGATGTTGCCACGCTGCAGCCGAGTGTGCAGTGGCGCTCACCTTGTCGTACTGCATCTTGAGGAAACGTGCGATGTTGCCACGCTGCAGCCGAGTGTGCAGTGGCGCTCACCTTGTCGTACTGCATCTTGAGGAAGCGTGCGATGTTGCCACGCTGCAGCCGAGTGTGCAGTGGCGCTCACCTTGTCGTACTGCATCTTGAGGAAGCGTGCGATGTTGCCACGCTGCAGCCGAGTGTGCAGTGGCACTCACCTTGTCGTACTGCACCTTGAGAAAGCGTGCGATGTTGCCGCGCTGCAGCCGAGTGTGCAGTGGCGCTCACCTTGTCGTACTGCACCTTGAGGAAGCGTGCGATGTTGCCGCGCTGCAGCCGAGTGTGCAGTGGCGCTCACCTTGTCGTACTGCACCTTGAGGAAGCGTGCGATGTTGCCGCGCTACATCCGAGTGTGCAGTGGCGCTCACCTTGTCGTACTGCATCTTAAGGAAGCGTGCGATGTTGCCGCGCTGCAGCCGAGTGTGCAGTGGCGCTCACCTTGTCGTACTGCATCTTGAGGAAGCGTGCGATTTTGCCGCGCTGCAGCCGAGTGTGCAGTGGCGCTCACCTTGTCGTACTGCATCTTGAGGAAGCGTGCGATGTTGCCACGCTGCAGCCGAGTGTGCAGTGGCGCTCACCTTGTCGTACTGCACCTTGAGGAAGCGCGCGATGTTGCCGCGCTGCAGCCGAGTGTGCAGTGGCGCTCACCTTGTCGTACTGCATCTTGAGGAAGCGTGCGATGTTGCCACGCTGCAGCCGAATGTGCAGTGGCGCTCACCTTGTCGTACTGTACCTTGAGGAAGCGTGCGATGTTGCCGCGCTGCAGCCGAGTGTGCAGTGGCGCTCACCTTGTCGTACTGCACCTTGAGGAAGCGTGCGATGTTGCCGCGCTGCAGCCGAGTGTGCAGTGGCGCTCACCTTGTCGTACTGCATCTTGAGGAAGCGTGCGATGTTGCCACGCTACAGCCGAATGTGCAGTGGCGCTCACCTTGTCGTACTGCACCTTGAGGAAGCGTGCGATGTTGCCGCGCTGCAGCCGAGTGTGCAGTGGCGCTCACCTTGTCGTACTGCATCTTGAGGAAGCGTGCGATGTTGCCGCCGGCGAACTTGTCGACGCAACCGATGCCGAGCAGCTGCACCAGCCAGCAGGCACGCTCCTGCATCATTGCGCTGAACATACAGCCCGGGATCTGCAGCAACGCTTTCACCACCACAACGCAAACGTTGTAACGCAGTAACCATGACCACCTGAAAGTGATTAAGAATATTATTTGAAATAATATTCTATTTGTCATATATGGCCAAATGGGTGGAGCCAAAACAAAGACCCGCGCACTGTTTCAGCAGCTTCCCGTCAATTGTTTGGGAAATTTGGCTTGGGCATATTTAAAAGGATTTTTTTTTCATCACTCGATGGCTAAAGACGTATTCATCAGGCAGCTGGATGCAGCATGTGCAAGCCGGATGACTGACACTTGAAGGATAAATTACTTTATTTCTACCTTACGAACTTTACTTCATATTCAAAGTATAATTAAATCATGTTTTAATACAACTCAATATTTTGCGAGCTGTTTATTTTGAATAGTTCGTTAGTATTTATCTTGATAATTAGCGTATGGACTTTTTCTATTAACAAATGCATAAGGAGTGTAGAGATAGACCGTACACTTTTTTAGTAATGCTCTATTTATATATTTTGTATTTTGGTCCCAGTATTGAATAAATGATGTATAAATGTAATATTACGAGGGTGGATTGAAAAGTACTCGGCCTAACCAAGAAAATAAACACATACTAAATCAGTAATATTTTTATTTTTCTACATAATCACCATCAAGTTCAATACACTTTTGCCACCTCCCCTTCCCAGCATTTAGACCGTTGAAAAAAAAATGATTCTTCCTTAGAGTCAAAATATGCGTCTACAGCTGCTTTGACCTCGTCGTTTGTCGAAAACCTTTGACCTCCCAAGTGCTTTTTTAGGTTAGGGAACAGAAAGAAGTCTGATGGTGCCAGATGAGGTGAATACGGCGGATGCGGTAACAGTTCAAAGCCACAGTTGTGAATTTCAGCCATTGACTGTACTGACGTGTGAACAGGGGCGTTATCTTGATGAAACAGGACTTTTCTTCTGAGCATTCCTCGACGTTTTTCTTTTATTTCCTCTCGTAAACGACGTAGTAAGGTGCAGTAGTAATCAGAGTTTATAGTCTGACCCCTTTCAAGATAATCAATTATAATCACACCTTTCGAGTCCCAGAATACTGAAGCCATCACCTTATTTGCCGACAAAATCGACTTAGCCTTTTTAGGGGGTAGTGAACCAGGTCTTCTCCACTGTTTCGATTGTTGTTTTGTTTCCGGTGTACAGTAATGAACCCACGTTTCGTCCATAGTAACAAAACGATTCAAAAAATCATCTGCATCGGCTTCAAATAACTCCAAACAGTCGCGTGAAATAGTCAATCGCGTCCTTTTTTGTTCAACTGAAAGCAGTCGCGGAACCTACCTCGCAGACACCTTGTGGAAACCCAACTCGTTGACAATGATGTTTTGAGTTCGTTCATAAGAGATGCCTATAATCTCGGCTATCTCTCTAATTTTTAATCTGCGATCTCCCATTATTAAATCAAGTACTTTTTTAATATTTTCGTCAGTAGTTGACGTCGAAGGCCTTCCAGAGCGGGGTTCATCTTTCACACTCTCTCTACCACGCTTAAATTCTGCTATCCATTTTTTGACGGATGAATATGACAGAGCACAATCGCCTAATGTACTGACCATATCATCATGGATGGCTTTTGATGATAGCCCCTTCTTATGGAGGTACTTAATGACGGCACGCTGCTCGATTTGCTCCATTCGCGGAAATTATGTCCGATTACTTTGTTAATAAATTTATAAAATCACAACTAATTATCGCACACGTTTCGAACTTCACACAATGAACTAGTCTGAACTGAACTAAATAATGTGGGTAGATTTGATTTTTAGAATTGAATGGATCTGTGTTAGGCCGAGTACTCTTCAATCCACCCTCGTATATTTACGGCCTTCCGGTTTTCACCGCTTTTCTTTTAGGATCAATTTCGAACCAAGCAACCAAGTAATACGTTTAATATATATTAATGTTAACAAAAATAGTTAGTAAAAAGTCAATGTTAAATGTACCATTGCAAAATGGACTCCTTCGGACGGAGATAGAAGTCGGTTCCCTGCCATAGGAAAATGAAAGAACCTATGAGGTAGCCCATTGAAAACAGATTTACACGGTTTGTGCCCGTCATGAACATGATGGCCAAGGTTACCCACAGCATGCCCAAGAACACCATGCGTTTGATGACGTCTAGCCACGATCTGTAAATTAGAACAAATTGATTCAATATATTATTATAGTCGATAGTTAATATAATATAAGAATTATATTTCATTAAAATTATGCAAAAAATGTCGTGTTTATGTTTAATTTACATAATCAGAATTAGAAATCACGAAGCAAATGCTCCAATAGCAATAAAAAGTCGAGTTTACTTGTCTTCGTTTCTAAAAATTTTTTGAGAATCAGGCGTGAACTACCTTAGTAAGATAATTGATGATAATAAGTACATGTCAGAACGCCGGATACGGAAATTGGTACTCATCAGAGTACATTATCTGACTTATTTTAGTTTGGTCTTGAGATATGCCATGTTTTCGATTGCCTGGTTATTTAATCTGACGATTAAACCTCAAAAAAAACTTTGCTATTTGACATATCAACTTAAAATAATTAAACTTTAAACAATTAAGTAAACAGATAAAAAAGGATTATAAAAGTATTTGACACTGGCAAAAGTATTGTTCGAAAGAGTTCACAACTAAATAAAGAAAGGCTGTGAGGGATTCCATCTCAGGTGACATTGACAACACACCTGTAGTCTTCTTTATTTGAAGTAGGCTACTGGTATCAATGGTGTACATTATCCACTTATCAACAGGTGGACCGTAGATTCATTTGTCTTTTAAGTTTTATAAAAAATGTTTAAGCTGAAAAGGTCACAGATGGTAACTTAGAATGAACGCATGTTCCGTGTACTACACATTGTTCATTACTATAATGGTCTTACTATTGTGTCTGAAAATCGGACATTGAAAGTTATAAATATATTTCACCCAACATATCCGAGGAAATCAGGGACAGGGTTCACAAAGCTTGGCGTTTCCCAATCCTTGCCGATGTCCTCGCGGTTAGAGCCCCCTGGATAAGCATCGCCGTATGTGCTCTCCAGTCTGAACACTCGGAGTTGTCGCGCCGCAAATAGCAGCAAGAAGTAATCAAAAATAAGTTTTATTGCATGAGGCGGCTCCGGCGCGTATGGCAAAAATAGCCATGTGCGAATGTGTTTCATTTGCTGTAAAATAAAAGAATATTGATTTAAAAGAGACATGCAGAAAATAGAAAATTATATCTCTGATATCATTGACTGAGAACTTTAAAGCAAGTGTGTAAGTAAGTTACGGAATCGAGACGCTATCGTTGTGCGTATAAGATTAATTTAATATTTGATGCCAATATCAAATGTGGATTTGCGATGGGTTGTAATAATGGTGATGATTAAAAAAACACATAACTTTTGTGGTGTATAATATATGAAATTAAGATTTCGCTCAGATTTAATGTTGGTTGCTGCTGTTGTATGAAATAAAATAAAGTATATCTTTTGGGTTAATTAAATAATACATTTATTTAATGGATTTGTGATGAAGTGAAATATCAATTATTAGGTAAATAAAAAAGGCCAAAAATATGTTTCAAGTTTTTAAATATACTTATTTTTTGCCCATTCTTTACAGCTGCGATAATATTCATATTGCAATTATTATAGTTATACCCATATATATTTATACAATACAAATGCCCGATTATATACAGCATGCAATTTTGTTTCCAGCATAGTGCTGGTTTATTTATTACCTACGTACGTCACTTCATACTTTACACAAATTATATTTTATTGTTTATTTTTTTAATTTAATGGGGGGAGGGACAATGGGCGGACTTAATACTTCGTGAGCTTCTGATATTCGCCATCATTGAAATCGAAAATTTTGAGAAAAAGTAAAGAATTTTGAGCAAAGGTTATTTTCTTTTTATTATTTCTATGATCTGTATGGAAATAATAAAAATAAAATAACCATGTCTGGTGCATGAACGTGTGTGTGTGCGCACCTGCGAGTCGCCCGTCCAGGGGTAGCGCAGACAGAACTGCGGCAGGAAGCCGAGCGCCAGCATGTACTGCAGCGGCACGAGCGCGGTGACCGTGGCGGTGAAGGCGGGCCACAGGCGCGCCAGGCGCGCGCGCCCGCACGACACCAGCACCAGCAGCCAGGCCGCGTACACCGCCGCGTACACGTCCATGCGCGACCCGATCACACCCATCAGGCAGATCAAGCATATCTGCGTGCACAACAAAACGATTTCTTCTTTAACTAAGCCATGGAGAGGACTGGCTCTGCCCAGAAATAACTTTCTAACAAGAGAACTAAAGTAATAAAAAACACTAAGCAAAAACATATCGATGTCGATTGTTGCTAACATTGTAAACGAAATCACTATAGTGATATCATTTTTCTAGAAAATCAGAATATACGAGTGTAATTACACTCATATTTGGCATAGTATAAATAGACCAAGGATGACCACTTGACATTTCTATTGCCACAAGTGAATTACACGCAACATCTTTCAATATGTTTGTCATTATTTGCCTTATTTGAAAATTAAATTAGAAAAAGCGAGACCAGTATATTGACTCAATGTATGTAGAATTGTAAGTTTTCTATGCATACGTGTGTATGTAATTGCTCTAAGTAAAATTTTTATTTCTCATATTTTACACGGGACTTTTTTTATTAAAATGACAAATTTGAAACTACTAGTTGTTCACTTCAAGAATGCCGTTACCTCCCGCCGCGCCCCTCATTCCGCGCCTCAAGCGTCGCCCTTTTAGTACCGATAGCAACGTCGAAGTGTACTTACGTCCGTTTTTTATGCTCCCGTACGTTCTCTAGTTTGTTACTGTTTTTGCTGTTGTTTTTGTTACTGTTGATTTTTTGTTTTTGTTTCTGTTGATATTCGTTAATTTGTTCTGTTACAATGAGTAAAAGAGGAAAGGTCTTGCGAAAATCTTTAATTTGATATATTAAAAATGTAAAATAAAACTATAAAAAATATTTTATTTTATCGAACACGTTATTATTTCATCATCATCATCATCATTCAAAAAATATTTTATTTCATCGAATACGTTATTATTTAACTTTATTGAAAATATGAATACTAAAAAACATAAACATGATGACTTTTTTCGTCTACGGTACCGTCAGCTGTGACGTCGTAACGGTCTACGACGGCAAACTCGAAATGAACGCGTAGTAGTTATAAACTATATAATAAAACGAATTGTATATATATTTAGATTCATTGTACAAACAAAATAAATACCTCAACACCGAACTTGTAGAAACCATAATTCACTAAGTACTTGATGCAGTGGATCAAATCTTTATCAGCTTCTTTACGTGTTATTTCTGGGAACATTAATTTATCCGCATCTCTAGGTAGAAGACCTTGATCTCTAAAAGATAAAACAGATACCTTAGTTTCATTAAATTATTAAAAATATAAGTTTATCATTTACATAGAGTCACTAGTGGCATTTATGTGTACAATATAACTTAAAATAAAGCTAGATAATATTAACCTGATATTCTGCTGCCTATATGTGACTAGAGAGTAAAATGTAAACACGGCAATCAGTCCAATGTATCCTTTTAGCAGCTTGACTAGAGGTCGGTCGCGTGTTGCTTTGTAGAAACCCACCCATTCCGCATTGTTATACTTTGTTACATTAATTGTGTTGTTTTCTCCAGCCTAAAACATGTAAATAATGTCAAATGTCTTAATGTGGTAAATTAACCTTCCGAACGCCAAATTTCGGTTATAGCTAACCAATGAAATAACACCTCTCACAGCATATTTCAGTGAGTAGTAGAATCGGCAAAGGACGACCTAGACGAAAGTTCATCTAACGAATTGGCGATATATTGCAGAAAAAATTAAGATTATCCTTAACACACACATACACACAGGTATATAAATGTGGAAGAAACGGGGCATGTATGTCAGGATTGTGCCAAATGAAATTCCGTTGTCTCTGTCTACCCCTCAAAATGATAGACTTGAGAGTTAATTTTTATCAAATGATTACACGAATTCCTATCAAAATACTTCACTTTTGTGCACATTTAAGATATGAATTCATTGCTTGTGTTTTATTAATTTAAATAAAAAAGGAAAATCATAAGTATTTTAACGGTATTAAGCTTGTAAGTTGTGAATTTTCGTACTGAAAAATAAGAGTAAATCTTTTAAAATGAGTGTATTCTGAACACACATTTGGCAATACGTGACCGCTAGTGACATGCAAAGGTAATAAAGTTTGTATGCGCGAAAAGCAAAACATTATTTTAAATACAAGTTAACTAAATTTCACGAGTGTCTCTTGTCGCCGTTTTTATCAAATGTGTCGTCTGCATAATCACTAACTGCTTACCCTTGCTTAGCACGGTAAGTGTAAGCAAATCTTTCAAGTTATACATTTCAATGAAATATTTTTAAACAGGATGAATATTCAGCAGTGGATCACTAAGACTATTAAAGAACAAGAAAATAAAAAATGTTCGCCAGTAGTACAGCATAAAATACTTACCGAAGTGCAATTCACGTCGAAAATTGAGTGCCGTATGTATTCAATTTGATAAACCATTTTCGCCATTAGATAAATGCTAATAAGAGTTGAAATAAGAAGTACGCAAAAACGTTGTCTTCTGGAGTTTAGCAGTAAGGCCGGAGAAATAATTATCATTATTGGAACATGCAATGCACACACCTGTAACATTAATTGTGATTTATAGATATCTTATTGTATATCATAATACAGATGAGGAACAAGAAGAGTAAAAATCAACAAGACTTGTCCTTGGTGGTTATTAAAAAGGAAAATCAACAAAATTTTTGTAGATTTGATATTAAATGCCGTTATGCGTTAAATTTATAATAAAAGAAGAGTCGTAGTGCGTATTATAATAGACTATAGTATGTGCCAAATCGATTGAAAAAACGGACAATGACCTCAGATATGAGCAGAGTCTCAAAAGGCTTAACTTGCAAAATCTCAATTTAGATGTGATAACAATATTTAAATATTGATATTATTCACACTTCTAGGTCAGCACATATGTTTTGTTTTTTTGTTTCTTAAATAATTGTTTGTGGTTCCTATAAACATCGTAAAATCTTACGGTACATCGCGAAAAATGTGTTATATTTTATATTTCAATTTATGGTAAGTAACGCAGCAATTCATTTAATAAGTTTCATATAAAAAAAAAATTTGAAGCAATATGATCACCATATTGAGCTTTTGCAAATTCATCCCTTTAAAATAAACAAAACGCGCGTTACGTCAGTTCGTTCTAAAAGAAACGTGACAGTGGCAGCCAGAGATGCGTCAACTTTTTTAAGGGCCGGTCCGCGTGCACCGAATAAAAATAAAATTCGTATATAATATTGAAAATAAAGTTTTATCTTTTGAATAAGTTCGTACTTATTCGGTGTCTTTATCACTCGAATCTTTATATGTGTTAAAAATTAACGGTTTTTGTTGTTAAATGAATAAAGTGTTTTATAACAATAGATGATTTTTCTTCTACAGCGATCTTTTACATAACTTTTTAATAAAAGTTAATAAATATATATTGTATCAATCATTATAAAAAAATAATAAAAAAATTATCTATCATAAATAAAGAAAGTACTACATATAAAATGTGCCTATATATTGAAGGTTTGTAGCCCCTGGTTAAACGACCGAAAGGTCATTGTCCGTTTTTCTCAATCGATTTGGCACAAACTATAGCTAATGTCCGCCCTCTTCGATGAGCGCACAATATTTTATTGCGGGACCTGATGTAACTTAGGTAGGGAAAATATCAAGAAAAAACTTTTTTAATGGGACTATTGTAAAATCCGTTCTTAGTGAGCGTCTACATTGCGAAATGAGTAAACTATACTAAATTTCAAGTCAACCAGGTGTTCAGTTTTAAAACTTTCGTATAAAGGAACCAAGGCGGTTCACTTTAATTGTATGTTCTTTTTCCATATGTATACGTATAAATGTGTTTGTCAATTGTCAACAAAATTTGATCATTCTTTTTAATGAAATAGTTTATACATTAGGAGTGGATTTATATGAATTTGAAGAAAAAAATGAATGCAACCCTAGAGTTAGAAAATAAACATAAAAAATTTTATATACTATTTAGAGGACATTCTTGTTGTCATCTAATACTTGTGATCCTTAGTCCATTCAAAAGGGTGAAAAATCAAACTTTTGATACAAAGTGAAAGACTACTTCAAATAATTATAAGGTTCAAATAATTTCCTTATAACATCTTCGAAACGTGGGCTTTTAATTCGTCTTTCTTTAAAATTTTCTCAGCACCGACTTTTTATTTAACGACACGATATTTAGACATTTCATTAAAACTTTAATTTTTAGGATACATCACAACATTATGAATTAGTCGTGTAGCTTTCATTGTGTAACGTAGAAGGCATACGTTCATAACGCAGAGCAGCATGAGCGCGAGGAAGATGATCTTGACGAGGTGTATGTCGAGGTAGACGAAGGTGTGGTCGGCGATGCGGCGCAGGCGGCGGCGCAGGCCGGCCAGCGCACGTGCAATCCGCGCGCGATGTGCGCCTCTCGCCGCGTACGTCTGCCTACGGGACGGCTTCCTATGCGAACCGGGTTAGCACGCTTTTATTATGGCGACATTACACGATTCAACCAAATTTTAAAGATTTTAAAGATTAAAAAGAATTAATAATCGCGGTCCAGATTGATTGATACATCAGATAGCAAAAAATCTAGACACCTTGAAATCAAGATTGTTATCCTCTGATCGCGATCACGATTGAACGTTTTTGCGCAGGATCGCCACAGTCTACGGTGCACGCTTTGACAACATAGACACTGGTGACCCGCACTCCTTTCCGCCGCAGACCGAACCGACGAATTCACAATTTGAATAAGATTTCATTGTAAGAAAAAGTATCTCGTTTGATAATATATGGACTTATAATTTGTAGAAATTTATGAAATCATTTTCCCTCATTAGTTTAACTTCTTTAAGTAGATTTATATGAGTGTACAATACTCTCTCGAGGAACCGCTGTTTAACCTAGGCATTACAGCCTTTTAAAGTCCAGTACTGTACATATGCCTCCCTCGTATATTGCCTCATAGGCGAGAAATTTGCCATAATTGCTCTGACAACACCTACAGGATGACATGGGGTAGTGGTTTAACCCAGCGCCTTTTTCGAATACTTTTCTTCAAAGTTAGAGCCACAAGAGATACTACAGCTTTAATTTTATGGGACAACAGGTGTTAAAACGGCGGTTAAGATACACGGATTGAATAAATAGACATTGAATATGTAATGTTGTAGCGCGATCCCGTTATCAGTGATCGCAATCAGAGATATGCGATCGCGATCGAGATTGAATGTGTACGGACTACCATAGAACATGGACTGCTTTTGAGGACTGTACGACGAACCATGACAACTTTTTAAAACATGCTATGTGCAGCAGCTAGAATATTGTCACATGTGGCAAATATGCACATAGCATATTTTATTTGAACACGGTACAGTGTGAATATCTGTCAATTCTTTTTCAATGTACAAAAAGTCAATGTACTTAATTTAGTTCTAAATTAAGTACATTGACTACACTTTTAAGGTTTATTTATAATACATTACTAAACAACGATAGACAATAATAATGATAATAATGTGTAAGTCAGGTGTAACAAGTTTTCTTCCACGTACAACCTCTCTGTGGAATAGTTTACCACCGGCGATTTTTCCGGACCGATACGACCTGGGGACCTTCAAGAAAAGAGCTTACTCCTTTCTAAAGGGCCGGCAACGCACCCGCAATTCTCCTGGTGTTGCGGTTGATCATGGGCGGCGGTAGTCACTTAACATCAGGTGAGCCGCATGCTCGTTTGCCCCCTCTTCTATAAAAAAAAAAAAAACCGTTTTTACTCCAATTATTAATCCCTGAAAATAAGGTGATCGCTGTCATGATTTTTCTAAATATTTTTATATTACAACATTGTATTTTTTTTAAATAAAAGAGTCTCGTTGGGTGTTGTAGGTTTTTCCGAAGCAGTGACAAAACCATATACATATATACAGATAGGTACCGTTTTCTTAACATACATATAATAAACATATGTAATAAAAAATAAAGAGTACATTTTTTATAGAATCATATGTATCGTCAGACACATAGTGCACTTTTATACTTCCTGCGTATTTGGCTAGTTTCTGTTAGTATCATTATGTTTTAAAATTCATGTAGCTAAAATGATAATAAATTTATTATTACTTTATATTTTTCGAAGAGAGATTAGAGAGAGAGATTAGAGAGAGAGAGAGAGAGAGAGAGAGAGAGAGAGAGAGAGAGAGAGAGAGATAGTAGCCTCTTAAATTATTTAGTTTACATTCATATTTAAGTCGAATGTAAATGCTTTTACTAAGATTACAAAAAAACTTCTTATATTAATCCAAATGTTCCAAAAGTTGAACTCAAGTAAAACATACGCGGCCTCTAGTTAGAAATTACAACATTACCTATATAATGAACGTTTAGCAGCCGTGTTCACTGAAGACATCTCGAGAGAATGGTCGGCCTCTGTATCGCTTTTGGAATCCATTTCAAGTGAACCAGCCTGCTCTTCTTCCAAAGGTAACGCTGGCAACTACAATATATTTTTTGTTAATTATTTATTTTAATAATCATGCATGACATTGAATTAAAAATAGCAGAATTTTTTTGTAAGTGATCTACAATTACATACATCTATCCTCGATTGTCAACCCTGCGGTCTGAGATATAATATCTCTTTACCAGTAAAATGAGTCTCTTCTTCACGTCACTCCGCAATAAGTAAATCCAGCATTATGCTGCTATGGTATATATTATATTTTGTGAGAACGCTGTCCTCTCCATAACAATTCGCCTCACCCGTTGAAAAGGAAACAGGTTCGGAAGGACCAATTTAAAACGAACCAGACGGGCTGGAACGTTCGATAAAGAAACAGAAGGGAGGAATCGAGGCTTCTCTCGATCCGGCCTCCTATAACGCCTACGTTGGGTTCGGGAACAACGTATGTGATCTCCGCAACGGAGTAACACACTAGGGCGATAACCTCTTTTTTTTCAGCAAGTAGGTTCAGACGGGGATTACGGGTCTTCCGAAGTCGTCCCGGTCCCGACGCCTTAATTCTACGATGTGGACTGTATAACTTTAGGGATGAATTACTTGGGAATAAAACAGCAATTATCTTCAAACCGTTCCGTGAGAGAGTAATCACTTTTCCCTAACACTTCCCTACACTTTTTCTTCTTATTGACTGCTGGTTTTTTCACTTTTCCCGAAGGATTTTCTTATTTTTCCGAACTAATTCCCCGAACGAATTGCAATAAAACCCGTTCACTAAGCTACCCCCAGAACTATACGCGAAAGTGAGCCGCGCCATTCGCGTGCCTGCGCAACTTAACAACATGAATTTGTACTATTACTCTCTCACGTTTCACTTAATTTCTTTATTCACATAAATCATACACAAATACAAGTTATCTATTTAGATAGCACAAAACAATATCTACACCATGATATACATTATTTTTTCGTATCACAAAAATCCTTTAATTTATAAAACAAACTTCTTAAATATTTAACACAGAAAGTTAAAACAATGTTTCCCACTTGAATTTATACATATGTTAACTAATACAATAGTTTAATTTACATTTTCTCTATTTATTTCACTATTTAAAACACTTTTAAATTTCTTATACAAAACTATCATTATTTCACTTATACACAGGAATTTTCACATAAAAATAACACAGAATTCACCTTTTTAGCACGTACAATCAACCTGAAATGTTTTACAAGTCATTTTTACATAAATTGCTGAAATTACAAACATTTTAAATTTTTACATATTCGGCCTCCTAAGGGCGTGGCCAGCGTGCTTCCGTGAACTCACACTATTTGAACAACTAACTTTGCACGGCTCTCGGCTATCAGAAAAAATGAAAGTCTGAAATACACTTAATTTTAACAATATTAGATAAACAAGTGCTTCTACACAATTTTTCAAACTGTAGGAAACTATCTCTGATAAGATTCTTATCAGTTATCATGTTTCTTATCAGATAACAATACAAGTGAATGTTTTCATTAATCAATCATAACAAATAGGCATTTGTTTTCGTACAAACATATCAAACTTATACAAGACAATACTTATGCAATTAATTTCCGTTAATTCTGTTTATGCACAGAGTGATCATCTCGACCGGGGAACAAATCCGATCTCTAACTTCACTTTAATATTCCTTTGAATTCACAGCGTTGGAAAGACGATTTCAACCGGGGAACAAATCCGGTAACATAACATAAAATTCCCTATATGAATTTATTGAAAGATATTACTTAGAAAACAGTAAACTAGTCCGGCCTGGGAGTCGAACCCAAGACCTTCATACCATTAATTCGACATTTCTTTAAGATTTAACTAAGCATTTTCTTATCAGAACATTTCTATTGGACAATAAGTCTTTGAAAAGTTATTCGTCATCGGTTGACTTAACAAACTGAAATATTCTTATAGGCGCGTCGCCAACACCCGTGTTGCAGCAGTTATACGCTGCAGTGTAGCTCTTCCACATAATATTATAATATATATGTGAATATGTTGTGTGTTGTAAAACAAATCGCGGATAAATAAATCTAGAATTTTAACATGTGGATGTACAAATCAATGACATCATATCCGATACGAAATAAATGCTTAAGAGTTTAGCTATCAAAGAGTTCACTTGAATACAATATATGTATAAGCATAAGTAAACATTAGCAATGAAACAACAATGATAACATCTATACTTACATCATCTTTCATAGTTGAAGCACCAGCTTGACTTGGACGACTGGACTCTCTGGCAACACTGTTTGTCCTGTAGTTATTTATCGTTGTTAAACAAAAGGTGATTCTAAAATATTATTGTGGAGAATCGAATCGTGTAGCACTAACCTTGTTTTAGGATCAGACAACGCCATAAAGTCTTTGTGGAAGTAGTGAACCTGCATAATTGTTATTATAAGGAACAACGTAGGCGTTAATAATTTTACAAACAAGTCAGCGGGATTATACGGTTCTAAACCCAAATCGTGTTGCCTGAAATTAAGAAATTGTAATTAACGGCCTTTAGGGGGCACAAAATTTAAAAGTATTTTATGAAAACAAAAATTTTAATGAAAAATGAACTTTATAATAAGCAAAAATAATGGAAGCTCTTCAAGAGTTGAAATTTTAAAAGCTAACTGAATTTTCACGCTCAGCAAATAAAAAAAATTACGCTAAAATTAAGTATAATAGAACTAAGAACTTACAATCTCTGGTTAATCATGAGGTAGGTCTCTATAGTCTTAGAAAAGTTATCGAACTGGTATATGTAAATGAGTATAAGATTGATCATTGAGTATATAATCACTGTTATCCAAAACATGTACATTAAACGTCGCCACCAGTACCAGCTTATCTGTGGAAAGAAACAAAAAATAATACATAATATAAATGTTTTACTGTAAGTTTATTTATAAACTCAAGGGATTTCGTTATTTAGCATCAATCATACTTTACTAAGCAGTAGGACACCTTTTTGCCTAAAAGTCTGCTCGGTTAATTACTATTGTCTTGCCTTTTTGCCGCCAAATAACTGCTTGCACTGCTGTGTTGTGGTCTTAAGGGTATAGAGACGTAAGTACTTCCTACTTGGCTGTAAGGCATTTCATCTTAGTGTTTGAAGTTGGCTGCAGGTGGATTGCAGTAAACAATTACCATCAGGTGGACTAAACGCGATATAAAACGTTGCAATAATTTGCCCTATGTTGTTATGTAAGATAATCACATTAAAATTATATATTTGTAACTCGGAAATCAGACTAGAAAAAGAAATTTAAAATGAGACCTATTGTGAAACGACAACCTTTTTATCTTATTTTTTTTTCTTATGTGATAGCCATTAGACATTAGTAAAGACGGACGGAATGAAGTTATCACCCATGCGGTTAAAGAATGGGATTGAAAATGACGTCGCCTCTATTTACCTCTCGTTCGCACAATCTATACTCATACACTCCGGTAGACTGCAAAAAAAAAATACGTTGCGATATGCGTTTTTCGACACGTTCTATAACTTCACTTCAACTTCTCATTAGAATCAATGATAACAAATTCTCAAAAACTACAAAAAACAGTCTGGTTTTACTAATTTATTAGCAATGTTGATTTTTTATGTTAATATTTTATGCAAAAATGGAGGACTGGTTTAGACTATATTTTATAAAAAATAGAAATATTGATAAGGTTTTAAAAAATGGTCTTTAAAGATTATCTTTAGTCTAGATAACGCCACATTCATAGATCCCACCCAGGAAAAGCTCCAGCTGTGGTGGTTGCTAGTTATAAAAGTTATTTTAAAATTAATATACCTACTCGTATATACAATTCTTTTCAAATATTTTCCCATTAATAGAAAACTTTCAATTAACCTAATAATATAACTTTATAAGGATATACCGTAATTAGCCGGTTTTCGCTACTGGTACTGTGCATGTTGACGGTAGGGGCTCGATGGGATGCCATTTTTAATCCCATTCTTTATCTGTATGGACTATACTCTTATATAGGTTTCGCGTATGCATAAAACAGCTTTTGCCGTAATATATGTCAGCGGATCCCTAATAAGTGTAAACGACGTACCTGGAACATGAGTATGAAGGAGAGGAAAAGGAACATGTAGATGATGCGGAAGATAGTCATGCGGTCGCCGGTGACGCCGATGACGAAGAGCATGATGACAACGACGTAGATCCAGTAGCGCGCGCACGCGGCTCGCAGCCACGCACCCCCCGCGCGCAGCAGCCGCGACTGCGCGCCGCCCTCCGCGCCCGCGCCCCGCTCCAGCGCTGCACACCCACCCCACACCGTACCTCTTGTTAATTGTACCTTCCATCCACTGACAACAATACACGGAGCGCTGCGTACATTTCACGTTCACTATACGTGCTGGAGCCATGCTGAGTTATACCATGGTAGTTACACGAAAGGGTTGACACGACTAGGGAAAAACACACTCTCACTACCAGCGTTAAATAGTAGCTTAATTGCTGCTGTATTTCTTACGGTGAGTGTAAAGAACCGAATATACTTTTTAACTATAAACGAGGCATTCATGCATCATTCACGTACCATCCACTTACATTCACATGGACTGTGTACTCGTTTGTCACCCTTATTGAAACAGTAAAATACTTTTTTTATCAATATATATTATAAATAACATATTCTACTAAAAAATGCCGAAATTGGGTTCTTCGCTTCGCTCTCCTACACAAATCTTAACTGTTTACAATCCCGTAAAAGCTTACTGAACAAAAAAATCATTTACAACCAACACAACCTAAAACCATGTTTTTGAATATATGATTTTAGATACATATATGAACATGAGTAACTGTTATTACAATAAACTGAGCATGGTTCTGGCTTAGTTTTAGCACGATTCGAAATGTACACAGCGCTGCGCCTTTCTTTCCAGGTGCGTTATAGGTAAAATTATATTATGCAAAACGATGTTAAATTTGTAAAAAAAATGAACGGATTATACTATTTAAGAAGAAAGAAAAATATGCATTTTAGAATAAAATAAGGACGTATTAATTTAAATGCGTGATTAAATATAAAAATGGTTCTTTTAAAAAGATAACTCGATTCAAACTTAATGACGGTTGTGAAATTAACTGCGAGTATAGGTCAAGGGGGTGCTAAAAATCTCCAGTGGAGGTTCGGTTGCCACCCACGACGACTCGACCTGGCAACATTAAACGCACGCACCCTGAGGACTGACGAGAAGATCCTGAAGCTGGAAGAAGAGATAGACAAATTGCGCTGGAATATTATAGGATTATCCAAGGTCCGAAGAGAGGGGGAGGACACGGTGATTCTCGAATCCGGCAACTTGTTCTATCACCGGGAGGGCGACCATCTGTCCCAAGGAGGTGTTGGATTTATCGTCCACAAGTCTCTTCCAATCTTTAAAACAACGTTTTAAAGATTAATATAATATAATATTCCACAACTATCACACAACGCCATCTAGTCCCAAGCTAAGCAGAGCTTGTGTTATGGGTACTAGACAACTGATAAACATACTTATATATTTCTAAATACATAAATATTATAGATAAATTACACCCAAACACAGAACAAATGATCGTGCTCATCACACAAACATTTGTCCTGGGTGGGAATCGAACCCACGACCTCCGGTATAGCAGTCAGGGTCACTAACCACTAGACCAACAGGCCTGTTACAGGATTGGGAGTGTATCGACGAGGGTTGCGTAACTTATACTCAGAATCACCAAACGGTATTCACCGAAGGTCATACAGGTTTACGCGCCAACGTCGGCACATCCCGATGAGGAAGTGGAGGAAATGTATGAGGACATTTCTAGAGCCATGCATTCCTCCAAAACTCACTATACGGTGTTAATGGGAGACTTCAACGCAAAACTGGACACAAGAAAGAACGGTGAGCTGAAGGTAGGGAAATTTGGGATAGGGCAACGGAATCTAAGGGGCCAGCAGCTGGGCGACTTCATGGAGAAAGAGGGACTTTTTATGATGAACTCTTTCTTCCAGAAGCAGCCCCACAGAAAGTGGACCTGGTCGAGCCCCGACGGTTCAACAAAAAACGAGAATGACTTCATTATGACGACCAGACGCCAACTGTTCAGTGATGTCTCAGTGATCGCAAGGGTGAAAACTAGCAGCGATCACCGAATGGTTAGAGGCACACTGAACCTAAACGTTAAGTTGGAGAAGTCTCGCCTAATGAAGTCAACACTCCGCCCTCCTCGTGCTCTAATCCAGAATCCCGAAACCTTTCAGCTCGAGTTACGTAACCGCTTTCAGTGCCTAGAAGATTGCAATGCAATGGACGATATGAATGACAAGCTCGTGGAAACTGTCCATGCGGTCGGAGCAAAGTTCTGCAAGACGCACCGCAGAAGAACACAAAAACTCTCCGATCACACTCTTAATCTCAAGGCTGTTAGACGGGAGATGAGGCTGCAATCGTCAACGGATTTGACAGCATACAGGCAACTGCACAGACAGATCTCCAAATGCATGCGGCGAGACTTACGCAACTTTAATACTGCTTGTATTAAAGAAGGGATCTAGCGGAACCAGGGCTCCAAAGTCTTTGCCAGAGATCTGTCTGCCAGAAAAAGCCAACTGTCAAAGCTGAAGACTGAGTGTGGCAGCATCGTTTCCGGGACACCTGAGATTTTGAGTGAGATTGAGAGGTTCTATGGGAAGTTATACACATCATCGTTGGAGTCACACGCAAGTGTGAGTAACGATCCAAGAGCAAGTCTTATCCGACACTATCCCGATGACATCCCGGACGTCAGTCTGAGCGACATTAGAATGGCTCTCCAGCAACTTAAAAACGGCAGGGCCCCAGGCGAGGATGGAATTACAGCGGAGCTTCTGAAAGCGGGTGGAACACCGGTACTTGAAGTCCTTCAGAAGCTCTTCAATTCCGTCCTCCATGGTGGCACTAGTCCGGAGGAGTGGAGCAGAAGTGCGGTGGTCTTGTTCTTTAAGAAAGGCGACAACGCTCTCTTAAAGAACTACAGACCGATTTCTGTCTAAGTGTGCTGTTTTCGAGAGTCATTACGAATCGTCTCGCACGTAGACTCGACGACTTCCAGCCTCCCGAACAAGCCGGTTTCCGAAAAGGCTTCAGTACCATAGACCACATACATACTCTGCGGCAGATTGTACAGAAGACCCAAGAGTACAATCTATCACTTTGTATATGGACTATGAGAAAGCCTTTGATTACGTCGAAATTTGGGCGGTGATACAGTCCCTTCAGCGGTGCCAAGTTAACTGTCGGTATATCGAAGTGCTGAAGTGTTTGTACAGTAGGGCTACGATGGCTATCCGAGTACAGAACCAGAGTAAGAAACCTATCCAACTGCAGAGAGGTGTAAGACAGGGTGACGTTATTTCCCCGAAACTCTTCACCGCTGCATTGGAAGACGTTTTCAAGCTACTGGCCTGGAAAGGATACGGTATTAATATTAATGGCGAGTACATCACACACCTTCGATTTGCAGAGGATATAGTCCTTATGGCAGAATCGCTGGAGGACCTAAGCACTATGCTCAATGACCTCAATGATGTCTCCCAACGGATAGGTCTTAAGATGAACATGGACAAAACAAAGATCGTGTTTAATGTCCATGTCACACCTATGCCGGTAGTTGTTGGGAGCACTATGCTCAAAGTTGTTGACCTGGGACAAATAGTCCGGTAAGTCCAACTTCGACCGAAGCGCGGCACCTTGCGCCTAACTTCAAAGACGTCATTAAGTTTGGATCGCAATCTTAAGCGAAATGTATGTTTTGCCTCTGTGCGTAGAATAAAGATGATTTAATATTTTATTAATAATACAATTACTATTAAAATGATTATATTTTTATTGTATAGACGATCAACTTGGCAATCGCTACATCGTTAGGGTCACGCGACGTGGAACTTAGTCGGCACACCATTGACGCGTTATCCATAACATTTTAATAAAATAAAAAATAATAAAAAATGTGATTGTGATATTGGTCATATTAGTAACATACCTCACTCTGGCCGTAATTTGGTTTTATGACTACACGCATAATTATTATCTATGTTATAATCCTAATAAAGACCTTGTGAAATTAATATAATGACTTGAAAAATAGTATTATCAAACCACTTTCAAACATTTCCAATAGCTTGGACATAATACATTCAATTTAATCAGTTTTATCCACTGACCTGCGTACTTGTATATATATAGAAGTCGGTGGTTTTATCTGATTTTATGATATTGTGCTGACAATCATACATTTTCTATTCCTTCACTAGGAAAGAGCCTAGATTATATAAGAGCCTAGATAGAGCCCTGATTTGTGACAAATTATTAAATCAGATTACCATAATATAAATATTAAAAATGATTTATGCTATTGTGCCAATATTTAAAATCGTAATGCATTAATTTGAAAATAGCTGAAAGTTAAATATAGACTGAAACGAACTTTGAATAATTTCAGTGCTTAAAATTGAACAAATTTAACACAAACTGTGAACCTCAATGTAGTTCATTAATTACCGATAGCAAGACCTGTGCAAATTTAAATTTTAAAATTACAAATATTTTTACTGGCGTTTTATTATTTTCATCTTCAGCCTCTAGCCTTATAACTATGTTCAGGTTTAAGATATATGAGGAGTTAATATAACTAATAACTTAAGGTTGTGAGCTATTACACCTACTTCTTAACACATCTTTCATAACAACCTTCTTTGGTTCAAATACTAAAGGATCCTTTTACTGTCAGGTGAACTGTTAGCGAGTCTGCTGTTCTTATACAATTAAAGAAACATATTGTTACTTTTTGGCTTTTCTATAGTTAAATAAGTCGTGTCAGATAGTATTTTCTGTCCCCGATGTGAAAACGTTAAGCTGATTTTATGGGCATTTAAAAACGACTACGAATTATTCTGTTTCGTTGCTAGAGGGAAAATTCGTACGTACAAAATGTGCATTAACACACAACGACCATTTTAAAATTAAAATTACAGCCTATATAAGTCCCACTGCTGGTACAGGCCTCCTCTCATTTCTCAGAGGGTTTTAGGTCAAGGAATTGTCCGCAGCGATGCCCCAATGCGTGTTGGCGAACTTCACATGTCTATAAAATATTTTTTTTATTTCTTAGAGATGCAGGTTTCCTCACGATGTTTGTCTTCATCGCCAAGGACATGGTAAATCAGCATTAAAATTGCAAATAACAATTTAATTGGTGTCTGTGGGGAGTTTAAAATATTATTTTATTCTCGGTCTCAGTGAGACATCATTTTAAAACAGTAAAACTGTATTTTTAGATATTTCAAAACGTAGACCAAATTTTATCATTTATCTCATTTTAAAATTTGTTTTTCTGAAACATACAGTCATAACAAGCACTACAAAATGTGGAGTCAGTTCGTGATTACAAAGAGTGGCTACTTAGTAATTTCAAAATTAAGCTATGGTTTGAGACGAATTAGTCTAACTAGATAAGTATCTTAAAAGCGGCGTCACAATCTTTGCATATTGACCTTTGGTGTCAAATTTCATATTTTGCATTTTAGTTATTCAAAATATTCGTGATTAAGTCATAGGATCAAATCACGGGTTGGGTCAAAAAAGCAGAAGTTGAGTTTTTTTTAAGTAATTCCCAGTAGCAGCGTGGAGTCAGGAATATGGACTAGGAATGAGGCAATAGGGAGTGCATCTGTGCTAGCGTATACCCATGGGTCCTTTCCGTAGAGAATAGCTACTATGAACGAAAGTTGTTTTGGAGTAATATTATTATTGTTTGCGGAACTTCTTTTATGAAACAGATTATAGTTAAAACCTGAGCCTAAGAAAAATTCCAAATTAATTGTTATTACAAAAAGTAGTTTATAATTAATAAAATAATTTTCGTAATAAAGGCAAGTAAGAGTAGGAAAGTGGTGGGCTGGTGCTGACCGCTAGCGGCGGTGGAGAGCGTGAGGTGCAGCGGCGCGGCAACGTCGGCGGCGGCGGCCTCACGGCGGCGCTGGCGCAGCTCCTGCACGCGCTGGCGCAGCGTCACCCAGAACATGCACGTGAACAGCGACTTGATCAGTAGCGCCACGCACGGCTCGCCCGCCGCGCGCCCCACGCCGATCTGCCGCAGGTTCACCTCCTGCACACCACAGCACACACACACGTACACACGTGCCCGTAAATGTAACCTAGCACCCACTGTAAAGTCCGGACGCTAGCTTGGTACCACGGGTATAAAAAACACGAACGTAATGATACACTTAAAAAGTACAAAGAATTTTGGAGAGAAGTTGACCGACAGACGCCGGTCTACTGTTTCATCGTACAAATAATGATTTGAAGTTCATTTTGATATGAATTAACAATAATGCTTTTTTTACAAATTACGTGTTTGCGCACGTGAACTATTAGTGGAAACCAAACAAGTGCTCTAAAACATTAAGTTATCGCTTATGCGCCTGAAGAACTCGAGATACTGTCGTCTTCAACTGTCCGCGGGTCTACAAGGAGCTTTTGTCGAAATCTCCTGAAGACTTCGCAATGTGACGCATCAGCATATTGTAAAGAAGTTTTATAAACATGTCTTGTTATTTCACACTGCCAAAAGTATAACCGCATAAGTTCATAGCCAAAGAAAAAAATGTATAAAGCACCCTAGATCCTACAATTTTGTTTGTCATACGTAAGAAAAATGACTAGAGAGAAATGTTAGAACGCGCGCTGCATATGCATGCATACCGATTGTTGGACCTTGCTGTATTTATATGCGTGTATCTCGTATATAACAGACAAAAATGTAGTACCTGGGATAATTCACATATTTTCATTTCGTCCTTATTTTCATTACGTACATACTATATGCAAATATGTTACAAAATAGTGATACTGTCGTATACATGTTTCGACACCGCCTGTCCTTAAGTTAATAAATGCAGCTACATTTAATCATACGGACAAAATATATAATGCACACATCTTTCCTCTCGCTTTCCCGCAATCTGTGGAAGTCCTTTTTTGAAAAGGGACGGAAGTGTGTAACAGGAAGCCGGGGAAGCGCGCACTATTTCGTTTGACACATGTGCGCGCGCAGTGGTAGTAAAGTGTGCTTATAGATAAACAAATGTATATGTGTAAAGTATATTAATACATGTATTTACTATTGTTAAATAAGTTTCTGAAAAGAGTGCAGATCATTGATCAAGTGAGTAATAATGAATAATTATTTGAATAAATAATTTAATATTTAGCTTTTATAAATTTTGCAGTTTATTTCTTAGTCAAGGATATTATTAATAATTAAAGTAAATAATCAGGTTTAACGCTTATTAACAAATGAGTTGTCAGATATTACGAGTACACATCATATGCGACTACTGTAAGGCTCGCCAGTTTTTAAGTATTATTTTATTCCGGGTCTAAATGTTTGTTTATATACAATTTTTGCACGTATGTAAAACACAATAAGGGTATTTCCTTACCTACCTAGTATGTGTCACAGTTAATAGTTCATAGGATAGGGAAGTTAGTAATTAAGCATTCAAAATAAAGGGAATACAAACCGTTATATTGGACGGTAGCTCACTCTCGTACAAATTCATTCCGTAAATATACTGGACGAGAAGCAGCAGCATGGCGTAGCAGACGAGCACCGGGCTCGTCTTGAGCATGAAGGAGCGCTGGTCGTGGCACAGCCACACCACGTTCGCCCACATGAGGAACACGAACGTCAGCCACGAGTGGAACATTATGCTCCACGCCATCATCGTGATCGTCGTCGCTATGTACGACGACCTGAAACATAAATTTGATCATTTAAAATAAAGAAATTTCTGACCTTACCATTTTCTTTGTTTAAGGTATGATTTATTTAATTAAACAAGTACCTACATATTAAAGTATTGAAATAGAATAAGTATAGCTATTTAAATTTCTCATTTGGACAAACAATGTAGTATGTATTATTTCATATTTGCTTACAATGATTTTACTGATTTTATTTTTAGGTATTAGTATTTCGGTGGTAGCTGGGTTGGTATTTTAGTAGCAAGTACCAACTATATGTTGATTAGCTATTACCACCGTTACATACCATTTGATATATTTAGTAGCAAAACACTGACCTCTATATATACAAGTACGCTGGACTGGCTATACCATACAAAATGATTGTGCCAAATTGAAGCGCCGCTAAAGGATGTCTTGAAAAATGAAATTGACATAATATGCCAAAGTATGTTATCTTATTCATATTGTCATATTTAATAAGTCTATATTTTGAACTTTTAAACTAAAAAACGAAAGTATTTTATGTTGTTTGATTGTGTATAATATTAGTTACATAATAAGAATTATTTTTATTAATAATGAGAGGGCGCGTAATCTGTAAAACTCGTTACCAAAAGGGAAGTGGTATAACATTTCACAAGTAAGTGAATTTGTAGTAAATATTAGACAATTTAAAACTATTTGATAATATAAGTACTTAGAAATTTGTTACTAATCTTAATATCATATATAACAACATGTTTGGCTGTATATTACGGAGTTTTGGTAAACAATAAAATTCAATAGGGTTGTCGAGTTCCTTAATAGGGAACTTGACACTAACTCCTTGTCTATAATACTTATCGATGTTCTTTCCTACCCATATCTGTTAACAAACAAAGTCACCAACAACAGATGATTATCAAATGTTTATTAATTAACAGGTTTCCAACTGGCTTAAAATCATAAATATTGTGAATTGGCGTCGGAAACAAAATGATCATTATTGTTCCAAACATTTCACAGACGACAGTATACCGACAATATTTTCTGGTAGTACCAGCACCAAGTACTACCAACTACTAAGTACTAAGTATTAGATTATTATTTCGAATGTTTTTTTTATTTCTTCTTTCCACATTTTCCACTAAACTCAAGGGCCATAGCCAAGTGTCGAAGGGTCACCTGATGATGACGAGCCACAATGGATGTGTGTTAGTGGGCTGCGGCTAGAAGAGATTCCTCTCCCTGTACCGCTGGAAAAGGAGTGTTGGTATGGCGATTGGCGATGCGCCACTCGACTGTTTTTTGCGACTTTGGTGAGGCTCCACCACTTGATGCTTCCAACTGCTAGTTTTTTCCTGGCTCCATTCACATATCGGGCTCGGTAATTGATAATTTCAGTTATTTATTTTAATATTGTAATTTTAATTTCGAAAACGACGTTGTAAATAACTGATAACTATGTAATTCAAAGTTTATATTTTTTTATATTATCTTGCTAGCTCATACCCCGCGCATTGCTGCCACAGAAGAAATAATTGTGGAAATATCGTTAAAAATGTGGAACAGTTATATTGTATAATTAGTAATGATAATACAATAATTGAAATAGAATGATATATAACTTTCTATAACTTTCAAATAAATAGTCAGGATAATAGACACGCCATCTAGTGTCAGTTAATTGTACCATGCGTATAACCTTCGCACAAGTGCAACCAATAAGTTGACTAAGTTTTACCGCAATCTGATGAACGGTATGGCATCGTAGATAGTACGAACAAACATAAATTTTTATATAGTAGAAAATATTTTACTGTCAATAGACAGACCTGTAGTTGATTAGAATAGGCGTTATTATAGCAGCTGATTTGTTTTTTATAATACTAAAACAAAATGAACGGTTGACAATAAATTATTCTAGAAATTATGTTTTCATTTTTATTTCGTGTACTTAGTTTAATCTTAATAATTTTTTAGTAGAGATGTGTAAGACAGGGTGACGTAATATCCCCGAAATACTTTACCGCTGCATTGGAAAACGTTTTCAACCTACTGGACTGGAAAGGATACGGTATTAACGTCAATGTCGTGTACGTCACTCACCTTCGATTTGCCCTATGTTCAATGACCTCAATAGTGTCTCCCAACGGATAGGTCTTAAGATGAACATGGACAAAACAAAAGTCATGTGTAATGTCCATGTCACACCTATGCCGGTGGTTTTCAGGAGCACTTAGCTTAAGTTGTTGATGAGTATTTTTATTGGGACAAATAGTCCGACTAGGTAGGTCCGGCTTGGTAGGACGGATTTAACTCGGCTGGGCAGCGTTCGGGAGATTACAACACATCTTCTCGTCAGGAATATCTCAAAATTAGACTGTACAACTAATGCGTGTTGCCAGTGATGAAATATGGATCTGAGACGAGGTCTTTCACTGCTGGCCGTATGAGGAAGCTCGAAGTCGTTCAACGATGCTATGAAGAAGGCTATACTCATTTGTTGAAACTTAGGAATGAGGATATCTGCAGCAGAACCAGAGTGACCGACATCGCTCAATGGATAAGTAAGCTGAAGTGGCAATTGACCGGCCATATAGCTCGAAGAACCGAATATCGATGGGAAAAAATGTTCTTGAGTGGCAGCCTTGTACTGGCAGGTGAAGTGTAGGACGTTCCTCCACTAGATGGAGTCAAAACCTGGTAAGACATGCAGGAAGTAGATGGATGCAGGTAGCTCAGGACCGTGCTTTGTGGCATGGGGGAGGCCTATGTTCAGTAGTGGATTTGTGAAGGGTTTTAATGATGATGAATGATAATGGCATTATATTATATGATACATAAATATATGATACATAAATAGAATGGACGTTCGTCGACGGGTAGAGTCCATTTATCCATAGAGTCCATTCTATTTATTTAGGTATAAGTAGGGTATAGAATTTTTATCGATATAATTTGGTACACTGTCTTATCTCTAGTATTAGTTCCGTGGACGTGCACTTCTGATGTCAGCGCCAAAATGGCGGAAATCAAATCGCTTCATCACGTCACGGTGTATAGCCAGTCCAGCGTACTTGTATATATAGAGGTCAGTGTAGCAAAAGTATAATATTATACCATACTGTTTTTAATCATTTTAATAATTATGTAATTTTAGTAGCGCACGCATGCATGCCATGGCAGCACGTGGTTTCACTAAAATGGACAGGAAAAAAACATTCATTTTTACGAATCACAACATCAAATTTACGAATAAAAATATTACCTATGATGTATTAATTATTGTAAGCAATACGGAAAACTCACAATCACTTTACATTATATGATACATTACATTACGCATTAGGACCATCTGTCACGGAACGTGTTAAAACATATAAGGAAGACCCCGAACTAGTGAACAATACGTGCATACAAATATTTTATTTTAGTTACTGCTTACTGTACACTAAAGGAAGTATAAAACATACTGCAGTTTTGCCTAACTATTTACCTGATCAAAACTTGGAAAAAGTCTATAATAGCAGCCACCACGTCGTCCATAAATGTTGGTTCTTCGTCCTCCATTATGGATTCTGGCAAAATTAACAAATGATTATTTTAGAGGGAAACCAATATACCTACATCGAATATAACTAATTTTACTATATTTATTAAATATAGGAAATATAAGAATCAAAATAAAATATGAAAATCATACTTAGATTAGAGGCAAGGTAGGTAACAATTTCAATAATGTTACTAATAGTATGATCTATACTAAATAACATTGAAGTGTCTGTCTGTAACGTTAAAATAACAGCTTTACTAAATGCATATGCAAGTATAGACGGTACTTGTATAACAAAAAACACTTTTTGAAATTTTGTCTGGCTGCTTGTCTGTCTATTTGTACAGACTAATCTTTGAAATCGCTTGACCGATTATGATTTATGACGGATGTTGTAAGGGTTAACTTAGGCTACTTTTATTTTTGATATAGAACTAGGTATTCCACGTAAAATAATTAAAACCACGAAAAATAATAAAAATTTATGATAAATTCCTAGAGTAGAGGTATAGTTTTTATAAAATGGAAAAGTAAAGTGGGAATAGTGTCAGTTGACGTACCGTCGTCGGGCACGACAACGGAGCCGGTGGAGTCCTGGTGCAGCTGGCGCGAGGCGGAGCGCGAGCGAGCGCCCCAACGCTTGCTCGGGCTCAGCGTGCGGATCAGCTGCGCACGTCCGTACATCAATACATATTTTCAACATTTTTTTTTATTTTATTTTAAGCACTGTCCTAAAATA
The DNA here is from genome assembly GCA_036936625.1 of Parnassius smintheus behrii. Classification (NCBI taxonomy): domain Eukaryota; kingdom Metazoa; phylum Arthropoda; class Insecta; order Lepidoptera; family Papilionidae; genus Parnassius; species Parnassius smintheus. Next base: position 18,989,663 of record JAUPFT010000005.1, on the reverse strand, counting down.
ACTACGTCCTGACATTTATACAATTTAAAAGTAACTGAAGAATTATCTTTGTTTTTTAATATTAACTGTTCTACAATAAAATTTAAAAATGTTCTAATTATCTATCACATTTTATAGGAACAAAAAATCAAATATTAAAATTTTTGGAAAATCAAATATTAAAAACTCACAATAAATTACAGACGAACTAATATTGACTAAAGTACCTACTTCTGAATATAAACTTAGAAAATACAAATATTGAATATCTATATCAAACAAATTTAAACACAAAACATTCATAATAGAACATCGAATGTGGTTAATGGAGTTTTATAAAATAAGGCATAACATTGTGTGCATTGCGCGTTGTATGAACTTGATATATAAAAAACATTCGAAAAAAGCAATGAAAGCAGACGTGGTTGCGATGTTACGATTTTTTTTTAAATTCACATAGCAGATTTTAAAACGAAAAGAAATAGGAAATACATACAGGTGTGTTCTCACCGACGTCCCCGCTCAGTGCTTGGGAATTTATGTATGAATATGCAACCTACAAAAGAATTAAAAAAGCAGGTTGCAAAAAACAACATATAAAAAGAATTTTCCGTAAATATCGCCAAACATAAAAATAGAATTGTGTACCTACACCGTCTGTGTTAGTACTACAAGACATGCCTTTTCATCAATGCATTTTATCAACTGTTAATGCGTGTGGTGAAAATATTAAAAGTGCGTAGAAATGTTACTTACAAAAGTATAATTTATCTACTGTACACTACACGATTTGCTAAATGCTATAAATAAAAAAGAAAATTGTGCTATAATAAATTTTAAAGAACCTACAGCTTTATACACATACAAATAAAACTGAAAATACATTGAAACTAGTGCGTGTGGTTTCGCCCGCGCTTACTCGAACTTTTTTAGTGGCGCTCTTCCACTTGTCTCTTGTGATGCGGCGGCTGCGGTGGAACGAGACGCCTCGCACCAAGGAACCGTTCACTTTCCCCGCCTCTACACCGGTTAAGACGCTCTTTTTCTTCGTCTATATTCCCCCAGTTAAATTGCACAAATAACATAATTACTATGACATACAGTGACATATCAAATCATCTATCTACGGCAGCAGTACGAAGGCATTTCAGCGTTAATGGCGTCAGTGTTACAGCCAAACTCGAATAATGACACTAAAAAGCGTAATGTTATTACGTTCATGTTAGTAAAGGGATTTTTATTTAAATTTCTTATCACAAAACAATATAGAAGAAGTTGGTACGTACCTTCGGCTTAAACAGTTCGCGGCTCTCAATAGCAAGGAAGAAGTAAGTAAAAAGAATGACTAGGGGACTTGCGAGTGTTGCCCACATGTGATCGTCTGTCACTTCGTAGGTGAAGTTTTGTGCGTCTGTGTCATTTATTGCCACTAATTTCGTTAAGCCAAAGTATCTGAGGGCAAAGTAGTACCAAAACATTAATAATAATAATAATAAATATTTTTTGTATTTATTTTATTTTATTGATATTAATCATTTCATTTTCATTTACAATTATATATTTATAGAACCCAACCAGATGAGAAAACTACGTAGGCGGTCCCATAATGAATTGGCCTAACTATGAACCAATGAAGGAAATGAAACGAAACCAATTTTATTTTTCAATATAATCACCATGAATATAAACACACTTCTGACATCTGTGAATCAACATCTCTAAACCTTTATAAAAATAATCACATTTTTTATCCTCAAAATGACTGAAGACGGCCACCTGCAACTCTTCATCGCTTGAAAATTTTCTTCCTCTTAAGTCCCGCTTTAAATTTGGAAATAAATAATAGTCGGACGGGGCCATGTCCGGACTGTAAGGTGGATGTTGAACTTCTGTGAACCCGCATTGACGAACTGCATCCTGCGAAACACCAGCGGTATGAACAGGGGCGTTGTCATGGAGCAACAGGACACCTTTAGACAGCTTGCCTCTTCGTTTTTCCTTTATCTTGTCTCGTAATTTATATATTAAAGAAGCATAATATTCGCCGTTCACGACTGTGTTACGTTCTTTAAAATCCACCATCAAAATGCCTTGAAAATCCCAAAATATTGCGCACATCAGTTTTTTAGTCGATTGTTACACCTTTGCCTTTCTAGGGGGCTTTTCACCCTTATAACGCCATTCCATTGACTCGCGCTTGCTTTGTGGATCATAATACAAGATCATAGTTTCATCACCAGTCACTAGCCGCTCGATCACAGTCTTTGGATTTTCGCCACAAAGATCCAAAAACTCCGAAGCGCAGCGCACTCTTTCCTGTCTCTGTACCGCTGAAAGAAGTTTCGGTACCCATCTTGCACTCACTTTTTTCATGTGAAGATGTTCATGGATCGCGCGATGAACGGTATTCTTAGAGAGCCCAAGCCTTGCTGCAATTTCTCTAATCTTCAAACGGCGGTCACTCAGAACTTCCTCTTCGATAAGAGCAATCGTTTCGGGAGTGAGCACTTCCACAGGTCGACCGTCGTGGCCAAAGTCTTCGACGGTTTCTCTCCCGAGGCGAAACTCTTTCACCCAATTTTTCACTGTGCTATAGGAGGGGGCAGACTCCTTATACACGCCATCCAATCGTTCTTTTATTTGGGCAGGGGATAAACCTTCTTTAAACAGAAACTTTATGACACTTCGATACTCAGTTTTCGACATTTTGAAAAAATACGCGACTCTCGTAGCGACATATCGCGTTGAACTATATCAGGCCAGTTCATTATGGGACCGCCTGGTATATACCCGTAGGGATAAACCATAGGATACTATAATACACAATAGAATGGCTGTCAACCTTATTTTATACGACGATAGGCGTCGCCGGGAGCTACTACAAACTCGATTCGCTATGTTGACAGACAGATTTTAATACATATTTATATGTAAATAGCGTGCAATTCGGCATTTTCTAAATAATTTGTATGGGAGATTTGAAAACGATTGTAACGTCAAAACACATCTCGTGTTGACGTTTATACGTGTGAATTGACGTGTCAGCGACATTTTAGTGGCTACACGGGCTCCGCCCACTCCTTCGTTCTATTATGTATGTATTATAGTATTCTACGGGATAAACAATGGGATTAGATATGGCGGCTCATAAAGCCAGTATTGTCAACATGTACAGTACCAATAGCGAAAACCCGCTTATAACGATATATTGTTATAACGTTATATTATTCGGTTAATTGGAAATTTTCCACAATGAGAAAATATTTTTTAAAAACTGCACTCGCAACTCTACACGCGACCCGCTCCGGCTTTGCCTGGGTGGTTTCTAATAATGTGGCGTTATTTAGACTAAAATAATCATTAAAGTCCACTTATTCTATCTTATCAATATTTCTATTTTAATAAAAATAGAAATATTGATAAGATTTTCCAAGAATTTCCAAATTTTTCGGATACCATTTTGGTCCAGATCACTCCTGGTGACCTGGTGACCACTCCTCCTCCAGATCATTACACTCTATTTTTTTGTTAAGTTTTATTGCAATCGGTTCCGCCGTTCCCAAGATTAGCTCGGACAAACAGGTAAACGAATTTTTTTAAAATGCTTACTTATTTCGTAATGGCAAAAAATAAATTTAAATATTATATAATTATGAATAAAACTCAAAACGCGTCGTAACTCACAAATTAACAAAACTGGACTGATTTTTTGTGGTTTATGGTATTTTGTTATTTAATTTCAGTAACGAGTTTGATTGAACTAATAGAACGTACGAAAAACACATATCGCAACGTATTTTTTTGCGGTCGGTACCGGCGGGTGTGAGTAAAAAAAAAGCGGCAGTGTGCGAGCGAGAGGTGAATAGAGGCGCCGCCATTTTCAGTCTCATTCTTTAACCGAACGTTTAGTAGATACCCCAAATAATAATAAGTAATAAAAAGGCTAGACTACAGAAAGGCATTCAAATCGGTGCCCCGTACATGGCTAAAGAAGAGCTGTACAAAGTTGACTGAACAGTAAGACTTCCTCGGACAGTGTATGAGGCAGTAGAGAACGATCTTTTGTCATTTAGGCGAGCGGATAACGGCTACGGAGAACCGTATAAGGATAAGAAGGGGTATCTTCCAGGGCGACTGATTGAATCCAATCTAGTTTTGCCACTCCCTGAATCCTCTCAGTACCTTATAGGACTCCGGTATCTATATGAAATAGTTTGCGACGTATTTTATGCACGCTTGATCAAAGTGCTTAACAGCCTTTTGCCCAGCCTTTTGGCGTCAATAAGACACACGCATATAACAATTGGGTAATGCCTGTTCTCATGTATACCTTTGACATACTCAGGTGGACTCAGACTGAACTTGACGCCCAGGATAGAAAACTCCGCACTGCTTGCGTCCCATAGAATGCATCATCCGAGATTGTTGGTAAAGAGGCTGTACTTGTCTCGAAAGCATGGTGGGCGTGGCTTTTTAAGTGCGCTTACAGTGCATAATCGCGAAGTGTGCAGCCTCCGTAGTTACTTTCTGACGAGATCGGATGATCTATTCTATAGTGACGTCATTTCCTGTGATAAAGTTCTTACACATCTATCCTTAGCCAACAAGCAATGGCAAAACCCGGCAGTACAAAATATTTCCGACTGAGAGAGCGTATGAAAGGAGAAGGAGCTGCACGGGAGGTTCTACAAGGCTCTACATGAGCCTTTCTTATACAAAGTTGCCTCCCTCCACTGGCTAAGTTTTGGTAACCTCTTCGGGGAAAACCGAGGGTTTTGTCTGTGCGATACAGGATCAGGTTGTTAAGACCAACAATTATCGGAGGTACATCCTAAGAGATGGCACCTTCGACATCTGTCGAGCTTGTCGTCATCCCGGTGAGTCACTTAGGCATCTCATCTCCGGTTGTTCGGCGCTTTCTAACTCTGAGTACTTACTCTTGAGTACAGGCACAACCTAGAAGCCAGAATTCTACACCAGGAGCTCGCTCTGAAATACGGTTTTGGGAATTGCCATATTATAAGCACTTGCCGGAGGCCGTGCTCGAAAACGACCGCGCCAGGCTCCACTGAGACCAGGCCATCATCACAGACACACACACAGGACTATTCTTGCGAATAAGCCTGATATTGTGCTGATGGACCGGGCACAGTCAAGGATATTTTTGTTCGACATTAACATTCCATACGGCGAGAATCTCGTGAAAACCGAAACAGATAAGCGAACAAAATATCTAAACCTGGCTCAAGAGGTGATCGACATGCGGGGTGTACTGCCGTTCGAAATTATATCTGTAGTCGTTTCTGCGAACGGGTTAATCCCTGTTAGCCTCTCGGGTCATCTTTTTTTATATAGAACAAGGTGACAAACGAGCACGAAGTCCCCCTGATGGTAAGTGGATGCCGTGGCTCATAGACATCTATATTTATCTTTAATTAAGAATCAAAATACAGATGCGTTGCCAGCCTTGAGGACGGAGATGGAATGCCTCGTTTCTAGTAAAAAAGATCTCCGATTCTTACCATACGAAACACAGCAGCATTAAGCTACTATTTTACGCTGTTATTCTGTGAGAGCGTGGTCCTTCCCCGGTCGAGCCGACCCATTCATGTTGCAACCACAATATAGCTGCAGCATTGCTCTACCACGTAAAAAATCGTCATCAGAGGCAACTGGGACTCCGACACGGAACGCTCTAAGCTCAAATACAGAAGGCGGTACTCTTCGATACCGCCCACATCGTCCGCCGGTTTGTTTCCCTTTCCCCCTAACCCTCGTCCGTTTTGTCTCTCCTACCGAGGGCTCTGGTTGTGTTTTTATTTATTCATGTATTTATTTCATTCTCTTTATATTTATGTATATTTATTAAAACAGTTTCAAGAGGCTCGCGACCAGAAATCGCACCAGAGTCTTTCCACTACTGGGATCAGTCATTTGGTTCCTAAAGACCAGGATACCACAAACCCGAGTAAATACCGTCCTATCACTATTATTATAATAACTTTATTTCAGAATTAATTCCATATGTGTTAGTAACCAAATATAAAATCTTAAAAACTACGTTTAGTAATGATCTATCACTGGCAGAACTGTCGCCATCCAGTGTTTTACATGAATACTGTCTAAACGTTATGTGACCAAAATTTACACAATATTCAATATCTGAGTCCACTTTTTCTTCAAATACGCCTGTTGGTTAATGCCTCTACTGACTGAAGGCGGGAAATCCTTTCAAAAAATGTTGAATCCTAATTTACACAGACAGGTGATGGCCAGCAGTAATACCTACGCGAGGGTATCAGGTCTGTGCCTTTCAATCCACCTAACAACGACATGGGTATAACTATGGGTAAAAATAATTTGCTATCCTAGATATTGTTACGCGCTCAAGTCGACGGCACTAGCGCCATCTAGTCTCGAACCGAAGAATTAAACTTCTTGAAGTCGAAACACGAACTCTCGGTACCTTGCGCGTGTTTACTTGAATATTCTGGAAATTTCGCTGCTAATTTATATAAATAGGCGCTGCAAGATGCGATCGGGGAAGTATTGGAGTTGGCGACACAAGCGAAGCTTCGGAGCGGAATAAAGTGAATCAGTGTGATTAATTATTAGTGTTTTTAACTTAAATTAGTGTAAAGTGAATTAAAGTGTTAATTTAGGTAATTCTATCGGCAATTTTTAATTGTCACGAACCTCAAGCTCGTAACAATATGCTTGGAAAGATATATTTTAAACAATGTACAATGTACATAAGATGTCTATCAGCGGATTTAAAAAGGCTGCATTAATGAAGATAATAAATTACCATTATTAAATTGCATTGACCTACCTAATCGAAACTCTTTTATAATAGACAGAAACTATTAAAAGGGACTCAGCAATTATGGAGAAATTAAAAAAAAGTAATTTGCCACTGTAAACATAAAAACTACTTCTGTGAGTCTTTAGCTATTCGCGTGTAAGTATGCGGCCACAATTTTAAAATTGTCCCAGTAGAGTTGGTCGTATTGCACTGTTCACGGCATTGTGAAAGTAAATTATTCATAGTAGATTGTGTGTTAACGTCAATATTTTTATTTTTTATATGTGAAAAATTACAGTATTATGATAAAAGTTTTCCTTCAAAAAGGCACGATTGTCGATACTACGGACCTGGCGAAGTTCTCATCCGGCGGGTAAATGTCAATAATCCAAGAGCACTGGTAGACGAGCAGCACGGCGATGTGCGCGGCCATGATGGCCATGAGGCAGCGGCTGACCACCGCGAACCCGCGCTCCAACGGCCGCCCCAGCGCCCACGCCGTCGCCGCACCCATGAACACCAGGTAATAAATACCCGATGTAACACTCGGCCGCATAATACCGGAGAACATTATTAGGAACAGCGCTATATACTTTCCTGCAAATAAAACGATTAACATTTAAGAAAATTATTAAAAAGGAAACTGACCTTACAAATATGTCTGAAAATACTGATATAAATATTGGAAACAATACGCCTCAATACTGATATTTTGAGTTTAATAACCATATTACGTCGTAAAACCTCGGTTGATTTATACTACATTCCAATAGGTTTAAAATATAAGAAATTTACCTTTTATATATTTTTAAATACCTTATATATTTACAAAAAAAAGGAATGTTCATGAGGGACTCATTTTTACGAGACGAGGAGTCTGACCTGAGAATTTGTAAATAGAAATATTTACTCACATAATTATGTTGGAAATGAATTTATTGGAAATGAATTGTGGGCCTCCAAGCGAAAAGGAACCAGTAGTCGGGTATTGAGTTGATTAAATTCGGTATCTAGAATAGTCAATTGATATTACGGATTGAAAAAATATTCAATAAAACTGGCAAACCTGTTTTGAGAAAAAGAATTTTTAAAGTTTGAGTGAAAAAAAACATACTTCTACTTGCTTGTTACATAGATTTTTATTTATTATTATAGATTGAGATACTCTTCATAAAATTAACCTTTAATTATACTTGTAACATCAAGAAATAAACAATTACGATTGAAATAAAAGATTGATACACAGTTAAGTAAAAAGGTCCAGTTGTCGGTGTTTAGTAAAAACTGAGTAAATACGACAGCAATTAGCAATAAAAAGCTAATATTAGATATTCCTCCTCTATTTCGGGACTAACAAAATAACAAGACAGGTTTTTTTAAATTATTATTGGAACAAATACTCTCTAAATAAAAGATCGAAACATAGTTTAGTAAAAAGGTCCAGTTGTCGGTGTTTAGTAAAAAGTGAGTAAATACGACAGCAATTAGCAATAAAAAGTATTTGTTCCAATAATAATTTAAAAAAAACCTGTCTTAATATTTTGTTAGTCCTTAAATAGAGGAGGAATATCTAATATTAGCTTTTTATTGCTAATTGTATCATAATCATATGATACAATTAGCAATAAAAATTTGCTAATTGTATCATAATCATATGATACAATTAGGAATAAAAAGCTAATATTAGATATTCTTCCTCTATTTAGGGACTAACAAAATATTAAGACAGGTTTTTTTAAATTATTATTGGAACAAATACTCTCTAAATAAAAGATCGAAACATAGTTTAGTAAAAAGGTCCAGTTGTCGGTGTTTAGTAAAAAGTGAGTAAATACGGCAGCAATTAGCAATAAAAAGCTAAAATTAGATATTCCTCCTCTATTTAGGGACTAACCAAATATTAAAACAGGTTTTTTTTTAATTACTATTGGAACAAATACTCTCTAAATAAAAAATCGAAACATAGTTTAGTAAAAAGGTCCAGTTGTCGGTGTTTAGTAAAAAGTGAGTAAATACGACAGCAATTAGCAATAAAAAGCTAATATTAGATATTCCTCCTCTATTAGGATAAGTCGCCCGCGTCCGTAGGCTTTGACCACCTAATCCTAGGCCCACCCTACACGTGTCCCCCGGGTGGTGCTAAATGAGCGACAAGCCGATAGCACAGACTCGGCTCCTCGCCGTGGTAGTGGCGTTAAATATACCACCCTATTCGCACCATGAGGAATCAAATTAAAGAAATGGCCCCTATAATGGGGCAGGGGTGCGAAGAATCTCCGGGAGGAAAACCGGCGACGAGGCTCGCCACCCGTCACGTTCTGTCTCCCGGAGGGGCGAAAAGTGGATTGCAGAGGCCCGTCTGGCTACGTTGAATGTATGTGGAGCAATGAATGATAAAATGGATGAAGTATGCGAGATGATGTATGATAGAGGAATAGATTTGTTATGTGTAAATGAGACGAAACGGAAGGGGAAGGATGTCACTACACATGGCATGTATGCCGCATACAGGTCTGGTGTAGACGAGCTCGAGCGGGCATGCCAGAGAGTAGGTATCATCCTATCAGAAAGAATGGTGCAATATGTGAAAGAGTATGAATGTGCAAGCCCAAGACTGCTATGGATACGATTGAAAGTGGGCTTAAAGAAGTTGTTTGTACTAGGGGTCTACGCCCCAGACATGTCTAAGCCCACTCATATCCGAGAGCAGTTTTGGGAAATGGTAAGGATGGTATTAATGAAATGTAAGGGAAATGAAAATGTTGTTATGCTAGGAGATTTTAATGGAAGAGTTGGGGTGAGGAGGCTTGGTTATGAAAGGATATTGGGAACGTTTGGTGATGAAAGTATGAATGAGAATGGTGAAAGCCTCCTCACTGTATGTATGGAAAAGAATCTTTTTGTGACGAACACTTTCTTTCGCCACAAGAGGATTCACATGTACACTTGGGAAAGAGGTGATGATAGAAGCATGATAGATTTCATAATTGTGGATGAAAGATTGAGGGGCGCAGTGGTGGATACAAGGGTTTACCGGGGGTCAAACGTAGGAACGGATCATTTTTTGGTTTTATGCCGAATTAATGGTCTATTCAGGCGGTGGCGCCATCGGTCATCTGTGTCTACCACTGCGTTACAGCGTATTAGAACAGAAAGGTTACAAGATGAAGGTGAGAAAAAAAAAGTTTAAATGTAGACTGAAAGAAAACGTAAGTGGTTTGGATGAATTATGTATGAATGAGTTAGACTTGGAGAACGTATGGCAAAATGTTAAGAAAGGTTTAGTAGATGCAGCTACCGAAGTATGTGGTGTTAGTAAAAGAAAGAATGAAAGGAAAAATAATACGTTATGGTGGGATGATGAGATACGTACGGAAGTTGAAGCAAAGAAGAGAGCATGGCTAGATTTACTAGCAACTAAGGCTGGTAATTCTAGCGGTACGAATGATGATTTTGAAAGAAAAAAGGCAGTCTTTAGACATCTAAATAAAAGAGTAAAAGAAGTAGTTGAAAGGAAAAAGCAAGAAAGAACGGATAAAAATGATAGAAGAATATCGGATAACTTCCAGACATATATTAAAATGTTCTGGAAACTCGTAAGAACTGCCAGGGGATGTTCAAAACAGCCTATAATGAATGCTATAAGAGATGAGAATGGCTATATTCTGAATGATGAAGTTTTGAGTTTAAAGAGATGGAAGGAATATTTTGAAAGCATGTTTATGAGTGAGGAGACAACGTATGAACTGAATAAAATAGGAACTCCGAAAGAAGAGGAAGGAGGTAGCGAGATAAGTATAGATGAAATAATGAAAGCAATGAAAAGCATGAAAGCAGGTAAGGCTGCCGGATATGATAGAGTTTCACTCGAAATGCTAAGGGCTGCAGAGGAAGTGGTGGCAGGCCTGCTGCACACCTTGTTTAATTTATGCTGGGAACTGAAACGGGTACCGGGAGACTGGTGCAAAGCCGTGATAGTCCCAGTATATAAGGGAAAAGGGTCGCAGCAGGACTGTAAAAACTACCGCGGTATCAGCCTTCTTAGCATCGTGGGAAAACTGTATGCCAAGGTACTAATTGAAATGGTCATGAAAGAAACCGATGGAAAAATTTGGGATGTGCAAGCGGGATTTAGAAAGGGAATGGGATGTACATATCAAGTCTTCTCCATGCGCATGATCGCGGAGAAGTTTTTGGCCAAAAACCAAAAGGTTTTTTGTGCGTTCATGGACTTGGAGAAGGCCTATGACAGAGTGGATAGGAATGTGCTATGGCAAACACTGAACTCATTTGGGTTGAGCGCTGGCTTGATACAGGCATTGGAATCTCTTTATAGGGACTCTAGTGCTTGTGTTAGGATCAACGGGGTCTACTCGGACTGGTTTGGCATCCATAAAGGTGTCAGACAGGGCTGTGTGGCTTCCCCGTGGTTGTTCAACCTATTTATGGACAGTTGTTTGGAAAATTTGAAAGTTGAAGAATGCGGATTAAGAATGGGTGAATAAAACTATTATTTACGGATTTTATCGCGTTTAATTACTTTAATTTATTTTTATTATTATCCCGACGTTTCGGGTGCTTTACAGTGCCCATGGTCACGGGGGGGACTGAGATGTTTGACGTCCCAATGTCATAGTTAGTCCGGCTACCTTCAGTTTTTTAATATTAATTTTTGGTCCGATTTACGCAAAACGAGCTTATAGTATCATGAAGTCTTGCAGTGGTATGCTTGGGTTTGGGTTTAATTTTGTTAATTATAGGATCCCAAGCAGATGGTAGCACCCAACCATCTTCTCTATTGAAATTTGGATGTTTTTTAATTTCAATAGCCTCGCGTATCATCCTTGGTAGGAATCGGTGTTCTTTTGCGAGAATTTGTGGTTTATCAAATCTAATGTAATGGTGGGGACGATCTTGAACATGTTCGCAGACTGCAGACTTCCCGGAGCGTCGGTGCTTCACATCAGCTATATGTTCCTTCACGCGGGTTTTTATAGATCTCTTTGTTTGACCTATGTAAGAGAGACCACATTCACAATCTAGCTTGTACACACCTGCATCTTGTAGAGGAATATTACATTTGATGGATGGTAAAAATTGACTAATCTTCTTCAGCGGCTTGTAGTATGTCTTAATGGACGCTCGCTTCAAGATGTAGCCAATCTTGTCCGTGACTCCTCTAACATATGGTAGTAGAGCAGGCACGCGCTCGACTGTGGCCGGCTTCACTCGTTCACTGTGACGTAGGCGCGGGACCCGAAGCTTGTTGTCTTGCAATACTTGCTTGACGTGCTGAAGCTCCGCGGCCAGATGTTTTCTGTCACAGATCCCTCGTGCTCTCTGAAACAAAGATTTACCCACGGTAGCTAACTGTGAAGGATGATGGTGAGATTCACCATTTAGATATCGGTTGGTATGGGTCTTTTTCCTATACACAGTGTGACCAATAGTGTTATCAGGATTTCGGATGACTAAAACATCTAGGAAAGCTAAAGAATTATTTGCCTCTAACTCCATTGTGAATTGTATTTTAGAGTTTATGGAGTTAAGGTGGTCTAAAAATGCAGTTACTTTGTCAGATGGTAAAATTGTGAAAGTGTCGTCTACGTACCTCTTGTAGAACCTTGGATTTACAGGAGCAGTAAGAAGGGCTTTCTCCTCAAAGTCCTCCATGAATATGTCGGCGACTATGGGAGACACAGGTGAGCCCATCGCCACACCATCTACTTGCTTGTAGAACTCCTCCTTCCACAATAGATAGCCAGATGTGAGGCAATGTTCAAGTAGTATTGCATATTCTTGAGGCATGTTATTTTCTTCTAGCTTCCTAGTTACAATTGAGATGCAGTCCACAATAGGTAGGCATGTAAATAGTGACTGAACATCAAAACTGACCATAGTTTCATTGTTAGCGAGATGTAGGTCTTTTATCTCACTCACAAAATGGTATGAATCCTTTGTGTGTGCTCTGGTATGTCCTCTTAGTGGTGATAGTATTTTTGCTAAGTATTGTGCCAGCTTATAAGTTGGTGAATCGATCTGGCTCACTATGGGACGTAGTGGAGCGTTTGGTTTGTGTATCTTCGGTAACCCATACAACCTCGGTGGTTTGACACATGATGGTATTAGCGAATTCACGTCGAGATTTAATTTTTCGGAGTATTTCTTTATTAAATCGCTAGTTGTTTTAAGCGTGTTAGTTGTAGGGTCTGTTTTGACCTTTTTATATGTACTTTCGTCCGATAAAAGTTGTTGTATTTTAAAATTATATTCCGACGCGTCCATTACTACCGTAGCATTTCCTTTATCCGCGCGGAGAATCGTGAGTTCTGGTCTGTTCCGTAAATTATTTAGCGCTGTAAATTCGTCTTTGGGAAGGTTTGGTTTCGGCACTGAACTACGACGTAACAAGGACGAAATATCTTGACGTATGGCCTCCAAATCTTCCTTACCGATATTATTCTTAAACAGACAATCCTCAACACTGCAGATAATTTCTTCGTACGGGATTTTTCGCGGAGTTAATGCGAAGTTCATTCCCTTCGCTAATACTTTCATTGTCGGTTCGTCCAGTGTATGTTTTGACAAATTATAGACAGTGCGTTGTTTATAGTTTGTGTCTATGGTCAACGGTTGTTTATTGTTCTGGCGTTGACTTGGATGTTTGGCATTTGATTTGATCGTTAATTTTTGGTATTTTTCTATTTGTTTATTTTTGCATTCATTGTATTTTGATGTTTCTCGTTTGTTTAAAGTTTCGATGCAATTATTAAAATCAAATGTCGTTAAAATTGTCTTTAGTTCACTGGACAAATTGTCTATGTTGTAGTTTATGAAATGTAAATCGAACCGTTTCTGCTGAATCACCGTCCGTAACAACTTTTTACGGACGGTGATTCAGCAGAAACGGTTACAACAGTTACGGTCACAATACTTAGCAAAAATACTATCACCACTAAGAGGACATACCAGAGCACACACAAAGGATTCATACCATTTTGTGAGTGAGATAAAAGACCTACATCTCGCTAACAATGAAACTATGGTCAGTTTTGATGTTCAGTCACTATTTACATGCCTAACTATTGTGGACTGCATCTCAATTGTAACTAGGAAGCTAGAAGAAAATAACATAGACATAGACATAGACATGCATTTATTCAGCAACTTACACTCATACAGTTTTGATACAGAAAATAAAATAATACATAAAAACATCAAAGATAAAACTAAATAACAAAAAACAGTCATAAAATGATCCAATTTCATGAGTGATGTGATGCTGAAAGGGGCACTGACTCAACATAATGCTATCGCAGGATTGCGGTAGCGTTGGTTTTCAGCAATGCCCATTGAGGTTGGACTCGCCTGCGAGGATAGTATGTTCGCTTTATTTCTATTTTCGAGGAAGATGTTATCAAAATAATAAAATAAAATAATGGTAATGAAAAAGGATGGGAACCTTATTTATGCAGTAGGTATATATAAATGTATATTATAATAAATAATATAATGAGAATTTACAATAAAGCAATATAGGTATTTATATTATACTATGAAAATATAATGCAGCTATTTTATCTGCCCTAAATGTTAACGTGACAAAAATATTCTTTTACTTTTACCTTGAAAAGGCTGATGGTATTTAGTTGGCGGATAGGTGGGGGCAAGTTGTTCCAGCATTTAGTAGCTGCATATCGGAAAAAACCACGGAATGCTGCCGTTGTGTGTTTTGGTATTGAAAGGACGTTTGATTTTGTTCGAATGTCCTTAAAATTACCGTCCTTGCGCCATTTTAGTTTTTCTAATAGATACCCGGGCTTTTTGTTTTGAAAGACACCGAACATTAGTGTTGCTAAATGTAGTGCTCTTAATTGGGACATTCTTAATAACTTTGATTTATTTAAATAGGGACTGACGTGCGTTCGTGGGGGAATGTAGTGTATATACCTGGCACAAGCATTTTGGATCCTCTGAATTATTCGGTCAGTTTTCGAAAGTAGCCTTGGTCCATATACCGTATCGGCATAGTTTAGCCTCAAGCCTCAAGAATATGCAATACTACTTGAACATTGCCTCACATCTGGCTATCTATTGTGGAAGGAGGAGTTCTACAAGCAAGTAGATGGTGTGGCGATGGGCTCACCTGTGTCTCCCATAGTCGCCGACATATTCATGGAGGACTTTGAGGAGAAAGCCCTTCTTACTGCTCCTGTAAATCCAAGGTTCTACAAGAGGTACGTAGACGACACTTTCACAATTTTACCATCTTACAAAGTAACTGCATTTTTAGACCACCTTAACTCCATAAACTCTAAAATACAATTCACAATGGAGTTAGAGGCAAATAATTCTTTAGCTTTCCTAGATGTTTTAGTCATCCGAAATCCTGATAACACTATTGGTCACACTGTGTATAGGAAAAAGACCCATACCAACCGATATCTAAATGGTGAATCTCACCATCATCCTTCACAGTTAGCTACCGTGGGTAAATCTTTGTTTCAGAGAGCACGAGGGATCTGTGACAGAAAACTCTGGCCGCGGAGCTTCAGCACGTCAAGCAAGTATTGCAAGACAACAAGCTTCGGGTCCCGCGCCTACGTCACAGTGAACGAGTGAAGCCGGCCACAGTCGAGCGCGTGCCTGCTCTACTACCATATGTTAGAGGAGTCACGGACAAGATTGGCTACATCTTG
Organism: Parnassius smintheus behrii; assembly: GCA_036936625.1. NCBI lineage: Eukaryota > Metazoa > Arthropoda > Insecta > Lepidoptera > Papilionidae > Parnassius > Parnassius smintheus. Next base: position 18,974,180 of record JAUPFT010000005.1, on the reverse strand, counting down.
AAGCGAGCGTCCATTAAGACATACTACAAGCCGCTGAAGAAGATTAGTCAATTTTTACCATCCATCAAATGTAATATTCCTCTACAAGATGCAGGTGTGTTGTGTACAAGCTAAATTGTGAATGTGGTCTCTCTTACATAGGTCAAACAAAGAGATCTATAAAAACCCGCGTGAAGGAACATATAGCTGATGTGAAGCACCGACGCTCCGGGAAGTCTGCAGTCTGCGAACATGTTCAAGATCGTCCCCACCATTACATTAGATTTGATAAACCACAAATTCTCGCAAAAGAACACCGATTCCTACCAAGGATGATACGCGAGGCTATTGAAATTAAAAAACATCCAAATTTCAATAGAGAAGATGGTTGGGTGCTACCATCTGCTTGGGATCCTATAATTAACAAAATTAAACCCAAACCCAAGCATACCACTGCAAGACTTCATGATACTATAAGCTCGTTTTGCGTAAATCGGACCAAAAATTAATATTAAAAAACTGAAGGTAGCCGGACTAACTATGACATTGGGACGTCAAACATCTCAGTCCCCCCCGTGACCATGGGCGCTGTAAAGCACCCGAAACGTCGGGATAATAATAAAAATAAATTAAAGTAATTAAACGCGATAAAATCCGTAAATAATAGTTTTATTCAATGTGTAGTGTTCGCGTAAATTTAAGAAATCATTAAGAATGGGTGAGTTAACCATCAAATGCCTTTGGTACGCCGATGATCAAGTTATTCTTGCGTCGTCGGCGGCTGAGTTGCAAATGATGGTAACATTAATGAACAGATCATTAAAAGAAAGGGGTATGAAAGTGAACGCAAGTAAGACGAAAATTATAGTTTTTGAAAGAGATGAAAGTTGTACGCAAAGAAAGAGCCCAGCAGATCGGCTTTCTCCTTTGCGGTATGGGCCAGTGAGTCGTCCTCCCTGTACAGAGATGGAAGAGATGGCTGACAGGAATTCCCCTGGCCAGCCTTGGCGAGAGACCAGAATGCACGGGTTCCAGAAGGAAGGCGAACTAGTTTCTCGCCAATTCTGCCTATGTGCTCTGACTTTGCCTTGGCAATGACTCTTTTGAAGGACCTAGAGGCGGAATTATACTTCTTTTTTAGAGCGCTGGTGGTTACATCCCGAGACGCTGATGCGTCAGCCCAGGCTTGGTAGCACTCCTGCATATAGCACGATGCTATTTTACAGGAGCGACCAAACCATGGCTGAGATTTGCCTCCAATGTGCACCACAGAGGAAGGAATAAAAAGTTCCATACCCTGAAGTACCACATCAGCGACAGAATCCGCAACAACGTTGGGATCGTCCGGCGAGAAGCAAACCCGCCCCCAAGGGTAGGATGCAAAGAAAGACCGCATCCCATCCCAATCGACTGACCTATAGTGCCAAACACGGCCCCTTACAGAATGCAACTGCGATTTCAGCGTGAGTGAGGTCCGAGGAGCCTAAAGGGGCGTCGACGGAAATCTGATATCCGTCCGGATGAGAAGTCAGCAGAAGGTCCAACAGCGAAGGTGTATGATCCTCCACATCCGGAATCCGCGTAGACGAAGTAACCAGTTGTGTCAGACCATATGCCAAGACAAAATCATGAACAGATCTCCCCGCATGATCACGATCTCTGCGGAGGGGATCGGCTGTAGCAAAGAATCTGTAGCCATTTGAACGTAGTCGAAAAGTCGGTCTGTTTCGGCATTACCGCTATGGGACCTACAGAGGCATCCGTAGACGCACGGATGGTCGTCGCTGTGTACGCGTAGCCAAATATGGACAGGTCCGAAACTTCAAGACTGCCGAAGCGTCGAGAACAGATGTCCTCTCGGACGTATACGCAATTCCAGCCCGAGGCACAAAGGAGTGTTCCAGTTTGTACCCCGGGTAGGAGAGATACGAAGCATCAGCCGTAGAGGACACCTGCGTCTCGATCAGAAAGAGCAGAGCTGGCCTCGCCGTCTCGCGATGGTAGTGAACGGCGTTTAGGTTAGAATGAAGTCCCCTGATATTGCAGAAATTCACGGATAGCGTGGCAGGGATCGTCTTGGTCTTGTTGCAGTTTGACCCAAGCAGTTGTTGTCTTGAGCGGAATTTTGCCCCTCCCAGAATAAGCGGGGCAGCCTGAGCACCCGCGCTCAGGAGTGGAGTAACTTGGTCGTGGATGCTTAAGCGAGGGATGCTCCAGGGGTGCTGGTACTGGCATGTTAGGGGAGGGGGAATTGGGCCTCCGGCCACCTACACTCACCAGACGAAACGCGGAAGCTGAGCTTCCACTTCACACCGGTATTCTGTGAGGTCGTGGTACCACTCCGGTTTGAGCCGGCCCATACGTGCAACAGCAAAGCTGCCGCGTGGCTCCACCACTGTTAAGAGTTGCTTATGATATACTATCACTTAGTAGGTACCGACTTCAAAAGTTGATTATTAAGAATAAATTATTTTATTATTTTTTATGCTTTTAAGTCTACTTTTACTTCTTATTAAAAGCTTGATAGTGAATAAAATATCTTATAGCATAAGCATTTCAATTCATGAGATAATTTTAAAATCGACTCGAATAAAGCCCAGTGTGCAATTCCTTAGATCCTTATTGTATTCAAAGATAATCAATTATAGTTTCATCTACATTATTGAGTTATAAATTTACCAGTCCTCAATCAGACATTTAGACATAAATACCACGTACGCGGAAAATTTACAAGATTTCGTACTATCTAATTACGAGTATGTTGTTATGAGGCATTACGAATTATTATTTACTAAGCTATTGCACACACCGAACGCGAAGCGGTGATGTATAATGCTCTATCGTCACCAAATAAAAACATTGTGATCCACTCAAATCATTTTCACCAGCTTCATATTGCTCTTATATCTTAGAAAAGTACATCCATAGCAAGAGGTGATTTCAACTTATACTCACACAGTTCTAAGATTATTTATTTCGATTATTATTACAAAAATTTGTTAAAATTTCACTTAGACGTCAATTGGTCGGTATGGATGTGAACAAGAATCTTTCAAAAAACTGAACTTATCACGTTGTTTGTTTTTAATTACCTTTAGATTTTAATCCTTAGGAAGCCTTTTCAATTTCACTGTTGTAAACCACCCCATTCAATAATATTAACAATTTTTTACGGAACAAAATACGAATCAACAGTATCAAGCAGAAAAATAAATTTTGTGTTAAATAAACAGAAACAATTTTTAGCTTTAAACGAAATACGTGTTTTGGTAATTAATAAAAGTAAATTGACTATTCAAAACATTACGTGAGCGTTCAAGGTGTGCACTTTTGTCTTTTCCAAATATTTACTTTATTTTTTATTTGTATTTTTCTATACATTTTAGTATTTTTATTTTTCTATACATTTTAAAGCTAAATTGTGTCACAATTCTGCGATTGTTGTGTGCTTATAATAAGCATTATCGATGCACTTTAATAAATTGAAAATTAGACATGCGTCTTTCTATTTTTGTAGCCCATGGTAAGTTTTTATCTGTGTTGTCACAGAAATATAATATTACAACGATTTCTGTGTGTGTTGTAGTTTCTAATGTATTCAACAAAACGGCATTTTTTCGGCCCTATACATCAAGTCCACTCACAGTCATGTTCATTTTATATTTATCTACTAAAATAAACAGAACAGTCCTGCTATCGTTGAACGCAGTTATCAATCACATTTAGTTCGTCCGTAACCCAAGAATGACTTATTACGCAGTCATTCAATGTAATTCTATTATGATAACACATTTTTCTACCGGGCTTTAAAATTATTTCTATTTATGATAACACATTTTTCTACTGGCTTTTAAAATTATTTTCACACTAAATAAATTCTTGTGGTAGAACATAAACAAACCTTGCAAACTTATTACAAACACGTGGTTAAAAAATCTCAATTATTTTCCTAGGTTTTGCGGTAAACGAATGAGTAGTACAGCCGATTTTTATTCTCTTATTGATTGTTGACTACTTGGTCACCCCCACTTCATCACATGGGACAATCCGCCTGCCAAGCATGAAAATTAAGGTAAAATCTTTCTACGGAGAGGTCCACCTCCAGCAGAGGATTTTTACGGGTTGGTGATTATGATGATGATTGTACCTATTATGTAAAAAGATTGATTTGTATATTATATTATAGTAGGATTCGTACATAATACATATTGTGGTAAAGCTAGTTTTTAATATAAATAGCTTGGCTCGACGGAGCACGGTGCACGGTGAACCACAACAATTTTTACTAGGGGTGACATCGCAACTGAGTTGATTATTATTAATTGAGGATCTATAACGTGCGTGTATATATATATATATATATATATATATATATATATATATATATATATATATATATATATATATATATATATGACGGTTTATGCTTTTTATTCTCCATCATCAATAGGTACGTAGAAGTCTACTACTGAACATGAACCTCACCTATTGTAGGAATTTACCTTAAAAGGTTATCATATTTTTAGCATATAATATAGTCACTTTACGTGGTAGAGCCATGCTGCAGTTATATTAGTAGTATAGTTGTAGCACGAATGGGTCGGCTCGACCGGAGAAGGACCACGCTCTCACAGAATATCAGCGTCAAATGGTAGCTTAATGCTGCTGTGTTTCGTATGGTGAGTGTAGAGAACCGGAGACCCTTTTTACTGGAAACGAGGCATTTCATCTAAGTCCTCACGGATGACAACGCATCTGCTTTTTGATCCGTAATCGAGGATAGATGGAGATGTCTATGGGCCACAGCAACCACTTACCATCAGGTGGACTGTGTGCTCGCTTATCATCCTATCCTATAAAAAAAACATAGTGGACATGGTTTCTATTTCGTCGCCATCAATACGGAAACAAAACTTGTGTAAAAATAACACTAGATAATAAAATAGTTTCAAAAAGGTTAATCATTTTAAAGATTCCATAAAATCAGATAAGATCCAGAAACAATATTAATGTTATTACCTGCACTAGTGAGCAAGGGATACCTCTGATGCTTTGAGTCTTTCTTCTGCACTTCGTCAGGATTTGGACCAACAAGCAATCTCCGGACAACGAGGTATACCGTTAAAGATACTACAGTAGTCACTAGCTGAAATAAATTATTTTTATTTCAATTCAATGTCAGCTAAGGACGAGACCTTCCTAACCTAGACCTTTCAAAATTTTTCGTATCAGTTTTAAAAAGTTGGGAGATCACTTTATCCGTCTGGTAGATATTATCACGCCTATCAAAAACAGTTCTGCCACAGTTTTGTTCTTGTTAGAAATGTTATATTAATCTTTGTCCATAGGGGGCGACAACACACTTGTCGACTTTTTTCTTTAAAGCTGGTTGCTGGAATCCACGGGCTAGAATAATCACTTACCACCGGGTGTAAAAGTTACAGCCTATATACGTCCCACTGCTGGGCACAGGCCTCCTCTTATTTCTGAGAGGGTTTTAGGGCTAGGAAGTGTCCGCCGCACAGCCCCAATGCGTGTTGGCGAACTTCAAATGTCTTCGAAATTGTCTTCGAAATATTTTTTTTCTTATTTTTCGGACATGCAGGTTTCCTTACGATGTTTTCCTTCACCGCCGAGCACTTGGTAAATCAGCACTTAAAATTGCAATTAACAATTTCATTGGTGCCGGCGGGGATCGAACCCGGGTTACTCGCGTTCTGTTATATATACAGCGAACGTTAACCATCTGAGCTACCACGGCTCTCCACCATCACCGGGTGTAACGTTAGCTCTATTGTCATCCATCCTTTTCGGATGCTTATCACCTAAACAATATAATATATTAATAAGGAGTTCATTAGATTTTATCAAGTCTTTTGCTGGACATAGGCCTCCCCCATAGATTGTATCATAAGAAGGACGTTTGCCACAGCTGCCACGCTTCGCAAGAGCAACTTTTTTTAAGTTATTAACAGGAAGATGCTCCTGCCCATTTTCTGTTTCGTTTCATTTTGAAGCCTCTTTAGTAATTTAACTTAGTAAAACCACGCCACATCTATATTAGGGTTGTAACACGAATGGGTTGGTTTGACAGTGCAAGAACCACGCTCTCCTAGAATACAAGCGTAAAATAGCAGCTCGATACTACTATGTTTTGTGTGTTGAGTATAGAGAACCGGAGATCCTTTCGACCGGTAAAAAGGCATTTTATACACCGCGTAGTGACGGTGTAAGAAAATTCACTACCCCATATCATCCCGTGGGTGTGTCAATCACTAAATTAAAACAAACAAATCAGGAAATTAAAAAACTGCAGGTGACAACCCGCTTGCAAAGCGTAACAACTATGGCAAATAATCCCCCCCCCCCCATAGAGGTAATCTATGGGGGAGACCTATGTTCAGCAGTGGACTTTAAAACGCTATAACGGTAAGACATTCTATCTTAGTCATCAGGGTTAACAACACATCTAGATTTTGATTCTTAATTGAGGAAAGATAAAGGTGTTTAAGCGCCATATCGTTCACTTGCCATCTGAGTGGACTGTATGCTTATTTGTCCCCCTTCTAATAAAAAGACACCCACGGCATGATAGCCTGGTCTTCTTGGATCTTCGTGAGCCGCCATTACACGTTGCATTTTTTAATGTGCACTTCGAATAAATTAAGACAATGCCGGACATTTATATACCTCTGGTGCCAAATAATGCACAGCCATAAATGGTTCTATTCCATCGAAGGACACTAGGCCAAGGTTGTGGCCGATCTTTTGCAGCAGCGGGTAATCGTCTAGCAGCGAGCCGTACGGCCTGAATGCTGCTAGCACGCTGTGCCATGCCACGTGCGTCAGCAGCAACAGGAACGACACCACCACAGTTAGCAACAGGTACCTGCCTCGCCATCCTTAAAAAGAACAAGTTCAATGCTTTGATAAAAATATATTTTTAATCTAAAAGTGCAAATGCGCAGAGACATTTTTAAATCGCATGTCTTCACTTTTTCATCATATTCATTTATTTTTCTATTAAGTTTACCGAGTACTCGTATTGCGGTGTGTTTAACGGTAATAATCTTACTATGCTAGAAAAGTTATTTTTCGTCATAAAAAGCATAAAATGCAAAAAACAGTAAAAATGTTTAAAATAGTTTCAAAATATCTTTCATATCACGTACCATCAGGACGTAACAAAGCAATTTCTGTACATAATAAGAGATTACGTGTTCTCAATTAATTGTTTGTATTTTTTGCAGTTTGTAAAGCCATAATGGGTCTAATGGGTCGTAGAAAAGGTTTCTTCGTATTTTGTTTGTATAAAATTGAAGAAAAATCTCTTTGGTTGTACTGATTTTATCTGGCTGGTTTAAATATCAATAAATATAGGACATTAGGAAGAAGAAAAATAAAAAGTAAAAAACACTTTCCCACCATTTTTAATTGTTTTTCTGTCCGCCAAAATGAGTGTATCTAACAACAAAATTAAAATCAAAATACATTCCGAAATTTTATTGCAAAAAAAGAAAAAATCTAATCAGAATGCGAAAAAAATTGTTGACGTCATTGAAGTAATATGTACTTACGTACTAGAACAGCTATCTCAAACAAAAAATGTGCGCTACTTTGTGTTCGCGCGGTTGGTTTTTTATCATAGAATAAACATAGGTAGAATGATCCGTAGGTAAAATAGATTACATTGTTAAATAGGCAAATTATATCGAGAACAATATTTAAACTTTGTCATTTATTTTGTATATTATATTTGCTTATTTAATATAATATAACATAATATTATATCACAATTACATTTTAATGATATTTTTATCCGAATATTTTAAAAGGTATCTACGTAAAATATAAAAAAAACACTAAATGTGTATGTAACAAAACTTACTAACATAACATTTAGATTACAAATATATTTATTTAAATTAGAATAAAAGTCGTTCACAAATGCTGGACACGCAAAAGTTAAAAATGGACGAATTTATTCCACTTTGACTTTGATATGGAAACCTAAAAATAAAATAAAAGAATAATAAGCAGATTTAAACATGAAAAATTTAGCCTAATTATTATAACTTACATATGTTTCTACAAAAAAAAATGTGTATAGTAATATATTCGTCCTATACTTAAGTACCCACAGAAATATCGCATCTGAACATATTAATTTCATAATCTATATTTCATGACACGAGATGGAGTCTTAGCAATAATATGTTTTATTATTATTCTATAATACTTTTTTATTGATTAAGTATCTTATTAACCGATGAAAAGTAATTCCTTGGTTTTTACTGATATTTCTTGAATTATTTGTGCAATATCTAAGTACACATCATGACGGCATATTTTGTATCAAGAGATTTTTTTTAAATCAACAACACGTGTCAACTCTACAAGCGCCTAGCGAGTGAATGATTAAAGTGCGGTGTATGCACCGCAGTTGAGTGGAACATAGTAGCTGGATGCAGTGTCGCCGTACGTACTAGAACGTTAAATAACGCTAAATCTAATATAATCTAATTTAAAGAAATATATTTGTAATTTGAATGTTATAATATAAGTTTTGTTAAACATACATTTAGTATGTTTTTATATTTGACTTAGATACCTTTTAAAATATTCAGATAAAAATATCATTAAAATATAATTGTGATACTAGTCTGCACTAAAAGTATCAGGAATGGAGTATTTCCACTGTTCCTGTCATATTAAAATCTTTGTAATTAAAAACTCTTTGGTTTTAAAAATCGAATACCATTTATTTATTTAAAAAAAAGATTCTCGGTCTTGTCACAAGGTTTTGTCAAACTTGTTTAGTCGTTGAGAAAATGGAAGTGACTCGAGAAAATTCAAGTGCGATGATTTATTATGACTTTAGAAGTGGTTTAACACAAAAACAGTGTGTTGACCGGATGATTTCTGCATTCGGTGATGAAGTCCCATCCAAAACCATAATTTATCGCTGATTTGCTGAATTTCAACGTGGACGTGTCAAGCTCAGTGATGATCCCCGTCAAGGTCATCCAAAAACTACAGTCACCCAAGAAAACGTTGATGCTGTGCGTCAGCTGATTGAGTAAGATCAACATGTGACATACCGCGAAATTCAGGCAACTTTAGACATTGGCATGAGTCAATTACAAATAATCTTGCATGAACAATTAGGTGTAAAAAAGTTGTTTTCCCGATGGATACCGCATTCCCTACGTGAAGAGCAAAAAGCGGCTCGCGTTACTTGGTGCGTCAGAACTCTCGAAAGATCCCACGCAGGATCCTCAAATGCTGTATACAACATCGTATCAGGTAACGAATCCTGGGTATACGCGTACGAACCCGAAACAAAAAACCAGTCAAGAGTTTGGGTGTTCGAAAATAAGTTAAAGCCAACAAAAATTGTTCGTTCACCGAGTGTTGCAAAAAAAATAGTGGCCGCGTTTGTCTCCAAAACCTGCCATGTTACGACTATTCCTCTTGAAGGACAAAGAACGGTTAATGCAGAATGGTATGCTAGCATTTGTTTGCCACAGGTCGTTTCTGAACTCCGTAAAGAGAACTGCAACCGCCGCATCATCCTCCATCACGACAATGCGAGTTCTCACACCGCACACAGAACGAAAGAGTTTTTAGAGCAAGAAAACATAGAATTATTAGACCATCCGCCGTACAGCCCCGACCTAAGCCCTAATGATTTCTATACTTTCCCTAAAATAAAGAATAAATTGCGTGGACAGAGATTTTCATCACCTGAAGAAGCTGTGGACGCCTACAAAACGGCCATTTTGGAGACCCCAACTTCCGAATGGAATGGTTGCTTCAATGATTGGTTCCATCGTATGGAAAAAATGTGTCAAATTTCGCAGAGAATACTTCGAAAAGCAATAACTATATTTTTAAATAGTAATGTTGTGTCACTTCCCTGATTCCCGAAACTTTCAGTGCCGCCCTCGTATAATATCATGTAATATTATATTAAATAAGCAAATATAATATACAAAATAAATGACAAAATTTAAATATTGTTCTCGATATAATTAACCTATTTAACAATACAATCTACTATTACCTACGGGTCATTCTACTTATGTTTATTCTATGATAAAAAAATAACCGCGCGAATACAGAGTAGCGCACATTTTTTGTTCGGGATAGCTGTTCTAGTACATAAGTACATATTGCTTCAATGATATTTGGGTACCACACGAGCTCACTGAAGTAGTGAAAAAGTGATGTTGTGTGTATGGTGGGATTGGAAAGGCGTCGTTTATTATGAGCTTTTACCGCCGGGCACAAACATTGATTTGGATCTCTACCGCCAACAACTAATGAGACTGAAACAATTAATTGAGAAAAACAGCCGGAACTGATCAACAGAAAAGAAGTGGTATTTCATCGTGATAACGCCAGACGATACACATTTTGACTACTCAGCAAAAATTGAGAGAGCTTGGTTGGGAATAGTTAATGCATCCACCATATAATCCTGACATTGCATCCTCAGATTTTTATCTGTTTCGGTCTCTTCAGAATTCTTTGGGTAGTGTTAGGTTAACATCAAGAAAAGACTGTCAAAACTACCTGTCGCATTTTTGACATTATCATCATCTTGGGATTTTTGATATCAAAAATCATAGCTGTATTTTAACACCAAAAATCCCAAGATTTTTACAGCAACAGGATGATGTTACTACCCTACAAGATGACAACAAGTTATCGAACAAAATGGCACATAACTGGGTAATTTTTTTACCGTCTGGAAAAAAACAGGTTGCAAAAAGTGAACGGAATAGAGCCATAGCTCTGATATTTTACAATTTTTTTTACATTAACATATTATGAAATTGATCTATCAATAAATGCTACTAATGCAAACAGCGTCGATAGTTTTTAATTGACCTATTTATTTAATGCAAATCATTTTTTATTACCGAAAGTTTATTTAAAATAAATGGTATTTATTCATAGTTCAATTTCCTAGTACGTTAATTTCAAAGCGAAAAAAATTGTAAATTACCATTGCCATAGGTTTCTATTCCATTCACCTGTTACACCCTATTTTTTGCAGACGGTAAAAAATCATCCAGTATAATATATTATAATTAAATAAAATTAAACTTTGAGAAAAGTCTTGAATTTGTATATAAAATACGAAGAAACTTTTTCCCCGACCTTACACAAACATCTACTCGAGATTGAGATAAAGGGTACCTGTATTCAAATTCAAACCCAAATCTTTTACTTTTCCATGTGTATATTTGATCATATCGTATCCCTATATTTTAAAAGTCAATTGCTGTCCGACAGTCTCGCAAAAACTCGAATTTGGCTAGACTAATTTTGATGAATTTTTTTCGTGTGTATTTCAGTGGGTTCTTGGATTGTTCAAAACTCAATTGGACCCGGTAGGTGGAACTGTTGTCGAGATCCAGAAATCACCCGTACAAAGCCGCGGCAGAACGCTAGTAATCTTATGAAAACCAGTTAAAACATCTAAATTATACTTTTTTTTAAATTAACTTTTCCTTTTATCTACCGAAATAAGTACGTACGCGAGTTCAATTAATACGAATGCAAACTTACCGCCAAATGTCTTCGCATCCGGTATTTGCGACAGTGGTGCTATTAAGTACAGCAGGAGATATATTAACGATAGCCCAAATGGTCGCAGGGCTATGGCTGAAACAAAAACATAGTATTAAAAATAGATTTGCCTGCACAACTTATGAAACAAATTTAAGTTATAAATTATTGCTAATATTTCTATGAAAATTTGAAATTGATTCAATAAAATCTACTTCTACTAATCAGTTTATGAAATTTTAATCAAAAACAAACTTGGATTTGGCATTTACATTTGTTATTTACTTATGGTACATAATTCAATAAAATTTTGCTAAAACGTATAAATTATAAAAAGTTATTTGCTCTTTAAACAGATAAATACATTTTACATTTTGGAATTAAAAATTACGTAATTTGGATACGCAATCTACGCAATCCTAACACAACTGACGCCGGTTGTTATTTGTTAGACAAACTAGTTACGCGAACTGTTGGATTTTACTCCAGTAAATAAAGCAACTCTGATAATCTTTTTCCTTCATATTAATTATTAAATTTTTATGTCCTATTAACTATATTCGTAATTTTTATCAAGTTTAGTTTTCTTACATTTTATATTCCCGTTTTTAGGTGCTTTGAAGCATCTGAAGAGTTTGACATCTTGATGTTAACTCGGGCTTTCTTTAGCTTTTAACAATTACTTTTAATGTGATCCACGCAGAATGAGCACCGAGAATATCTTGAAGTCTTGCAGTTTGGTTTTGACTTAACTCTATCAAAAATAGGACCCCAAACCTATGGCCTTATGGCTTTATGGTCTTTTAAATTTTATTAATGACAATTCGATTATGTGCATGGGTGGTGGCTGAACAGAAAACACAGGAATTAAAATACGTACTTAAATCCTGCGCAGTTGAAAATTTCGATTATTTTACTAAGTTATGGTCACAAATCGATCGAGATCACTCCAATACACGAGTGCCTATTATAGTCTCGCGCAGATTTAAAGATATTTTATATGAAGGGCTACAAAAAGTCAAATAGTCCAATTGATAAAATAGAAATACCTGGTTCTTATAACTTATCGAAAAAAGTAAACATAAAACGAGTGCTGAGGAAAAATAACGCAAGAAAACAGCGAACGGCGACGTCTGTACAGGTAGATCAAAGACTTCCTTCGGTATATCTGACTATGATGTAACCTTGACCGGATTGAGTTAACGTACACGAACGGTGATGTAAAGTTGTAACGTAAATTATAACTGACAGCTGTTGTTGCTACTGTGTAGTCAAACGATTAGTATATTTGTGGACTTAAAAAATAGCAGAAGGATCGTTCTTGCCAGACACTGTACAATACTAATAAATAATTACCTAATTAAAATAACTTATTATCAGTTTTTATCGTTCGAGTCGATTTTTGTTTGTAGGGTGGTAGATTGTCAAGGTAATAATTATGCAAAACATTATTTCTTGTAAATGAAACGAAAAACTCGAAAAAGACGCCAAATAAGTATTTGAAGTTACCGTCCATTGGTCTTTGACCTGTCAAGCTTTCAACCATGTTCACAATTCACATAACAAGAACATATGTCTTAAAAAATAAAGACCTTTGAAGAGTTATTTGATTCTACTTCCGAGAATTTCCGTAAAGCATACTACATTTGTTGCATAAATTCTGGAAAAATTTATTATTTTTGTAGCTCTACAATTTTCTGTATAAATAATAAGCGATGACGTAAAAATTCTTAATCAAAACACGTATTAGCTGTCGTATAAGGAATCCTAAGCCTAGAGGCAAGGCTATGAGCCTCAGTGAAGGACATTGGACGAGTCGGAGACGAGGCATTTGGTGTGTGTGACAAACATGCCCTTGTATCACAGTGTATATCACGCTGTCGTGAGTGGCGGCTACTCAAAATGTATGTCGAACGCACTACTACGCCGCACGCCCCACCGCACGCCTCACCGCACGCCTCACCGCACGCCTCACCGCACGCTTCGCCGCACGCCTCGCTGCACGCCTCGCTGCACGCCTCGCTGCACGCCTCGCTGCACGCCTCGCCGCACGCTCTCAGGGAAGACGTTTGGCAGGGCGTGCGGGACCATACAAATAGAGCGGCCGCCAATCAGGACAGTGTAATACAACGGTCGGATGGTGCAACCAATGTAACGCCACGTTGGTCGCACCGTCTAACGTTCCCTGCTGAGGACGTACCTTACGAGTAAGATCTGTTGCTTGTGGCAGCATGTTTCCCAGACAACTCCAGTGTGCGCTATTCCGGCTCAGGACGCAGAATAGTGTATTTGACTTTATTCTACTTTTATAGGTTCTAATATGAGGTATATTGTGATTGGTGGTGATTCCGGTTGAAGAGAATTGGAGCAAAATCGTCGTAGTTTTTGTTAGGAGAGAATTTAACTTTCCACCCTTTCGTCAATATTAGCTCCAGTACAAAACATCACTCCAATAAATCACATCTCCGCATCATTTATCAGGCGATCCAAATCCATACCATTAAATTTACGTACTCATAGCGGAAGGATATTCACGATTTGGGTTTAGCAATGAAAATGCATCAGAAACAAGACTAAAATCCAGGCCAGATGGAAAACAATGTGAAAAAGAGGGTATAGCAAAAGGGAGGAGAATATGTAAGTTCTTCAATCGAAGAACTGTTTCATTTATATGACAAATTATATTACCAGGTTGACACTGGGGGATACAATAATGTGACAATCACGATAAATATAAACTAAATTCTCAATTTGTTTCATATTTATGGTTTTTCAGAATCTAATTTAATGATATTTTTATTAAAACAAATTCTAAAAATGTTTTAACTGATGATGGTTAAATACATACGTACATAAATTCTCACGACTGTCACCCAGAAGAGTAGGCAGAGACAACGGACTTTATTTGGCACGATCCTGACACCTGACACTTCTTTCGCTTTAATATATCTAAAATACTTATGTATGTATGTGTATGTGTATGTATATATATATATATATACATATATATATATATATATATATATATATATATATATATATATATATATATATATATATATATATAGTTACATCTTTTACAAGAAATAGCTGACCTGCTAGTAAGTAGCATAGATAAAAAATCCACTGGGAGTTGAATCTAAATGTCACTATAACATTTGCACATAAAGAATTAGTTCCGCACCGTTTTACATTTCGCCCTATTTCTTAAAATCCTTGATGTTTATAAAAGCTTATATTTGTCTTATCTGGTTCGTACTTTATATGCCTTGAAGAACATTTTATAACTTTCTATGTTTTGAATGTAAAAAAAATTGTATTGTAAGTGGACCCACTCAGAAAGTTTAGCGACTTAAAAAAGGTCTATTAGAAAGAAAATGTATTTCTATCGGGTCTCAGATATAACACCATAAGACACAGTTTATTTATGGTACCATATTTTCGCTGTGGCCATAACTGACATTCAGAGAGAAGTGACTCATTCACTGAGCTAAGCTATAAGATTTACTCGTGTATCACGCTCGTGTATTATTTCCATTGCAGACAATAGATGTGTTAATTAGTGTGAGAATAAAGCTGAGGTTACAATTTTAATTTGATTTTTTAATAACGTCAGAGATTTAGCCTGACCTCAACACATACTTATTTTTAATGTTCCTTGCAGCTACGCTACAAGCTAACAGGCTTTTTGCAGTTGAAGTAAAAATTCGAATGTTTAAATATAGTGTTACTTTGAAAATCGGATCTGTTCGGCAACATTTACGTAAGATTGAGTAAGAGGTAAGATTTTTTAAACTGGTCTCTCTCTCTCTTAAAACTCTCTTAAAACTGGACGTGTGTCTTAAAATACTTTTTTTTAAATAGTTTGTTAATCGAACACAGGTTGTAATGTAATATGATGGAATTTGGTCCGTTATTTGGCGCAACAGAACATTTAGAGATACAGGCCTCTCTCAACCGTGTACCGCTGTGGATTTTAACAAATTTTAGCACGGTCGCCCACAAAATAGCGAATTACATATTAAAGAGCACATATTGCAGATTGTATCAGAAAGCGTTCGCAAGATTTTACACAAACTCCTTTGTGTAAGAAAGATAGTTTCAAGTTAGGTGCGGCACAACTTTACCGGTGCTCAGAGGCCCACCCGCGTGGAATGGCGCAGTGACATGATTATTGAAGCACGCAGACGCAGACTCGCCTCGGCTATTATTACAGGGATGTATCTTGGATTAACAATCGAGAAACCAAGCGCAATTCGACGGTTTGGCTGTTAAAATGAACAACCACCACCGACCAAAGACCTTCCTGGACAGCACACCGGTTTAGCTTTCTAGGTTTTTGACTGCCACATTGACCTAGTGGTCGCAAGTGCTGATCAATGAGGTTTTGCGTCTCAAATCCCTGGTCGGGTCAAAGATTTGTAATTAAGTTTTTCTGGAAAAAAAAACTCAGCTCAGAGTCAGGAAGTTAACAGAGTTTCATCCTCATGCCTCGAAAGGCACGTCAACCCATTAGTCCTGGAACTGATCTCTCTGCGGTCATGTGGGATTGCTGTCCGTTTTGTCCCCTAAAATAAATAATCAGCTGAAAGCGCAAGCCGTTGAAGATGTATGAGAAAGACTAGAAAGTGTTTTGAAAATTAGTTCAGACGCATGAAATTTGTATAGATTAAACTGGTGGTGAGGTTTTTGAAAAGATTTGATAAAAATATGAATAAAAATATTGACCAGTGAAAAGAGAAAACGAGTGATCTGGTCTCAAATAAACTTAACTAACTTTCAGAATAGATTTCCTTATTATTATTTTTTAGGATACAAATTTTTGACAGCTCATGTCCGCATTTTTATTTTGACTTATATTTAATTGCTAACATTTCGAATGCTTTTCAGCATCTATGGTTATAAGGAGACTAAGCTATTGGACCTTTTGATGTCATAGTTATCAGTCTAGCTTCAGCTTCTAATTGTTAATCTTTGTTCCGACTTCCATAGAGTTATTTAATCAGTCTTGCATTCATGTTGACTTTGGATTTAATTTTATTCAAGACGATGGCATCATAGCGCCCAATAATCTAAATATTTTTTCTGAATTTTAAATAGCCTCACGAATTGTCCTTGGTAGGAACCTGTATTCTTTTATGAGGATTTGCGGTCAATCAAATCTGATGAATATTATCACAGACTGAAGACTTCCAAGAGAGTTGGTGTTTTTGTCAACTGTATGTGCGGCTTTTTATAGATCTTCTTTTTGCCTTAATTAAAAATATACTACTCAATAAAACGTTTGCTGCATATAAACTGCACTCGGAAAAAATGAGAAAAGGGAAGTGCCAAAATACGTAGTATTTTATTATACTATCTATCGCCTTTCGTATAAAGTCAATGGAGTCGATTTTTTTCGATTTCATGTTTTTCATATATGTGAATTCACATATTATGTGATTGATAAAATGCGTTCCAATACGTGTTGTCGCTGAACGAATATAGTGTAACGTATGAGGCGATTGCGATTGCCAGCACGATCATGAGATCTGATAAATACTGGTTATCTTGAATATGCCAAATGTAAGACATCCAGATTCCAGACCAACAACAGGGAACAAATACAAAGGCGTAAGACGTTTGAAACTGCGGACCGCCAATCCGCCACGCTACCTTTTGTACAAAGAAATAGGACCGTGTCCAGCAATGAATTGTAACTGTTCGATGATGAAGAAGAAAAATATTGCCGTTCTTTTGTTTGCTAATCTAATAAAACCTCACAATGTAAATAACCGAAAAAGTTTCTAGACTCAGGATGTACCTATTTAATGAAGGTTGATTCAATGCAGAGCAACAATAAATTGCTTCACTAAGCGGTGTTTTTCCATTACCGTATCGATAAAAATATTGATACGAGCGAGGTAAAATGGATGTTATAAAAGGAATTAAGAAAATAAGAAGTAACCTTATATGTTAAAGAAATTAATTACTGGGAATTAAAATAAAATATATGCTTTTGCAGATTAAAATAACCTAACACAACGAAAAACGCAAATTGGAGCCAAATTAAATGGCTTAAAAACCAAATTTTTCAAAAACCTTACTATCATAGGTTTGAAAATCACTAGGTTGTCAGCTCCAGTTTGACGTTTTAAAGATTTTAATAAGAGTAAATAAAGGACATGGACTAAGAATAGAGGGTCTCCGGTTCTCTACACTCACCATACGAAACACAGCAGTCTTAAGCTGTTTTTTTACGCTGGTATTCTGTGAGAGCGTGGTCCTACCACCGTCGAGCCGACCCATTCGTACCAAAAGTATTACAGCTACCTTTATATCTTTCACATCCATATAGACACAAATGCTCGATAGTACAATCTTCACTAAGTATATCGCTAATTTGTTCGATAAACTTCAGTCTAGGGTGTCCCTTGTCGAATCTGCCACTCATTTTTTCGGCATAAATTTGCTTTGTCACTTTCCTCATTCATTATTTTTACATGTCCGAACCACGGAAGCGTTCAATCCTTGATCTTGGTCACAACATCTCACAAACCATACTTTTCTGTACTCACACATTTTTTCATTTTGGTATTCAGTCACCCCTAAATTAGCCCTAACATGTTTCCTAATTTACAGTCTTAATTTAACTACCATGCTTCTTTTGCCACGCTCAACTTTCACTAACATACGTTAAGGTACACTAACACAGTATTATGAATGAGGGGCAACTCACGACTTTTTCTGTCACCAAGGCAGCGCTACTTAAAAATGAGGTACCTAATATTTGACAGATTTCATAGCCGGGAAGTTAATTTGTTAGAAAAATATAAAGGTTAATGTTTCTTTCTGTACTATTAGTTATGTTTTATATTAATTACACTAAAAATAAATAAACCAAACCACAGATATTCAGAGAAGTAGAAAAAATTGCTAACAATGTGCAAACAATTAAAGGTACTACTCTACAAACAGATAAATTTTTATTTAAAACTAAATCTCAATTAAATGACACTTGTAACAAAAACCTTTACCTCAGTGTCAACTAAAGACATCTGGTGAGCGGAAGATTTTTGATTCGTAGTCGAGGATACATATATATGTCTATGGGCCATAGCAACCACTTACCATCAGGTAGACTGTGTGATCATTTGTCACCGTTATCCTATAAAAAAACAAGTATCTGAACCCTTCATCACAAGGTATTTTTAAAAGAAATAGATATTTGTTTTATTTTGACATTAGCAGCTTTTGATTGATAGAACTGTAGGTAGATTTTATTTAATAAGAGAGAATTGTTGACCTGGCAAAAGATAATGAATAAGAGCCTCTTACCAGATTTGGGCTAAACGCGCTAAGTTGCCTAAAATTCAAATACAAGATTAAAGAATTTCAAATTAATATCCTCAAAGCATATAACTGTTATACATATAATCGCAAGTTCAAAGCAAAACAAAGTGTTTGGACACAGTCTTGGAGGAATCGGCGTATGAGTACGGAAAACTATTCCACCTCAATTGTTTTAATGATGTTCTTTACATATCGTCCTACTGATGATATTATAAATGCATGTTGCAAGGAATTGTTACTTTCAAACGAGACAATTTTTTTAAATATTCTTTGATGAAATACGAATTAAAAAGGTTCTATGGCTTTTTACGATAAAGCTAATATTTTTAAAGTTATACGAATTTTTAAATGTTTGAATAATACCCGAATTCTGATACTTATGAGTCATTCGAGTAAAAAATCCGTTTAAATAATATGGTACTGAATTGCCCCATGACGACATAAATTTATATCATCAGTAGGACAATTTGAAGAGAATCGCATAAAAAAATTGAGGTGGAATAGTTTTCGGTAGTCACGCGCCGATTCCTCCTGGACTAACATGCCACATCACTTTTAAAACTTATCAACGCGATATGTCATTTTAAGACTTACTAGCACAGTTTAAAGACCTTATAGTTTGGAAATGAATTTACTTGTGCAGAGCTACGGTATTGCGGCACAAGCAGCCCGCCCCCTTGTGCTAGCCCATTTCACTGAGTTTGACAGACAATACATGCGGATGCGGTTGACGCGAGCGTGTGTAATATAGTACTTATTTAACTAACTTTGAGTGCCGTATTCAAAAAATATAATATCTATATATATTGGTGAATTATTATTATAGTCATGTGAGTTACTAAATAAAATTGAATTCAAATGACGGCCATGCTCATATTTCCCCCATATTATTTTTTTAATAAATCTGTTTATTCGAATGCGAATAAATTACATAATTAATTTTAACAATCAAAAACCGAAAACATCTATAAAAAGAAAGTGTCATGAAAATATTAGGAAGTGCAACACTTGTAAATGTGTTTTTCTTGTAGTACTAAAAAGATATCTTGTACGATATATGTTTTAACCTATAAGTATGTACACAATTTCAATAAATGATAACGAGTATTATTATATCTAAAATCATTTTATTTACATTTTCGTGACAACTCCCGACACACACGCTTGCCGTGTAAATACTACCTACGTGGGCGGCGCCATCGCTGAACATTATTTTTTTACGTGGTAGAGCCATGCTGCTGTTATTTTAGTAGTATAGTTGTAGTATGAATGTGTCGGCGCGACCGGAGAAGGACCACGCTCTCACAAAATACCAGTCAAATAGTAGCTTAATTCTGCTGTTTCGTATGGTGAGTGTAGAGAACCGGAGACCCTTTTTACTGGAAATGAGGCATTCCATCTTAGTCCTCACGGGTGACAACGCATCTGCATTTTGATTCGTAATTGAGGATAGATGTAGATGTCTATGGGCCACAGCAACCACTTACCATCAGGTGTGTGTCACTGTATGGTCGTTTGTCACCCTATGCTATAAAAAAACAAAGGCGTTTCACAACTGTATGGTCTTAAAACTGTGGTCTAGACTGTGCTACTAAGTTTTGCCTGCATAACGCGCGGTACATACATACAAACATACATACGTACATGTGATGTCCAATTCTCCCAGGGTTGACTGGTAGAGAATGCCATAAGGCATTAAGTCCGCCCATTGTAACCCTTAAGACCGATTTACACTTCGACAAGTACAGTAGCGAGTTATTACAGGGCAGTTGACAATATACGGTTAAGTGGGCTGTAGCGTTCAAACAATGTCTTCATGGCGAATTTAGTTAAGGTCATTAGTTCATAGAGTACGTTGGAGTATGACGTTTCGACTACAGAACTTTTCTTGCTTTCGTTTAAGATGGTTCTAGGATTACGTCAGGAATTAAATGATATAATCAGAGAAATATCACTGGTTGTGGTTAAAGAAGTTTTTAAGAATTTTCATGAGTGCAGCATCTCAAGCAAGTTTAACTTTAATTTTATAATTTGAACTTCTACTATTATATAAACATACGTGTTTTAATTACTCCTGTACGAATTTATACGTGATATCTTCCGTCCATTTCATTCTTACAACTCAATATAAAACATATAAATATTCAATAAACAGTACCGTACAAACTTTGTGTCGAATTTTATTATAAAAGTTTTGGCGCGCAAACGGCGAGTTGTTACAGGTGGCGGGAGCCGCGCGGGATGGCGACACTCCGCACAAAATAGCCCGGCCCTCTATCCCATTCAACTTAATTGTTAACTTGCTACTTAACTCGCTTATTGCCGTTCACGGAAGGACGACGTAGGGCTGGCGCTATTTGCGGATGATAGCGCCTATTTCACCTCGTCCAGAAAAGCCCACATCGCCACAGCCAGGATGCAACGCCTGCTGGACCTGTTGCCACCATGGCTGGATGAGTGGAGGATGGCCGTCAAAGTCGGTAAGACGACCGCTCTGCACACTTGCCGCTTCAGAAGATTTCCACCACCTTATACTCTTAAAGGCCAGGAGATCGCATACGAGAAGGCCTAAGACGACCGCTCTGCTCACTTGCCGTTTCAGAAGAATTCCACCACCTTTAACCCTCAGAGGCCAGGAGATCGCATACGAGAAGGCCTAAGACGACCGCTCTGCTCACTTGCCGCTTCAGAAGATTTCCACCACCTTTAACCCTCAGAGGCCAGGAGATCGCATACGAGAAGGCCTAAGACGACCGCTCTGCTCACTTGCCGCTTCAGAAGATTTCCACCACCTTTAACCCTCAGAGGCCAGGAGATCGCATACGAGAAGACCTTGACCTACCTTGGATGCCGGATCGACAGGATGCTGCGCATGACTGCGCACGTCGACTTCGTCGTCTGCAAAACCAGATGTGCGCGGGCAATGCTCCGTCCAGTCCTGGCATCCAAGCTACCGATTAAATCGAAGATCACCACCTACAAGATGTACATAAGATCATTGCTAACTTACGTTGCTCCGGCCAGGTATGCGCTCCTGAGCGATGATCAGAAGCGGCGACTGCAGGTCCAGCAGAATTTGACACTACGAACCATTGTCGGTGCGGGTCACTACGTCTGGAATGACGTTATAGCGGCCAACCTCAAGATAGAGAGCCTTGAAGATTTTGAGTTCAGGCTGGCGCGCGGCATGTTGGACCGCGCTGACAACGGGCCACACGAACACCTAAACTAAACGGCTTCGCGCCGTTACACACACGGCCCATATATAGATTAGGGAGTCGAGTAAATCCCTCAATGCCGCAGACAGGCCAACACTGACCAACAAATATTTTGTCTAAACACAAAATACTGACAATCTCCCGGTGTTATAAATTACCCGACTGCGGCCAAAGCCGCTATAAATTTTTTTTACATCGCCTTGTATAAGGCACCCAGGACCGGCACACTGTATTGCGCCGTGAAGAAAGGCCGGGTAAAGGGGTGTACCCCGAGACCCGAAACCTGCTGGGCAGAAAGCCCACTCAGACGATGACACGAAGATTGCCGTTCAAACGAGATTTTCTAACTCGCCAGGTTCGCAACTTAACTCGCTACTGTTTTACGAAGTGGAAATTGGTCTTTAGATTAAGGTGTAATATAATAAAGATTAAATAAATACAAAAACATACATGCATACTTAATTACAGACACACTTTCATACATACAAACATACATATGAATTAAATTATGCTAATAAAAGAGCGTGTTAAAACTATCTTATTATGATTTCTTATATTTACACGAACACTACACATTGAAATAATACTAGTTTTTACGGAATTTCGAACGCTTTACTGCACCCATGGTCCCGCCCGTGACCATGAGTGAAGCGTTCGAAACGTCGGGTATTTAAAAAGTTAAATGTACGCGATAAATTCCGTAAAAACTAGTATTATTTCAATTATCTTATTATTTTATTTTATGCATATGCATTACATATGCCTATATTTATTTCTTACATTTCTCTTCATTTTACAGATAAAGAATGGGATTAGAAACGGGTCATCGAGGCCGTACCGTCATAGTTGAAACCCCGCTAATAACCGTATATCGTTATAACTTGTAACGTTATATCATTCGGTTGATTGGAAATTTTCTTTTAATTGGAGAATTAAAAATATTATAAAAGAATTGTATATGCAAGTAGGTACATTAATTGTAAAATAACATTTTTATCTTGCCACCCGCTTTGGTTTTGCCTGGGTGGGATCTATTAATGTGGCTTTATTTTAACTTAAGATAATCATTAACCATTTATTTCATCTTATTAATATTTCTAAATATTTTAATAAAATCTCTAAATTTTTGATAAAATGTGAGTTTAGCTCAGTCACTGTCTGTTCGTGAAGTTTTATTACAATCAGTTGAGCCCTATAGGGTTAAGTGCTCGTAGGTTGAGCCATTCCGAAGATTAGTTCGGACAGACAGACAAACAAAAATTTTAAGAATGTTTACTCACGCTCATGTCGCAATGGTATGTAAATAATTTTATACAAAAATATTAACAAACAAAATCATCAATAGTTATGAAGAAAACTGTCAGAACGCGTCTACCCTACAAATTGGCGTAACCGGACCGAATTTTTTTTGTAATTTGTGTCATTTTGTTATCATTGATTTTTCCATGACAAGTTGGATGGAAGTAAGAGCACGTACGAAAAACGTATTTTTTTGTAGTCTTTACCGGCGGGTGTAAGTATAGACAGGCCTCTGTCACTCTTGCTATCCGCGTGAAATAATTACCTAAAATCGCGATGCGCCCTGGGCGTTATACGCAGTCGGGGCTAGCGCGATGTAGGCGATTCAATGTTAAAGTTTTTTAACGTTGTTTACGTAAATAGTTTTATGTAAATACTTGTTGAAATAGTTTTTGATTAGTGTTTAGTATATTTAATTGTAGGTAAAAATAGTTGTATAAGTTTTAATGTATTTTATAAATTATATATTATGTATACCTATTACCCATTTGATAAATTATAATAACAAAACGTCGTTCCTACTATAACGGTTGCGTGGATGGATACTAAATGAAAGTACCAACAAAAGGTTTCATATCATTCTTTAAGTTACCGAAGAATTTTAGAAGGAAATTATGAAAGGTGAATTTATTAAATTTTTTTTGTTAGATAGGTACTTAGAGCAAAAAAGAATTAAGTAATAATTTGGTCTATAGAAGAAATACCTAAGTACTTTCTTACAAAAATTAGTTAAAATTTACTACACTATCCATCCATTTACTTACATACATTATAATAACACAAAATACTGAAATTAAAACTTTGTATACTAAGAAGATTTTTAAGTAAGTAGAATAAATATATCACATTTCTGTTAGGAATCGTATTTCAGATTTATTTGTTGTTCACACTATCTACCTATTTCTTCCGAACTAAGCGTTGCGATTCCCGACGAATGACCTTGCAATTTGCATGCGTTAGGCATCGTAATACTCACATAGGGGCGAAAGCATGGTCAGTCGATCATAGTCAGAATAGGTACTTCACCTAAGTAACATAATTAACATTTCGCAATGTATTTTTTTACTTTCTATTGACATCCCTTAATAACCACGGAAAGTCTGCCGTGACTTAGGAAGCGGAAAAGATGCAAAGTAATATGGACACTAACGCGCAGCGATAGTTTTATTTACATAGTACCTTGCGTGCGCGATTTATCTGATTAATAATAATTATGTAGGCTATTAAACGTCGGCAAGCAGTTGACATCAAAGGAGTGCAACTTCTGTACGTAGTACTATTATTCATTCGGTGGTATAGATAGCAACAGTGTGCCAGTGAAAGGTGAATAGAGGCAACGCCATTTTTAAACCCATTCTTCAACCTTTATAATATTATCATGTCGGCATACCTACACAGTTTATACTGACGTTGGATACGCCGATGTAACCATACAATTATAAATCTTCACCATTATTATCAACAGCATCGGCATTCGGCACACCCTAGTGAGTCCTCTGACCACTTGGAAGAATTAACAATTATCGCATCACTTATCAGCTGAATTAACAATTACCATTACTGCAGTCGGACGCACTTGGACGATATTAATTAGATCTTGTTGTTGACGAAGGATTGATTCTGCCACTTAAGATAACCTTTCGACGGTGCGAAATGGGATTATGTTAAATTAACAGGTTATTTATTTAACATTATTTGAACGAGCAGAACATTAACTGCTCGAATAACAAACCCTCTCAAGAACGCGTTTTATGTGATATTTCAGAGGGTTTTACACGTAATTTAAGTTTACAAAGACACGCATACACAAAGCTTGTTATCTCTCTATATAAACATTAAACATCAATCGCTGTCCGTTAATATCGCAAAAACTCGAAAATGGCAGGGCCGAATTTGATGAAATTATTTGCTTGTATTTGAGTGGCTCCTTGGATAGTTTAGATTTACAATTAAATCCGGTAGGTGGCGCTATTGTCGAGATCCAGAAATCGCCCGTGCGAAGCCGGGGGGAAATCCCTAGTTTATAATAACAATCAAAACGTACTTTATAAAATCGACAAGAACAACATTTTAATTTCTGGAAAACATTAAGACTTTTTATATCCCCTAATAAAAAGGTAGTTGTTTATGTAAGAAATACCAATGTAAGATTCTGTTGAAAATACAGTGCAGGTGCAATTACCTCTTAACAAAATTCTTCTTTTAGATTGTTCACGTAAGAGCTATAAAATGTAAGTTGTTTATAGAGAGATCTATTTCACACTTGTCTATTAGGTTTGTAGTTCTTTATTATTAAGTTCACATATTGAAAATTGAATTGAAAAAATTGAATTTGGGACGACTCACAAAGTAAGTTTTTAAGGTTATGCTGCCTAAAGTCAACATACAAAAACATAGACACTCACGCCTGTCACCCGGAGGGGTAGGCAGAGACTACAGACTTCCATTAAGCACGATCCTGACATACCTCTCTCGCCTCTTCCACATCCATATACCTACGCATACATGCTCGTCGGTTAAGGGTACTCTTAATTTGGCCCATTTTTAATATATCGCCAATTTGGTCGACAAACTTTCGCCTAGGACGTCCCTTTCCAACTCTTCCATTCACTTCTGCAACATATATTTGCGTTGTCAGTCTTTCCTCATTCATTCTTTCTACATGACCAAACCACCGAAGCATTCTTTTCTTAATCCTGGTCACCGCATCATCCTGCAAACCACACTCTTTTTACACGGTTTCTCACCCTGTCACTCAGATTCAGCCCTAACATACTCCTAAGCGACCGCATTTCTACTGCATTTATTCTACTCTCGTGCTTCTTCTGCCGCACCCAACTTTCACTACCATACGTTAAAGTAGGGACTAATACAACATTGTGAATTGCCTTACGTGCCTTTTTGACACATTCTGGCCTCAAGTCAGATCTAACAAAAACTCGCACTTTAAAATCCTTGAAGTTTACAGTGGAGCGAACGATGCGCTGCCCCAATGTGCATTAGGTGGACTTACGTGTAACATCACATTTAAAACATTATTTTTTAATATTTCCAGGTGCGATCGCATTATGAAGTTTTAGGCGAGCGAGCAGCCTCTGCCCTACTAGGTATATAAATGAAAAGCTTATTATTTCATAGTTAAGTAGATTGCTTTAATTAAGAAAATTATATTTATCACAATATACAAAAAAAAATCGCTACAATATGTTTTCATCATAGTATTTTGAATAAAAAGTTCCTTAAAGATTTTTTTATCCATTAATACACTTTTTAAGAAATTTTAAGACAAACGTAAACACTGCTCAAAACATAAAAATGGGATTTGTTTTATGCGTAATAATCGTTTATGTACATACATAGTAGTTATTATCACGAGCAGAACAGGGTTTTTTAAAAGGTTACTTCTAAGTTTCTGTGACCGTAACTCAAGATTATTTCGACTGACTTTGAAATAATACTAGTTTTTACGGAATTTATCGCGTATATTGAACTTTTTAAATACCCGACGTTTCGAGAGCTTTACAGCACCCATGGTCACGGGAAGGACTGAGATGTTCAACGTCCAGCTGTCATAGTTAACCGCGGTTATCATAGATTAAAATTTAACTTTTGTTCCGATCTACACAGTATGAACTTATGGTATCATGGAGTCTTGCACTTGTATGCTTGGGTTGGGATTTAATTTTATTTATTATAGGATCCCAAGCAGATGGTAGCACCCAGCTATCTTCTCTATTGAAATTAGGATGTTTTTTGATTTCAATAGCCTCGCGAATCATCCTTGGAAGGAATCGGTGTTCTTTAGCGAGTATTTGTGGTCTATCAAATCTGATGTAGTGACGGGGACGATCCTGTACTTGTTCACAGACTGCAGACTTCCCGGAGCGTCGATTCTTCACATCAGCTATATGTTCTTTGACGCGGGTTTTAATTGATCTTTTAGTTTGTCCTATGTAGGAGAGACCACATTCACAATCAAACTTGTACACTCATGCATCTTGCAGAGGGACGTTACACTTGACTGATGGTAAAAACTGACCAATCTTCTTCGGCGGCTTGAAGTATGTTTTGATGGAAGCGCGCTTCAAGATGTAGCCAATCTTGTCAGTGACTCCTCTAACATATGGCAGTACAGCAGGTACACGCTCGACTGTGGCCGGCTTCACTCGTTCTCTGTGACGTAGGCGCGGGACCCGAAGCTTGTTGTCATGCAAAACTTGCTTGACATGTTGGAGCTCGGCAGCCAGGTGTTTACTGTCACAGATCCCTCGTGCTCTCTGAAACAAAGATTTACCCACGGTAGCTAACTGTGAAGGATGGTGGTGAGAATCACCGTTTAAATATCTATCTGTATGGGTCTTTTTTCTATACACAGTATGGCTCAAGGTGTTATCAGGATTCCGAATTACTAACACATCTAGAAAAGCTAAGGAATTGTTTGCCTCTAACTCCATTGTGAACTGAATTTTAGAATTTATAGAGTTAAGATGGTCTAAAAATGCAGTTACTTTATCTAAAGGTAGAATTGTGAAAGTGTCGTCTACGTACCGCTTGTAGAATCTTGGATTTATGGGAGAAGTAAGCAGGGCTTTCTCCTCAAAGTCTTCCATGAATATGTCGGCGACAATGGGAGATACAGGTGAGCCCATCGCCACACCACCTACTTGCTTGTAGAACTCCTCCTTCCACAATAGGTAGCCAGATGTAAGGCAGTGTCTGAATAATACTGCATATTCTACGGGCATGTTGTTTTCTTCCAGCCTTCTAGTTACAATTGAGATGCAGTCTTCAACAGGTAAGCATGTAAACAATGACTGCACATCAAAACTGACCATAGTTTCATTGTCTGCCAGACGTAGGTCTTTAATCTCGCTGACAAAATGCAAAAAAGTTCAATATACGCGATAAATTCCGTAAAAACTAGTATTATTTCAATGTGTAGTGTTCGCGTAAACATAAGAAATCATTATTTCGACTGACGAATACCATAAAACTTGGACTATAATCATATTTGGAATATAATAAGGGGGAAAAGGAGGCGGGGGGCAAAAGTGGGCAATGCACCTGATTGAACCGCTGTATCTTAAGAAAAAACTATTAAATTCGCTTCGGATTTAGATATTTTCCCGCAGTAAAAGTACCTTCCCCAGGACACCGTTATACCTTCTTGCCAAAATTTTTCGAAGCCCTAATTATGAAGTACGAAGTACGAATTATGTGTGAAAAGGTAACTGACAGATATAATGAATAGAATTTCTTTTGTATACAAATAAATAATATTGAAGTGGCTATTTAATACAGGGCTCTGCGAGAAGAGAGTGACATACCTGAAGTGATTATCATTATGTTTCAATTTTGGTACTCACATCAAACAAATTACGTTAGATGGGACACAGGTATGTCAGATTAGAGTGTGGAGTAAGGCAAAGCGGATTAAGCTCTCCTACCTTATTAAATTTTTAAATTAATTGGTTGATCGCTGAGCACAACAGCACTGGTATTGGGTGTTCAATAGACGGAGTAAATATAAATATCATAAGTTACGCGGACGATATGGTGTTGTTGAGCCCATCGATCAGAGCACTGAGACAATTGGTGAATAATGAAATATTTGTGAATCATATTCCCAGTACTCATGAGCAATAATACATCGCAATACAGAGTGAGCTAATGATTTTGGGGCAGACGCTAAGAGGGGAGCTAACTTATCGCCTGTAAATTTGTTTGGGTCAGTTATAAAAAGAGTAATCAGGCGCACTGAAAACATGAGCGATGACTGCTATTATTGATATTGAGAGAGAACGCAGAGCGCTGGCAGTACGTTGCAACATGCTGACTCGTAGGTACGCTAAGTCCACTAGAAGTAATGCTTTTCAAAGCGTACTGTCAAACCTTTTATAAGTGTAGCATGTAGGTTGGATACACGCAGCGGACGTATAGTGCACTGCGCGTTCAATACAACAATGAGTTTAGGATTTTGATGGGACTAGCTCGTCGCTGTAGTGCATCTTCTATGTTCGCGGAGGCACGTACGGAGGTCTTTTACGCTATAATGCGAAAGAGATGCGCCTAGTTTCTTTTTCGTATTAGAGACTCTTCTTATAGCATCTTAAACACTTTAGCCGATAGGTAGGACTCTCCGCTTTTAAGACACTGACATAAACGGTAATAATAACAAAAAAAACTATTATTAAATTTTTGTCTGTCTACTTGCTTGCTCCGGGTAATCTCCGAAATTGCTGGACCGATTAGACGGGACCTGATGTTATAATTTAGGTAGGATTGCCACTCGTAGTATAATACTATATATTATAGTATCGTACCATATTTCAGTCAATTGTACTATATAATATAGAAAAATTATATAGTACGAAAAGTACTATATTTTTATCCCTAATTCAACTGTCGTGCTTTTTATACTAACTGTGATTGGAAGTCTGGAACAAGTAACTTTCACGGAAAGATTTTTTCCATCATGAATGTAAAATTAAAACAAGAAAGAAAAAGAGCATGTATTAATTTAATTAAAAATTAATTGTTAATTTATTTTAATATAAATCTAAATTGCTCAGACTTCTATAATTATTTTAAAGGTAAGGTAAAAAGTAAGATGGTTAGACTTAGATCATAGACGGCCAAAGCGATGAGCAATAACAAATATATGGAAAAATACATACATTAAAAATAAATGTGTAATTATTCTGTCTTCTGAATTTCTCTAAAGTACTATTATATATTATATATTTGTATCTTCTTTGGTAAAAATACTATATTGTACAAAACAAAGGTGGTAAACTTAGGCTACTTTCATTTTAGAAAAAGAATTAGAATTCCGCGCAAAAAGAATTAAAACCCATGAAATCTAATCATAGTAAATTCTATGCGGATGAAGTTGCGGGGAACAGCAAGTTTATAATATTAAAATAGATTGAATTACAGACTCTATATTAATATAGATTTGGCAAAAGAAAAGCGAATGAACTGCATTATTATTTATTACTAGGCGTCATTATGATCTCTCATTAAATGAATGTGGTTAGTTCAGCAGGACTGCTGTTCCCACTAGACGAAATCTCTAGCTAAGCCGATGATTATATCATATGTGTACCTGTTTTAAAAGCAAGTTACCGAGTATATGAGGGTCGTCAATGGCGGCCGATTATTCTTTGCGCATACAAAATTTTAAATCATCATGAATTAACTCGGCGAACTGTGTAAACGGCATGCGTACATTAAAATAACGTTGTAATATCCTATACTATTAAACGAGCAATTCTTGTATATATATATATTTAGAAGTAAATGGGGCCCTGCACTCTATTGTGAAGAGTCAAAATGTGTCGAAAAAGGCACGTATGGCAATTCACAATGCTGTGTTGGTCCCTACTTTAACGTATGGTAGTGAAAGTTGGGTGTGGCAGAAGAAGCACGAGAGTAGAATGAACGCAGTAGAAATGCGGTCTTTAAGGAGTATGTTAGGGCTGAATCTTAATGAGAGGGTAAGAAATTGTGTAATAAGAGAAGAGTGTGGTTTGCAAGATGATGTTGTGACCAGGATTAAGAAAGGAACGCTTCGGTGGTTTGGTCATGTGGAAAGAATGAATGAGGAAAGAGTGACAAAGAAAATTTATGTTGCAGAAGTGAATGGCAGAGTCGGAAAGGGACGTCCTAGGCGAAAATTTATCGACCAAATTGGCGATTTATTGAAAACGGGCCAAATTAGGAGTACTCTTAACCGACGAGCACGTAAGCGAAGGTGTATGGATGTGAAGGAGGCGAGAGGTGTGTCAGGATCGTGCCAAATGGAAGTCTGTAGTCTCTGCCTACCCCTCTGGGTGACAGGCGTGAGTGTTTATGTTATGTTATGTTATGTTATATATATATATATATATATATATATATATATATATATATATATATATATATATATATATATATATATATATATATATATATATATGTATATATATATATATAATCGGGATCTCGGAAACGGCTCCAACGATTTTCATAAAATTTAGTGTCCAGGGAGTTTCGGGGATAACAAACCGATCTAGCTAGGATTTATTTTTAGAAAATGTCTTTTTGTCCGTGTTTTAGGCAATGAAAAACTGCTACAATATCGTTAGAATAAGAAGGTAAATTTTGACGGATTGTTAGCGATTATAAATAGCTTAATTGGTATAATGGTTGTTCACAGAATCTTAAAACCCCGGTTCGAGCCCAGACCGACCGACCGACTCGGTCTGGGCTCGAATCGGGAATTTTTAATTTTTTTTCATGTTCCTTTCTTTTTTGAGAAAATCTATTTTTTCGAGCCCTTTTTTTAGTATTTTTTAAAATCACGAAAATTTAAATTAAAATAATTGCACTCAGGATTTTTTATTCAAATAACCAGTTCCGTTTTTTCTGTTATGTCGCTAAGATCAAAAAATATTATTTATATTTCATCAGTATGTAATTTGTATCTAAATATAATTTCCAAAACACACGAATTAAAAAAAAATCGAGCGAAAAATACCGAGCAAAGCTCGATCAACCAGGTACTACGATAGTGAAACGTCAGCGCGCATCAAGCCGATGACATGACTGACAGCGATTTTATTTTATCAGAAACTAACAAGCGGTTTAGCGCAGCTTATTTTTGCTTAGATTACAACTTACTGTGATTATAATTTTTAATACTTATTAAAAAGCGCCTCGGAAAATGTTTCAATAATTCATTCATTTATTTATTAAATACAGCTGGTGAAAAGCCCGCTGTTGAACATAACTTGCCGGCCTCCCCATAAATTGCCTCATTAAGAGAATATTTGCCATAGTTACCACAGTTGCCACGCTAGGCAAGCGGGTTCACAACTGTAGTTTTCTTTTATTTTAAAGTGTTATCCGGAAGATGCCGCTGTCCATCTCCTAGAAAATGTTTAATATTAACCAAATGTGACAAACATTTACATCACACTTCATATATTAAACACTAAAGCACACAAAATATTTTGTAGTTATTGTATTTACAAACATATCAATCAGATAACTCTGTTATAGTTTCAGGTATTAACTATAATTTTTCTAAAATTAAATGTAATATATATATATTCATATTTGTTTTTAACATTGTTTTATGTGATTTTCTTATAATGTAATATATATATTCATATTTGTTTTTAACATTGTTTTATGTGATTTTCTCTTATTTGACAACAACTTTAAAAAAACACAAATCCACAGTGAAATGGTGTCGATGAAAAAGTTTAGCAACACCGGTCTAATTATAGCTACGAATACGGTACTTAGTTGCGTATCGTGAAGACATCGTATTGTTTGCATTACCGAATTTTCTATCTAACAATTTGCAAAATTTAGCACTTCAGTAACGACGTATTGATTATTATATTAATTAAAACCTAAAAATTACAGCACAAACGTCGCTCTAATCGAGAGTTCGACATGATACTTAATTCATTGAAACGGGGACTATTATATTAATTAAAACCTAAAAATTACAGCACAAACGTCGCTCTAATCGAGAGTTCGACATGATACTTAATTCATTGAAACGGGGACTATTATATTAATTAAAACCTAAAAATTACAGCACAAACGTCGCTCTAATCGAGAGTTCGACATGATACTTAATTCATTGAAACGGGGACTAATATATTAATTAAAACCTAAAAATTACAGCACAAACGTCGCTCTAATCGAGAGTTCGACATGATACTTAATTCATTGAAACGGGGACTATTATATTAATTAAAACCTAAAAATTACAGCACAAACGTCGCTCTAATCGAGAGTTCGACATGATACTTAATTCATTGAAACGGGGACTATTATATTAATTAAAACCTAAAAATTACAGCACAAACGTCGCTCTAATCGAGAGTTCGACATGATACTTAATTCATTGAAACGGGGACTATTATATTAATTAAAACCTAAAAATTACAGCACAAACGTCGCTCTAATCGAGAGTTCGACATGATACTTAATTCATTGAAACCGGGACTATTATATTAATTAAAACCTAAAAATTACAGCACAAACGTCGCTCTAATCGAGAGTTCGACATGATACTTAATTCATTGAAACGGGGACTATTATATTAATTAAAACCTAAAAATTACAGCACAAACGTCGCTCTAATCGAGAGTTCGACATGATACTTAATTCATTGAAACGGGGACTTCTTCAGAACTTTTTTTACGTCATAAATAATTTAAAAAATATCTCTTTTCTTTGTTTTAGAGTTGTTTTGCGCGACATTTCGTTCGTTGTGCCGACGTGAAAATCAATTAAAAATGTATTTATTTTAGTTTAAGACTATAATCGAAAATATCACATATAAATATAAATCATATTGTATAATTGTAACTACTGATAAATACTCGTAACTGACGAACGTAACATGTGCTCATGTTAACAAAATAGTATACCGTAGTTGTAACGGTCATCGACATTTTAAGGTAACTGTTTTATTTCAAGAAGAAGGAAGAATATAAATTTTATTAATTAACTGAGAACAACTGTAATTACAGTGCTATAATATATCAATTTAGAAAACATACCTACTGTTATAGATGGTAATAAAGTAAAACTAAAATTCTTCAAAATCACCAGTAATCGGTCATCGGTAATCGACAAACACCAACTATCGACACTACAAAAATAGATAAGAGTGTTTATTCATGTTTACACGTAATATTTTAAAGTTGAAACGTAATGAAAACGTTTGTGTCAAAAACTTGTTCTAAGGGTCATTTGAGATCAACTGGTACTACGAGGGTGGCACTGAAAGTTCTTAGAAAATCAAAAAATGAACAAACTAACAAGTTATTAGTTTAGTTATATCTTTTCAAAATAGTGTCTCATTTACATCAATACATCGCTGCTTCCGATGGAACCACTGAGAAAAGCACTTTGCCCACTCGTCCTTAGGGGTCTCTTCGACGGCATTTTGAAACGCAGCCACTGCTTCCTCGGCGTCCATAAAACGTTTTCCTCGAAGTTTTTCTTTTATTTTCTGAAATAAATAAAAATCGCAAGGTGCGAGGTCGGGGCTACAGGGCAGGTGACCCAGTATTTCCTCGTCTGACGTCGCCAAGTAGTGGATTGATTGCTTGGCGGTGCTGCGAGGTCATTTCTCCCGAATTTTTCCAAGACAAGTGCCAAACAATTGTTAGCGTACCACTCTGCAGTAACTGTTTTTCGATCCTCTAAAACAAGTGTTGCGTAATGACCTGTCCTTGCGAAGAACGAGGCCACAATATTTTTTCCCGCAACGCTTCGACCTCTCTTCACTTGAGTTGGCAACTCCTCGGAAGAAAACACCCAGACAGAAGACTGTCTTTTATTTTCAGAATCATAACAGTAAATCCAGCTTTTGTCACCCGTAAGTATGTCGAACACAGCATTTGAGTCACCTCCGTTAAATCTTTGAACAATTTCACGACACCAATCAATACGGAGGAGTTTTTGGGCCTCTGTCAAATTATGAGGTATCCACCGGGCACAAAGCTTCCTGACCGCTAAATGTTCACGGAGGATTTTGTGCACTTAACTCATACCGATGCCTAAGCTTGTCCGAAACTGCTGATTAGTCACTCTTTTGTCAGTCTCTAGCATACGCCGCACAACAGTGTTGAATGTTATCTTCAGTAACGAATATATTCGCAGTAGAACCGGAGTGACCGATAAAGCCCAAAGGATCAGTAAGCTAAAGTAGCTATAAGCTTATATTATATAGTATAGCTCGATAAACGGACAATCAATGACGAAGCAATTATTTCAAAAGGAAGGATAGGCCCATCTAAATATTTTACTCACAAGTTTTTCATTCATACAAGAAATGTAGCGCACCTGTCATAACACAAACGTCATATCATAACACGACGTAACCAGGATTGGATTTCGTAGTATAATTATCCTAATTGTATCATTATTTTATAGTTTGTAGTATATAGTAACGTAATAATACTAAGCAAAAATACCATAATTTTACCTAAAGATTTGATTTTTATTGGGTCTTTGAGTTTTTAATATTAACCCTACGATATCGAGAAATTCTGTATTGTACATGAGTACCGCGTTTTTTTAATAAAATTAGAATTAGCTACCTTTCTGGTCAATCAGTGCTCGATCGATGTATTTATGTTGCATCCTTGATACAACTATAATGAGGGGCTACCACGATAAAAACTCTATGCTCCAGAAGCAATCGGTTTGAAAACAGAATTTCAAAATATTTTATGAATCAGAGTTTCAGATTCAATTAAGCAAATATTTACCCTTTTCGTTTTACCCTTATTAAATATAAAATATACAGGTACCAATATTCAAAATTGAACTTATACTAAGTTATTTAGACAAAAATTAAACAGAAATAAAAATAAAACCGTTAAAAAACGAAACGTATAGATAAACCAGACGCGTGACGCAAAAATCCCGGCACATGGGAAAAAAGAAACATGAAACTTCAAATGTGATTTTTTTTAATATTTTGAATTTTATTTTCCATATACAATATTTTGAGGGTCTGAATCCAACCCCGGCTTAATCTTGGTAACGTAACTAAGCTCTGTAAAATAAAACTTTAAAAATGCGTTTATATTACGGCGCCTCTACACGTTGGCCAACACAGTGGCGAATGTCGATGCCAATAGCATTGGCCAACGTGTAGAGGGGGTGTTTGGGCTTCATTGGTATGTATTGGAACGATGGCCCGCAAGTTGGCGCGAGATCCGTGTGGTGTCGGTTTTTTACAAAAGATCAAAGGATTGTTGGCAGAGTTTGGTCGCCGCGTCCACACGTTGGCCGCGCGTTTAGTTTGCTAGTTGCTACAAGCTCCCTGAGTGATTACACGCATCTGATTTAAATTTTATATTCAAGCTTTGTAGGGTGGATGCACCAATTACCAGCCTTTTAATGCCAATTTCAACTTTAAACATTCCTACTTCCTAATTAAACTATTAGCACGATTTAATTATTTTTAAACATTTGTTTTAATCGATAAGCTATTTATGAAAAAAAAATAACGAACATTTATTTACAATCAGATTATTACGAGAACAATTTTAAAATGATAAAAAAATAAAGCACGTCGTTTATACGTGGTAGAACCATGCAGTTATATTAGAAGTATAGTTGTAGCACGAATGGGTCGGCTCGACCGGGGAAGGACCACGCTCTCACGGAATATCAGCGTAAAATAGTAGCTTAATGATGCTGTGTTTCGTATAGTGAGTGTAGAGAACCAGACACCCTTTTTAAAGGTAATGAGGCATTTCATCCTAGTCCTTACGGGCGACAACGCATCTGCATTTTGATTCGTAATCGAGGATAGATGTAGATGTCTATGGGCCACAGGAACCACTTACCATCAGGTGGACTGTGTGCTCGTTTGTCACCCTATCCTATAAAAAATACGTTGATTTCTTATAATTTAATCGTGCAAGTTTTCGAATCATCATCATTATTACAGCTCTTCACAAGTCCACTACTGAACATCCTCCTCCATAGACTGCCGCAAAGCATGGTCCTGAGCCACTTTCCTTGTCATGAGTTTTTCATATATGTTCTGAGTTATAATTAGTACCTACTATTAAGTCAGTGTTAATTATATTTATTGCTATTGTTTTTGTCTTTCTCAAAAAATAATTGAATTACCAAATAAATTTTAAGGTGTTTTTTTATATAGGTACATCAAATGTCTGATAGAAAAGCAAGTAGGTACATGTTTTGCTAAACTTTAAAATCAAAGCCCAATTTTAAAACATAGACTAATGATTATAACCCCTTTAGCTTAAAAATAAGTTAAGTTCTAATTAATGGTATTTATTCCAGTTTATGATGCATGTAAAGAATAAATAAAGCTAATCGTATATCGTATATCTTTTTACAGCCCCATTAATATTCACTATTATTTTATAATTATTTTATAAAAACGTTACCCCCACTACTAACACTTGGATTTTCTCCCGTATCGCGGAGGCAGCTTACAAACATAAATTGCACAAGGACACATATCCAGACCCGAAACAATTATTTGTAGGACATACAAATACTTGTTCCGTGCGGGATTCAAACCCGCGGCCCCCGGCGCAGCCACTCATTGCTGAGCCACTGCGCATTGGCCCGAACCGAAGTAAACTGAACGACCTTCCAACGTGTGGACGCCGTCACCAACTCTCGGCCAATATATTCGCCACTACATTCGCCACTGTGTTGGCCAGCGTGTTAATAATATTGTAACAAAATTAATATACTAATAACTAAATAGTAAGGTTATTTACCGATGATACGATATCTCATGTTCCTTTTTAATCTTTGTATCGTAATTTTTGCACCCATTTACCATGCAACTAGACATATTTATGACAGGCAAATCTGTTCTGCGCGCGCACCACTGTCGACCGATTGGCGTTGGCCCTAAACTGTAATTTCAGGGCCAGCGCACGGGTCCGTTTTAGTTGTTCGGGTGGCCCGGTCCTTACGCTAGTAATATATAAGTCAATGTGACAAAGAAGATTCCTCGAGTGGCAGTCTCGTACCGGTTAGCGGTGTGTAGAAGTGCTCCCCACTAGATATAAGGACGAGCTGGCAAAACAGTCGATAGATTGTGGGCAGGTGGGTTGTTCGGGATTCTCTGGGAGAGGCTTTTATGTTTTGTGAAGGGTTTTGATAATAAAATAAAGCCTAAATATATATAATATTGAAGTGTCCGTCTGTAATAGTGAACTAACTGGCTTCTACTAAGCTCAGGGTTGTTTGCATGCTATTAAGATAATATAAATAAATATTTTTAATCTGTGTGTCAGTCTGTCTGTCCCGTTCGCGGACTTCTGCAAGCGTGGGTGCGTGTGCGCACTGCAGCATAACATTGTATAATATGTTGTTGTGTACATCTATTCCACGATTTTTTTTTATTTTTCTTTTGTTTTTGTAATGGTTTAATGTAATTTTTACAAACCTTAGCTATAAGTTAATTTGTTACTAACACTTATAGCCTCTGTATGAAATAAATAAATAAAAGTATCCCTTGGGCTAACATTGCTCTGTGGTCTTTTGTTCAACAAACTATATATAGAAAAGAATGTACCTATGTCTGTCTGTCCGTGCTGATCTTAGAAATAGTTGAATCGATTGTGATGAAACTTTATGAACAGCTATGTGTTGTATCCGTCTGTAAACAACGCTATGGAGATGTAGGCTATCAGAAAAACTTGAATTTAAAAATTATTTTTTTTTCAAAAAACGAAAACTTAACAAAATATATCTTCTTTCAGTGTGTTTAACGCCACATAAATAGATCCTGTCCAGGTAAGGCCGTGGTCGCTGGTTAGAAATAACTATGAAATTTACACATAAATTATTACAACTGAATGAATGGTTTCAACAATTTTCTTTAATACACACAATAATTTATAAATTATTTCCATGGTTATTTTATTTTTATTTAATACCGTAACCCGAACAATATACGTTAAGCAATATTTCTCTGATTGAATGGCGTTCATATTGGAATATTAATAACAAAATATTATATTAAATAAATAAACTACATTGATACACCAAACAAACGATACTAAAGTATATATGCTATTTTACTACTCTATCTGATAGATATTGGATAGCATTTAAATGTTTCAAAAATTCTCACACATCAAAAATTGCAGAAATATGCTTACAATGCATTTACACATTAAACCACGTTTAAAAAAAGTTAATACAATGGTTAAAAGAAAAATGTTTTTACGATCTAAACGAATTTATGTCTTTTAGTGTAAAATAAATCCGAAGTGAGTAATATTGATATATATCTAATAATTAATTAATTACAAACAAAATGAAAGTATGGACATTAACACTTAAGAACAACCATTAAACAATGTGACATTTTAATTGAATTCCCACTTGTAAATTTTTTTTTGCATGTATACTAATTAAATATTTGCACACCATATAAAATGGTAGAATGTAAATGGGCCATTATTCATAATTTAAGATCATACTTTATTGTACACATACATTCTGGCAAATAAATGAATTTGAATTTGAAACATATTTTAACATAATTTTCATGCCATATGCAAATATATTTATCGATTAAATAAACATAATATAATGAAAGTCGTTTTGGTATCTAGGCGAGGGTTTAAACATATTCCTTGGATTTCCCCCAGGATATTGACACTAGAGCAAATATTTGGCTGCGCCCTCCTTTCTGCTGCGCCCTCCTTTCTGCCAAGGAGGGTCGCGTTCGTATACGGCTTAGAGATCTCTAGTCAGATCGTTAAGCCAATTCCTAAAAGGTTGGGTTTAGTGGGTAAAAGTCGCCACATAACCACGCAGCCGGCTGCGTGGTATGCTATGAGCATTCCCAACCTCCCTCCCCCGCTTTCCGGAGGGTTGCCCATATTTGCTTCGGGCGCAAAAAAAAGAAAGCAAATATTTTTGACAGTATATAAACCTTAGATAAACACCAGACAATCATTTTTTCATATGGACGACACACACGGTCAGTTCAACTGATCATTCCAATTGATCAGTCGATTATTATAAATATATCAATATCGCAATTTTATATATAAATTTATTTATGGATATATCGAAAATCCGATATTTTAAAAAATATCAACAGTCCTAGTTTCAACTGATCAGTTGAACTGACGTGTGTGTCGCCTATTAGTCCTCACTTGATTGGCATTTTCTTCTTTTTTGCATTAATAGCGAAATATCTAGAAATTAACTTCACGGGGGGGGGGATATTATACTTAATTGTTTTATATTCGGATTACAACACAATTACAATCATTTGTATGTTACAAAAGTATATACGTATAAATACTTACATAAAAAATACTTATCTATTACAGTTGTACTTTATTTATAAGACATGCGATGCACTTTTGCTCTAGTTTTACAATCAAAAAGAGCGTTAATATCGATATTCTTATCGAATTCCTTATCTTTACGATACTTTCTAAATATTAATACAAGTATTTCTCACTTGAACTCGTACAGAAAGACAGTGTTAATAATTCGAATATATTCCATATGATGAGATCATTTTTAATGTAGGCTGCCGGTTAACTAGTTGAACTGTGCGACCTTGTGAATCAGACATCCGATAAGGCAACGAAGTTCGATACCGAATATTGCCCAATGCGCCATGCCTTGCCTTCCACACAACTAACTTGTATATATCCGTTAATTAACATTTGTAATTCTATGAATAAGCAGTGCTTTTGTTGCTGTGATTCACGTATTTTTATAATTAGCATTTAGGAGTCATTCATGAAGTCCGCCCTTGTATTCTTATATATTAATAAGGAATGTAAATAAATAAATAAATAGTCTTGTTAACTAAGTTAATATTTTTGTCCCTATATATTAATAATTACATTACTTTATGTCAAATACCAAAAAATCCGTGTATTGGCGGCGTAAGAGATTCCACTACCCCATATCATGCCGTGGTTGTCGTAAGAGGCGGCGCTCCAACAGGTGATGGAAACAGCATCTTCATGATAACAATTCAAAATTATAAAATAACTGCGGTTGTCGACCCAACCGCCAAGTATGTCAACTATGGCAGGGCATTTATATTTATGAGACAATATATTGGCGGGACCTATGTTGTGCACTTTAGATAAGCTGTAATGATGACGTATGATGACCTACAAATTCTAAACAATATGAGAAAGCCCAATAACTCATAAAGCTAACATATATACGAATAAGTAATTAAAGTAAGTACAACTATAAAGTAACATTCAACATGTTTTTAATCACATTTATTGCAACCACGCCCGCCATCCCCGCCCTGGATGACTGCAACAGTTTACTTTATAGGTGTAATCATAGAAAAACTTAATGTTGATTTCTTTTCGCAGAAATGGTTTTGCATATTATAAAATAATTAAGTGAGACGTAATATGTACTTTGCTAGTGAGATTATGTATATGTGTGTATTTTATGTTGTTATGTGCGTGTTATACGTGATTAGTGATTACACTAGGGAGTGTTCGCGATACCACAGAATAAATAACAGTACTCCGTAGCGATACCCCCATTTAAATAATATGGTACCTATTGACAAAAGTGAAAATTATGAACTGCGCATCTAACTTAGTGTGATATTATGATCACTTCAATTACTCTAAAAACATGTCTGTATTGTTTTTGTTTTTCTCTTAAAGTAATATAATTAAAATCAAACAGTAATTAAGCAAAAGAATATGTTATAATTTAGGAACTAGGACAAGTGTGAAAAAAGCAATGAAAGTAAACTGAAAATTTTACCTATTTAATGTAAAAAGGTGTGACCATTCCTCGATTAATGTCAAGTCGAAAGACGCGGGTGAAAGGCCCGGTCCATTAATAAAGTAAACCATTTCGAATGTGGCAAAAACTGGTTAACACCAACTTTAAAATAAACAACAGCATTTCTATAATCGACATTATTGGTATATACGACGTTACTTTATTTGAGTGAACTCTAATTAATAAACAATGTAAAATAATAATTTTTTGGGATATCAAACGAGCAAACCTGAAGGTTGAAGGTGATTACTGTACCCATGGACCCGTAACCAACTTTAAGCACAGAAGCCACAGACGCGTTGTCACCAGTGAGAAATAAGGTGAAATGCCACAGTGATTAAACGGACTTCTAAATTTAGACCGGGATACCGCAAAGGGGCACTGCTACTTCGCAGCAGAAATAGGCAAGAAGAGGGTAAATGAGCACACAGTCCACCTGATGGTAAGTGGTTGCTGTGGCCCATAGACATCTACATCTATCCTCAATTACGAATC
Source organism: Parnassius smintheus behrii (assembly GCA_036936625.1). Classification (NCBI taxonomy): domain Eukaryota; kingdom Metazoa; phylum Arthropoda; class Insecta; order Lepidoptera; family Papilionidae; genus Parnassius; species Parnassius smintheus. The sequence continues at coordinate 18,931,953 of JAUPFT010000005.1, read as the reverse complement.
AAAATGCAGATGCGTTGTGACCCGTGAGGACTAAGATGGAATGCCTCATTTCCAGTAAAAAGGATCTCCGGTTCTCTACACTCATCATACGAAATACAGCAGCATTAAGCTACCATTTCACGCTGGTATTCTGTGAGAGCGTGGTCCTTCCTTGGTCGAGCCGACCCATTCGTGCTACAACTATACATCTAATATAACTGCAGCATGGCTCTACCACTTATAATAACGTATAAAGGGTAACGTATAAAGGTTGGTACCAAGTTTAATTTTTTTCGAATTCGATTCCTGGGCAAAAAAGCTGTACTACCTAGTATGTACTCCGGAATAAAGTTTAAAATAAATGATCTAGTACTTTTTAATATGGCATCTGTACAAATTCTTTAAACATAATATATTAAGTAATACATCTTTTAAGTTCAAAAAGGTAGACATTTTATCATTAGATTTTTAAACGAATCTATTTTTTTTAATAAGGGTGACAAACGAGCAGACGGTCCATCTGATGGTGAGTGGATGCTGTGGCCCGTAGGCATCCACATTTATCTTCAACTAAGGATCAAAATGCAAATGCGTTGTCACCCCTAAGGACTAAGATGAAATGCCTCGTTTCCAGTAAAAAGGGTCTCCGGTTCTCTACACTTACCATACGAAACACAGCAGCATTAAGCTGCTATTTTACTCTGGTATTATATGTGAGAGCGTGGTCCTTCGCTGGTCGAGCTAACCCATTCGTGCTACAACCATAATATAGCGGCAGCGTCTACCAAGTATAATTTATTTCTACCACGTATAATATTCACTTATTATTACTTATATCATACTAAGAAAATGTATTTAGAAAAGCTAAAAAATCAAACTGCAAGTGTTATTTTTATTGTTTGATTAACAACCACTTGGTTCATTAGTTGATGAGTATTATTGCGGAGTCGGAGTTTTCTAATGGTATCCCAGTGTGCCAACATTGTTTGTTTTGAGGTTTATCATAGTCGTCGATACAATAACAAAGGACCAAATAACTCACAAAATTAGTAGCAACATAATACACAGTAGAGCCACGCTGCAGCACGAACTGGACCACGCTTTCTACCGTCCCCGTCTATCCAAAGATTGCCTCCTTATAGACGGGATGTTTATGCCGTGTTAACGTAAATGGCGACTTTTCGACATTTTGGCAAATTGACATTTAAACAATATTACCAATGTTGAAGAAAAAGTCTATTCACTGATCTTGTCGGTATTTTTCTATGATCGTTTTCGAGATCATATGGTTACAAAATAACGTAAAACCTTATTTTAATCTTAATACTTTATAAGTCTTAAATAACGTATTAATCGTATGGTATTATAGCATTGTAATTAATTTGTGTTTTAGTTTATACAGCAGTAAACTAATAAGAATAATACCGTAACTTAAAATTTTGCCGCATTTTAGTCAATTATATTGATGACTAATACCTAAATTACGAGTCCCAAAAAAAAATATATACAAACATACGTTATTGGAGTTAAGAATATCAACATAAAGATTTTACTGAATGCTATCAACATTGCCACTAAATGGTAATGGCGAAGTTGTATGGCGGTATATGCGACCACCAACACACGGCTTGTCGTAATATTGTAGGGAATTTTATGCTTATGAATCATTTAGGTGATGGAGACATACAAATAATTTTCAATATGATGAAATTATAACAAAATCTCAATTCAAACTTAATTGAGAGACCTACTATATAAACTACCAAAATCGAAAGATACTTCTTACTTTGACTCTTCTAACGGATCATAGATGATGAATGCGTAAGTCTCTAGATGTAGACTAGATTGCAGAATTTCAGAATACCGAGAATCTTCTATAATTAAAAAGGACGCGATAAGTTATGAAAGAAAAAACACCGAAAATTATACAGAAAATGAAAAACGAACGGTGTATAACAAAACGAATTCTTTTACTAAAATAGGAGATACATGAAAAAGAAAACGCTAGCTTGAGTAACCGAAGAAGGTAAAGACACAAAAATAGACAAGAACATTATGTAAAATGTGACAGAAAAAGTAGAAGAAAACGCAGTGCATAAAATTTGGAAGAGAATAGATAAGCAACAAGTAATATTTTTTTTAGGTTTTAAATTTATCTTAAGGGGAAATATAATCTCAAATGGCTTAGCAAGATCCTTCGTTATACCGAAAATATTGCAGCATTAATTTTGAAATAAATATATGGTAAAGTTGAGGATTAATGTTAAGGATTATGTTAGACGAAAACACGATTTCGTAAAATTTTCTCGATAGAAAAAAAAACCAAAGTTACCTCCAAAATAAACAATAAACCGCTGTTATTCATAAAATACTTTAAATAAGATCATGAAACTTTGCATACTAACTGAACTAACTATAAAGCAGTGCTTATGTTGTTTACTTTTTTTAAATACCATTATTTTCACTGTAAAAAGAAATTACCTAAACTATCGGCCTCTTGAAGCGTGATTCCTGCCGCACAGTCACTTCGCTTCGGCCTTTGAACGGGGAGGTTGTGTCGCTTACGATCAGAATATACATTACGCAACAGGACGACGTAAAATTAAAATGGGAAATAACCGTAATAAAAATAAGAAGCGACTGGCTTAGCGTTTAGAACCAGGCATAAATATGATAAACCTAATGAAATAAGTGTCTAACGACCTTTCTACTTACAGTATAAGTGATTACAAACATGTCGGTACATGGCATACGACGCGCGGGCAAGTGGGGACGAAATTAGAATTTGAGCTGACTTACTCTATCCCCTTAAGAAAATTATGTGCAAAATAAAAGCCACAGGGAGTAGAAAATAGAAAAATCTATAAATGAACGTAAATTTGAAAATTGTAGCGTTTTTACAAGATTTTTTTTTATAGAATAGGGTGACAAACTAGCACACAGTCCACTTTATGGTAAGTAGATGCTATGGCCCATAGATACCTACCTACATTTAGCCTCAGTTAAGAATTATATATATAATAAATATAACGCAGGTGCCAAAGATGTTTATCTATAAAACATCTTTGGCAGGTGCGTTGTCACCCCTGAGGACTAAGATGGAATACCCCGTTTCCAGTATAAATGGGTCTCCGGATCTCTACACTGGCCAATGACGATACGAAACAGCAGTATTAAGCTGCTATTTTACGCTGGTATTCCGTGAGAGCGTGGTCTTTCCCCGGTGAGCCGACTCAACAGCAGTGCAGCATGGCTCTATCACATATAAAAAGACTAATGATATTTAAAATATTTGGACTTTCCTGCCTTTGTTGATACATAATAATATTACGACTGTGGATAATCTAAAGCATTCCTTTTTGATAACTTAAAGTACCTATTCATTAATGCGCGTTTTAATAAAATCTGGAGAATATTCCTTTGATTTTAAAAAGCTGAATATAATTATTTTATGGAACATCCAAGGCATTCAATTGTTGTTTCCTTCCTTGTAAAAGTTTTATGTCATTGATTTTATAACTTTCTCACTTATTTAATTATTTAAATTATTTATTGAAAGTTTAAGAAATTTAACAGTATTAAGAATTAAGTTGATTTGAAAAAAATGAAATAAATAGGAAATAAACAAATCAATTGACTAAAAACAATATTTTTTTAAATACTCTTAATAAGACTTAATTGCATTAAATTACACATGCGTTTGTTTTTTATTTAATTTTGCTGCAATAATAATTTTCGTACAAATTTATTAAACATTTAAATTTACAAAGATATGGGTCTTTTTAACAGATTAAAGCAAGATAATGACAGCAATACGGAAAAATAGTCAATTCAATAATTCTAGATAAGGAATAAATTAATTCATAATTATTTATTTACAAGTCGTTATGATTGTAAATTTATCTACAATAGACGAGTTTTAAACACCGTATGAATATAATGAGGTATTTACTAGGTATTTACCTAGTAATATGTATCCGAATATTGTGCACTTTATTTGAAATTAATAAGCGATATAAACAACAATTACGGCATTCTTACTTAGTACTAAAAGACGTTTTTGAATAGCCGAACGTAATTTCCAAGCATAAACATAATTCTTGGTAATAATACCGTAAAATAGTGATATGCTGCCCTTTTTTTTAGTAAATCATCGCAAAATTTCAAAAACTAATTTAATTTAAAAATATAACGAATATTGTTCATGTTTTTATACAAGTAAGATAGATGTCATAACACCCAGATGTCTATTAACAAAGTTTTTAGCATAGTGTCATAATTTTAAAGTGTGCTTGTGTACAATGTGTCTGGTCATCGGTGTCGGAGACTTTGAGGGGTTGAAATACGGTAAATTTTATCGACAAATTACTATACCTATTTATTTCTCTCTCTCTCTCGGGCACGGGTGCTTGTACTAAGCATAGCTACGCATGTAGAAGTCCTAGGAAGACGAAAGAGGACTCGTTTGATAGCTAATAATGTATACAATAAAATAAGTGATAACAATTTTGCCGTGTCTTTTTTATAAAAGAGCACAAGAGAATTTTATGGATAGTAATTTGTCGACAAAACTTACCGTATTTCAACACCTCAAAGTCTCCGACACCGATGACCAGACACATTGTATATAAAGGTCAGTATATCTCGCGTTTTCTCAATTTTACTCAAAAGTAATATTTGTCGTAAAGTCGCCTTTTTTAATTAGCAGGGCAGATTTGCCATAGTTGTCACGTCTGAAAGGCTGAAGTCTGAAAGGGTACGGCAGTTTTATTTTTATTTTAGCTGTTATTAGAAAGATGTTGCTGCCCATATCCTGATTTGTTTCCCTCCGTCGCCTGTTAGCGACCTCGACACCCACGGGTCGTTATGGGATTGGATATTCTTATTAAACAAGCATAACGCTACTGTTTCGTATGGTGAGTCACGGAAACGGGAGACGACTTTCTTACTTGAACCTTCTATACGAAGTGTCAAAATCAAAAGCGACTAAGTAGATACCATATAAGTAGGTCATGGAAATAAATGTATTCGTTCCTGTATTAGCTTGTCAGGCAGACGTTGTTGTTCTGCCCTTTTCGACGACCCTTTGTCATGTCCTATTAAAAATCCTTATATTCGCAAAATAAAACTGTGGGTCATTCATGGGCAAAAAAACTATCCTATCTCTCAAGTTGGACGAAACTGCACACGGTGTGCAAATTTTATTAAAATCAGTTAAGTAGTTTAGGAGTCCATCGCGGACAAACAGCGACACGTAATTTATATATATTAAGATATAATATGTAATATTTATCACATTGAACTTAGCCCTGTTCTGATTAGCGATGACAATATTTAAGGTTAAAGAGTGCAAAGTTCGCAATTCAGTTTCAGTATGTAATCAGTATGAGAGAAATTATATCTAAATAATATATTATATAAATTACGTGCCACGTTGTTTGTCCGCGATGGACTCCTAAACTACTTAACCGATTTCAATCAAATTTGCACACCGTATGCAGTTAGGTCTAAATTAAGAGATAAGATAGTTTTTTGCCCATGAGTGACCCACATTTTTTTTTGCGAATTTAAGTATTTTAATAGGACATGACAAAGGGTCGTCGAAAAGGGCAGAACAACGTCTGCCTGGCAAGCTAGTAGACAATAATTCTTTTGACTATTTATTGCCTATCACTGCAGATATTAATTGAGGAAAGCCCTGATCTTCACTTATTGTTCTGACTTGCGTTGCACATTTTGAACCTTGCTAAAGTTCTAAAATTTAGTAGTTTTTCTAATTTGGCAGTAAGACGTACAAACGTAGAAATATTGACCTACTTGACTACATAGGTAAGTAAATAAAACTGTAGTCGTCACACGGTTTATGAAAATAGCAATAGTATTAGAAATAGCTTTATAGCTCACGCAAAGCGGCCAGCTAGGTATGGGTGTAAACAAAGGGCCAGGCGAAGTAGTTTTCTAAATTGTCGACTTTATGAGCCATAGGGGAATTGAGCAAGTTTTTACGAGCATAGCACTCCTTACAGAGCGATTTTTATAAAGCGAAATACATAAAGTTCAACTAGGTCTTTATCCTAGTCATCAGCAACAGACACTTTTTTTAACTTAAAATATTGGCTGGTTTTACGTGATATTTAAAGAAGGGAATATTATTTTGTGTATGTTAATCGGATTCAACGTATTCGTTTTTTAAATATAACGGTGTTCCTCCACAGTTGTATTTTTCCTAAATTCTTCGCTGTTTCTAATGAAAAGCTCCAGTTATTAGTGATCTTCGAGTTGCATTTTACATTAACCTGCTCTATATAACAGAGCGAATTTTTTATGATATCCAGACGTTTTTTGAAATATACCTTTTATGTTTCGAAATTCTTCAAGATTACACACTTAACTACCTAATTCAGGGTTGAATGCGCGCATTGTTGTGTTGTAAGCACTGTTATGTATTCTCTAAGTTTTATTAAAAATATCATTTTTTTATGAAAATGATAAATTCGGTAATTTAGCCTTATGGTTTTGTAGAAACGACGAATTTATTTTATTATGATTTATGATTCACTATCATGATGTTTGTAGCCCCACGGAGCAGTGAACTGTGTACTGTAATTTCGTCAAGATTTTAATGAAATCTCGTTATCTAATAATCTCGTTCTTGTTCAGCAAAATTTTATTAACACTACGAACAACTTAACACGCATTTTCAACATACGCAACTCACTCAAGATATGTTCAGATTTGCGATAGTAAATTTGATTGTAAAATATATTTATATTTTTAAATTAATGTTGAGATTACCAACAAGTCGTTTCAAACGACTATATTTATCGCAAAATCAATAGAGAAAGAAGGAAAGGTTTCTTGTACTAACATAATTAATAACGACCGGGGTAGAACCACGCTCTCACGGAAGTCTATAATAGTGAGTGTAAAGAACTGGAGACCCTTTTTACTGGTAACAGGACATTCCACCTTTTCCTCAGGGGTGACAACGCGTCTGCATTTTGATTTTTAATCGAGGGTGATTACGATTTACAATAATATGGATTGTGTGCTCGCTAGGCACTTGGCTTGGCAGAATAAGGATTCTATAAAAAGCCGAACCATAACGGAAACGTCAAGAACTTTTATAGCTTTAAACATATGAATGAATAGTTACATTGTTTGACAGACTTAAAGAATCCCGTACCTACGACAAAAGGTTCGACGTTTCGCACCTTTGATCAGCTATCAACCCGCTTTGTATGGCGATTCTGCCAAACACTCAATTCTTTAAAACCGAAATCCAAAAATGATCATTTTTCAGACAGAATTAAGTTGGCTAAATTATTTTATAAAATAAACATTAGTATCCCGGTGATAAAACCACATGTAACGTAACAATTTTGTGATAAAAATTCAAGTTTAGATCGCGTGATACAAAGGGCATGCAAATTTGGAATTGAAGCAATCGAAGGGCTCTTTCGTAACGCTAGGGCATATCGGTCAACAGGTCACAGTACGATTCGCGAGGACGCACCCTCAAACTGGCGCGCCTCAAGGGATACTATGTACTATTCGACCGCAATGCGACGATATGACATCAACAGGGTTGCTGATTGCCCAAAAAAATACCTCGAACGACGGCGATATAAATTCGAGACATGATCAAAGATTTTTTAAGAGCGTAGGTACAACACTAATATATACGTTCAGGGCATATTTGTGTGTTTTTTTTTTTTTAATTTTATTTATAGTTGGTAACCATTTATCAAAACAGATTTATTACTTGTTACTTAAACAACTATTAAAATATTTATTAAAAAAAAAATAACGCGATCTCGCGCGTAATTTATAGTTTATGTATTGTTATGAAGAGGTGTTGAAAATGATGCAAAGGCAATGGCACAACATAAGGCATCTAAGGCATTTTTTTCTATTTATGGATATGATTTATAAATATAATTGATCCGCAAAAGAATTATAATGAAAGTAGAACATATTTCAAAAAAGGGCATATAATATTGTATTGTATTGTATAATAAGAATCAAGATGAATGGCTTATTTGCATGGTATTAGTTGAAATTTTGAATGCAAAAAATTAGTATACAAAATTTTAATTTCATATAAAGTATGGTAAAAAAATCAACATAAATATCTCTTAAAAAAACCTCTAAAATAAGCAATTATAATTTTTAATATAAAAATAAATATATTATTATGAAAGAGAGTTAAGGACTTGAGTAAATATTATGTAAGTAGCTCTTGATGGTTATTGTTTAATTTAGTGCCTATTTATTACATGTTAATAGATTGTATGTACCTATTAACTAAAACAATTAAATGAAATGCTTGGATAATTAGTATTATTAACATGAAAATATTTGCTGTATTAGTTAATAAGTTAAAATAAAAATACCACTTACCTAGTAAAAGCCCTGCAGGCAGTACCAGCCGCACTAATATTACTGTGAGGTAGTACTTGTGCATATTGGTAGCTGAAAAAATATAAAAAAATGTATTATAAATAAATGTATAGTACCCGGTTGACCGAGCTTTGCTCGGTATTTTTCGTTCGGTTTTTTTTAATTCGTGTGTTTTGGAAATTATATTTAGATACAAATTACATATACTGATGAAATACGAATAATATTTTTTGATCGTAGCGACATAATAGAAAAACTGAACTGGTTATTTGATTAAAAAATCGTGAGTGCAATTAGTTTAATTTAAATTTTCGTGTTTTTAAAAACTACTAAAAAAAGGGCTCGAAAAAATAGATTTTCTCAAAAAAGAAAGGAACTTGAAAAAAAATTTAAAAAAAGTCGGTCGGCCGGTCTGGGCTCAAACCGTGGTATTACGATTTTGTGACTGCCCAATATACCAATTAAGCTATTTGTAATCATTAATAAACTGTCAAAATTTACCTTCTTATTCTAACGATATTATAGCAGTTTTTCATTGCCTAAAAACACGGACAAAAAGACATTTTCTAAAAATAAATCCTAGCTAGATAGATTCGATTTATTGCCCCCGAAACTCCCTGCACAGAAAATTTTATGAAAATCGTTGGAGCCGTTTCCGAGATTCCGATTATATATATATATATATATATATATATATATATATATATATATATATATATATACAAGAATTGCTCGTTTAAAGGTATAGATAGGATATAAGTATTATAAAGAATGTATTCCCAATATCATATAGCTACACAATATCTTGAAAGTTTATACTTTGTGAAATTGATGTATTTCAAACGGCAATTTTATTAACGTTATTTATTATTTATCACTATTATATAGCTACTATATACTAAGTAAAAATAAAAAGCGAAACAAAAACGGACTTACTATCCGTACCCCAATGAAATATATTAAAACCAACACTGCTTCATAATCACTGGCAAAATATTATTTAATTATATGTTTTATGAGAACCAGTTTAACGTACTATGGATTTATGAGGTAAAAATATCCGGTACATATAAATGTTACAAAATACATACACGAAGTAAAAAATACATACCGTTTATATTTTTAATAAGAAGATCAAATCACTTTGAATGTACACAACCACTTCAAACTCTTGAAAAGTTTGTGATTAAATAAACACGCATAGTTAGCACACATTTCACTTTACACCATAATAAAATCGACATACCAAAACACAACCACCACCATGAGCGCCGTCGTTATACAATACCATAGAGTAGAGTAATATATGGTCAGTAATCTATGAGAGTAATGTATACAGAAACAGAAATACCAAATGTGACATTAACGTTGACTTTTGCTGTTGATATCTGACATTGTAATGTTGCCAAACTATAAGTAAAATTTAATAATACATTGAAATGTATACGATATTAAAAAACTATAATACAATAACTATTACTAAAAACTTAAATTATCATAAAGTCCTTAGCCTTTGGGCGAGAAAAGCATTAAACACAAGCGGCGATGTCCAGTCGCAGATATAGATTCTTTAGGAACTATACCTCAAATTCAAAAGCTGGCAAAATTTTTCGTGATATGAAAATACTCAATAATTACTTAAAAATAAATGAAATTCGAAAAAAAAAAACATTCAAAAAATTTCTTTTTTCTTACAGCATTTGCTAAAGTTTGAGGCCAATACACACATTTTGGTACAGGAAATATTAAACCTTTTTTACGTTACTCTGAATTTGTCGTAATTGTGTTATATACTCATGATATAAATTATATCAAAAACTAAAATTAACAAACAGGGCTACTCTCTGTAGTAATGTCAAAACGCTGAATACCTTTGAATTATTTGCTAATAGGTAATTTATCTCTCCTTGACTTAATCTATTTCATATTATATTATGTGACCTAACTAACTCACTTACAGAAGGGAATATGTATATAATATGTTTGTACTTGAAGAGGTTAATAATTTGAATAAAACTATAATACGGATTCTACCACGTTTAATTTACTTATTTTTTAATTCTAAACGTTTCGGGTGCTTTACAGCACCCATGGTTACGGGGGAACTGAGATGTTTGACGTCCCAATGCCATAGTTAGCCCGGCTACTTTCTAAAAATAATATAAATTTTTGGTCAAGTCTATGCAGAACGAGCTGACAGTATCTTGAAGTCTTGGAGTGGTATGCTTGGGTTTGGCTTTAATTTTGTTAATTATAGGACTCCAAGGAGATGGAAGCACCCATCCATCTTCTCTATTGAAATTAGGATGTTTTTAATTTCAATAGCCTTGCGTATCATCGTTTGTATGAATCGGTATTTTTTGCGAGGATTTGTGGTTTATTAAATCTAATTAAACGGTGGGGACGATCTTGAACATGTTCACTGACTGCAGACTTCCCGCAGCGTCGATGCTTCACGTCTTCTATATGTTCTTTTACGTGTGATTTTGTAGATCTTTTTGTTTGATCTATGTAAGAGAGACCAAATTCACAATCTAGCTTGTTAGCACATTCACAAACTCCTGCATCTTGTGGAGAAAATAACATTTGATGAATCGTAAAAAATTGACTAATCTTCTTCGGCGGCTTGTATTATGTTTTAATGGAAGCTCACTTCAAGATGTAGCCAACCTTGTCCGTGACCGCCCTGACATACGGTAGTACAGCAGGTACACGCTCGACTGTGGCCGTTTTCACTCGGTCACTTGCAATGCTTGCTTGACGTGCTGAATCTCGGCGGCCAGATGTTTTCTCTCACAGATCCCTCGGGCTCTTTGAAACAAAGATTCACCTACGGTAGCTAACTGTGAAGGATGATGGTGAGATTCACCATTTAAATATCGGTTGGTATGGGTCTTTTTCCTATACACAGTGTGACCAATTGTGTTATTAGGATTTCAAATGACTAAAACATCTAAGAAAGCCAAAGAATTATTTGCCTCTAACTCCATTGTGAATTGATTGATTTCCTCTTGAAAAACGTTAGGAAACGTTGGAAAATTTTTCTATATAAGGTGTGACTAATATTGTTATCAGGATTTCAGATGACTAAAACATCTAGGAAAGCAAAAGAATTATTTGCCTCTAACTCTATTGTGAATTGTATTATAGAGTTTATAGAGTTAAGGCGGTCTAAAATGCAGTTGTCATTAGGTTAATATTTTATTTATCTATTTATATTAAAATGTAATTGTAAGTCTCAATAAAAACTTCTCATAATTTGTGGGATTTTGTCCTTTGACATATATACAGTCATACAGATCAAAGTTCTTGCAAATAATCTGTCGGTTATCCAATTAACTGGCAATGACAATGCCATAGGGTTGTACTCGACATTATCTTACTAACCAAGTTTATCGGTTAATTTTTTATCTATTTAATTTTAATACTTATAAATGTGTGTAATGTTTACTCATTCGAAAGAAATAAAATCTTAAATACATATATAAAGTACCAGTACCACATAGTAAAAAGTGGTGGTGGTTATTGTATGTTTATTTTTTATTTTTAATACAGATTACAGATTATAGATACTGATGCACATCTCTAGACAAAATTTATTTTTATTGCGAATTAATGGCGTAGCCAGGTGAGTGTTCTTGTTTATTTCTTATTTCGTCGTGTTCTATGGTTTTCATTTGTTTTCTCTAAATGTTTTTGACGAGCAAAGTATTTATTCTCTTCACAGTCAAAATTTTTTCAGCTAATTATCCGTTTTAATTCCACGAAAAACTAATTCTACGAGTAATGAACACGTATTGGATTTGTTCCGAATTTATTCGCTAGGATCATTGTCATCACTTTCACTTTTCACGCTTTTTGCTCCATTAGTGGTTTTGGTGTTCTTATACTGTATAGGCTTCCCGCCATGGATGAGTGAGTTGCTCATTTAGTTAATACTTATGTTCCTGTTTCATTGTTTCACATGAATAAATTAGGTATCACAAGGTTAGGCACTAATATCCTAAACAAAATTTTTAAGTATCACTATTTATCACGTCACCGCTTACTTATAATTGCGGTACCAATAAGCGCGGCAAGTTATTACGTATAATGTTGTAATTTTGCAGCACCATGTCGACCCTAACGAAAATGACCCGCACGGTTAAAAAACTAGAGGTGCCCAGACCCCTAAAATCGACAACCAGTTCCGCACACAACCGTAACTCTGTATTGGATGTGAAAATTAATTCTGGTAAGTAATTTATACATAGTCCTTGTCTACACTCTTGTTTGTAAACAAAAACAAAATAGTTTTTAATCTTATTAATTTTACCTTATAGGGTGCTATTTTATTATATGTTTTACAAAGGTATGAAAATCTGTGTTATAATATTTGCAGTTGATGATTTAATAGTGTTGACGGAAGGTGTGGCTTACCAGATGATGCAGGGCAATTTTGACCGTGCTCTTCAGAGCAATGTAGCTACTATGTACTCTAACCTAAAACTCTATGGTGCACAACTTGAAGCCCTATATAAGGACTTTCTTGATAGGTCAGTCATTTTAAACTTTCTCTTCTGTAACTAGCTGTTGTTGAACTGAATATTGAATATTTACTTTTATTTTAGGTATTTTGTTGTATTCCGTAATGGTTCCCAAGATGAAAGGTTAGATAAAAAGACTAGACTCCATCTTCTTGAGTTAATAGAGCTACGTGCTAAGCATTGGCAAGGATCTGATTACATGAGCCAATATTATAGGCATCGTGGCACTCATGCTGAGGTATGTTGTACAATGACTGATTATTATGATTAATCATTTCTCTTTTTATTTTTTATATTGAATATTTATAATGTGTATATACATTTATTTGCATATTTTTATGTTATTATTGGAAATTTCTTGAAATTAGATTGATTTAACTTTTCAGCCACTATTAGTTCCAACAATGGAAGGGTCTGGGTCAGGTGGCTCGGTATCACCAACGCTGGCTGCGCCTGCCGAGCCACCTACCTTGCTAGGCCCCGGTGAAGTTATTAAGACTTCTGGTAAATTTCCTAAGCCAACAAAAATACCTGGCAAGAATTATTCCAAGGACGAGGTTGTCATTAGAAATGCCGATTCTGGAAAAGGTATTCTAGATTTCTACAGAATGTTACATAATTCATTATAGGTCTTATCATATTGTCTGTATTGTTGCATGAGAATTACTTTGAGTGATGTCAATAAATACATGTAAACAGTGCATGAAGGCATCAACAATAAGCTTATTCTATTTCAAGTTTCAAGGCTTATTTATTCAATTGAAGTTTGTAGATATTTCTGTGCATGTAATAAGTGTCTTGTTTTGTAGTTCTTTTGTGAAATTAAATCAAATAAAATAAATTGGTTTTATTGATATAAATTTACTATTGTTTCTTGTAATGGTGTTTTTATGAGTTTGGTCTAAAATTTAAGACTTATTAATTTGTGCTTGTAATAAATTATTATTATTCCTTAATAAACATCAAGAATGAGTGTGCCAAATATTTCATAAAAACGGTTAGTTGATCATGTGTTGTGGTGTTGCAGTGATGGGTATCAAGGGCAGACGGGTGCACATGATCGAGGAGATAAGTGACACGATTATATCGTTTCAGCGAGGTATGAATGCACGGTGCGAACTGGGAGGTGCTTGTGCATGGTGTGGCGGATACTCTATTCTCACCTACTACTACTTAATGCTTTCTTTCTAAAACATTTTATACCATATTGTTCTATGTGTGCATAATTATTATAATTAAATTAAACTGTTCACTAACAAAGAAGCCATTGAAAATAATAAGTTTTTCTTTTTCTATAAAAGGTTTAAAAAACATTTGAGAGCAGTTCATGGTTTGGTTTATATATACGGAGTGATATCCATAATAAACATATATATATATATATATATATATATATATATATATATATATATATATATATATAAAATTTCTATCAATCGCATTTAGCTTTCAGCTTTATCAAGTATTAACATAATTCTACTAACATTTGTTGAAATTTTTTTCATAAAATAAGACAAAATTGATATCATTTCAGTGAGTCCTGGTGCCAAGGAGAGGCTTGTGCAAATCACGGGTCCAAATGAAGAAAATGTTAAGTGAGTATAAAATTGGCTGGTCTGGTTTAAATGATTACTTATTAAGTATAGGTTGATGTAACATTACCTGTGTTTGACAGCACAATGTTTAGTTGTAAGCCAGTGTTTAAAAATAAAAGCAATTTATACAATTAACTAGCTGATAAATAAGTAAAAATAATTGAGTACACATATTCGTCTTATCTTATTAGATAACTAGTGTCAGCAATAGTTGTAAGTTGTGTGTGGTAGAGCCATGCTGAAGCCATATTATGGTTGTGGCACAAATGGGTCAGCTCAACTGGGGAACGGCCGTGCTCTCACAGATTACCAGCTTAAAAAAGTAGCTCAATACTCCTGTGTCTCATTTGGTGAGTGTAGTGAACCATAGACACCTTTTACTGGTAATGAGGCATT